>JASKON010000029.1:6408750-7100000 GCA_036010255.1 Myotis pilosus
ACAGGAAGAAATATTGATCATATGCATTTATTGCCCAGAGGTTGGAAAGACTGTTGGCTGTTTGCATGTTTTCTCATGGGCACCAGCAACATAGGAATTCACCTTCCACAATAAACTCTATTTGTGGGGAGGCGGAGCTTTTGAAACATTCATAAACACATTTGAGCATTTGCCTTGGCTGTGGGCTGTGCTGGGAGCAGGAGATTAAAAATGAACTGAGCAGCCCTGGTCCGGCTAAGTTGGTTGGAACATCATCCCCTGTACCAAGAGGTTGTGGGTTGGATCCCCAATTAGTGAAAATATCTAGGTTTTGGGTTTGATAACCCAGTTGGGTCATGTATGGGAGGTAACCAATTGATGTTTCTCTGAGCAATGTTTCTCTCTCTCTCTCTCTCTCTCTCTCTCTCTCTCTCTCTCTCTCTCTCCTTTCTCTCTAAAAATCAATGTAGAATCTAAAGAACCAAAATAACGGATGAACAGAATAGGACCAGAGGAATGGATAAATGGAACAAAATGAGGGTGGGAGGGGAGAGAGGATGTGAAGAGATCAACCAAAGCATGTATATGTACATATACGCCCAGCCAATGGACAAAGAAAATAATGTGGTGAAGGCCTAGGGGGATGGGTGGAGGGTGGAAGGAGGCAAAGGGGAGAATGGGGCACATCTGGAATAGAGTCAACAATAAAAAAAATAAGAAATAAAAAGCATATCCTTGGGTGAAGATTTACAAAAAGTGAACGAAGCAGATTTGACTTGACACTGCCTTCAGGGTCAACCAGGACATGCATTTGACGTTCTGTAATGTTACAAATGATTGGACCATATTGAGGGCTTACTAATCACCCAGCATGAGTGACACTCATTATCCCCATTTCCAGATGGGGAAACTGAGGTTAGGGGAGGTGAAGTACCATGTCCACAAATGGTAGAAAGTAATTGTTTGGGGAGATGGTTCTGGCAGCCAGTGTCTATCACCACAACCGGTTTGGACTTGGGTGTTATCATTGCCATGAATTTAAAAACTGTAATTTTGTTCTATAAGCAATGAGTTTCCCCATTTTTTTTAAAGTTCTTTGTTACTTCCTCATCTTTGAATGCTCTCTACTAGTATAGATTATAAAGTGATACTTAAAGGTAGTATTTGCTTCCTTCTGCTTTCCCGCATTGCTATGGATAATTCAATGACACGGCTCTTCTTTTGAATGTAATCTGTCTTTTCTTCTCTGGCTGCTGTCCAGATTTCCCCCTTGTCTTTGGTTTTCTTTGACTCACCCTCACCCTTATTCAACCTCATTCGGGTGTGGCCTCCTTTGAGACTGCCCGCCTCGGACAGGGCCTGTCTTGGCTCTCATTTCCAGGCCACAGAGGCCACAAACCAAAGCTCACATGATCTGTATGTGCAAATGCCTGTGGGTAGTTATTTTTGGCTTAGATATTCTACCTAAATTTCTGCACCCAAGCTTGTTCGAAATTCCATCCTAATAAGGTTACAGTGACTTTCCGTTCAGTTATTCAATACTTTTAAAATGAGGGATTTTATTTTTTCCAGCCACTTTTTTTTTTTTACCCCCAAAGGATTTTGTTATTTTTCAGCACAAGTCTTGAGCAGAATGGTTTAACCTGGTGTTAAACAAGAGTCACAAGTCAACTTCTTACCACACTGACAGTGGGGTTTGTGTAGTGGGTGTGGGGGGCCAATGCCCTCCTAGTCCCCCCGTGTAAATGTCCACTTCTTTCCTTGGGGCCACTCTCTATGTTTAGGGCACAACTTACCTGGGTTTGGTGCTTCTTTTGTTCAATGGGACAGTCACCTGGGTCCATGTGACTGTGGCCACCAGAGCCAGCGTTGTGGCTGGACCAGCCTTGGTGGTTCTTACTATGATTTTAAGCCACACTAAGGCCACACAATAAAGGAACATTGAAAACACAGGTTTGTTACAGTGGTTTTCCCCCTACTTTTCCCCAGTTGTGCTTTCCATGGTTCCTGCTACCTGTGGTCAACCATGGTTTGAAAATACTAAATAACAAATTGCAGAAATAAACAATTTGTAAATTTTGAAATGTTCTGTATCGTATGATAACTCTCGTGCTTCCGGTCTGTCTTGCCGAGAGGTGAACCGTGCCTTTGTCCAGTGTCTCCACATTGTATACACTCCCCACTTGTTAGTCACTTAGAAGCCGTCTAGGTTATCAGATCAACTGCTGTGATGTTGTGGTGCTTCTGTTGAAGTCACCCTTATGGTAGCCTAAGCCTACCTCACAATGACTATGTCATTCACCGACCTTCAGCTCATCATGGGGGCACTGGGTGTCATCTCCCATCAGCGCAGGCAGGAGGTGTGTAGGAGAGACAGGGTCAGCTCTCTGGTTTCTCCAAATTTGCCACCCAGACAGGAATCGGGATGGCCTGTGGGAGGTGCTCTCGCACCTGCGGCAGTGCTGACAGCCCTACAGCACACAAGCTATGGTTACAGCAGACTCTATGGTTCTTCCAGCGCCGCCCCTTAACTTCTGGCTGCTCCCTTGCTCAATGTGTGCATGTGGCTCGCCATTACAGGGCCACACATTCTTTTTGCCTGAATAAGACCTTTTTTCTAGAGGGTCCTCCCACCAACACCAGAGAGATGTGACCGGAAGCCTCCTGAGGCAGTGGGAGAGGGCTGCTCCTGACCTCCATTCTTGTCTCCTCCTGTAAATGAATTTGTACCAAAGACCTTGCCTGTACTGTGAAAGCCAATTTATTAAAGCAATGAAAGCATGCACCTTCATTGAAAAAGCAAAGCATGCAAACCTGTCGTATTTCATCCGGCTCGGAGCACAGATGGGCTTTTCTGGCCAATTTAGAAAAGTGAGCCGGTCTGAGGTGTTGTATACCCTCCTGTCTATAGGTTTCAAAATTCCTTTGCTGAATATCTTGGTACAGATTCATTCTCAAGGTCCCTTTTAACGTTGGCGTGGCCTTCCCAGAATTCATGAAAAGCACCTGGCAGCTCTATCTTGCCAGGCCTTGAGACTGCTGGCGAAACACAGTAATCTCTATTTTGTAAAACTGCTGTTTGAAATTCTCTGCTACAGTATTTTAGATGGTCCCTTGTTCTGTGAATCAACTCTTCTCTTCTTAGACAGTTCCTTATTTTGTGAATTAACTCTGCTTATTAGTTTCTGTAAACATACAGTTTCTAGCTTACTTGAATAATAGGGAAGATCAACTTAGCTGTCTGACCTTGTGGGGTAGGGACTGATACTCCCATATGCTCGTGCCAGGTGTGTTAGTTATCTGAATAGAACTGTGTCCTACTCAAGGTTACAGGCTTCCTGCGACATATCTACTAAGCATACATGGGGCTCTTTGAAAACTTGCAAAGGTCCGGAAACTCCATATTTGGGAGACAAAGGGACTAGGGGGATATAAAGATAGAAGTTCCTCCATGTTGCTTTGCTCAGACTTTGGAAGCAGTCTGGGCCTGCTAGCGTAATAAAAGACTCCAAATTAATTGGCTCACTAAGGCGTCTTCCGTTAGGCTCGCTGATTTACAATATAACACTGTCTTTTCTGCATAGGGAGCAAAACTGTCCTTTTCTTCCTTTCACCCCCTCCCCTCCCTTCCTGCATGCTCTCTTTAGGAAGGTTTTAAACCATTTTCTCTCAAGTGTCTTTGGCTGGAGAAGATAATGGCTTGTTAGTTAAAAGCTGGCTGCAAATTGCCCACACTGTCTGGCCTCTAACTTTCCCGTCTCAGTTTCCCTATTTATCCTGCCCTGGAATCCTGTACCATGTTTGGTGATGCAGTACCTGGTCAGCTTTGGGTATGGTCCCCAAACTGTTGGCAAGATCCCCGTGGGGCCCTTAAATGGGACAAGGGAGGGCCTGATGGTCAGGAGGTGCTGGGAGAATGAACGGGTAAAAGTGAGGCCAGATGACCCCAGAGAAGTGGGAAGAAACTTTCATGAACCGAACTCCAGGTCAGGAGGGTGGCCTCTCCCTGGGGAGGCTCTGATGCATTCTGGGAAGGAAAATGACACCAACAAGCTGTCACCCTGTCCACGGTGCCCGCTCACCCCTGGCTTCAGCGGGACCTTCCTGTTCAACAAGAGACCAGCCAGGGCTGGGCGCACGTCTGTGACGGAACCTCTGTTGGTTGATGTCCAGGTGCTGATTTATTTACTGCAACAACCAGCTTTGAGCACAATGCATGCCCTCTGCACAGAGGGACACTGAGCAACAGAGACATGAAGTCAACCACCACGTGATGGCACAGCCCTGACGGCGATCGCCAACCTTTTGGACCTCATGGACCACCAGTGTCCATGGACCAGTGGTTGGCGGCCGCTGCCTTGGGATGTGCTGAAGCCTGCATTTGAGGCCACGTCTCTGTAATCCCGTTACCTGTCTTCTTTCTGCTCTGTTCATACAGTAGTTAATGTTAATCGTGCCTGGGTGGGGCTCTGAAAGGGGACCCAGGTATGAGGGGCCAGGAGGGTGGGTTTTCCTGAACTTTCAGGCGTCAGCGATGCTGCGGGGCTGAGGTCCCGCCAAATGGGGCGTCCGTGTCCGATGGGGCTTGTGGGCCTCACTGTCCCTCAGACCTTCAGACCCTCGAGCCAGCACAGGTGCGTCCCACGTCCCCAAGAAGCCCTCAGAGCCACGGCCTTTACCACTCAGCTCTGCCCCTGGGTTCCACCCTCCACTGGACTTGGGTCTAAATTCCAATCTCTTTTGCTCCCACTTGGTCTAAAAAAATATTAAAATGATCCTTTTCCAGAATATTCAATAGTTCCAGCTGGAGGGCTGGTTCCCCCGAGTCACCACAACCAGCTCTGAGTGTGCTGGCCCCTGGGCGACCTCCCTCCCCACAGACACAGCCTCTGTAACGGGGTCACTTTCTGGACAAGCCACTCAGCCTCCCAGGGCCTCAGGGCATTTGCCTGCAGGGTTATGGGGGGGGATGGAGACAGAAAGATTTCTCAGCCCCACCCCCCAACTCCTGTGGAGGCCAAGTTCCCCTTCCAGCCTGGCCACTGTCTCTCCCCCAGGGCTTCCTGTTGGGGTGTCCTAGGCTCCACCCCAGAGCTGGGCACTTCACTCCCTGACACAGGGACCTGGACCCACTCTGCGCTGCCAGAGGCAGGCATGGTGCCCCTGCTGCTGCTGCCCCTGCTGTGGGGGAGTGAGTGGTTGAGGGAGGGGGGCAGGGCAGGTGGGGGAGGCGTGAGGGCTGAATCTGAGCCTCAGTCCCCCTCCCCCAGGGTCTCTGCAGCAGCAGCATCCAGGCTATGAGATCCAAGTGCAGGAATCGGTGACGGTGCCGGAGGGTCTGTGTGTCCACGTGCCCTGCTCCTTCTCCTACCCGTGGAGTTTGTGGAATTCCTCTAGTGAACTCTACACCTACTGGTACCGGGACTGGGACAACACAGTCTATGCTGCTCCTGTGGCCTCGAGCAACCGGAATAAAACAGTGAGGAGAGAGACCCGAGGCCGCTTCCTCCTCGCGGACCCCACGACCAACAACTGTTCCCTACAAATCAGAGACGCCAGGAGGAGCGACTCAGGACACTATGTCTTCCGAGTGGAGAGAGGTGATTCTGTGAAATATAATTACCGAATGAAGAAGCTGGATTTGCAGGTCACAGGTGCGGCAGGGATCATGGAGGGGATCCAGGGACATGGGACCCGTCTTAGAGCAGGAACAGGACACTGGACACTCCCTGTCCAGGCTGCGGGCCCTGGGTGGTGGGAAGGGACACAGGGCCTGGGGAGCTCAGCCCGAGGCAGAGCCTCTCTCAGGGTCCCGCTCTGAGTCCCCACCCCTGGAGCCCAGGCACCTGCCTTTCTCCCCTGCAGCCCTGACAGAGAAACCCCACATCCAGATAAGGAAACCCCTGGAGTCTGGCCGCCCCACACAGCTGGCCTGCAGCCTGCCAGGGGCCTGCGAAGGGGGACGACCTCTCATCTTCTCCTGGGCGGGAGCCGCTGTGGACTCGCTGGACCCCCAGAGCCTGGGCTCCTCAGTGCTTACCTTCACCCCGAGACCCCGGGACCATGGCACCAACCTCACCTGTCAGGTGAAACTCCAAGGATCTTGAGTGGCCACACAGAGAACCATCCGGCTCAATGTCTCCTGTGAGTGTTGGAGGGGGGGCTGGGTCCCCCGGGGCAGAGGGAGGATCAGTCCTGGGTTTCCTTTTCCAGAGGATTTTGCTGAAGTAAAACCCCAGCCCTCCCCCTTAGGGGCCCCTGGGAAAAAGGGCTAATGCCTCCCTGGTGTCAGCACATTTTCCCTCCCCAGACGCTCCTCTGCTGACCGTCAGGCTTTCCCAGGGAAACTGCACAGGTAGGAGTCCTTCCCTCTTCTCTGGGGAAGTAGGGGGGTGGGGCCTCTGCCAGCTCAGGGCCTGGAGGTGCGACCCTCCTCCCTGGCCCTGCAGCCCCTCGGGGTGGGTCTGCCCCCTGCACCCTCACCTGCCTCTACAGCCTTTGGCTGCTCCCTGTTCCCTTTTCGAGTCTAAGTTTACTCCCTTGTGGTGAAGCCCACGCAACATGCCATTTACCGCCTCCACCGTGTCTGAGGGGGTTGCTCAGCGCGGTCACCACACCCGCAGGCTGTGCAGCCACCTTAGAGTCTCTACCATCTGGCCGAGGGCACCCCGACCCCACCAGACAGGAACTGCCCCGCCCAGTCTCTGCCCCCACCTCCCCCCCCAAACTGCATCTCTTCCTGTCTCCACAACAGCGACAAAACCAGGCTCTGCTCTGTCCTGCTCCTCTTTCTAGAATTCCCGTCTGCCCTCCCTCCTCGGATGCCTGTCCTCCTTCATCTCTGCTCCGGTCATTGTCTCCAGGGGGCTGCCATGTTCCCATTCCCCACTCTCCCGGGCATGCTCACCTCCCCAGGTCTCCTCCTGGGGTCCCCGTCCCATCCTGACCAGTCCTCATGCCGCCCACAGTCAGTCCAGCCACAGATCTGCATAAGTAGGCGCCTCTTTAAAAATTATCACCAGAGGACATTTTTCCATTAATTTTTAGAGAGGCGGGGGGGAGAGAGAGAGAGAGAGAGAGAGAAACATTGATGTGTGTGAAAGAAACATTGATGTGAGAGACACATCAAATTGTTGCCTCCTGTACACACCCCACCTGGGGATGGAACCTGCAACTCAGGTGCGTGCCTTGACTGGGAATTGAACCTGCAACCCTTTGGTGCTCAGGCCAACGCTCTAACCACTGAATGAACCCATCCAGGACTCAGTAGGCGCCTCTTGCTGGTGCCTCTCGACCTCACTTAACCCCGGTGTGGTCTGACTCACTCTAGATGCTTCCCTTTCTCACAGTCTCACCCTGTCAGCAACTCTAGGAAACCTCACTCCTCACATCACTTCCCTCTTCGCTTGCCCTGGACCGGGGGCCCAACCAGCCTTGTCCTGGACCCGGGGCCCCTTGGCGTCAGCCTGTTCCTCAGCCTCCCGCCTCCAGTCTCGTCTCTGTGGTCGCGAACCCACGCGGCCCAGCAGGATCTTTCTAGACTCGGCACTGACCCTCTGCCTCCCTGTGCACAGCTTCCCAGCTGCTCTCTGGGGAGCCCAGGGCACAGCCCGATGCCCTCAGCGAGGCCCTAGAGCAGCCGTGGGCAAACTATGGCCTGCGGGCCAAATCGGCCCGTTTGATATGAATAAAACTAAAAAAAAAAGACCATACCCTTTTATGTAATGATGTTTACTTTGAATTTATATTAGTTCACACAAACACTCCATCCATGCTTTTGTTCCGGCCCTTGGTCCAGTTTAAGAACCCATTGTGGCCCTCGAGTCAAAAAGTTTGCCTACCCCTGGGCTAGAGCCACCAGGCTGCCTGACTCTGCCTCCTCTCCACCATCATCAAGCTCTTGGTGCTCCTGGGCTTTCTGCCACCAGAATTGCTAGTGTCCGTGCATCTCCTCTCACCTGTGGGGCTGCCTCTATTCTTCAAGCATCTCCACCTGAGGGGCCCGCCCACTCCTCCCCTGTCCACCCTCAGCTCAGCCCCTTCTTCCTGGGAGCCGGGCCTGACCAGCAGGGTCCCTGGCTCTTGAGCCACCTTCTGTGTTCCTCTCCGCAGCCCTGAAGACTGAGCAACCACACATCCCTGCCTGTCCTGGAGGGCCAGTCCCTGCTCCTGCTCTGCGAGGCTGACAGCAACCCCCCTGCTATACTGAGCTGGTCCCAGGAGGGGAGATCCCTGAACCTGCCCCAGCCCTCAGGACCAGGGCTCCTGGAGCTGCCCCATGTGGGAGCGGGGGACGGAGGGGAGTTCACCTGCCGGGCTCAGCACCCGCTGGGTTCCCAGCACGTCTCCTTCAGCCTCTCTGTGCAGAGTGAGTTTCAGGACAGGTGTGAGGTGGCCGCCTGGTCAGGTGTTGGGCTGTGGGTGGACTGAGTCCTGGCCAACACGTCACCCTTCTCCCTTCATCCCCAGGCAGCCCGCACTCCTGCAGATGTGTGACCGAGGAGCAGCAGGGCTCCTGGCCCCTGGTCCTCACCCTGATCAGAGGGGCCCTCATGGGGGCTGGCTTCCTCCTCACCTATGTCCTCACCTGGCTCTACTACACCAGGTGAGCAGGCCTGTCTCCCCCGGGGAAGGTCAGGGATTGGCCCTGAGGTCCAGGTAGGGCCGAGCTGTCCGGCTCTGCCTGAGTTGGAGCCAAAGTGGCCGAGTCTGTGAGCTGACACCTGTGTGGGCCCCGCAGGTGTGGAGGCCCCCGGAGCAGGAGGCAGAGCTCCTGATGGATCCTCCCTTCCTCTCAGGATGGGACTGAGGTGCGGACACCAGGCTACAGGGACCGTCCTGGGGCATCAATGTCACCATCTCCCTGGAAGCTCTTGGTTCACCCGCCTCAATGTGCCCCTGGGGTTTCAGTGTGTGGAAGTGACTGAGTGATGCCAAGGGGAGTCAGTGCCATGGAGAGAAGACTTTTACTCCTTTCACCTCCTAAGAGGAGGGGCTGCTGTGCCCGGGAAGCCCGGATTTCCTCAGGATGCAGAGGCAGGTGCAGGGCCGCCTAGCGAAGGCCTTGATTGGGGGTCCCATGGGAAACGCAGGGCAGGGCAGGGTGAGCAGTTCAGGACCAGCTGGTGTGTGTCAGTCTGGGGGATGGGCCTGTGGGCGTGGTCCCTATTTGTCTGGTCCCAGGTCCTGGGTGGTTCGGGGCATGTGGGGAGGCTGGGAATATGGGCTCAGGATGGGTTGGTTTGCATCTGAAATTCTTTGCTCTCTCTGAGAATGGGCGGGCCCTGGGTGGCCCTGTGTCTCCGTAACTTCCAACCTGTTTAATGGCTCAAAACATCCTAAGATACAGAAATAAACAATAATACACACCCACTGACGGCCCCCTTGTTTCTGCCTGTGCTTCTCCCATTTGACTTGTTCCCCTCCCCGCCTCTTTCTTTCTCTGTTGGTTCTGCCCACTCATCCTAAAACCCCTGCTCCTCTCTCTCCAGTCTCAGGCCCAGAAAGGGACTGAAGTTGGCACCTTATCCTCTCCTTGCCCAGATGTTACCTGGTCACCACCTGACCTTCTGGTCTCCCATCTGTAGGTGCTGATATGCAGTAGAGTTAGGAGCAGCTCTCCTCTCCCTGTGCATAGACGCCAACCTCAGAATTATTGTCATAACACATCCCACCATCTACACTAATAAAAGACAAATGTGCAAATTGACCGTACCTTCGCCAGGCCTTAAGCCACGCCCACCAACCAACCAGAGCAACCATATGCAAATTAACACAACCAAGATGGCGGCCGGAAGCCACGGAGCTGGACCAAGCAGGAGGCTTCCGTGCCGCCTCCCCTGGCTGGCTTTGAGGTCCTCTCAAAGCAAGAAAGTTTCAATTATAGAACGTAAATAAATCCCAGAATAAAAAAAAGGAGAGGCTGGGAGATTCCGTGGCTGTGTGAGCTTGTCCAGCTTGAAAAGGGCCCTCAGCCCCTCACCCAGACTGGCCAGGCACCCCAGTGGGGTCCCCCCACCCTAAAGGGGTTGTGGCCAGCCTGAAAATAGCCATCATTCCTTCACCCAGGCTTGCCAAACCTCCATGGGTTGAAGGTCCCCACTGGGGGGCTTGATCATCCTGAAAACAGCCATCAGCCACTCACCCAGGCTGGCCAGGCACCCCAGTGGGAACCCCCACCATGAAGGGGGTGTCACCAGCCTGCAAACCCCAGTCAGCCCCTCACCAGGCTGGCCAGGCACCCCAGTGGGATCCCCACCCGGATCCAGGACACCCTCCAGGGCCAACCAGCCAGGCCCCATCCATGCACTAGGTCTCTATCCTATATAATAAAAGGGTAATATGCAAACTGACCCTAACAGAAGAACGACTGGGAATGACTGGTCAATTTGACACACACTGGCCACCAGGAGGCAGGCGCTCAATGCAGGAGCTGCCCTCTGTTGGTCAGTGCGCTCCCACATGGGGGAGCTCTGCTCAGCCACAAGTCAGGCTGACAGCTGCCAGTACAGCAGTGGTGGTGGGAGCCTCTCCTGCCTCCTCAGCAGCACTAAGGATGTCCGACTGTAGCTTAGGCGTGCTCCCCACTGGCAAGTGGACATCCCCCGAGGGCTCCCGGGCTGCCAGAGGATGTCTGACTGCCAGCTTGGGTCCGTTCCTGTAGGGAGTGGGCCTAAGCCGGCAGGTGGACATCCTCCGAGGGGTCCCAGTCTGCAAGAGGCCATAGGCCGGGCTGAGGGACCCCTTGAGTGCACAAATTTTTGTGCACCGGGCCTCTAGTTTAATCATAAATGAGAACGTTTATGTGATATCACATAACCATTGATTTTACTATGTAGTGACTTAGTGGGAGTTTCTTGAGTCCAATTCCATCTGGATCGCCTTTTTTTGTTGTTGCTGTTGTTGAACCTGTTTCAAGTAAGAGATTTTGTTTATTCCTTGTAATTATTCTTTAGTTGGTATTTATATCTCTTCTTATTTTTTAAAATATTTTTGTTGATTTCTGAGAGGAATTGGGAGGGAGAGAGAGCGATAGAAATATCAAAGATGAGAGAGTCATTGATCACCTGTTTCCTCCATGTCCCCTACTAGGGATGAAGATTGTCACCCAGGCATGTGCCCTGACTGGGAGTCAAACCTTGACCTCTTGGTTCATAGATTGATGCTCAACCCCTCAGGCACACCGGAGGGACTATATCTATTCTTGAATAATCAAAAATTTCAACATTTAAGACACATCCACCCATACTCTCACCATTTTGTATTGTTATTGTCATATAGCTTATGTCTATAAATTTGATAAACTTTAGAGAACATTAATAATTACTTGGATGTACACAATTATTTTATTTCCAGATTAACTGAGATATTTTTGATATAGAATGCATGCAAGCTTAAGGTATGCAATGTGCATATCTGATGCACCTACATAGTGAAGTGATTACCACAATAAGGTTCATCAACACTTCCATCCTCTCATGTAATTACCATTGTTATGGTTATAACACTGATGATGTATAACCATAACAACTTTCAGGTACATAATACAGTCCTGTTAATTGTACTTGCCATGCTGTCCAGTACATCCCCAGGAATTGTTCCTCTTGTAGCTGAAACTTACCCTTGACCAACATCTCCCCATTTCCCCACCCCCAGCCCCTGCATCACCGTTCTCCTCTCTTTCTGTGAGTTCAGTGTCTTTAGACCCCACTGTGAGAACACACTGCAGGAAAACAGTAACTATTTTGAAAAATATCCCTCACAGTTGTTTCTCTCTTGCAGTTCTGGGTTTCCATCACAGAATCACTTTCCTCTGTGCAAAACTGTATTAAAGACCTAAATATAATCCCAACCACTGTAAACTCTCAGAGGGAAACACAGGGGGAAATCCCAGCACATTGGGTTTTGCACTGATTTCCTGCATATTTACATCGAAAGCACAGACAAGGGAGGCAAAGAGAGACAAGTGGGACTGTACCAACTTCAAACCCTGAGGACAAGAGGACATTCTCACCAGATTCCAGAATACAGGATGGGAGAGAAAATGTATCTGTTAAGGAGTTAATATCCAGCATGTATTACAAACTCACACACGACAACATAAGAAACCCAAATAGCAAAATTGAAGAAAAGGCTAAAAACTTGACCAGACATTTCTCCAAAGATGATGTACAAAAGGCCAACAAAGTCATGAAAAGAGATGCAACATCAGCAATCCTACAGAACCATGAAAGAACTCCTTAGACCTGTAGAGCTTTGCTTGGTGCATCAGTGCATTAATATTCAAAACCCCACATCAGATTCCTACACGGACAAGGAAGGTATGGGGAAGGAACATAGTAGGCCTGCGGCACAGAAAGTGATGGGGGAAGTGTAATGATAGGCAGCTCCGAAGGTCACACACCCAAAACTAGCATTAGACATTTTATGTCATGTGAGTCTCACCTCCACAAAAGTTTCTCATTAGTTTATTTGTAAGTCGCGTGCGCACACACGCACACACATACATACACACATGCATATACACATACAGAGGTCTCTCTCTGGGATGAATTCTGTGGCCCCTCTTAAATGTGAAATAGTTGCTTCCTTCCCCCAGTTCTTTCGTGTGGGCTGCTTTAGGATGGGCCTTGTGCTCTGAGGTGAGTCAGCCTGGTCCCTTCTCTGTCCCTGAGGCCCATCTTATCTGGCACAGCTTATGGGGAAATTTCCTCTTCTGCATTTCTGTCTATGCCTTGTAGCTGAGAGAGAAAAAGAGAGAGAGAAACATAAATCGGTTGCTCTCATACTTGCTCTGAGCTGGAATGGAAACGAGGTATGTGCCCTGACCTGGTATTGAACCTGCAACCAATGTGCTGTAGGGAGGATGCTTCCACCAACAGCGCCATCCAGCCAGGGCTATCTATTTCCATCTGTAAAGTCCTTCCCAACAGATGTACCATTTCCTCCCCTGAGGAAGTGCATAGTAGATATTTGTGATGAGCATCTCTGAATGTTCCAGGAACGTCGTAAGTTTTGATGTGTCCATGACATCTTTATACCATCCTGTTTTTCGTTGGTCACTGTGCTATCCGGATGCATTTGAGTTTTACAATTTGATTTTGTCTTTAGAAACCTTGCTGACTCTCTTCTCAAGCCCCTACATGTGCATCTGTAATTACGTGTGGATTTTCCTATATAGACACAATCCTTGATGGAGAAAGTCAGCTTCATTTTCTTTTAAATTTCATAGCTTTCACTTATTGCTCTTGCCTTGCTGGACTCGGACCCGGTGCTGCTGGGTTAGGTGTGGGGTTTGCTGACCTCACCCCCTATCCCGCCAGGGGTGCCTCCTGCATCCCTAGCTGACTATGATGTTTTCCTGAAGGCCTTTGACATCCCCCCGGCCTCCACACCCCCCAAACCCTCGCGCTCACTGGTTCCTCCCTTGAGATTCCATCAGTCAAGGGCAGTGAGGCACACAGAAGCCCCACTATGTGCTCCAGCAGCGGGAATGGAATGTCAGGGTTTGTGATGCCCGGGTTGGGACACGGATCAGAAAGGGAACACTTCCCATCAGCCTGGATGGGACTCTGAAAAGGGAACCAGCGATGAGGGGCCAGGAAGGTGGATTTTCATGAGCTTTCAGGGGGCAGCGTTTCTGCTGAGCTGAGGTCCCGCCAAATGGGGTGTCCATTTCTGATGGGGCTTGTGCGCACTAATGTCCCTCAGACACTCAGACCCTGGAGCCAACACAGGTGCGTCCCACGTCCCCAAGAAGCCCTCAGAGCAAAGGCCTTTACCACTCAGCTCTGCCCCTGGGCTCCACCCTCCACTGGACTTGGGTCTAAATTCCTCTCTCTTTTGCACCCACTTGGTCTAAAAAAATATTAAAATGATCCTTTTCCAGAATGTTCAACAGTTCCAGTTGGAGGACGGGTACCCCCCGAGTCCCCAGGACCAGCTCTGAGTGTGCTGGCCCCTGGGCGACCTCCCTCCCCACGTACACATCCTCTGTAAGGGGGTCACTTTCAGGACATGCCACTCATCTTCCCAGGGCCTCGGGACATTTGCCTGCAGGGTCATGGCGAGGTGCGTGGGGAGGGGAGACAGAAAGATTTCTCAGGCACCACCCCCAACTCCTGTGGAGGCCAAGTTCCCCTTCCAGCCTGGCCACAGTCTCTCCCCCAGGGCTTCCTGTTGGGGTGTCCTAGGCCCCACCCCAGAGCTGGGCACTTCCCTCCCTGACACAAGGACCAGACCTGCTCTGCCCTGCCAGAGGCAGACATGGTGCCCCTGCTTCTGCTGCCCCTGCTGTTCCGGGGTGAATGTCTAGGGAGGGGTGCAGGGCAGGTCGGGGAGGGGCGAGAGCAACATCAGAACCTCAATTCCCCTCCCCCAGGTTCCCTGCAGCAGCATCCAGGCTTTGAGCTCCAAGTGCAGGAATTGGTGACGGTGCAGGAGGGTCTGTGTGTCCACGTGCCCTGCTCCTTCTCCTACCCGTGGAGTTCGTGGAATTCCTCTAGTGAACTCTACACCTACTGGTACCGGGACAGGGACAAAACAGACCGTGCTGCTCCTGTGGCCTCGAGCAACCGGATTAAAGCAGTGAGGAGAGACACCCGAGGCCGCTTCCTCCTTGCGGACTCCACGACCAACAACTGTTCCCTACAAATCAGAGACGCCAGGAGGAGTGACAGAGGACGATACTTCTTCCGAATGGAGAGAGGTCCTGTGAGATTTAGTTACACAATGAAGATGCTGGATTTGCAGGTCACAGGTAAGGCAGGGGCCCCGGAGAGGACCCAGGAACATGGGACCAATCTTAGAGCAGGAACAGGACACTGGACACTCCCTGTCCAGGCCGTGGGCCCTGGGTGGTGGGAAGGGACACAGAGCCTGGGGGAGCTCAGCCCGAGGCAGGGCCTCTCTCAGGGTCCCGCTCTGAGTCCCCACCCCTGGAGCCCAGGCACCTGCCTTTCTCCCCTGCAGCCCTGACAGAGAAACCCCACATCCGTGTACGGGAGCCTCTGGAGTCCGGCCGCCCCACACTGCTGGCCTGCAGCCTGCCAGGGGCCTGCGAAGGGGGACGACCTCTCACCTTCTCCTGGGAGGGACCCGCTGTGGCCTCGCTGAAATCCCATACCCGCCGGTCTTCGGTGCTCACCTTCACCCCGAGGCCCCGGGACCATGGCACCAGCCTCACCTGTCAGGTGAAATGGGAATGGCCCCAGTGGACCTCACAGAGAACCATCCAGCTCAATGTCTCCTGTGAGTGTTGGAGGGGTGGCTGGGTCTGTGGGGGCAGGGGAGTGGCGTGTGTGTGTGTGTGTGTGTGTGTGTGTGTGTGTGTTCCTGGAGGCTGAGGTAACCTGAGAACACCCGGGCATGGACCTGCGTGTAGGTGGGGAGTGTTCCCCCCACCCCTCCTTGGGTTTGGAGTGACTTCCATCTGAAGGGGGGCCATGTCTTTCCCAGATGCCCCAGGGAACCTCACCATAGGCGTCTCCTTCAGAAACGACCCAGGTAGGAAATAAACCCTCCTCTCTGGGCTGGGACCTGCCCCGGGGCCCTGGTGGGGCAGAAGGGGGAGCGGGAGTCTGAATGCGATGAGACATGGGAACAGCAGGGATGAAAATCATCACCTCAGGCCCTCACCTCTGGTGGGTGGGTGCCTGCATATGTGTTCCACACACCTCTCTCTCTCTCTCTCTCTCACTCTCTCTCTCTCTCTCTCTCTCTCTCTCTCTCTCTCCTTCTCAAAACCCTGAAGCCTTTAAGAATCTACAAACCACAACCCTTTCCATCCTGGAGGGAGAGGCCCTGAGGCTGCGCTGTGTGGCTGACAGCAACCCCCCTGCCGAGCTGAGCTGGTTCCGGGGGTCCCCAGGCCTGGACGCCACCCCCCTCTCCAGCACCGCGATCCTGGAGCTGCCTCGCGTGGGGCCTGCACAGGAAGGAGAGTTCACCTGCCAAGCTCGGCACCCGTTGGGCTCCCACAGCGTCTCTCTCAGCCTCTCCGTGGCCTGTGAGTGGGGAGACCCCGGGGGACAGCACAGCTGGGTTCTGGGGAGATTAGAGGCGCCGCTGACCCTTCTCCTCGCTCCCCACAGACCCCCCGCAGCTGCTGGGACCCTCCTGCTCCTGGGAGGACCAGGGTCTGCTCTGCAGCTGCTCCTCCAGGGCCCAGCCGGCCCCCTCCCTGCGCTGGCGGCTGGGGGCGGGGCTGCTGGAGGGGAACCATGGCAACGCGTCCCACGTGGTCACCTCCAGCTCAGAGGGGCCCTGGACCAACAGCTCCCTGAGCCTCAAGGAGGGGCTCAGCCCTGACCTCAGACTCAGCTGCGAGGCCCGGAATGTGCACGGGGCCCAGAGCGCCTCTGTCCTGCTGCTGCCAGGTCAGGGCCTGCTGGGGGCAGAGGCCACGGAGGAAGGAGTGGGTCAGAGAGGGTGGGGCTGGGGGTGGGGGCTGCGCAGGGACAGGGGTGACTTCTAGGACAGGGCCTCCATCTCTTGTCTCTCCTCCCCCCAATATTTTGATTGATTTCAGAAAAGGAGAGGGAGAGAGAGACAGAAACATCAATGAGGAGAATCATTGCTCGGCTGCCTCCCGCTCGCCCCCTACAGGGAGGAGATGGACCCACAACCTGGGCGTGTGCCCTTGACCAGGGATGGAACCGGGATCTCCTGGTTCACAGGTGGATGCTCATCCGCTGAGCTCAGTTGGGCTCTGGCTGAACAGAACCGACAGCGGGTGCTGGGAGGAGGGGGAAGAGGAGAGACCGAGGCCCGGGCGTGGGTGTCTCACCCCCTCTCCTCTGCAGGAAAGGCCGTGCCCCAGGCGGGAGCGGTTCCTGCGGCTCTCGGAGGTGCTGGTGCCATGGCCCTGCTGTCCCTGTGCGTGTGTCTCATCTTCTTTTGCAGGTGAGCCTCCGGGGCAGGGAGCCGGGGCCTAGGGGTGTAAAAGGGGTCACAGAGTTTCACCCACACAAAGCTTATCCAGAGGCGAGGCTGGAGTGGGTGGCGGGCGTGGGGGTAATAGCTTTATTGAGGTAAAACTCCGACGTATTTAAAGTGTCCGATTCAATGGCTTTTAGTTCAGTCACACAGCTGTGCACCCATCGCCACGGTCAAGTTTAAAACCTTATTTGTTTGAAAAAAAGAAAAGAGAGAGAGAGAAACTCCACATCCCTGTATTGTCCTCATGCCTCCATCCTCCCCCAGCCCCAGGCAACCAGCATGTCCTGTTTCTCTAGATTTGCCCATTCGGACATTTCATAGAAATGCCATGATATAATGCATGTTTACCGTGACCGACTTCTTTCCTGTAGCCTGAGATTTTCAAGGTTCATCTGTCAGCACTGCATTGCTTCTTATTTACAAACTAGAGGCTTGGTGCACACCATCTGTGCACTGGGGGTGGGTGGGGGTTCCCTCAGCCCAGACTGCACCCTCTCGCAGTCTGGGATGTCTCAGGGGATGTCCGACTGCTGCAGAGGTGAGAAAGGCTCTAGCAGAGAGGTGCTGACCACCAGAGGACAGCTCCTGCGTTGAGTGTCTGCCCCCTGATGGTCAGTGTGTGTCATAGTGACCAGTCGTTCTGCTGTTGGTGGATTTGCATTTTAGCCTTTTATTATATAGGATATATTCCATGGTTTGGATGGGGCACATTGGATTGGTCCGTTCCTTCATTGACGGACATTGGGTTGCTTGGACGTTGTGGCTGCCATGAATCACACTGATGATGGCTTGTGCACAGTGTCTGCGTGTGAGAGGGACCTCGGTGATGAACATCAGTCCTGGCCAAACCCCTGGGCATCCAGGGGGACGGGGTCCTCACCTGCACGTCAGGAAGGTCCGAGTCTGGCCTCAGGGCCTGGAAGCCTCCGTTGTCCATCAGGGAGTGGGGGCAGCTGCCCATCTGTGCCTGAGCCATTCTGGTGCTGACTTCTCCCCTTAGAGTGAAAGCCCGCAGGAGGCAAGCAGCCGGGAGACCAAAGGTCACGAATGATGAAGAGCCTGTCATGGGCACAGTCACCTGGGTGAGTGACGGGGGTGTCTTCTCATGCCGTGTAGGGGGGGGGTGGGCATGTCCATTAAGGAGTCCACACTGAGCTCCCCTGTGGTCAGCTGGACAGGCAGCTGGGAGTTGGCTCCCCCTTCATTTCCTCGAACCCATGGTCAGCCTCCTGCCCCAGGCACACTGACCACTGAGCCCATCTCACCTCTCTGACAGGCACAGGCCGCCAGAACCAGCTCCCCCAAACTATGACTTCCTTCCCATTGTGGGCATGTGACTTCACCTCCCTTTACCGCAGCTTCTCTATCTGTAAATGGGGATAATGAGAGCATCATGATTACTGGCTTTCTGAGGGAATGGAATATGATCAGTAGGCCCTTGATATGTCTAGTCAACATCTGCAGTAGTCTCAAAAAATAAAAAAAAAGAAAAAGAAAAGAACAGCAGGCTTGAGCAGGAAGGAGGATGGTCTTGGAGATGAAAGGCCACCATTCTCCTAGGCCGCGGCACCTGAATGAGTCTCTTTCTTTTTGCACCAAAAGAACAAACCCCCAAAAACAAACAAAAGAAAATTTTTTAAATGAATGAGCAAATAGTGGAGTCTATGAGAAGTGTCTGTGCAATAAGAAGATGAAGGAAAAAACTGTCCCCTCCCATCAGCCCCACTTTTCTCTGGGACCATGTCTGCCTCATGCCTCTCAGACGCCCTTCTCTCCCCTTCACTCAGGGCTCCCAGGAAAACCTCCCGCCGGATGCGCCCCCAGACCAAGCGCCACCTGCGGAGAAGGGCCCTCTGTCAGGGGAGCCGCAGGAGCTCTACTATGCCAACCTCACCTTTGAGGGGCTGAAGCCACGGGAGCCCCGGGACCAGGAGGCCACCAGCACCCACGAGTACTCAGTGGTCAAGCGCAGAGGCCAGTGAGGACTCACTCAGAGCTCGGTGCTGGCCAGAGGCATCACAGCCCCTGGGGGAGGTTGGTGGGGGGGAGAGAAGTCCAGGACTCATTGCTGAAGCGTGAGGAGACCTTTCGGCCCGATCAATATTAACGGCTGGATGAGCAGCCCCAGGCAGAGCAGGAAGAAGACAGGCGATGGGGTTTGAGAGACGGGATGGGCCGGCTCTCACGTCCACCTGCCCCTGTGCTGCAGGTGAGCTGCTCCGTGACGCCGTCTCTCCCCCTCCCGCGCCCTCCAGAACAGCTCTTCCTGGCTCCTGGCACATGGTCTAAGTTCTGGATGTCCTAATAAATCCCGTCTTCTCCTCGTTCTCTGGGTGGCTGTCTCTGGATCGCACCCCGTCTGAAGCGCAATGACAAATTACACAGACTACAGTGTAGACCCTGGGTAGGACTCTCCTCCTCCGGGCACCGTTACTGTGGCGTGTAGCGGGTGGGTCACTGCCATCCCATCAAGGACTGAGGGAATTCACAACCCAGGTTCTGGCCCTGTTGGGTCTCATCTATTTTCAGTCCTAACCACAAGATGGCGATTTTTACGGGGCCTCTCCTCCTTGGCAAGACCTCTTTTCTGGCCCCATGAGATGCTTCCTCTTCTTCTTCTTCCACATTTTTATTGATTTCAGAGAGGAAGGAAGAGGGAGAGGGAGCGAGAGAGAGAAACATCGATGATGAGAGCGAATCATTGATTGGCTGCCTCCTGCACGCCCCCTACCAGGGACGCAGACCGAAAACCAGGCATGTGCCCTTGATGGGTATCAAACCCAGGACCCTTCAGTCTGCAATCCGACGCTCTGTCCGCTGAGCCAAACCGGCCAGAGCCCCATGAGATTCCTGAATGTTCTACTTAGCTTCTCCGTGACTGCTCAGAGTCAGCGGTTTATTTGAATAAAAAGTGGCTCCAAATACTTCTCATTGCTGTTGACTTCCTGCTTCTTCCCCGTCCACTGTGCATTTTTTGTTGTTGATTCCAAACATTAAAAAAAATTTTACTCTAGTTTCCCTAGTTGTTTTTTTTGTTTTTCTCCTTGGCCTGGCTTGCTCTGCTCTTAAGGACAACTGTCTCCATGCTGTGGTCCACTAAGGCCACAGGATCCTTCCCCCAATCTGAATATTTAACCGTTATGTAGAATAAATTAAAACTTAGAACTTATTTGTGTGACCTACCAGCTCCAAATACAGTATCTCAACCCAACTTCTGATACTTCATTTCTTCATTTGATGTGAAGAAGTGGACTGGGCACAGTGCCAGGCACAGAAAAGGCTCACCGATTCTGTTTTGAGTTGTCCCGAGCTCCGTGACAGTACAAGGAAGGGTTTAAAAGTAAAATAATGGGGAGGAAGTAAGGGCAGGGCAGGAGTCTAACAGGTTTTCTGGAGGGAGTGAGGGTAGACTCAGCCCTGAGGGGCAAGGGGCCCAGTGACCTTCAGAAATGCATTGTGTCTCTGAAGCCGTCTCCTCTTCCCTAGGATGAGGGGGGTAGCAGGGGGAGACTGAGGAGGAGTTTGGCTGCACCTCTGTCCTGTAGGAGAGAATGTCACCAGCCTCACTCCCCAGCCTCACCTCCACATGAGACAGGGCAAGGCTCGGCCTCCAGGGGGCGATGCATAGACCTGGGGAGCTCCTGGCCAGAGGGTTGGTGCTGTCCGTGGTTCTGGAGCACACCTGGGCTCAGCTCTGCCAAGGATCCCAACTCACAAGCCTGAGGTCCCCAGGCTTAAGCCAGCAGGACACCTAAGTCCAAGGGGCTTTGGAAAGTCTGGGTTCCTCTTGGGAAGGAAAAGTCAGGAGAAGGGGTGGGAGTGGGCTGGGTTCATCTCTGTGCCTTTCCTCTCACCCCTCTGGTTGCCTTATTCTTTTGAACTTGTGCCAGCAAAATGCTGAGATCCCACTTAGCATTTGCCACCGAAATGTCCCCAAAAGAGGAAGTTCCCCAGGGAATTGCTACATGTCTTAGGGGATCCACCAAGCTTGACAGGCCACCACTAGGAACTAAAATCTCAGGGTGATGTACAGAGAGGGTAGTTTTGGGGAAAGGTTAGGCCAGTTAAGGAGAAGCAGGGGCCTGGGGAGGAAGCTGGACATGAAGAGGAAGAATGGGCACTAGATTGTTTGGCTCAGTGGATAGAGCGTTGGCCTGCAGACCGAAGGGTCCCAGGTCCGATTCTAGTCAAGGGCATGTGTCAGGGGTGCAGGCTCAATCCCCAGTCGGGGGTGTACAGGAGGCAGCCAATCGATGCTCCTCTCTCATCATTGATGTTTGCATCTCTCTCTCTCCCTCTCCCTTCCTCTCTGAAATCAATAAAAATATTTTTTTTAAAAAATAGGAAGAATGGACAGACACCGGTAATAACAAGAAGAAATATTGATCATATGTATTTATTGCCCAGAGGCTGGAAAGACTGCTGGCTGTTTGCATGTTTTCTCATGGGCACCAGCAACATAGGAGTTCACCTTCCACAATAAACTCTATTTGTGGGGAGGTGAAGCTTTTGAAACATTCATGAACACATTTGAGCATTTCCCTTGGCTGTGGGCTGTGCTAGGAGCAGGAGATTAAAAATGAACTGAGCAGCCCTGGTCCGGCTAAGTTGGTTGGCACATCATCCCCTGTACCAAGAGGTTGTGGTTTGGATCCCCAATTAGTGGACATACCTAGGTTTGGGTTTGATAACCCAGTTGGGTCATGTACGGGAGGCAAACAATTGATGTTTCTCAGATCAATGTTTCTCTCTCTCTCTCTCTCTCTCTCTCTCTCTTCCTCACACTCCTTTCTCTCTAAAAAACAATGTAGAATCTAAAGAACAAAATAACTGAACAGAATAGGACCAGAGGAATGGATAAATGGAACAAAATGAAGGTAGGAGGGGAGAGAGGATGTGAAGAGGTCAACCAAAGAATATGTATGTACATATACGCCCAGCCCATGGACACAGACAATAATGTGGTGAAGGCCTAGGGGTATGGGTGGAGGGTGGAGGGAGGCAAAGGGGGGGGGGGTATGGGGTACATCTGGAATAGAGTCAACAATAAAAAAATAAAAAATAAAAAGCATATCCTCAGGTGAGGATTTAAAAATAGTGAAGGAAGCAGATTTGACTTGACACTGCCCTCAGGGTTAACCAGGACATGCATTTGACGTTCTGTAATGTTACAAATGATTGGACCATATTGAGGGCTTACTAATCACCCAGCATGAGTGACACTCATTATCCCCATTTGCAGATGGGGAAACTGAGGTGAGGGGAGGTGAAGTACCATGTCCACAAAGGGTAGATAGTAATTGTTTGGGGAGATGGTTCTGGCAGCCAGTTTATCACCACAACCGATTTGGACTTGGGTGTTATCATTGCCATGAATTTAAACACTGTATTTTTACTCTATAGGCAATGAGTTTCCTCATTTTGTTTTAAAGATCTGTGTTACTTCCTCATTTTTCAATGCTCCCTACTAAGTATAGATTATAAATTGATACTTAAAGGTAGTATTTGCTTTCTTCTGCTTTCCTGCATTGCTATGAATAATTCAATGACACGGCTCTTCTTTTGAATGTAATCTGTCTTTTCCTCTCTGGCTGCTGTCCAGATTTTCCCCTTGTCTTCGGTTTTCTTTGACTCACCCTCACCCTTATTCAATCTCATGTGGGAGTGGCCTCCTTTGAGATGTCCCGCCTCGGACAGGGCCTGTCCTGGCTCTCATTTCCAGGCCACAGAGGCCACAAACCAAAGTTCACATGATCTGCGTGGGCAAATGCCTGTGGGGAGTTATTTTAGGCTTAAGTATTCTACCTAATTTTCTGCATCCAAGCTTGTTCAAAATTCCATCCTAATAAGGTCCCATTTACGTTTCTGTTCAGTTATTCTATACTTTTAAAATGAGGGATTTTATTTTCTCTATTCACTTTTTTTTTTTTACCCCCAAAGGATTTTGTTATTTTTTCAGGACAAGTCTCCTGGGCCCAGGCCAGTCTGAAGGGCGGGGGACACAGATCGGGCGCAGGGAGAGCCCTTCTACACCTGGAAGAAATTGGCCTCTGCAGAATGAGCCAGAGGCTGAGACAGCCGCTCCTGGTCTCCGACACGGGCGGGAGGGTCCACGGGCCCACTCAGGTTTTCATGATTAAAGCGCAGTCCTCCCGCATAAACACTAATGGCTCCGCTCCAGGAAAATGACCCAAATCCTCCTAGTGTCACCCAAGATACCACGGTCCCGATCAGTATTAGCCCACGAGGCTGATTTCAAATGCCTACCACACGTGCACATGGCACATGGACACACAGGTACAGAATACACACTCAGTACACACAGGCTGGTTTGGCTCAGTGGGTAGAGCGTCGTCAGAGGACTGAAGGGTCCCAGGTTCCATTCTGGTCAAGGGCATGTACCTCGGTTGCAGGCCCCATCACGCCCTGGCCCGTGGGGGAGGCAACCAATCCATGTGTCTCTCTCACATTGTTACTTCTCTCTCTCTCTCTACCTCCCCCTTCCACTCTCTCTACAAATCAATGGGAAAAATATCTTTGGGTGAGGATTAACAGAACACAAAAAGTAAAAAGGTAGAGTTCACCCCCTCCTCGCCCCCCGAAATGCAGACCCTCCTGTGTCCTTCAGGTCCCGCGAAGCCCACGATGCTGACATGCCAGAGATCTCCTCAAGGCGGACACCTACCGGAAGTGGCGGGCGAGAAGACCATCTCAGTGGTGCTCCAGTTAGAGAAGGAGGAGCAGATACATAGTGTGGACATCGGGAATGATGGCTCGGCCTTTGTGGAGGTGCTGGTGGGCATCTCGGCTGGAGGGGCTGGGGAGCAAGACTATGCGGTCCTTCTGGTCACCCCGTCTTCCATGTCCCCTTCTGAGAGCCGAAGTGGCTCCAACTCCAACCGTGTTCGCTTTTTTGGGCCTGAGAAGTTGTTCCGGGGAGCAGCTGAGAAGCGCTGGGACCGAGTCAAAATCGTCTGCAGCCAGCCCTGCAGCAAGGACTCCCCCTGTGACCTGTTTTGTACGGTCTCACAGCCCTCCAGACAGAGATGAGGTAGAGGCTTCACCGGAGAAGGTGATCAAGCTTGGCCAATTCCGTGTAGAGGAGGAGGAGGAGGAGGGTGCCAGCTCCCTGAGGCCAGGGGCCCCCTTCTTCAGCCGGATCAATAAGACATCCACTGCCACAACCAGGGACCCAGCTACGCAGCTGCCACACTGCAGGCCTCAAGTGCCACCTCCTCAACCCCTCCCTTTCACAGGGGTCGCCTAAGACCATCCTGCATATCAGATGTTTACATTAGGATTCATAACAGTAGCAACATGACAGTTATGAAGTAGCAACGAAACTAATTTTATGGTTGGGGGTCACCACATGAGGAACTGTATTTAAAGGGCCAGAAGGTTGAGAACTATTGCAACCTGGAATTGAACCTGCAAACAATGTGCTGTAGGGAGGATGCTTCCACCCACAGAGCCATCCGGCCAGGGCGATCTATTTCCACCTGTAACGTCCTCCCAAACAGATGTACCATTTCCTCCATTGAGGTAGCGCATAGTGTATTTTTGTGATGTGCATCTCTGAATGTTCCAGGAACATCGTAAGGTTTGATGTGTCCATGACATCTTTATACCATCCTGTGTTTCGTTGGTCACTGTGCTGTACGGATGCATTTGAGTTTTGCAATTTGATTTTGTCTCTAGAAACCTTGCTGACTCTCTTCCCAAGCCCCTACATGCATCTGTCTGTACGTGTTGGTTTTCCTATATAGACACAATCCTTCATGGAGAAAGTCAGCTGTATTTTCTTCGGAATTTCCATAGCTTTTATTTATTGTTCTTGTGCTGGCGGCTGGGGGCGGGGAACCATGGCAACAGAGGATGGCTCCCTCAGACCATCAGACCACCAAACCGTCAGACCACCCCCACCTCCACCCCCACATCCTGCTTGTGCTTCCGGAGGAGCGAGAAGAGCAGACTCCACTGATGCTGCTGCGTTAGGTGTGGGGCTTGCTGAGCTCACCCCCTATCCTGCAGGGGAGCCTCCTGCATCCCTAGCTGACTGTGATGTTCTCCTGAAGGCCTTTGACATCCTCCAGGGCTCACTGGTTCCTCCCTTGAGATTCCATCAGTCAAGGGCCAGCGAGGCACACAGAAGCCCCACTATGTGCTCCAGCAGCGGGAATGTAATGGCAGGATTTCTTATGCCCGGGTTGGGACACAGATGTAGCAGAAAGGGAACACTTACCATCCGCCTGGGTGGGGCTCTGAAAAGGGACTGAGCAATGAGGGGCCAGGAAGGTGGATTTTCATGAGCTTTCAGGCGGCAGCGTTTCTTCTGAGCTGAGGTCCTGCCAAATGGGGTGTCCATTTCCGATGGGGCTTGTGCGCCCTCGCTGTCCCCCAGACACTCAGACCCTCGAGCCAACACAGGTGCGTCCCACGTCCCCAAGAAGCCCTCAGAGACAAGGCCTTTACCACTCAGCTCTGCCCCTGGGCTCCACCCTCCACTGGGCTTGGGCCTAAATTCCTCTCTATTTTGGTCCCACTTGGTCTAAAACAATATTAAAATTACCCTTTTCCAGAATTTTCAACAGTTCCAGCTGGAGGGCGGGTCCCCCTGAGTCCCCAGGACCAGCTCTGAGTGTGCTGGCCCCTGGGCAACCTCCCTCCCCACTGACACATCCTCTGTAAGGGGGTCACTTTCTGGACAAGCCACTCATCTTCCCAGGGCCTCAGAGCATTGCCTGCAGGGTCATGGGGGGGGGAGGGGAGACAGAAAGGTTTCTCAGGCATTACACCCCCCAACTCCAGTAGAGACCAAGTTCCCCTTCCAGCCTGGCCACAGTCTCTCCCCCAGGGCTTCCTGTTGGGGTGTCCTAGGCCCCACCCCAGAGCTGGGCACTTCGCTCCCTGACGCAGGGACCGGGACCCGCTCTGCCCTGTCAGAGGCAGACATGGTGCCCCTGCTGCTGCTGCCCCTGCTGTGGGGGGTGAGTGGCTGAGGGAGGGGGACAGGGCAGGTGGGGGAGGGGGGAGGGCTGCATCTGAGCCTCAGTCCCCCTCCCCCAGGGTCCCTGGAGCAGCAGCAGAAAGGCTATGAGCTCCAAGTGCAGGAATCGGTGACGGTGCAGGAGGGTCTGTGTGTCCACGTGCCCTGCTCCTTCTCCTACCCGTGGAGTTCGTGGATTTCCTATAGCAACCTCTACACCTACTGGTACCGGGACGAGGACAACACAGACCGTGATGCTCCTGTGGCCTCGAACAACCGGAATAAAACTGTGAGGAGAGAGACCCAAGACCGCTTCCTCCTCACGAACCCCACGACCAACGACTGTTCCCTGCAAATCAGAGATGCCAGGAGGAGTGACTCAGGACGCTACTTCCTCCGAGTGGAGATAGGATATTTCCAAGGATATAAGTTCCAAGGATATACTGACCCAGACAAGAAGCTGCATTTGCAGGTGACAGGTACGGCAGGGGCCCTGGAGAGGATCAGGGACAGGGGACCCGTCTTAGAGCAGGAACAGGACACTGGACACTCCCTGTCCAGGCCGTGGGCCCTGGGTGGTGGGAGAGACACAGGGCCTGGGGAGCTCAGCCCGAGGCAGGGCGTCTCTCAGGGTCCCGCTCTGAGTCCCCACCCCTGGAGCCCAGGCACCTGCCTTTCTCCCCTGCAGCTCTGACAGAGAAACCCCACATCCATGTACGGGAGCCTCTGGAGTCCAGCCGCCCCACACAGCTGGCCTGCAGCCTGCCAGGGGTCTGCGAAGGGGGACGACCTCTCACCTTCTCCTGGGCGGGAGCCGCTGTGGACTCGCTGGAACCCCAGACCCTCCGCTCCTCGGTGCTCATCTTCACCCCGAGGCCCCAGGACCATGGCACCAGCCTCACCTGTCAGGTGAAACGGGAAGGGTCCCAGTGGACCACACAGAGAACCATCCGGCTCTATGTCTACTGTGAGTGTTGGGGGTGGGAGCTGGGTCCCTAGAGGTAGTGAGAGCAACGTGTGTGTGTGTGTGTGTGTGTGTGTGTGTGTGTGTGTATGTGTGTGTGTGCAGGAGGCTGAGCTAACCTGAGAACACCCACCCCTGGATCTGCGTGTAGGTGGGGAGGGGCCAGAGGGACAGCTCTCCCCGTTTACCCGTTCCCACTGCCCCTCCTTGGGGTTGGGGTGACTTCGATGTGAAGGGGGGCCCTGTCTTTCTCTCCCAGATCCCCCAGAGAATCTCACCATAGGCGTCTCCTTCAGAAATGACCCAGGTAGGAAAGAACCCTTCCTCTTTGGGCTGGGGCCTGCCCCTGAGCGCTGGTGGGGCAGAGGGGGAGCAGGAGTTTGAATGGGATGAGACATGGGAAGGGCAAGGATGAAAGGCATCACCCAAGTCCCTCACCTCTGGTGGGTGGGTGACCGACCTGTGTTCCACACACACACCTCTCTCTCTCTCTCTCTCTCTCTCTCTCTCTCTCTCTCTCTCTCTCTCTCTCTCTCTCTCCCATTCTCCCCAAAGCCTTTAAGAATCTACAAACCACATCCCTTTCCATCTCTCTCCCATTCTCCCCAAAGCCTTTAAGAATCTACAAACCACATCCCTTTCCATCCTGGGGGGAGAGGCCCTGAGGCTGCTCTGTGTGGCTGACAGCAACCCCCCTGCCGAGCTGAGCTGGTTCCGGGGGTCCCCAGGCCTGGACGCCACCCCCCTCTCCAGCACCGCGATCCTGGAGCTGCCTCGCGTGGGGCCTGCACAGGAAGGAGAGTTCACCTGCCAAGCTCGGCACCAGCTGGGCTCCCACAGCGTCTCTCTCAGCCTCTCCGTGGGCTGTGAGTGGGGAGACCCCGGGGGACAGCACAGCTGGGTTCTGGGGAGATTAGAGGCAGCGCTGACCCTTCTCCTCGCTCCCCACAGACCCCCCGCAGCTGCTGGGACCCTCCTGCTCCTGGGAGGACCAGGGTCTGCACTGCAGCTGCTCCTCCAGGGCCCAGCCGGCCCCCTCCCTGCGCTGGCGGCTGGGGGCGGGGCTGCTGGAGGGGAACCATGGCAACGCGTCCCACGTGGTCACCTCCAGCTCAGAGGGGCCCTGGACCAACAGCTCCCTGAGCCTCAAGGAGGGGCTCAGCCCTGACCTCAGACTCAGCTGCGAGGCCCGGAATGTGCACGGGGCCCAGAGCGCCTCTGTCCTGCTGCTGCCAGGTCAGGGCCTGCTGGGGGCAGAGGCCACGGAGGAAGGAGTGGGTCAGAGGGAGGGTGGGGCTGGGATTGGGGGCTGCGTGGGGACAGGGGGGATTGCTAAGACATGGCCCTCCATCTCTTGTCCCCCCCACCCGAAAAAAAATATTTTGATTGATTTCAGAAAAGGAGAGGGAGAGAGAGACAGAAACATCAATGAGGAGAATCATTGCTCGGCTGCCTCCCGCACGCCCCCTACAGGGAGGAGATGGACCCACAACCTGGGCGTGTGCCCTTGACCAGGGATGGAACCGGGATCTCCTGGTTCACAGGTGGATGCTCATCCACTGAGCTCAGTTGGGCTCTGGCTGAACAGAACCGACAGCGGGTGCTGGGAGGAGGGGGAAGAGGAGAGACCGAGGCCCGGGCGTGGGTGTCTCACCCCCCTCTCCTCTGCAGGGAAGGCCGTGCCCCAGGCGGGAGCGGTTCCTGCGGCTCTTGGAGGTGCCGGTGCCATGGCCCTGCTGTCCCTGTGCGTGTGTCTCATCTTCTTTTGCAGGTGAGCCTCCGGGGCAGGGAGCCGGGGCCTAGGGGTGTGAAAGAGGTCACAGAATTTCACCCACACAAAGCTTATTCAGAGGCGAGGCTGGGGTGGGTGGCGGGCGTGGGTGTAATAGCTTTATTGAGGTAAAACTCCGACGTATTTAAAGTGTCCGATTCAATGGCTTTTAGTTCAGTCACACAGCTGTGCACCCATCACCACGGTCAAGTTTAAAACCTTATTTGTTTGAAAAAAAGAAAAGAGAGAGAGAGAAACTCCACATTCCTGTATTGTCCTCATGCCTCCATCCTCCCCCAGCCCCAGGCAACCAGCATGTCCTGTTTCTCTAGATTTGCCCATTCGGACATTTCATAGAAATGCCATGATATAATGCATGTTTACCGTGACCGACTTCTTTCCTGTAGCCTGAGATTTTCAAGGTTCATCTGTCAGCACTGCATTGCTTCTTATTTACAAACTAGAGGCTTGGTGCACACCATCTGTGCACTGGGGGTGGGTGGGGGTTCCCTCAGCCCAGACTGCACCCTCTCGCAGTCTGGGATGTCTCAGGGGATGTCCGACTGCTGCAGAGGTGAGAAAGGCTCTAGCAGAGAGGTGCTGACCACCAGAGGACAGCTCCTGCGTTGAGTGTCTGCCCCCTGATGGTCAGTGCGTGTCATAGTGACCAGTCGTTCTGCTGTTGGTGGATTTGCATTTTAGCCTTTTATTATATAGGATATATTCCATGGTTTGGATGGGGCACATTGGGTTGGTCCGTTCCTTCATTGACGGACATTGGGTTGCTTGGACGTTGTGGCTGCCATGAATCACACTGATGATGGCTTGTGCACAGTGTCTGCGTGTGAGAGGGACCTCGGTGATGAACATCAGTCCTGGCCAAACCCCTGGGCATCCAGGGTGACGGGGTCCTCACCTGCATGTCAGGAAGGTCCGAGTCTGGCCTCAGGGCCTGGAAGCCTCCGTTGTCCATCAGGGAGTGGGGGCAGCTGCCCATCTGTGCCTGAGCCATTCTGGTGCTGACTTCTCCCCTTAGAGTGAAAGCCCGCAGGAGGCAAGCAGCCGGGAGACCAAAGGTCACGAATGATGAAGAGCCTGTCATGGGCACAGTCACCTGGGTGAGTGACCGGGTGTCTTCTCATGCCGTGTAGGGGGGGGGTGGGCATGTCCATTAAGGAGTCCACACTGAGCTCCCCTGTGGTCAGCTGGACAGGCAGCTGGGAGTTGGCTCCCCCTTCATTTCCTCGAACCCATGGTCAGCCTCCTGCCCCAGGCACACTGACCACTGAGCCCATCTCACCTCTCTGACAGGCACAGGCCGCCAGAACCAGCTCCCCCAAACTATGACTTCCTTCCCATTGTGGGCATGTGACTTCACCTCCCTTTACCGCAGCTTCTCTATCTGTAAATGGGGATAATGAGAGCATCATGCTTACTGGCTTTCTGAGGGAATGGAATATGATCAGTAGGCCCTTCATATGGTCTAGTCAACATCTTCAGTAGTCTCAAAAAATAAAAAAAAAGAAAAAGAAAAGAACAGCAGGCTTGAGCAGGAAGGAGGATGGTCTTGGAGATGAAAGGCCACCATTCTCCTAGGCCGCGGCACCTGAATGAGTCTCTTTCTTTTTGCACCAAAAGAACAAACCCCCAAAAACAAACAAAAGAAAATTTTTTAAATGAATGAGCAAATAGTGGAGTCTATGAGAAGTGTCGGTGCCATAAGAAGATGAAGGAAAAAACTGTCCCCTCCCATCAGCCCCACTTTTCTCTGGGACCATGTCTGCCTCATGCCTCTCAGACGCCCTTCTCTCCCCTTCACTCAGGGCTCCCAGGAAAACCTCCAGCCGGATGCGCCCCCAGACCAAGCGCCACCTGCGGTGAAGGGCCCTCTGTCAGGGGAGCCGCAGGAGCTCTACTATGCCAACCTCACCTTTGAGGGGCTGAAGCCACGGGAGCCCCGGGACCAGGAGGCCACCAGCACCCACGAGTACTCAGTGGTCAAGCGCAGAGGCCAGTGAGGACTCACTCAGAGCTCGGTGCTGGCCAGAGGCATCACAGCCCCTGGGGGAGGTTGGTGGGGGGAGAGAAGTCCAGGACTCATTGCTGAAGCGTGAGGAGACCTTGGGGCCCGATCACCATTAACAGCTGGATGAGCAGCCCCAGGCAGAGCAGGAAGAAGACAGGCGATGGGGTTTGAGAGACGGGATGGGCCGGCTCTCACGTCCACCTGCCCCTGTGCTGCAGGTGAGCTACTCCATGACGCCGTCTCTCCCCCTCCCGCGCCCTCCAGAACAGCTCTTCCTGGCTCCTGGCACATGGTCTAAGTTCTGGATGTCCTAATAAATCCCGTCTTCTCATCGTTCTCTGGGTGGCTGTCTCCCGGATCGCACCCCGTCTGAAGCGCAATGACAAATTACACAGACTACAGTGTAGACCCTGGGTAGGACTCTCCTCCTCCGGGCACCGTTACTGTGGCCTGTAGCGGGTGGGTCACTGCCATCCCATCAAGGACTGAGGGAATTCACAACCCAGGTTCTGGCCCTATTGCGTCTCATCTATTTTCAGTCCTAACCACAAGAGGGCGATGTTTATGGGGCCTCTCCTCCTTGGCAAAACCTCGTTTCTGACCCCATGAGATGATTCCTCTTCTTCTTCCACATATTTATTGATTTCAGACAGGAAGGGAAAGGGAGAGAGAGAGAGAGAAATATCGATGATGAGAGTGAATCATTGATTGGCTGCCTCCTGCACGCCCCCTACCGGGGACTGAGACCGTAACCTGGGCATGTGCCCTTGATGAGTATCAAACCCAGGACCCTTCAGTCTGCAATCCGACGCTCTATCCGCTGAGCCAAACCGGCTGGGGCCCCATGACATTCTTGAATGTTCTACTTAGCTTCTCCGTGGCTGCTCAGTGTCAACAGTCTATTTGAAGAAAAAGTGGCTCCAAATACTTCTCATTGCTGTTGACTTCCTGCTTCTTCCCTCTTCATTGTGCAAACTTTCTTTTTGTTGACTCCAAACATTAAAAAAAATTTTAATCCAGCTTTCCTAGTTTGTTTGTTTTTTGTTTTTCTCCTTGGCCTGGCTTGCTTTGCTCTTAAGGACAACTGTCTCCATGCTGTGGTCCACTAAGGCCACAGGATCCTTCCCCCAATCTCAATATTTAACCTTTATGTAGAATAAATTAAAACTTAGAACTTATTTGTGTGACCTACAGGCTACAAATACAGTACCTCAACCCAACTTCTGATACTTCATTTCTTCATTTGAGCTGACGAAGTGGGCTCGGCCCAGTGCCAGGCACAGAAAAGGCTCACCTTTTGATTATGTTTTGAGTTGTCCTGAGCTCCGTGACAGTACAAGGAAGGGTTTAAAAGCAAAATAATGGGCTGGAAGTAAGGGAAGGGCAGGAGTCTGACAGGTTTTCTGGAGGGGGTGAGAGTAGAGTCAGCCCTCAGGGGCAAGGGGCCCAGTGACCTCTCAGAAATGCATTGTGTCTCGAAGCCGTCTCCACTTCCCTAGAATGAGGGAGGTTCCAGGGGGAGATTGAGGAGGAGTTTGGCTGCACCTCTGTCCTGTAGGACAGAATGTCACCAGCCTCACTCCCAGCCTTACCTCCACATGAGACCAGGCAAGGCTCGGCCTCCAGGGGGCGATCCGTAGTTATGGGGAGCTCCTGGCCAGAGGGTTGGCGCTGTCCGAGGTCCTGGAGCACACCTGGGCTCAGCTCTGCCAAGGACCCCAACTCACAAGGCCCAGGTCCCCAGCCTTAGGCCAGCAGGGCTCCTAACCCCGAGGGGCTTTGGAAAGGGTGGGTTCCTCTTGGAAAGGAAAAGTCAGGAGCAGGGGTGGGAGTGGGCTGGGCTCATCTCTATGCCTTTCCTCTCACCCCTCTGGTTGCCTTATTCTTTTGAACTTGTGCCAGCAAAATCCTGAGATTCCACATAGCATTTGCCACTGAAATGTCCCCAAAAGAGGGCGTTCCCCAATGAATTGCTACATGTCTTAGGGGATCTACCAAGCTTGTCAGGCCACCACTAGGAATTAAAATCTCAGGGTGACATACAGAGAGGGTAGTTTTGGGGAAGGTTAGGCCAGTTAAGGAGAAGCAGGGGCCTGGGGAGGAAGCTGGACATGAAGAGGAAAAATGGGCCCTAGATCATTTTGCTCAGTAGATAGAGTGTCGGCCTGCAGACCGAAGGGCCCCAGGTCTGATTCCAGTCAAGGGCATGTGTCTGGGGTGCAGGCTCAATCCCCAGTTGGGGGTGTACAAGAGGCAGCCAATAGATGCTTCCCTCTCATCATTGATGTTTCTGTCTCTCTTTCTCCCTGTCCCTTCCTCTCTGAAATCAATAAAAATATATTTAAAAAAAGAGGAAGAATGGACAGACACCGGTAATAACAGGAAGAAATATTGATCATATGCATTTATTGCCCAGAGGTTGGAAAGACTGTTGGCTGTTTGCATGTTTTCTCATGGGCACCAGCAACATAGGAATTCACCTTCCACAATAAACTCTATTTGTGGGGAGGCGGAGCTTTTGAAACATTCATAAACACATTTGAGCATTTGCCTTGGCTGTGTGCTGTGCTGGGAGCAGGAGATTAAAAATGAACTGAGCAGCCCTGGTCCGGCTAAGTTGGTTGGAACATCATCCCCTGTACCAAGAGGTTGTGGGTTGGATCCCCAATTAGTGAAAATATCTAGGTTTTGGGTTTGATAACCCAGTTGGGTCATGTATGGGAGGTAACCAATTGATGTTTCTCTGAGCAATGTTTCTCTCTCTCTCTCTCTCTCTCTCTCTCTCTCTCTCTCTCTCTCTCTCTCTCTCTCCTTTCTCTCTAAAAATCAATGTAGAATCTAAAGAACCAAAATAACGGATGAACAGAATAGGACCAGAGGAATGGATAAATGGAACAAAATGAGGGTGGGAGGGGAGAGAGGATGTGAAGAGATCAACCAAAGCATGTATATGTACATATACGCCCAGCCAATGGACAAAGAAAATAATGTGGTGAAGGCCTAGGGGGATGGGTGGAGGGTGGAAGGAGGCAAAGGGGAGAATGGGGCACATCTGCAATAGAGTCAACAATAAAAAAAATAAGAAATAAAAAGCATATCCTTGGGTGAAGATTTACAAAAAGTGAACGAAGCAGATTTGACTTGACACTGCCTTCAGGGTCAACCAGGACATGCATTTGACGTTCTGTAATGTTACAAATGATTGGACCATATTGAGGGCTTACTAATCACCCAGCATGAGTGACACTCATTATCCCCATTTCCAGATGGGGAAACTGAGGTTAGGGGAGGTGAAGTACCATGTCCACAAATGGTAGAAAGTAATTGTTTGGGGAGATGGTTCTGGCAGCCAGTGTCTATCACCACAACCGGTTTGGACTTGGGTGTTATCATTGCCATGAATTTAAAAACTGTAATTTTGTTCTATAAGCAATGAGTTTCCCCATTTTTTTTAAAGTTCTTTGTTACTTCCTCATCTTTGAATGCTCTCTACTAGTATAGATTATAAAGTGATACTTAAAGGTAGTATTTGCTTCCTTCTGCTTTCCCGCATTGCTATGGATAATTCAATGACACGGCTCTTCTTTTGAATGTAATCTGTCTTTTCTTCTCTGGCTGCTGTCCAGATTTCCCCCTTGTCTTTGGTTTTCTTTGACTCACCCTCACCCTTATTCAACCTCATTCGGGTGTGGCCTCCTTTGAGACTGCCCGCCTCGGACAGGGCCTGTCTTCGCTCTCATTTCCAGGCCACAGAGGCCACAAACCAAAGCTCACATGATCTGTATGTGCAAATGCCTGTGGGTAGTTATTTTTGGCTTAGATATTCTACCTAAATTTCTGCACCCAAGCTTGTTCGAAATTCCATCCTAATAAGGTTACAGTGACTTTCCGTTCAGTTATTCAATACTTTTAAAATGAGGGATTTTATTTTCTCTATTCACTTTTTTTTTTTTTTTACCCCCAAAGGATTTTGTTATTTTTCAGCACAAGTCTTGAGCAGAATGGTTTAACCTGGTGTTAAACAAGAGTCACAAGTCAACTTCTTACCACACTGACAGTGGGGTTTGTGTAGTGGGTGTGGGGGGCCAATGCCCTCCTAGTCCCCCCGTGTAAATGTCCACTTCTTTCCTTGGGGCCACTCTCTATGTTTAGGGCACAACTTACCTGGGTTTGGTGCTTCTTTTGTTCAATGGGACAGTCACCTGGGTCCATGCTACTGTGGCCACCAGAGCCAGCGTTGTGGCTGGACCAGCCTTGGTGGTTCTTACTATGATTTTAAGCCACACTAAGGCCACACAATAAAGGAACATTGAAAACACAGGTTTGTTACAGTGGTTCTCCCCCTACTTTTCCCCAGTTGTGCTTTCCATGGTTCCTGCTACCTGTGGTCAACCATGGTTTGAAAATACTAAATAACAAATTGCAGAAATAAACAATTTGTAAATTTTGAAATGTTCTGTATCGTATGATAACTCTCGTGCTTCCGGTCTGTCTTGCCGAGAGGTGAACCGTGCCTTTGTCCAGTGTCTCCACATTGTATACACTCCCCACTTGTTAGTCACTTAGAAGCCGTCTAGGTTATCAGATCAACTGCTGTGATGTTGTGGTGCTTGTGTTGAAGTCACCCTTATGGTAGCCTAAGCCTACCTCACAATGACTATGTCATTCACCGACCTTCAGCCCATCATGGGGGCACTGGGTGTCATCTCCCATCAGCGCAGGCAGGAGGTGTGTAGGAGAGACAGGGTCAGCTCTCTGGTTTCTCCAAATTTGCCACCCAGACAGGAATCGGGATGGCCTGTGGGAGGTGCTCTCGCACCTGCGGCAGTGCTGACAGCCCTACAGCACACAAGCTATGGTTACAGCAGACTCTATGGTTCTTCCAGCGCCGCCCCTTAACTTCTGGCTGCTCCCTTGCTCAATGTGTGCATGTGGCTCGCCATTACAGGGCCACACATTCTTTTTGCCTGAATAAGTCCTTTTTCTAGAGGCTCCTCCCACCAACACCAGAGAGATGTGACCGGAAGCCTCCTGAGGCAGTGGGAGAGGGCTGCTCCTGACCTCCATTCTTGTCTCCTCCTGTAAATGAATTTGTACCAAAGACCTTGCCTGTACTGTGAAAGCCAATTTATTAAAGCAATGAAAGCATGCACCTTCATTGAAAAAGCAAAGCATGCAAACCTGTCGTATTTCATCCGGCTCGGAGCACAGATGGGCTTTTCTGGCCAATTTAGAAAAGTGAGCCGGTCTGAGGTGTTGTATACCCTCCTGTCTATAGGTTTCAAAATTCCTTTGCTGAATATCTTGGTACAGATTCATTCTCAAGGTCCCTTTTAACGTTGGCGTGGCCTTCCCAGAATTCATGAAAAGCACCTGGCAGCTCTATCTTGCCAGGCCTTGAGACTGCTGGCGAAACACAGTAATCTCTATTTTGTAAAACTGCTGTTTGAAATTCTCTGCTACAGTATTTTAGATGGTCCCTTGTTCTGTGAATCAACTCTTCTCTTCTTAGACAGTTCCTTATTTTGTGAATTAACTCTGCTTATTAGTTTCTGTAAACATACAGTTTTTAGCTTACTTGAATAATAGGGAAGATCAACTTAGCTGTCTGACCTTGTGGGGTAGGGACTGATACTCCCATACTCTCATGCCAGGTGTGTTAGTTATCTGAATAGAACTGTGTCGTACTCAAGGTTACAGGCTTCCTGTGACATATCTACTAAGCATACATGGGGCTCTTTGAAAACTTGCAAAGGTCCGGAAACTCCATATTTGGGAGACAAAGGGACTAGGGGGATATAAAGATAGACGTTCCTCCATGTTGCTTTGCTCAGACTTTGGAAGCAGTCTGGGCCTGCTAGCGTAATAAAAGACTCCAAATTAATTGGCTCACTAAGGCGTCTTCCGTTAGGCTCGCTGATTTACAATATAACACTGTCTTTTCTGCATAGGGAGCAAAACTGTCCTTTTCTTCCTTTCACCCCCTCCCCTCCCTTCCTGCATGCTCTCTTTAGGAAGGTTTTAAACCATTTTCTCTCAAGTGTCTTTGGCTGGAGAAGATAATGGCTTGTTAGTTACAAGCTGGCTGCAAATTGCCCACACTGTCTGGCCTCTAACTTTCCCGTCTCAGTTTCCCTATTTATCCTGCCCTGGAATCCTGTACCATGTTTGGTGATGCAGTACCTGGTCAGCTTTGGGTATGGTCCCCAAACTGTTGGCAAGATCCCCGTGGGGCCCTTAAATGGGACAAGGGAGGGCCTGACGGTCAGGAGGTGCTGGGAGAATGAACGGGTAAAAGTGAGGCCAGATGACCCCAGAGAAGTGGGAAGAAACTTTCATGAACTGAACTCCAGGTCAGGAGGGTGGCCTCTCCCTGGGGAGGCTCTGATGCATTCTGGGAAGGAAAATGACACCAACAAGCTGTCACCCTGTCCACGGTGCCCGCTCACCCCTGGCTTCAGCGGGACCTTCCTGTTCAACAAGAGACCAGCCAGGGCTGGGCGCACGTCTGTGACGGAACCTCTGTTGGTTGATGTCCAGGTGCTGATTTATTTACTGCAACAACCAGCTTTGAGCACAATGCATGCCCTCTGCACAGAGGGACACTGAGCAACAGAGACATGAAGTCAACCACCACGTGATGGCACAGCCCTGACGGCGATCGCCAACCTTTTGGACCTCATGGACCACCAGTGTCCATGGACCAGTGGTTGGCGGCCGCTGCCTTGGGATGTGCTGAAGCCTGCATTTGAGGCCACGTCTCTGTAATCCCGTTACCTGTCTTCTTTCTGCTCTGTTCATACAGTAGTTAATGTTAATCGTGCCTGGGTGGGGCTCTGAAAGGGGACCCAGGTATGAGGGGCCAGGAGGGTGGGTTTTCCTGAACTTTCAGGCGTCAGCGATGCTGCGGTGCTGAGGTCCCGCCAAATGGGGCGTCCGTGTCCGATGGGGCTTGTGGGCCTCACTGTCCCTCAGACCCTCAGACCCTCGAGCCAGCACAGGTGCGTCCCACGTCCCCAAGAAGCCCTCAGAGCCACGGCCTTTACCACTCAGCTCTGCCCCTGGGTTCCACCCTCCACTGGACTTGGGTCTAAATTCCAATCTCTTTTGCTCCCACTTGGTCTAAAAAAATATTAAAATGATCCTTTTCCAGAATATTCAATAGTTCCAGCTGGAGGGCTGGTTCCCCCAAGTCACCACAACCAGCTCTGAGTGTGCTGGCCCCTGGGCGACCTCCCTCCCCACGGACACAGCCTCTGTAACGGGGTCACTTTCTGGACAAGCCACTCAGCCTCCCAGGGCCTCAGGGCATTTGCCTGCAGGGTTATGGGGGGGGATGGAGACAGAAAGATTTCTCAGCCCCACCCCCCAACTCCTGTGGAGGCCAAGTTCCCCTTCCAGCCTGGCCACTGTCTCTCCCCCAGGGCTTCCTGTTGGGGTGTCCTAGGCTCCACCCCAGAGCTGGGCACTTCACTCCCTGACACAGGGACCTGGACCCACTCTGCGCTGCCAGAGGCAGGCATGGTGCCCCTGCTGCTGCTGCCCCTGCTGTGGGGGGGTGAGTGGTTGAGGGAGGGGGGCAGGGCAGGTGGGGGAGGCGTGAGGGCTGAATCTGAGCCTCAGTCCCCCTCCCCCAGGGTCTCTGCAGCAGCAGCATCCAGGCTATGAGATCCAAGTGCAGGAATCGGTGACGGTGCCGGAGGGTCTGTGTGTCCACGTGCCCTGCTCCTTCTCCTACCCGTGGAGTTTGTGGAATTCCTCTAGTGAACTCTACACCTACTGGTACCGGGACTGGGACAACACAGTCTATGCTGCTCCTGTGGCCTCGAGCAACCGGAATAAAACAGTGAGGAGAGAGACCCGAGGCCGCTTCCTCCTCGCGGACCCCACGACCAACAACTGTTCCCTACAAATCAGAGACGCCAGGAGGAGCGACTCAGGACACTATGTCTTCCGAGTGGAGAGAGGAGATTCTGTGAAATATAATTACCGAATGAAGAAGCTGGATTTGCAGGTCACAGGTGCGGCAGGGATCATGGAGGGGATCCAGGGACATGGGACCCGTCTTAGAGCAGGAACAGGACACTGGACACTCCCTGTCCAGGCTGTGGGCCCTGGGTGGTGGGAAGGGACACAGGGCCTGGGGAGCTCAGCCCGAGGCAGAGCCTCTCTCAGGGTCCCGCTCTGAGTCCCCACCCCTGGAGCCCAGGCACCTGCCTTTCTCCCCTGCAGCCCTGACAGAGAAACCCCACATCCAGATAAGGAAACCCCTGGAGTCTGGCCGCCCCACACAGCTGGCCTGCAGCCTGCCAGGGGCCTGCGAAGGGGGACGACCTCTCATCTTCTCCTGGGCGGGAGCCGCTGTGGACTCGCTGGACCCCCAGAGCCTGGGCTCCTCAGTGCTTACCTTCACCCCGAGACCCCGGGACCATGGCACCAACCTCACCTGTCAGGTGAAACTCCAAGGATCTTGGGTGGCCACACAGAGAACCATCCGGCTCAATGTCTCCTGTGAGTGTTGGAGGGGGGGCTGGCTCCCCCGGGGCAGAGGGAGGATCAGTCCTGGGTTTCCTTTTCCAGAGGATTTTGCTGAAGTAAAACCCCTGCCCTCCCGCTTAGGGGCCCCTGGGAAAAAGGGCTAATGCCCCCCTGGTGTCAGCACATTTTCCCTCCCCAGACGCTCCTCTGCTGACCGTCAGGCTTTCCCAGGGAAACTGCACAGGTAGGAGTCCTTCCCTCTTCTCTGGGGAAGAAGGGGGGTGGGGCCTCTGCCAGCTCAGGGCCTGGAGGTGCGACCCTCCTCCCTGGCCCTGCAGCCCCTCGGGGTGGGTCTGCCCCCTGCACCCTCACCTGCCTCCACAGCCTTTGGCTGCTCCCTGTTCCCTTTTCGAGTCTAAGTTTACTCCCTTGTGGTGAAGCCCACGCAACATGCCATTTACCGCCTCCACCGTGTCTGAGGGGGTTGCTCAGCGCGGTCACCACACCCGCAGGCTGTGCAGCCACCTGTAGAGTCTCTACCATCTGGCCGAGGGCACGCCGACCCCACCAGACAGAAACTGCCCCGCCCAGTCTCTGCCCCCACCTCCCCCCCCAAACTGCATCTCTTCCTGTCTCCACAACAGCGACAAAACCAGGCTCTGCTCTGTCCTGCTCCTCTTTCTAGAATTCCCGTCTGCCCTCCCTCCTCGGATGCCTGTCCTCCTTCATCTCTGCTCCGGTCATTGTCTCCAGGGGGCTGCCATGTTCCCATTCCCCACTCTCCCGGGCATGCTCACCTCCCCAGGTCTCCTCCTGGGGTCCCCGTCCCATCCTGACCAGTCCTCATGCCGCCCACAGTCAGTCCAGCCACAGATCTGCATAAGTAGGCGCCTCTTTAAAAATTATCACCAGAGGACATTTTTCCATTAATTTTAGGGGGGGGGGAGAGAGAGAGAGAGAGAGAGAGAGAGAGAGAGAGAGAGAGAGAGAGAAACATTGATGTGTGTGAAAGAAACATTGATGTGAGAGACACATCAAATTGTTGCCTCCTGTACACACCCCACCTGGGGATGGAACCTGCAACTCAGGTGCGTGCCTTGACTGGGAATTGAACCTGCAACCCTTTGGTGCTCAGGCCAACGCTCTAACCACTGAATGAACCCATCCAGGACTCAGTAGGCGCCTCTTGCTGGTGCCTCTCGACCTCACTTAACCCCGGTGTGGTCTGACTCACTCTAGATGCTTCCCTTTCTCACAGTCTCACCCTGTCAGCAACTCTAGGAAACCTCACTCCTCACATCACTTCCCTCTTCGCTTGCCCTGGACCGGGGGCCCAACCAGCCTTGTCCTGGACCCAGGGCCCCTTGGCGTCAGCCTGTTCCTCAGCCTCCCGCCTCCAGTCTCGTCTCTGTGGTCGCGAACCCACGCGGCCCAGCAGGATCTTTCTAGACTCGGCACTGACCCTCTGCCTCCCTGTGCACAGCTTCCCAGCTGCTCTCTGGGGAGCCCAGGGCACAGCCCGATGCCCTCAGCGAGGCCCTAGAGCAGCCGTGGGCAAACTATGGCCTGCGGGCCAAATCGGCCCGTTTGATATGAATAAAACTAAAAAAAAAAGACCATACCCTTTTATGTAATGATGTTTACTTTGAATTTATATTAGTTCACACAAACACTCCATCCATGCTTTTGTTCCGGCCCTTGGTCCAGTTTAAGAACCCATTGTGGCCCTCGAGTCAAAAAGTTTGCCTACCCCTGGGCTAGAGCCACCAGGCTGCCTGACTCTGCCTCCTCTCCACCATCATCAAGCTCTTGGTGCTCCTGGGCTTTCTGCCACCAGAATTGCTAGTGTCCGTGCATCTCCTCTCACCTGTGGGGCTGCCTCTATTCTTCAAGCATCTCCACCTGAGGGGCCCGCCCACTCCTCCCCTGTCCACCCTCAGCTCAGCCCCTTCTTCCTGGGAGCCGGGCCTGACCAGCAGGGTCCCTGGCTCTTGAGCCACCTTCTGTGTTCCTCTCCGCAGCCCTGAAGACTGAGCAACCACACATCCCTGCCTGTCCTGGAGGGCCAGTCCCTGCTCCTGCTCTGCGAGGCTGACAGCAACCCCCCTGCTATACTGAGCTGGTCCCAGGAGGGGAGATCCCTGAACCTGCCCCAGCCCTCAGGACCAGGGCTCCTGGAGCTGCCCCATGTGGGAGCGGGGGACGGAGGGGAGTTCACCTGCCGGGCTCAGCACCCGCTGGGTTCCCAGCACGTCTCCTTCAGCCTCTCTGTGCAGAGTGAGTTTCAGGACAGGTGTGAGGTGGCCGCCTGGTCAGGTGTTGGGCTGTGGGTGGACTGAGACCTGGACAACACGTCACCCTTCTCCCTTCATCCCCAGGCAGCCCGCACTCCTGCAGATGTGTGACCGAGGAGCAGCAGGGCTCCTGGCCCCTGGTCCTCACCCTGATCAGAGGGGCCCTCATGGGGGCTGGCTTCCTCCTCACCTACGTCCTCACCTGGCTCTACTACACCAGGTGAGCAGGCCTGTCTCACCCGGGGAAGGTCAGGGATTGGCCCTGAGGTCCAGATGGGGCCGAGCTCTCCGGCTCTGCCTGGAGTTAGAGCCAAAGAGGCTGAGACTCTGAGCTGACACCTGTGTGGGCCCCGCAGGTGTGGAGGCCCCCGGAGCAGGAGGCAGAGCTCCTGATGGATCCTCCCTTCCTCTCAGGATGGGACTGAGGTGCGGACACCAGGCTACAGGGACCGTCCTGGGACGTCAATGTCACCTTCTCCCTGGAAACTCTTGGTTCACCTGCCTCAATGTGACCCTGGGGTTTCAGTGTGTGGAAGTGACTGAGTGATGACAAGGGGAGTCAGTGCCATGGAGAGAAGACTTTTACTCTTTTCACCTCCTGAGAGGAGGGGCCGCTGTGCCCGGGAAGCCCCGGATTTCCTCAGGAAGCAGATGCAGGTGCAGGGCCGCCTAGCGAAGTCCTTGATTGGGTTCCCATGGGAAACGCAGGGCAGGGCAGGGTGAGCCGTTCAGGACCAGCTGGTGTGTGTCAGTCTGGGGGATGGGCCTGTGGGCGTGGTCTCTGTGTGTCTGGTCCCAGGTCCTGGGTGATTTGGGGCAGGTGGGGAGGCTGGGAATATGGGCTCAGGATGGGTTGGTTTGCATCTGAAATGCTTTGCTCTCTCTGAGAATGGGCGGGCCCTGGGAGGCCCTGTGTCTCCGTGACTTCCAACCTGTTTAATGGCTCAAAACATCCTAAGATAGAGAAATAAACAATAATACACACCCACTGACGGCCCCCTTGTTTCTGCCTGTGCTTCTCCCATTTGACTTGTTCTCCTCTCCGCCTCTTTCTTTCTCTGTTGGTTCTGCCCACTCATCCTAAAACCCCTGCTCCTCTCTCTCCAGTCTCAGGCCCAGAAAGGGACTGAAGTTGGCACCTTATCCTCCCCTTGCCCAGATGTTACCTGGTCACCACCTGAGCTTCTGGTCTCCCATCTGTAGGTGCTGATACGCAGTAGAGTTAGGAGCTGCTCTCCTCTCCCTGTGCATAGACGCCAACCTCAGAATCATTGTCATAACACATCCCACCATCTACACTAATAAAAGACAAACGTGCAAATTGACCGAAGCCACGCCTTAAGCCACGCCCACCAACCAATCAGAGCAACCATATGCAAATTAATGCAACCAAGATGGCGGCCGGAAGCCATGGAGCTGGACCAAGCAGGAGGCTTCCCTCCCGCCTGCCCTGGTTGGCTTTGAGGTCCTCTCAAAGCAACAAAGTTTCAATTATAGAACGTAAATAAATCCCAGAATAAAAAAAAAAGGAGAGGCTGGGAGATTCCGTGGCTGTGTGAGCTTGTCCAGCTTGAAAAGGGCCCTCAGCCCCTCACCCAGACTGGCCAGGCACCCCAGTGGGGTCCCCCCACCCTAAAGGGGTTGTGGCCAGCCTGAAAATAGCCATCATTCCTTCACCCAGGCTTGCCAAACCTCCATGGGTTGAAGGTCCCCACTGGGGGGCTTGATCATCCTGAAAACAGCCATCAGCCACTCACCCAGGCTGGCCAGGCACCCCAGTGGGAACCCCCACCATGAAGGGGGTGTGATCAGCCTGCAAACCCCAGTCAGCCCCTCACCAGGCTGGCCAGGCACCCCAGTGGGATCCCCACCCGGATCCAGGACACCCTCCAGGGCCAACCAGCCAGGCCCCATCCATGCACTAGGTCTCTATCCTATATAATAAAAGGGTAATATGCAAACTGACCCTAACAGAAGAACGACTGGGAATGACTGGTCAATTTGACACACACTGACCACCAGGAGGCAGGCGCTCAATGCAGGAGCTGCCCTCTGTTGGTCAGTGCGCTCCCACATGGGGGAGCTCTGCTCAGCCACAAGTCAGGCTGACGGCTGCCAGTACAGCAGTGGTGGTGGGAGCCTCTCCTGCCTCCTCAGCAGCACTAAGGATGTCCGACTGTAGCTTAGGCGTGCTCCCCGCTGGCAAGTGGACATCCCCCGAGGGCTCCCCGGCTGCCAGAGGATGTCTGACAGCCAGCTTGGGTCCGTTCCTGTAGGGAGTGGGCCTAAGCCGGCAGGTGGACATCCTCTGAGGGGTCCCAGTCTGCAAGAGGCCATAGGCCGGGCTGAGGGACCCCTTGAGTGCACAAATTTTTGTGCACCGGGCCTCTAGTTTAATCATAAATGAGAACGTTTATGTGATATCACATAACCATTGATTTTACTATGTAGTGACTTAGTGGGAGTTTCTTGAGTCCAATTCCATCTGGATCGCCTTTTTTTGTTGTTGCTGTTGTTGAACCTGTTTCAAGTAAGAGATTTTGTTTATTCCTTGTAATTATTCTTTAGTTGGTATTTATATCTCTTCTTATTTTTTAAAATATTTTTGTTGATTTCTGAGAGGAATTGGGAGGGAGAGAGAGCGATAGAAATATCAAAGATGAGAGAGTCATTGATCACCTGTTTCCTCCATGTCCCCTACTAGGGATGAAGATTGTCACCCAGGCATGTGCCCTGACTGGGAGTCAAACCTTGACCTCTTGGTTCATAGATTGATGCTCAACCCCTCAGGCACACCGGAGGGACTATATCTATTCTTGAATAATCAAAAATTTCAACATTTAAGACACATCCACCCATACTCTCACCATTTTGTATTGTTATTGTCATATAGCTTATGTCTATAAATTTGATAAACTTTAGAGAACATTAATAATTACTTGGATGTACACAATTATTTTATTTCCAGATTAACTGAGATATTTTTGATATAGAATGCATGCAAGCTTAAGGTATGCAATGTGCATATCTGATGCACCTACATAGTGAAGTGATTACCACAATAAGGTTCATCAACACTTCCATCCTCTCATGTAATTACCATTGTTATGGTTATAACACTGATGATGTATAACCATAACAACTTTCAGGTACATAATACAGTCCTGTTAATTGTACTTGCCATGCTGTCCAGTACATCCCCAGAAATTGTTCCTCTTGTAGCTGAAAGTTACCCTTGACCAACATCTCCCCATTTCCCCACCCCCAGCCCCTGCATCACCGTTCTCCTCTCTTTCTGTGAGTTCAGTGTCTTTAGACCCCACTGTGAGAACACACTGCAGGAAAACAGTAACTATTTTGAAAAATATCCCTCACAGTTGTTTCTCTCTTGCAGTTCTGGGTTTCCATCACAGAATCACTTTCCTCTGTGCAAAACTGTATTAAAGACCTAAATATAATCCCAACCACTGTAAACTCTCAGAGGGAAACACAGGGGGAAATCCCAGCACATTGGGTTTTGCACTGATTTCCTGCATATTTACATCGAAAGCACAGACAAGGGAGGCAAAGAGAGACAAGTGGGACTGTACCAACTTCAAACCCTGAGGACAAGAGGACATTCTCACCAGATTCCAGACTACAGGATGGGAGAGAAAATGTATCTGTTAAGGAGTTAATATCCAGCATGTATTACAAACTCACACACGATAACATAAGAAACCCAAATAGCAAAATTGAAGAAAAGGCTAAAAACTTGACCAGACATTTCTCCAAAGATGATGTACAAAAGGCCAACAAAGTCATGAAAAGAGATGCAACATCAGCAATCCTACAGAACCATGAAAGAACTCCTTAGACCTGTAGAGCTTTGCTTGGTGCATCAGTGCATTAATATTCAAAACCCCACATCAGATTCCTACACGGACAAGGAAGGTATGGGGAAGGAACATAGTAGGCCTGCGGCACAGAAAGTGATGGGGGAAGTGTAATGATAGGCAGCTCCGAAGGTCACACACCCAAAACTAGCATTAGACATTTTATGTCATGTGAGTCTCACCTCCACAAAAGTTTCTCATTAGTTTATTTGTAAGTCGCGTGCGCACACACGCACACACATACATACACACATGCATATACACATACAGAGGTCTCTCTCTGGGATGAATTCTGTGGCCCCTCTTAAATGTGAAATAGTTGCTTCCTTCCCCCAGTTCTTTCGTGTGGGCTGCTTTAGGATGGGCCTTGTGCTCTGAGGTGAGTCAGCCTGGTCCCTTCTCTGTCCCTGAGGCCCATCTTATCTGGCACAGCTTATGGGGAAATTTCCTCTTCTGCATTTCTGTCTATGCCTTGTAGCTGAGAGAGAAAAAGAGAGAGAGAAACATAAATCGGTTGCTCCCATACTTGCTCTGAGCTGGAATGGAAACGAGGTATGTGCCCTGACCTGGTATTGAACCTGCAACCAATGCGCTGTAGGGAGGATGCTTCCACCAACAGCGCCATCCGGCCAGGGCTATCTATTTCCATCTGTAAAGTCCTTCCCAACAGATGTACCATTTCCTCCCCTGAGGCAGTGCATAGTAGATATTTGTGATGAGCATCTCTGAATGTTCCAAGAACATCGTAAGTTTTGATGTGTCCATGACATCTTTATACCATCCTGTTTTTCGTTGGTCACTGTGCTATCCGGATGCATTTGAGTTTTACAATTTGATTTTGTCTTTAGAAACCTTGCTGACTCTCTTCTCAAGCCCCTACATGTGCATCTGTAATTACGTGTGGATTTTCCTATATAGACACAATCCTTGATGGAGAAAGTCAGCTTCATTTTCTTTTAAATTTCATAGCTTTCACTTATTGCTCTTGCCTTGCTGGACTCGGACCCGGTGCTGCTGGGTTAGGTGTGGGGTTTGCTGACCTCACCCCCTATCCCACCAGGGGTGCCTCCTGCATCCCTAGCTGACTATGATGTTCTCCTGAAGGCCTTTGACATCCCCCCGGCCTCCACACCCCTGAAACCCTCGCGCTCACTGGTTCCTCCCTTGAGATTCCATCAGTCAAGGGCAGTGAGGCACACAGAAGCCCCACTATGTGCTCCAGCAGCGGGAATGGAATGTCAGGGTTTGTGATGTCCCGGTTGGGACACGGATCAGAAAGGGAACACTTCCCATCAGCCTGGGTGGGGCTCTGAAAAGGGAACCAGCGATGAGGGGCCAGGAAGATGGATTTTCATGAGCTTTCAGGGGGCAGCGTTTCTGCTGAGCTGAGGTCCCGCCAAATGGGGTGTCCGTTTCTGATGGGGCTTGTGCGCCCTAATGTCCCTCAGACACTCAGACCCTGGAGCCAACACAGGTGCGTCCCACGTCCCCAAGAAGCCCTCAGAGCAAAGGCCTTTACCACTCAGCTCTGCCCCTGGGCTCCACCCTCCACTGGACTTGGGTCCAAATTCCTCTCTCTTTTGCTCCCACTTGGTCTAAAAAAATATTAAAATGATCCTTTTCCAGAATGTTCAACAGTTCCAGTTGGAGGACGGGTCCCCCCGAGTCCCCAGGACCAGCTCTGAGTGTGCTGGCCCCTGGACGACCTCCCTCCCCACGTACACATCCTCTGTAAGGGGGTCACGTTCAGGACATGCCACTCATCTTCCCAGGGCCTCGGGACATTTGCCTGCAGGGTCATGGCGAGGGATGCGTGGGGAGGGGAAGACAGAAAGATTTCTCAGGCACCATCCCCAACTCCTGTGGAGGCCAAGTTCCCCTTCCAGCCTGGCCACAGTCTCTCCCCCAGGGCTTCCTGTTGGGGTGTTCTAGGCCCCACCCCAGAGCTGGGCACTTCCCTCCCTGACACAAGGACCAGACCTGCTCTGCCCTGCCAGAGGCAGACATGGTGCCCCTGCTTCTGCTGCCCCTGCTGTTCCGGGGTGAATGTCTAGGGAGGGGTGCAGGGCAGGTGGGGGAGGGGCGAGAGCAACATCAGAACCTCAATCCCCCTCCCCCAGGTTCCCTGCAGCAGCATCCAGGCTTTGAGCTCCAAGTGCAGGAATTGGTGACGGTGCAGGAGGGTCTGTGTGTCCACGTGCCCTGCTCCTTCTCCTACCCGTGGAGTTCGTGGAATTCCTCTAGTGAACTCTACACCTACTGGTACCGGGACAGGGACAAAACAGACCGTGCTGCTCCTGTGGCCTCGAGCAACCGGATTAAAGCAGTGAGGAGAGACACCCGAGGCCGCTTCCTCCTCGCGGACTCCACGACCAACAACTGTTCCCTACAAATCAGAGACGCCAGGAGGAGTGACAGAGGACGCTACTTCTTCCGAATGGAGAGAGGTCCTGTGAGATTTAGTTACACAATGAAGATGCTGGATTTGCAGGTCACAGGTAAGGCAGGGGCCCCGGAGAGGACCCAGGAACATGGGACCAATCTTAGAGCAGGAACAGGACACTGGACACTCCCTGTCCAGGCCGTGGGCCCTGGGTGGTGGGAAGGGACACAGGGCCTGGGGAGCTCAGCCCGAGGCAGGGCCGCTCTCAGGGTCCCGCTCTGAGTCCCCACCCCTGGAGTCCAGGCACCTGCCTTTCTCCCCTGCAGCCCTGACAGAGAAACCCCACATCCGTGTACGGGAGCCTCTGGAGTCCGGCCGCCCCACACAGCTGGCCTGCAGCCTGCCAGGGGCCTGCGAAGGGGGACGACCTCTCACCTTCTCCTGGGAGGGACCCGCTGTGGCCTCGCTGAAATCCCATACCCGCCGGTCTTCGGTGCTCACCTTCACCCCGAGGCCCCGGGACCATGGCACCAGCCTCACCTGTCAGGTGAAACGGGAATGGCCCCAGTGGACCTCACAGAGAACCATCCGGCTCAATGTCTCCTGTGAGTGTTGGAGGGGTGGCTGGGTCTGTGGGGGCAGGGGAGTGGCGTGTGTGTGTGTGTGTGTGTGTGTGTGTGTGTGTGTGTTCCTGGAGGCTGAGGTAACCTGAGAACACCCGGGCATGGACCTGCGTGTAGGTGGGGAGTGTTCCCCCCACCCCTCCTTGGGTTTGGAGTGACTTCCATCTGAAGGGGGGCCATGTCTTTCCCAGATGCCCCAGGGAACCTCACCATAGGCGTCTCCTTCAGAAACGACCCAGGTAGGAAATAAACCCTCCTCTCTGGGCTGGGACCTGCCCCGGGGCCCTGGTGGGGCAGAAGGGGGAGCGGGAGTCTGAATGCGATGAGACATGGGAACAGCAGGGATGAAAATCATCACCTCAGGCCCTCACCTCTGGTGGGTGGGTGCCTGCATATGTGTTCCACACACCTCTCTCTCTCTCTCTCTCTCACTCTCTCTCTCTCTCTCTCTCTCTCTCTCTCTCCTTCTCAAAACCCTGAAGCCTTTAAGAATCTACAAACCACAACCCTTTCCATCCTGGGGGGAGAGGCCCTGAGGCTGCTCTGTGTGGCTGACAGCAACCCCCCTGCCGAGCTGAGCTGGTTCCGGGGGTCCCCAGGCCTGGACGCCACCCCCCTCTCCAGCACCGCGATCCTGGAGCTGCCTCGCGTGGGGCCTGCACAGGAAGGAGAGTTCACCTGCCAAGCTCGGCACCCGTTGGGCTCCCACAGCATCTCTCTCAGCCTCTCCGTGGCCTGTGAGTGGGGAGACCCCGGGGGACAGCACAGCTGGGTTCTGGGGAGATTAGAGGCAGCGCTGACCCTTCTCCTCGCTCCCCACAGACCCCCCGCAGCTGCTGGGACCCTCCTGCTCCTGGGAGGACCAGGGTCTGCACTGCAGCTGCTCCTCCAGGGCCCAGCCGGCCCCCTCCCTGCGCTGGCGGCTGGGGGCGGGGCTGCTGGAGGGGAACCATGGCAACGCGTCCCACGTGGTCACCTCCAGCTCAGAGGGGCCCTGGACCAACAGCTCCCTGAGCCTCAAGGAGGGGCTCAGCCCTGACCTCAGACTCAGCTGCGAGGCCCGGAATGTGCACGGGGCCCAGAGCGCCTCTGTCCTGCTGCTGCCAGGTCAGGGCCTGCTGGGGGCAGAGGCCACGGAGAAAGGAGTGGGTCAGAGAGAAGGTGGGGCTGGGGGTGGGGGCTGCGCGGGGACAGGGAGGATTGCTAAGACAGGGCCTCTATCTCTTTCCCCCCTCCCCCCAATATTTTGATTGATTTCAGAAAAGGAGAGGGAGAGAGAGACAGAAACATCAATGAGGAGAATCATTGCTCGGCTGCCTCCCGCTCGCCCCCTACAGGGAGGAGATGGACCCACAACCTGGGCGTGTGCCCTTGACCAGGGATGGAACCGGGATCTCCTGGTTCACAGGTGGATGCTCATCCGCTGAGCTCAGTTGGGCTCTGGCTGAACAGAACCGACACCGGGTGCTGGGAGGAGGGGGAAGAGGAGAGACCGAGGCCCGGGCGTGGGTGTCTCACCCCCTCTCCTCTGCAGGGAAGGCCGTGCCCCAGGCGGGAGCGGTTCCTGCGGCTCTCGGAGGTGCTGGTGCCATGGCCCTGCTGTCCCTGTGCGTGTGTCTCGTCTTCTTTTGCATGTGAGCCTCCGGGGCAGGGAGCCGGGGCCTAGGGGTGTGAAAGAGGTCACAGAATTTCACCCACACAAAGCTTATCCAGAGGCGAGGCTGGGTGGGTGGCAGGCGGGGTGGGGTGCGGTGGGGGTTGGGATAATAGTTTTATTGAGGTAAAGTTCCGATGTATTTGAAGTGTCTGAGTCAATGGCTTTTACTTCAGTCACACAGCTGTGCACCCATCACCACGGTCAAGTTTGAAAACTTTTTATTAGTCTGAAAAAAAAGAGAGAGAGAGACAGAAACTCCACATCCCTGTATTGTACTCATGCCTCCATCCTCCCCCAGCCTCAGGCAACCTGTATGTCCTGTTTCCGTAGATTTTCCCATTCGGATGTTTCATAGAAATGCCATGATATAATACATGTTCACTGTGAACGACTTCTTTCCTGAAGCCTGAGATTTACAAGGTTCATGTGCCAGCTCTGCATTGCTTTTTATTTACAAATATATTCTATGGTTTGGATGGGGCACATTTGGTTTGTCCATTCCTTCATTGACGGACATTGGGTTGCTTGGACGTTTTGGCTGCATGAATCACTCTGATGATGGCTCGTGCACAGTCTCTGGGTGTGAGAGGGGCCTCGGTGATGAACATTCAGTCCTGGCCAAACCCCTGGGCATCCAGGGGGACGGGGTCCTCACCTCCATGTCAGGAGGGTCCGGGTCTGCCTCAGGGCCTGGAAGCCTCCGTTGTTCATCAGGGAGCGGGGGCAGCTGCCCACCTGTGCCTGAGCCATTCTGGTGCTGACTTCTCCCCTTAGAGTGAAAGCCCGCAGGAGGCAAGCAGCCGGGAGACCAAAGGTCACGAATGATGAAGAGCCTGTGATGGGCACAGTCACCGGGGTGAGTGATGGGCACAGTCACCGGGGTGAGTGACGGGGTGTCTCCTCATGCTGTGTGTGTGTGTGTGGGGGGCCGGGCATGTCCATTAAGGAGTCCACACTGAGCTCCCCTGTGGTCAGCTGGACAGGCAGCTGGAAGTTGACTCCCCTTCATTTCCCGGAACCCATGGGCAGCCTCCTGCCCCAGCCACACAGACCACTGAGCCCATCTCACCTCTCTGATAGGCACAGGCTGCCAGAACCAGCTCCCCAAACTATTACTTCCTCCCCATTGTGGGCCTGTGACTTCACCTCCCTTTACCGCAGCTTCTCTATCTGTAAATGGGGATAATGAGAGCATCATGCTTACTGGGTTTCTGAGGGAATGGAATATGATCAGTAGGCCCTTGATATGTCTAATCAACATCTGCAATAGTCTCAAAAAATAGAAAAAAATTAGAAAAGAAAAGAACAGCAGACTTGAGCAGGAAGGAGGATGGTCTTTGAGATGAAAGTCCACCATTCTCCTAGGCCGCGGCACCTGAATAAGTCTCTCTCTTTCTTTTTTCAAAAATATGTTTTATTGATTTTTTACAGAGAGGAAGGAAGAGGGGTAGAGAGTTAGAAACATTGATGAGAGAGAAACATCAATCAGCTGCCTCCTGCACACCCCCTACTGGGGATATGCCCCCAACCAAGGTACATGCCCTTGACCAGAATCGAACCTGGGACCCTTCAGTCCGCAGGCCAGCACTTTATCCATTGAGCCAAACCTGTCAGGGCAAGTCTCTTTCTTTTTGCACCAAAAGAACAAACCCCCAAAAACAAACAAAAGAAAATTTTTTAAATGAATGAGCGAATAGTGGAGTCTATGAGAAGTGTATGCGCAATAAGAAGATGAATGAAAAAACTGTCCCCTCCCATCAGCCCCACTTTTCATTGGGACCATGTCTGCCTCATGCCTCTCGGACACCCTTCTCTCCCCTTCACTCAGGGCTCCCAGAAAAACCTCCAGCCGGACGCACCCCCAGACCAAGCGCCACCTGCGGAGAAGGGCCCTCTGTCGGAGGAGCCGCAGGAGCTCTACTATGCCAACCTCACCTTTGAGGGGCTGAAGCCACGGGAGCCCCGGGACCAGGAGGCCACCAGCACCCACGAGTACTCAGTGGTCAAGCGCAGAGGCCAGTGAGGACTCACTCAGAGCTCGGTGCTGGCCAGAGGCATCACAGCCCCTGGGGGAGGTTGGTGGGGGGGAGCGAAGTCCAGGACTCATTGCTGAAGCGTGAGGAGACCTTGCGGCCTGATTAACATTAACGGCTGGATGTGCAGCCCCAGGCAGAGCAGGAAGAAGACAGGCGATGGGGTTGGAGAGACGGGATGGGCCGGCTCTCACGTCCACCTGCTCCTGTGCTGCAGGTGAGCTGCTCCGTGACGCCGTCTCTCCCCCTCCCACGCCCTCCAGAATAGCTCTTCCTGGCTCCTGGCACATGGTCTAAGGTCTGGATGTCCTAATAAATCCCGTCTTCTCATCGTTCTCTGGGTGGCTGTCTCCGGATCGCACCCCGTCTGAAGCGCAATGACAAATTATGCAGACTACAGTGTAGACCCTGGGTAGGCCTCTCCTCCTCAGGGCACCGTTACTGTGGCCTGTAGCAGGTGGGTCACTGCCACCCCATCAAGGACTGAGGGAATTCACAACCCAGGTTTTGGTCCTATTGCATCTCATCTATTTTCAGTCCTAACCACAAGAGGGCGATGTTTACGGGGCCTCTCCTCCTTGGCAAGACCTCGTTTCTGGCCCCATGAGATGCTTCCTCTTCTTCTTCTTCCACATTTTATTGATTTCAGAGAGGAAGGGAGAGGGAGACAGAGAGAGAAACATCGATGATGAGAGCGAATCATTGATTGGCTGCCTCCTGCACGCCCCCTACCGGGGACTGAGACCGAGACCCGGGCATGTGCCCTTGATGGGTATCAAACCCAGGACCCTTCAGTCTGCAATCCGACGCTGAGCCAAACCGGCTAGGGCCCCATGAGATTCCTGAATGTTCTACTTAGCTTCTCCTTGACTGCTAGGAGTCAGCGGTCTATTTGAATAAGAAGTGGCTCCAAATACTTGTCTCAATGCTGTTGACTTCCTGCTTCTTCCCTCTTCACTGTGTAAATTTTCTTTTCGTTGACTCCAAACATTAAAAAAAAATTTAATCCAGCTTTCCTAGTTTGTTTCTTTTTTTTTTTTCTCCTTGGCCTGGCTTGCTCTGCTCTTAAGGACAACTGTCTCCATGCTGTGGTCCACTAAGGCCACAGGATCCTTCCCCCAATCTGAATATTTAACCTTTATGTAGAATAAATTAAAACTTAGAATTTATTTGTGTGACCTACCAGCTCCAAATACAGTATCTCAACCCAACTTCTGATACTTCATTTCTTCATTTGATGTGAAGAAGTGGACTGGGCACAGTGCCAGGCACAGAAAAGGCTCACCGATTCTGTTTTGAGTTGTCCAGAGCTCCGTGACAGTACAAGGAAGGGTTTAAAAGTAAAATAATGGGGAGGAAGTAAGGGCAGGGCAGGAGTCTAACAGGTTTTCTGGAGGGAGTGAGGGTAGACTCAGCCCTGAGGGGCAAGGGGCCCAGTGACCTTCAGAAATGCATTGTGTCTCTGAAGCCGTCTCCTCTTCCCTAGGATGAGGGGGGTAGCAGGGGGAGACTGAGGAGGAGTTTGGCTGCACCTCTGTCCTGTAGGAGAGAATGTCACCAGCCTCACTCCCCAGCCTCACCTCCACATGAGACAGGGCTCGGCCTCCAGGGGGCGATGCATAGACCTGGGGAGCTCCTGGCCAGAGGGTTGGTGCTGTCCGTGGTTCTGGAGCACACCTGGGCTCAGCTCTGCCAAGGATCCCAACTCACAAGCCTGAGGTCCCCAGGCTTAAGCCAGCAGGACACCTAAGTCCAAGGGGCTTTGGAAAGTCTGGGTTCCTCTTGGGAAGGAAAAGTCAGGAGAAGGGGTGGGAGTGGGCTGGGTTCATCTCTGTGCCTTTCCTCTCACCCCTCTGGTTGCCTTAATCTTTTGAGCTTGTGCCAGCAAAATGCTGAGATCCCACTTAGCATTTGCCACTGAAATGTCCCCAAAAGAGAAAGTTCCCCAGGGAATTGCTACATGTCTTAGGGGATCCACCAAGCTTGACAGGCCACCACTAGGAACTAAAATCTCAGGGTGATGTAGAGAGAGGGTAGTTTTGGGGGAAGGTTAGGCCAGTTAAGGAGAAGCAGGGGCCTGGGGAGGAAGCTGGACATGAAGAGGAAGAATGGGCACTAGATCGTTTGGCTCAGTGGATAGAGCGTTGGCCTGCAGACCGAAGGGTCCCAGGTCCGATTCTAGTCAAGGGCATGTGTCAGGGGTGCAGGCTCAATCCCCAGTCGGGGGTGTACAGGAGGCAGCCAATCGATGCTCCTCTCTCATCATTGATGTTTGCATCTCTCTCTCTCCCTCTCCCTTCCTCTCTGAAATCAATAAAAATATTTTTTTTAAAAAATAGGAAGAATGGACAGACACCGGTAATAACAAGAAGAAATATTGATCATATGTATTTATTGCCCAGAGGCTGGAAAGACTGCTGGCTGTTTGCATGTTTTCTCATGGGCACCAGCAACATAGGAGTTCACCTTCCACAATAAACTCTATTTGTGGGGAGGTGAAGCTTTTGAAACATTCATGAACACATTTGAGCATTTCCCTTGGCTGTGGGCTGTGCTAGGAGCAGGAGATTAAAAATGAACTGAGCAGCCCTGGTCCGGCTAAGTTGGTTGGCACATCATCCCCTGTACCAAGAGGTTGTGGTTTGGATCCCCAATTAGTGGACATACCTAGGTTTGGGTTTGATAACCCAGTTGGGTCATGTACGGGAGGCAAACAATTGATGTTTCTCAGATCAATGTTTCTCTCTCTCTCTCTCTCTCTCTCTCTCTCTCTCTCTCTCTCTCTCTTCCTCACACTCCTTTCTCTCTAAAAAACAATGTAGAATCTAAAGAACAAAATAACTGAACAGAATAGGACCAGAGGAATGGATAAATGGAACAAAATGAAGGTAGGAGGGGAGAGAGGATGTGAAGAGGTCAACCAAAGAATATGTATGTACATATACGCCCAGCCCATGGACACAGACAATAATGTGGTGAAGGCCTAGGGGTATGGGTGGAGGGTGGAGGGAGGCAAAGGGGGGGGGGTATGGGGTACATCTGGAATAGAGTCAACAATAAAAAAATAAAATTAAAAAGCATATCCTTGGGTGAAGATTTAAAAATAGTGAAGGAAGCAGATTTGACTTGACACTGCCCTCAGGGTTAACCAGGACATGCATTTGACGTTCTGTAATGTTACAAATGATTGGACCATATTGAGGGCTTACTAATCACCCAGCATGAGTGACACTCATTATCCCCATTTGCAGATGGGGAAACTGAGGTGAGGGGAGGTGAGGTACCATGTCCACAGTGGGTAGATACTAATTGTTTGGGGAGATGGTTCTGGCAGCCAGTTTATCACCACAAACGATTTGGACTTGGGTGTTATCATTGCCATGAATTTAAACACTGTAGTTTTACTCTATAGGCAATGAGTTTCCTCATTTTGTTTTAAAGATCTGTGTTACTTCCTCATTTTTCAATGCTCCCTACTAAGTATAGATTATAAATTGATACTTAAAGGTAGTATTTGCTTTCTTCTGCTTTCCTGCATTGCTATGAATAATTCAATGACACGGCTCTTCTTTTGAATGTAATCTGTCTTTTCCTCTCTGGCTGCTGTCCAGATTTTCCCCTTGTCTTCGGTTTTCTTTGACTCACCCTCACCCTTATTCAATCTCATGTGGGAGTGGCCTCCTTTGAGACGTCCTGCCTCGGACAGGGCCTGTCCTGGCTCTCATTTCCAGGCCACAGAGGCCACAAACCAAAGTTCACATGATCTGCGTGGGCAAATGCCTGTGGGGAGTTGTTTTAGGCTTAAGTATTCTACCTAATTTTCTGCATCCAAGCTTGTTCAAAATTCCATCCTAATAAGGTCCCATTTACGTTCTGTTCAGTTATTCTATACTTTTAAAATGAGGGATTTTATTTTCTCTATTCACTTTTTTTTTTTACCCCCAAAGGATTTTGTTATTTTTTCAGGACAAGTCTCCTGGGCCCAGGCCAGTCTGAAGGGCGGGGGACACAGATCGGGCGCAGGGAGAGCCCTTCTACACCTGGAAGAAATCGGCCTCTGCAGAATGAGCCGGAGGCTGAGACAGCCGCTCCTGGTCTCCGACACGGGCGGGAGGGTCCACGGGCCCACTCAGGTTTTCATGATTAAAGCCCAGTCCTCCCGCATAAACACTAATGGCTCCGCTCCAGGAAAATGACCCAAATCCTCCTAGTGTCACCCAAGATACCACGGTCCCGCTCAGTATTAGCCCACGAGGCTGATTTCAAATGCCTACCACATGTGCACATGGCACATGGACACACAGGTACAGAATACACACTCAGTACACACAGGCCGGTTTGGCTCAGTGGGTAGAGCGTCGTCAGAGGACTGAAGGGTCCCAGGTTCCATTCTGGTCAAGGGCATGTACCTCGGTTGCAGGCCCCATCACGCCCTGGCCCGTGGGGGAGGCAACCAATCCATGTGTCTCTCTCACATTGTTACTTCTCTCTCTCTCTCTACCTCCCCCTTCCACTCTCTCTACAAATCAATGGGAAAAATATCTCTGGGTGAGGATTAACAGAACACAAAAAGTAAAAAGGTAGAGTTCACCCCCTCCTCGCCCCCCGAAATGCAGACCCTCCTGTGTCCTTCAGGTCCCGCGAAGCCCACGATGCTGACATGCCAGAGATCTCCTCAAGGCGGACACCTACCGGAAGTGGCGGGCGAGAAGACCATCTCAGTGGTGCTCCAGTTAGAGAAGGAGGAGCAGATACATAGTGTGGACATCGGGAATGATGGCTCGGCCTTTGTGGAGGTGCTGGTGGGCATCTCGGCTGGAGGGGCTGGGGAGCAAGACTATGCGGTCCTTCTGGTCACCCCGTCTTCCATGTCCCCTTCTGAGAGCCGAAGTGGCTCCAACTCCAACCGTGTTTGCTTTTTTGGGCCTGAGAAGTTGTTCCAGGGAGCAGCTGAGAAGCGCTGGGACCGAGTCAAAATCGTCTGCAGCCAGCCCTGCAGCAAGGACTCCCCCTGTGACCTGTTTTGTACGGTCTCACAGCCCTCCAGACAGAGATGAGGTAGAGGCTTCACCGGAGAAGGTGATCAAGCTTGGCCAATTCCGTGTAGAGGAGGAGGAGGAGGAGGGTGCCAGCTCCCTGAGGCCAGGGGCCCCCTTCTTCAGCCGGATCAATAAGACATCCACTGCCACAACCAGGGACCCAGCTACGCAGCTGCCACACTGCAGGCCTCAAGTGCCACCTCCTCAACCCCTCCCTTTCACAGGGGTCGCCTAAGACCATCCTGCATATCAGATGTTTACATTAGGATTCATAACAGTAGCAACATGACAGTTATGAAGTAGCAACGAAACTAATTTTATGGTTGGGGGTCACCACATGAGGAACTGTATTTAAAGGGCCAGAAGGTTGAGAACTATTGCAACCTGGAATTGAACCTGCAAACAATGTGCTGTAGGGAGGATGCTTCCACCCACAGAGCCATCCGGCCAGGGCGATCTATTTCCACCTGTAACGTCCTCCCAAACAGATGTACCATTTCCTCCATTGAGGTAGCGCATAGTGTATTTTTGTGATGTGCATCTCTGAATGTTCCAGGAACATCATAAGGTTTGATGTGTCCATGACATCTTTATACCATCCTGTGTTTCGTTGGTCACTGTGCTGTACGGATGCATTTGAGTTTTGCAATTTGATTTTGTCTCTAGAAACCTTGCTGACTCTCTTCCCAAGCCCCTACATGCATCTGTCTGTACGTGTGGGTTTTCCTATATAGACACAATCCTTCATGGAGAAAGTCAGCTGTATTTTCTTTGGAATTTCCATAGCTTTTACTTATTGTTCTTGTGCTGGCGGCTGGGGGCGGGGAACCATGGCAACAGAGGATGGCTCCCTCAGACCATCAGACCACCAAACCGTCAGACCACCCCCACCTCCACCCCCACATCCTGCTTGTGCTTCCGGAGGAGCGAGAAGAGCAGACTCCACTGGTGCTGCTGCGTTAGGTGTGGGGCTTGCTGAGCTCACCCCCTATCCTGCAGGGGAGCCTCCTGCATCCCTAGCTGACTGTGATGTTCTCCTGAAGGCCTTTGACATCCTCCAGGGCTCACTGGTTCCTCCCTTGAGATTCCATCAGTCAAGGGCCAGTGAGGCACACAGAAGCCCCACTATGTGCTACAGCAGCGGGAATGTAATGGCAGGATTTCTTATGCCCGGGTTGGGACACAGATGGAGCAGAAAGGGAACACTTCCCATCAGCCTGGGTGGGGCTCTGAAAAGGGACTGAGCAACGAGGGGCCAGGAAGGTGGATTTTCATGAGCTTTCAGGCGGCACCGTTTCTTCTGAGCTGAGGTCCTGCCAAATGGGGTGTCCATTTCCGATGGGGCTTGTGTGCCCTCACTGTCCCTCAGACACTCAGACACTCGAGCCAACACAGGAGCGTCCCACGTCCCCAAGAAGCCCTCAGGGCCAAGGCCTTTACCACTCAGCTCTGCCCCTGGGTTCCACCCTCCACTAGACTTGGGTCTAAATTCCTCTCTCTTTTGGTCCCACTTGATCTAAAACAATATTAAAATTACCCTTTTCCAGAATGTTCAACAGTTCCAGCAGGAGGGCGGGTCCCCCCGAGTCCCCAGGACCAGCTCTGAGTGTGCTGGCCCCTGGGCAACCTCCCTCCCCACTGACACATCCTCTGTAAGGGGGTGACTTTCTGGACAAGCCACTCATCTTCCCAGGGCCTCAGGGCATTGCCTGCAGGGTCATGGGGGGGGGGAGGGGAGACAGAAAGGTTTCTCAGGCATTACACCCCCCAACTCCAGTAGAGACCAAGTTCCCCTTCCAGCCTGGCCACAGTCTCTCCCCCAGGGCTTCCTGTTGGGGTGTCCTAGGCCCCACCCTAGAGCTGGGCACTTCGCTCCCTGACGCAGAGACCGGGACCCGCTCTGCCCTGTCAGAGGCAGACATGGTGCCCCTGCTGCTGCTGCCCCTGCTGTGGGGGGGTGAGTGGCTGAGGTAGGGGGACAGGGCAGGTGGGGGAGGGGGGAGGGCTGCATCTGAGCCTCAGTCCCCCTCCCCCAGGGTCCCTGGAGCAGCAGCAGAAAGGCTATGAGCTCCAAGTGCAGGAATCGGTGACGGTGCAGGAGGGTCTGTGTGTCCACGTGCCCTGCTCCTTCTCCTACCCGTGGAGTTCGTGGATTTCCTATAGCAACCTCTACACCTACTGGTACCGGGACGAGGACAACACAGACCGTGATGCTCCTGTGGCCTCGAACAACCGGAATAAAACTGTGAGGAGAGAGACCCAAGACCGCTTCCTCCTCACGAACCCCACGACCAACGACTGTTCCCTGCAAATCAGAGATGCCAGGAGGAGTGACTCAGGACGCTACTTCCTCCGAGTGGAGATAGGATATTTCCAAGGATATAAGTTCCAAGGATATACTGACCCAGACAAGAAGCTGCATTTGCAGGTGACAGGTACGGCAGGGGCCCTGGAGAGGATCAGGGACAGGGGACCCGTCTTAGAGCAGGAACAGGACACTGGACACTCCCTGTCCAGGCCGTGGGCCCTGGGTGGTGGGAGAGACACAGGGCCTGGGGAGCTCAGCCCGAGGCAGGGCGTCTCTCAGGGTCCCGCTCTGAGTCCCCACCCCTGGAGCCCAGGCACCTGCCTTTCTCCCCTGCAGCTCTGACAGAGAAACCCCACATCCATGTACGGGAGCCTCTGGAGTCCGGCCGCCCCACACAGCTGGCCTGCAGCCTGCCAGGGGCCTGCGAAGGGGGACGACCTCTCACCTTCTCCTGGGCGGGAGCCGCTGTGGACTCGCTGGAACCCCAGACCCTCCGCTCCTCGGTGCTCACCTTCACCCCGAGGCCCCAGGACCATGGCACCAGCCTCACCTGTCAGGTGAAACGGGAAGGGTCCCAGTGGACCACACAGAGAACCATCCGGCTCTATGTCTACTGTGAGTGTTGGGGGTGGAGGCTGGGTCCCTAGAGGTAGTGAGAGCAACGTGTGTGTGTGTGTGTGTGTGTGTGTGTGTGTGTGTGTGTGTGTGTGCAGGAGGCTGAGCTAACCTGAGAACACCCACCCATGGATCTGCGTGTAGGTGGGGAGGGGCCAGAAGGACAGCTCTCCCCGTTTACCCGTTCCCACTGCCCCTCCTTGGGGTTGGGGTGATTTCGATGTGAAGGGGGGCCCTGTCTTTCTCTCCCAGATCCCCCAGAGAATCTCACCATAGGCGTCTCCTTCAGAAATGACCCAGGTAGGAAAGAACCCTTCCTCTTTGGGCTGGGGCCTGCCCCTGAGCGCTGGTGGGGCAGAGGGGGAGCAGGAGTTTGAATGGGATGAGACATGGGAAGGGCAAGGATGAAAGGCATCACCCAAGTCCCTCACCTCTGGTGGGTGGGTGACCGACCTGTGTTCCACACACACACCTCTCTCTCTCTCTCTCTCTCTCTCTCTCTCTCTCTCTCTCTCTCTCTCTCTCTCTCTCTCTCCCATTCTCCCCAAAGCCTTTAAGAATCTACAAACCACATCCCTTTCCATCCTGGGGGGAGAGGCCCTGAGGCTGCTCTGTGTGGCTGACAGCAACCCCCCTGCCGAGCTGAGCTGGTTCCGGGGGTCCCCAGGCCTGGACGCCACCCCCCTCTCCAGCACCGGGATCCTGGAGCTGCCTCGCGTGGGGCCTGCACAGGAAGGAGAGTTCACCTGCCAAGCTCGGCACCCGCTGGGCTCCCACAGGGTCTCTCTCAGCCTCTCCGTGGGCTGTGAGTGGGGAGACCCCGGGGGGCAGGACAGCTGGGTTCTGGGGAGATTAGAGGCACCGCTGACCCTTCTCCTCGCTCCCCACAGACCCCCCGCAGCTGCTGGGACCCTCCTGCTCCTGGGAGGACCAGGGTCTGCACTGCAGCTGCTCCTCCAGGGCCCAGCCGGCCCCCTCCCTGCGCTGGCGGCTGGGGGCGGGGCTGCTGGAGGGGAACCATGGCAACGCGTCCCACGTGGTCACCTCCAGCTCAGAGGGGCCCTGGACCAACAGCTCCCTGAGCCTCAAGGAGGGGCTCAGTCCTGACCTCAGACTCAGCTGTGAGGCCCAGAATGTGCACGGGGCCCAGAGCGCCTCTGTCCTGCTGCTGCCAGGTCAGGGCCTGCTGGGGGCAGAGGCCACGGAGAAAGGAGTGGGTCAGAGAGAGGGTGGGGCTGGGCGTGGGGGCTGCGCGGGGACAGGGAGGATTGCTAAGACAGGGCCTCTATCTCTTCCCCCCCCCCCAAATATTTTGATTGATTTCATAAAAGGAGAGGGAGAGAGAGACAGAAACATCAATGAGGAGAATCATTGCTCGGCTGCCTCCCGCTCGCCCCCTACAGGGAGGAGATGGACCCACAACCTGGGCGTGTGCCCTTGACCAGGGATGGAACCGGGATCTCCTGGTTCACAGGTGGATGCTCATCCACTGAGCTCAGTTGGGCTCTGGCTGAACAGAACCGACACCGGGTGCTGGGAGGAGGGGGAAGAGGAGAGACCGAGGCCCGGGCGTGGGTGTCTCACCTCCCTCTCCTCTGCAGGGAAGGCCGTGCGCCAGGCGGGAGCGGTTCCTGCGGCTCTCGGAGGTGCCGGTGCCATGGCCCTGCTGTCCCTGTGCGTGTGTCTCATCTTCTTTTGCAGGTGAGCCTCCGGGGCAGGGAGCCGGGGCCTAGAGGTGTGAAAGAGGTCACAGAATTTCACCCACACAAAGCTTATTCAGAGGCGAGGCTGGGTGGGTGGCGGGCGTGGGTGTAATAGCTTTATTGAGGTAAAACTCCGACGTATTTAAAGTGTCCGATTCAATGGCTTTTAGTTCAGTCACACAGCTGTGCACCCATCACCACGGTCAAGTTTAAAACCTTATTTGTTTGAAAAAAAGAAAAGAGAGAGAGAGAAACTCCACATCCCTGTATTGTCCTCATGCCTCCATCCTCCCCCAGCCCCAGGCAACCAGCATGTCCTGTTTCTCTAGATTTGCCCATTCGGACATTTCATAGAAATGCCATGATATAATGCATGTTTACCGTGACCGACTTCTTTCCTGTAGCCTGAGATTTTCAAGGTTCATCTGTCAGCTCTGCATTGCTTCTTATTTACAAACTAGAGGCTTGGTGCACACCATCTGTGCACTGGGGGTGGGTGGGGGTTCCCTCAGCCCAGACTGCACCCTCTCGCAGTCTGGGATGTCTCAGGGGATGTCCGACTGCTGCAGAGGTGAGAAAGGCTCTAGCAGAGAGGTGCTGACCACCAGAGGACAGCTCCTGCGTTGAGTGTCTGCCCCCTGATGGTCAGTGTGTGTCATAGTGACCAGTCGTTCTGCTGTTGGTGGATTTGCATTTTAGCCTTTTATTATATAGGATATATTCCATGGTTTGGATGGGGCACATTGGGTTGGTCCGTTCCTTCATTGACGGACATTGGGTTGCTTGGACGTTGTGGCTGCCATGAATCACACTGATGATGGCTTGTGCACAGTGTCTGCGTGTGAGAGGGACCTCGGTGATGAACATCAGTCCTGGCCAAACCCCTGGGCATCCAGGGGGACGGGGTCCTCACCTGCATGTCAGGAAGGTCTGAGTCTGGCCTCAGGGCCTGGAAGCCTCCGTTGTCCATCAGGGAGTGGGGGCAGCTGCCCACCTGTGCCTGAGCCATTCTGGTGCTGACTTCTCCCCTTAGAGTGAAAGCCCGCAGGAGGCAAGCAGCCGGGAGACCAAAGGTCATGAATGATGAAGAGCCTGTCATGGGCACAGTCACCTGGGTGAGTGACCGGGTGTCTTCTCATGCCGTGTGTGTGGGGGGGGTGGGATTGTCCATTAAGGAGTCCACACTGAGCTCCCCTGTGGTCAGCTGGACAGGCAGCTGGGAGTTGGCTCCCCCTTCATTTCCTCGAACCCATGGTCAGCCTCCTGCCCCAGGCACACTGACCACTGAGCCCACCTCACCTCTCTGACAGGCACAGGCCGCCAGAACCAGCTCCCCCAAACTATGACTTCCTTCCCATTGTGGGCATGTGACTTCACCTCCCTTTACCGCAGCTTCTCTATCTGTAAATGGGGATAATGAGAGCATCATGCTTACTGGCTTTCTGAGGAAATGGAATATGATCAGTAGGCCCTTGATATGTCTAGTCAACATCTGCAATAGTCTCAAAAAATAAAAAAAAAATAAAAAGAAAAGAACAGCAGGCTTGAGCAGGAAGGAGGATGGTCTTGGAGATGAAAGGCCACCATTCTCCTAGGCCGCGGCACCTGAATGAGTCTCTTTCTTTTTGCACCAAAAGAACAAACCCCCAAAAACAAACAAAAGAAAATTTTTTAAATGAATGAGCAAATAGTGGAGTCTATGAGAAGTGTCGGTGCCATAAGAAGATGAAGGAAAAAACTGTCCCCTCCCATCAGCCCCACTTTTCTCTGGGACCATGTCTGCCTCATGCCTCTCAGACGCCCTTCTCTCCCCTTCACTCAGGGCTCCCAGGAAAACCTCCAGCCGGATGCGCCCCCAGACCAAGCGCCACCTGCGGTGAAGGGCCCTCTGTCAGGGGAGCCGCAGGAGCTCTACTATGCCAACCTCACCTTTGAGGGGCTGAAGCCACGGGAGCCCCGGGACCAGGAGGCCACCAGCACCCACGAGTACTCAGTGGTCAAGCGCAGAGGCCAGTGAGGACTCACTCAGAGCTCGGTGCTGGCCAGAGGCATCACAGCCCCTGGGGGAGGTTGGTGGGGGGGAGAGAAGTCCAGGACTCATTGCTGAAGCGTGAGGAGACCTTGCGGCCCGATCAACATTAACGGCTGGATGAGCAGCCCCAGGCAGAGCAGGAAGAAGACAGGCGATGGGGTTTGAGAGACGGGATGGGCCGGCTCTCACGTCCACCTGCCCCTGTGCTGCAGGTGAGCTGCTCCGTGACGCCGTCTCTCCCCCTCCCGCGCCCTCCAGAACAGCTCTTCCTGGCTCCTGGCACATGGTCTAAGTTCTGGATGTCCTAATAAATCCCGTCTTCTCATCGTTCTCTGGGTGGCTGTCTCCGGATCGCACCCCGTCTGAAGCGCAATGACAAATTACACAGACTACAGTGTAGACCCTGGGTAGGACTCTCCTCCTCCGGGCACCGTTACTGTGGCGTGTAGCGGGTGGGTCACTGCCATCCCATCAAGGACTGAGGGAATTCACAACCCAGGTTCTGGCCCTGTTGGGTCTCATCTATTTTCAGTCCTAACCACAAGAGGGCGATGTTTACGGGGCCTCTCCTCCTTGGCAAGACCTTATTTCTGGCCCCATGAGATGCTTCCTCTTCTTCTTCTTCCACATTTTTATTGATTTCAGAGAGGAAGGAAGAGGGAGAGGGAGCGAGAGAGAGAAACATCGATGATGAGAGCGAATCATTGATTGGCTGCCTCCTGCACGCCCCCTACCAGGGACGCAGACCGAAAACCAGGCATGTGCCCTTGATGGGTATCAAACCCAGGACCCTTCAGTCTGCAATCCGACGCTCTGTCCGCTGAGCCAAACCGGCTAGAGCCCCATGAGATTCCTGAATGTTCTACTTAGCTTCTCCGTGACTGCTCAGAGTCAGCGGTTTATTTGAATAAAAAGTGGCTCCAAATACTTCTCATTACTGTTGACTTCCTGCTTCTTCCCCGTCCACTGTGCATTTTTTGTTGTTGATTCCAAACATTAAAAAAAATTTTACTCTAGTTTCCCTAGTTGTTTTTTTTGTTTTCCTCCTTGGCCTGACTTGCTCTGCTCTTAAGGACAACTGTCTCCATGCTGTGGTCCACTAAGGCCACAGGATCCTTCCCCCAATCTGAATATTTAACCGTTATGTAGAATAAATTAAAACTTAGAATTTATTTGTGTGACCTACCAGCTCCAAATACAGTATCTCAACCCAACTTCTGATACTTCATTTCTTCATTTGATGTGAAGAAGTGGACTGGGCACAGTGCCAGGCACAGAAAAGGCTCACCGATTCTGTTTTGAGTTGTCCCGAGCTCCGTGACAGTACAAGGAAGGGTTTAAAAGTAAAATAATGGGGAGGAAGTAAGGGAAGGGCAGGAGTCTGACAGGTTTTCTGGAGGGAGTGAGGGTAGACTCAGCCCTGAGGGGCAAGGGGCCCAGTGACCTTCAGAAATGCATTGTGTCTCTGAAGCCGTCTCCTCTTCCTTAGGATGAGGGGGGTAGCAGGGGGAGACTGAGGAGGAGTTTGGCTGCACCTCTGTCCTGTAGGAGAGAATGTCACCAGCCTCACTCCCCAGCCTCACCTCCACATGAGACAGGGCAAGGCTCGGCCTCCAGGGGGCGATGCATAGACCTGGGGAGCTCCTGGCCAGAGGGTTGGTGCTGTCCGTGGTCCTGGAGCACACCTGGGCTCAGCTCTGCCAAGGATCCCAACTCACAAGCCTGAGGTCCCCAGGCTTAAGCCAGCAGGACACCTAAGTCCAAGGGGCTTTGGAAAGTCTGGGTTCCTCTTGGGAAGGAAAAGTCAGGAGAAGGGGTGGGAGTGGGCTGGGTTCATCTCTGTGCCTTTCCTCTCACCCCTCTGGTTGCCTTATTCTTTTGAACTTGTGCCAGCAAAATGCTGAGATCCCACTTAGCATTTGCCACCGAAATGTCCCCAAAAGAGGAAGTTCCCCAGGGAATTGCTACATGTCTTAGGGGATCCACCAAGCTTGACAGGCCACCACTAGGAACTAAAATCTCAGGGTGATGTACAGAGAGGGTAGTTTTGGGGAAAGGTTAGGCCAGTTAAGGAGAAGCAGGGGCCTGGGGAGGAAGCTGGACATGAAGAGGAAGAATGGGCACTAGATTGTTTGGCTCAGTGGATAGAGCGTTGGCCTGCAGACCGAAGGGTCCCAGGTCCGATTCTAGTCAAGGGCATGTGTCAGGGGTGCAGGCTCAATCCCCAGTCGGGGGTGTACAGGAGGCAGCCAATCGATGCTCCTCTCTCATCATTGATGTTTGCATCTCTCTCTCTCCCTCTCCCTTCCTCTCTGAAATCAATAAAAATATTTTTTTTAAAAAATAGGAAGAATGGACAGACACCGGTAATAACAAGAAGAAATATTGATCATATGTATTTATTGCCCAGAGGCTGGAAAGACTGCTGGCTGTTTGCATGTTTTCTCATGGGCACCAGCAACATAGGAGTTCACCTTCCACAATAAACTCTATTTGTGGGGAGGTGAAGCTTTTGAAACATTCATGAACACATTTGAGCATTTCCCTTGGCTGTGGGCTGTGCTAGGAGCAGGAGATTAAAAATGAACTGAGCAGCCCTGGTCCGGCTAAGTTGGTTGGCACATCATCCCCTGTACCAAGAGGTTGTGGTTTGGATCCCCAATTAGCGGACATACCTAGGTTTGGGTTTGATAACCCAGTTGGGTCATGTACGGGAGGCAAACAATTGATGTTTCTCAGATCAATGTTTCTCTCTCTCTCTCTCTCTCTCTCTCTCTCTCTCTCTCTCTCTCTCTCTTCCTCACACTCCTTTCTCTCTAAAAAACAATGTAGAATCTAAAGAACAAAATAACTGAACAGAATAGGACCAGAGGAATGGATAAATGGAACAAAATGAAGGTAGGAGGGGAGAGAGGATGTGAAGAGGTCAACCAAAGAATATGTATGTACATATACGCCCAGCCCATGGACACAGACAATAATGTGGTGAAGGCCTAGGGGTATGGGTGGAGGGTGGAGGGAGGCAAAGGGGGGGGGGTATGGGGTACATCTGGAATAGAGTCAACAATAAAAAAATAAAATTAAAAAGCATATCCTTGGGTGAAGATTTAAAAATAGTGAAGGAAGCAGATTTGACTTGACACTGCCCTCAGGGTTAACCAGGACATGCATTTGACGTTCTGTAATGTTACAAATGATTGGACCATATTGAGGGCTTACTAATCACCCAGCATGAGTGACACTCATTATCCCCATTTGCAGATGGGGAAACTGAGGTGAGGGAGGTGAGGTACCATGTCCACAGTGGGTAGATACTAATTGTTTGGGGAGATGGTTCTGGCAGCCAGTTTATCACCACAAACGATTTGGACTTGGGTGTTATCATTGCCATGAATTTAAACACTGTAGTTTTACTCTATAGGCAATGAGTTTCCTCATTTTGTTTTAAAGATCTGTGTTACTTCCTCATTTTTCAATGCTCCCTACTAAGTATAGATTATAAATTGATACTTAAAGGTAGTATTTGCTTTCTTCTGCTTTCCTGCATTGCTATGAATAATTCAATGACACGGCTCTTCTTTTGAATGTAATCTGTCTTTTCCTCTCTGGCTGCTGTCCAGATTTTCCCCTTGTCTTCGGTTTTCTTTGACTCACCCTCACCCTTATTCAATCTCATGTGGGAGTGGCCTCCTTTGAGACGTCCCGCCTCGGACAGGGCCTGTCCTGGCTCTCATTTCCAGGCCACAGAGGCCACAAACCAAAGTTCACATGATCTGCGTGGGCAAATGCCTGTGGGGAGTTCTTTTAGACTTAAGTATTCTACCTAATTTTCTGCATCCAAGCTTGTTCAAAATTCCATCCTAATAAGGTCCCATTTACGTTCTGTTCAGTTATTCTATACTTTTAAAATGAGGGATTTTATTTTCTCTATTCACTTTTTTTTTTTTACCCCCAAAGGATTTTGTTATTTTTTCAGGACAAGTCTCCTGGGCCCAGGCCAGTCTGAAGGGCGGGGGACACAGATCGGGCGCAGGGAGAGCCCTTCTACACCTGGAAGAAATCGGCCTCTGCAGAATGAGCCGGAGGCTGAGACAGCCGCTCCTGGTCTCCGACACGGGCGGGAGGGTCCACGGGCCCACTCAGGTTTTCATGATTAAAGCCCAGTCCTCCCGCATAAACACTAATGGCTCCGCTCCAGGAAAATGACCCAAATCCTCCTAGTGTCACCCAAGATACCACGGTCCCGCTCAGTATTAGCCCACGAGGCTGATTTCAAATGCCTACCACACGTGCACATGGCACATGGACACACAGGTACAGAATACACACTCAGTACACACAGGCCGGTTTGGCTCAGTGGGTAGAGCGTCGGTCAGAGGACTGAAGGGTCCCAGGTTCCATTCTGGTCAAGGGCATGTACCTCGGTTGCAGGCCCCATCACGCCCTGGCCCGTGGGGGAGGCAACCAATCCATGTGTCTCTCTCACATTGTTACTTCTCTCTCTCTCTCTACCTCCCCCTTCCACTCTCTCTACAAATCAATGGGAAAAATATCTTTGGGTGAGGATTAACAGAACACAAAAAGTAAAAAGGTAGAGTTCACCCCCTCCTCGCCCCCCGAAATGCAGACCCTCCTGTGTCCTTCAGGTCCCGCGAAGCCCACGATGCTGACATGCCAGAGATCTCCTCAAGGCGGACACCTACCGGAAGTGGCGGGCGAGAAGACCATCTCAGTGGTGCTCCAGTTAGAGAAGGAGGAGCAGATACATAGTGTGGACATCGGGAATGATGGCTCGGCCTTTGTGGAGGTGCTGGTGGGCATCTCGGCTGGAGGGGCTGGGGAGCAAGACTATGCGGTCCTTCTGGTCACCCCGTCTTCCATGTCCCCTTCTGAGAGCCGAAGTGGCTCCAACTCCAACGGTGTTCGCTTTTTTGGGCCTGAGAAGTTGTTCCGGGGAGCAGCTGAGAAGCGCTGGGACCGAGTCAAAATCGTCTGCAGCCAGCCCTGCAGCAAGGACTCCCCCTGTGACCTGTTTTGTACGGTCTCACAGCCCTCCAGACAGAGATGAGGTAGAGGCTTCACCGGAGAAGGTGATCAAGCTTGGCCAATTCCGTGTAGAGGAGGAGGAGGAGGAGGGTGCCAGCTCCCTGAGGCCAGGGGCCCCCTTCTTCAGCCGGATCAATAAGACATCCACTGCCACAACCAGGGACCCAGCTACGCAGCTGCCACACTGCAGGCCTCAAGTGCCACCTCCTCAACCCCTCCCTTTCACAGGGGTCGCCTAAGACCATCCTGCATATCAGATGTTTACATTAGGATTCATAACAGTAGCAACATGACAGTTATGAAGTAGCAACGAAACTAATTTTATGGTTGGGGGTCACCACATGAGGAACTGTATTTAAAGGGCCAGAAGGTTGAGAACTATTGCAACCTGGAATTGAACCTGCAACCAATGTGCTGTAGGGAGGATGCTTCCACCCACAGAGCCATCCGGCCAGGGCGATCTATTTCCACCTGTAACGTCCTCCCAAACAGATGTACCATTTCCTCCATTGAGGTAGCGCATAGTGTATTTTTGTGATGTGCATCTCTGAATGTTCCAGGAACATCGTAAGGTTTGATGTGTCCATGACATCTTTATACCATCCTGTGTTTCGTTGGTCACTGTGCTGTACGGATGCATTTGAGTTTTGCAATTTGATTTTGTCTCTAGAAACCTTGCTGACTCTCTTCCCAAGCCCCTACATGCATCTGTCTGTACGTGTGGGTTTTCCTATATAGACACAATCCTTCATGGAGAAAGTCAGCTGTATTTTCTTTGGAATTTCCATAGCTTTTATTTATTGTTCTTGTGCTGGCGGCTGGGGGCGGGGAACCATGGCAACAGAGGATTGCTCCCTCAGACCATCAGACCACCAAACCGTCAGACAACCCCCACCTCCACCCCCACATCCTGCTTGTGCTTCCGGAGGAGCGAGAAGAGCAGACTCCACTGATGCTGCTGCATTAGGTGTGGGGCTTGCTGAGCTCACCCCCTATCCTGCAGGAGAGCCTCCTGCATCCCTAGCTGACTGTGATGTTCTCCTGAAGGCCTTTGACATCCTCCAGGGCTCACTGGTTCCTCCCTTGAGATTCCATCAGTCAAGGGCCAGTGAGGCACACAGAAGCCCCACTATGTGCTACAGCAGCGGGAATGTAATGGCAGGATTTCTTATGCCCGGGTTGGACACAGATGGAGCAGAAAGGGAACACTTCCCATCAGCCTGGGTGGGGCTCTGAAAAGGGACTGAGCAACGAGGGGCCAGGAAGGTGGATTTTCATGAGCTTTCAGGCGGCAGCGTTTCTTCTGAGCTGAGGTCCTGCCAAATGGGGTGTCCATTTCCGATGGGGCTTGTGTGCCCTCACTGTCCCTCAGACACTCAGACACTCGAGCCAACACAGGAGCGTCCCACGTCCCCAAGAAGCCCTCAGGGCCAAGGCCTTTACCACTCAGCTCTGCCCCTGGGTTCCACCCTCCACTAGACTTGGGTCTGAATTCCTCTCTCTTTTGGTCCCACTTGATCTAAAACAATATTAAAATTACCCTTTTCCAGAATTTTCAACAGTTCCAGCTGGAGGGCGGGTCCCCCTGAGTCCCCAGGACCAGCTCTGAGTGTGCTGGCCCCTGGGCAACCTCCCTCCCCACTGACACATCCTCTGTAAGGGGGTCACTTTCTGGACAAGCCACTCAGCCTCCCAGGGCCTCAGGACATTTGCCTGCAGGGTCATGGGGGGGGGGGCGGAGGAGGGGAGACAGAAAGGTTTCTCAGGCATTACACCCCCCAACTCCAGTAGAGACCAAGTTCCCCTTCCAGCCTGGCCACAGTCTCTCCCCCAGGGCTTCCTGTTGGGGTGTCCTAGGCCCCACCCCAGAGCTGGGCACTTCGCTCCCTGACACAGGGACCGGGACCCGCTCTGCCCTGTCAGAGGCAGACATGGTGCCCCTGCTGCTGCTGCCCCTGCTGTGGGGGGGTGAGTGGCTGAGGGAGGGGGACAGGGCAGGTGGGGGAGGGGGGAGGGCTGCATCTGAGCCTCAGTCCCCCTCCCCCAGGGTCCCTGGAGCAGCAGCAGAAAGGCTATGAGCTCCAAGTGCAGGAATCGGTGACGGTGCAGGAGGGTCTGTGTGTCCACGTGCCCTGCTCCTTCTCCTACCCGTGGAGTTCGTGGATTTCCTATAGCAACCTCTACACCTACTGGTACCGGGACGAGGACAACACAGACCGTGATGCTCCTGTGGCCTCGAACAACCGGAATAAAACTGTGAGGAGAGAGGCCCAAGACCGCTTCCTCCTCACGAACCCCACGACCAATGACTGTTCCCTGCAAATCAGAGATGCCAGGAGGAGTGACTCAGGACGCTACTTCCTCCGAGTGGAGATAGGATATTTCCAAGGATATAAGTTCCAAGGATATACTGACCCAGACAAGAAGCTGCATTTGCAGGTGACAGGTACGGCAGGGGCCCTGGAGAGGATCAGGGACAGGGGACCCGTCTTAGAGCAGGAACAGGACACTGGACACTCCCTGTCCAGGCCGTGGGCCCTGGGTGGTGGGAGAGACACAGGGCCTGGGGAGCTCAGCCCGAGGCAGGGCGTCTCTCAGGGTCCCGCTCTGAGTCCCCACCCCTGGAGCCCAGGCACCTGCCTTTCTCCCCTGCAGCTCTGACAGAGAAACCCCACATCCATGTACGGGAGCCTCTGGAGTCCGGCCGCCCCACACAGCTGGCCTGCAGCCTGCCAGGGGCCTGCGAAGGGGGACGACCTCTCACCTTCTCCTGGGCGGGAGCCGCTGTGGACTCGCTGGAACCCCAGACCCTCCGCTCCTCAGTGCTCACCTTCACCCCGAGGCCCCAGGACCATGGCACCAGCCTCACCTGTCAGGTGAAACGGGAAGGGTCCCAGTGGACCACACAGAGAACCATCCGGCTCTATGTCTACTGTGAGTGTTGGGGGTGGAGGCTGGGTCCCTAGAGGTAGTGAGAGCAACGTGTGTGTGTGTGTGTGTGTGTGTGTGTGTGTGTGTGTGTGTGTGTGTGCAGGAGGCTGAGCTAACCTGAGAACACCCACCCATGGATCTGTGTGTAGGTGGGGAGGGGCCAGAAGGACAGCTCTCCCCGTTTACCCGTTCCCACTGCCCCTCCTTGGGGTTGGGGTGACTTCGATGTGAAGGGGGGCCCTGTCTTTCTCTCCCAGATCCCCCAGAGAATCTCACCATAGGCGTCTCCTTCAGAAATGACCCAGGTAGGAAAGAACCCTTCCTCTTTGGGCTGGGGCCTGCCCCTGAGCGCTGGTGGGGCAGAGGGGGAGCAGGAGTTTGAATGGGATGAGACATGGGAAGGGCAAGGATGAAAGGCATCACCCAAGTCCCTCACCTCTGGTGGGTGGGTGACCGACCTGTGTTCCACACACACATCTCTCTCTCTCTCTCTCTCTTTCCCTCTGTCTCTCTCTCTCTCTCTCTCTCTCTCTCTCTCTCTCTCTCTCTCTCCCATTCTCCCCAAAGCCTTTAAGAATCTACAAACCACATCCCTTTCCATCCTGGGGGGAGAGGCCCTGAGGCTGCTCTGTGTGGCTGACAGCAACCCCCCTGCCGAGCTGAGCTGGTTCCGGGGGTCCCCAGGCCTGGACGCCACCCCCCTCTCCAGCACCGCGATCCTGGAGCTGCCTCGCGTGGGGCCTGCACAGGAAGGAGAGTTCACCTGCCAAGCTCGGCACCGGCTGGGCTCCCACAGCATCTCTCTCAGCCTCTCCGTGGGCTGTGAGTGGGGAGACCCCGGGGGACAGCACAGCTGGGTTCTGGGGAGATTAGAGGCAGCGCTGACCCTTCTCCTCACTCCCCACAGACCCCCCGCAGCTGCTGGGACCCTCCTGCTCCTGGGAGGACCAGGGTCTGCACTGCAGCTGCTCCTCCAGGGCCCAGCCGGCCCCCTCCCTGCGCTGGCGGCTGGGGGCGGGGCTGCTGGAGGGGAACCATGGCAACGCGTCCCACGTGGTCACCTCCAGCTCAGAGGGGCCCTGGACCAACAGCTCCCTGAGCCTCAAGGAGGGGCTCAGCCCTGACCTCAGACTCAGCTGCGAGGCCCGGAATGTGCACGGCGCCCAGAGCGCCTCTGTCCTGCTGCTGCCAGGTCAGGGCCTGCTGGGGGCAGAGGCCACGGAGGAAGGAGTGGGTCAGAGGGAGGGTGGGGCTGGGGGTGGGGGCTGCGTTGGGCCACGGGGGGATTGCTAGGACGGGGCCTCCATCTCTTCTTTTCCCTCCAAAACATTTTTATTGATTTCAGAAAAGGAGAGGGAGAGAGAGACAGAAACATCAATGAGGAGAATCATTGATCGGCTGCCTCCTGCTCGACCCCTACAGGGAGGAGATGGACCCACAACCTGGGCGTGTGCCCTTGACCAGGGATGGAACCGGGATCTCCTGGTTCACAGGTGGATGCTCATCCGCTGAGCTCAGTTGGGCTCTGGCTGAACAGAACCGACAGTGGGTTCTGGGAGGAGGGGGAAGAGGAGAGACTGAGGCCCGGGCGTGGGTGTCTCACTCCCTCTCCTCTGCAGGGAAGGTGGTGCCCCAGGCGGGAGCGGTTCCTGCGGCTCTCGGAGGTGCTGGTGTCATGGCCCTGCTGTCCCTGTGCGTGTGTCTCATCTTCTTTTGCATGTGAGCCTCCGGGGCAGGGAGCCGGAGCCTAGGGGTGTGAAAGAGGTCACAGAGTTTCACCCACACAAAGCTTATCCAGAGGCGAGGCTGGGTGGGTGGCAGGCGGGGTGGGGTGGGGGTGGGGATAATAGCTTTATTGAGGTAAAGTTCCGATGTATTTGAAGTGTGTGAGTCAATGGCTTTTACTTCAGTCACACAGCTGTGCACCCATCACCATGGTCAAGTTTGAAAACTTTTATTAATCTGAAAAGAGAGAGAGAGAGAAACTCCACATCCCTGTATTGTCCTCATGCCTCCATCCTCCACCAGCCCCAGGCAACCAGTATGTCCTGTTTCTCTAGATTTGCCCATTTGCGCATTTCATAAAAATGCCATGATATAATACATGTTCACTGTGACCGACTTCTTTCGTGTAGCCTGAGATTATCAAAGTTCATGTGTCAGCTCTGCATTGCTTTTTATTTACAAACTAGAGGCTTGGTGCACACCATCTGTGCACTGGGGGTGGGTGGGGGTTCCCTCAGCCCAGACTGCACCCTCTCGCAGTCTGGGATGTCTCAGGGGATGTCCGACTGCTGCAGAGGTGAGAAAGGCTCTAGCAGAGAGGTGCTGACCACCAGAGGACAGCTCCTGCGTTGAGTGTCTGCCCCCTGATGGTCAGTGTGTGTCATAGTGACCAGTCGTTCTGCTGTTGGTGGATTTGCATTTTAGCCTTTTATTATATAGGATATATTCCATGGTTTGGATGGGGCACATTTTATTTGTCCATTCCTTCATTGATGGACATTGGGTTGCTTGGACGTTGTGGCTGCCATGAATCACACTGATGATGGCTTGTGCACAGTCTCTGGGTGAGAGAGGGGCCTCGGTGATGCACATTCAGTCCTGGCCAAACCCCTGGGCACCCAGGGGGACGGGGTCCTCACCTGCATGTCAGGAGGGTCCGAGTCTCCGTTGTCCATCAGGGAGCGGGGGCAGCTGCCCACCTGCGCCTGAGCCATTCTGGTGCTGACTTCTCCCCTTAGAGTGAAAGCCCACAGTAGGCAAGCAGCCGGGAGACCAAAGGTCACGAATGATGAAGAGCCTGTCATGGGCACAGTCACCTGGGTGAGTGACGGGGGTGTCTTCTCATGCCGTGTAGGGGGGCTGGGCATGTCCATTAAGGAGTCCATACTGAGCTCCCCTGTGGTCAGCTGGACAGGCAGCTGGGAGTTGGCTCCCCCTTCATTTCCTCGAACCCATGGTCAGCCTCCTGCCCCAGGCACACTGACCACTGAACCCACCTCACCTCTCTGATAGGCACAGGCCGCCAGAACCAGCTCCCCCAAACTATGACATCCTTCCCATTGTGGGCATGTGACTTCACCTCCCTTTACCACAGCTTCTCTATCTGTAAATGGGGATAATGAGAGCATCATGCTTACTGGGTTTCTGAGGGAATGGAATATGATCAGTAGGCCCTTGATATGGTCTAGTCAACATCTGCAGTAGTCTCAAAAAAGAAAAAAAAAGAAAAAGAAAAGAACAGCAGGCTTGAGCAGGAAGGAGGATGGTCTTGGAGATGAAAGGCCACCATTCTCCTAGGCCGCGGCACCTGAATGAGTCTCTTTCTTTTTGAACCAAAAGAACAAACCCCCAAAAACAAACAAAAGAAAATTTTTTAAATGAATGAGCAAATAGTGGAGTCTATGAGAAGTGTATGCGCAATAAGAAGATGAAGGAAAAAACTGTCCCATCCCCTCAGCCCCACTTTTCTCTGGGACCATGTCTGCCTCATGCCTCTCAGACGCCCTTCTCTCCCCTTCACTCAGGGCTCCCAGAAAAACCTCCCGCCGGACGCGCCCCCAGACCAAGTGCCACCTGCGGAGAAGGGCCCTCTGTCGGGGGAGCCGCAGGAGCTCTACTATGCCAACCTCACCTTTGAGGGGCTGAAGCCACGGGAGCCCCGGGACCAGGAGGCCACCAGCACCCAGGTGTACTCAGTGGTCAAGCGCGCACGCCAATGAGGACTCGCTCAGAGGTGGGTGCTGGCCAGAGGCATCACAGCCCCTGGGGGGTTTAGGGGGGATAGAAATCCGGGACTCATTGCTGAAGCGTGAGGACACCTTGCGGCCCGATCAACATTAACGGCTGGATGAGCAGCCCCAGGCAGAGCAGGAAGAAGACAGGCGATGGGGGTTCAGAGACGGGACGGGCCGGCTCTCACATCCACCTGCCCCTGTGCTGCAGGTGAGCTGCTCTGTGACGCCATCTCTCACCCTCCCGCGCCCTCCAGAACAGCACTTCCTGGCTCCTGGCACATGGTCTAAGGTCTGGGTTTTCTAATAAATCCCGTCTTCTCCTCGTTCTCTGGGTGGCTGTCTCCGGATCGCACCCCGTCTGAAGCGCAATGACAAATTATGCAGACTACAGTGTAGACCCTGGGTAGGCCTCTCCTCCTCCGGGCACCGTTACTGTGGCGTGTAGCGGGTGGGTCACTGCCATCCCATCAAGGACTGAGGGAATTCACAACCCAGGTTCTGGCCCTATTGCGTCTCATCTATTTTCAGTCCTAACCACAAGAGGGCGATGTTTACGGGGCCTCTCCTCCTTGGCAAGACTTCGTTTCTGGCCCCATGAGGTTCTTCCTCTTCTTCTTCTTCCACATTTTATTGATTTCAAAGAGGAAGGGAGGGGGAGAGGGAGAGAGAGAAACATCGATGATGAGAGACAATCATTGATTGGCTTCCTCCTGCACGCCGCAACCCGGGCATATGCCCTTGATGGGTATCAAACCCAGGACCCTTCAGTCTGCAATCCGACGCTCTATCCGCTGAGCAAAACTGGCTGGGGCCCCATGAGATTCTTGAATGTTCTACTTAGCTTCTCCGTGACTGCTCAGAGTCAGCAGTCTATTTGAAGAAAAAAGTGGCTCCAAATACTTCTCATTGCTGTTGACTTCCTGCTTCTTCCCTCTTCACTGTGCAAACTTTCTTTTTGTTGACTCCAAACATTAAAAAAAATTTTAATCCAGCTTTCCTAGTTTTCTTTTTTTTTCTCGTTGGCCTGGCTTGCTCTGCTCTTAAGGACAACTGTCTCCATGCTGTGGTCCACTAAGGCTACAGGATCCTTTCCCCAATCTGAATATTTAACCTTTATGTAGAATAAATTAAAACTTAGAATTTATTTGTGTGACCTACAGGCTACAAATACAGTACCTCAACCCAACTTCTGATACTTCATTTCTTCATTTGAGTTGAAGAAGTGGACTCGGCCCAGTGCCAGGCACAGAAAAGGCTCACCGATTCTGTTTTGAGTTGTCCCGAGCTCCGTGACAGTACAAGGAAGGGTTTAAAAGCAAAATAATGGGGAGGAAGTAAGGTCAGGGCAGGAGTCTGACAGGTTTTCTGGAGGGGGTGAGAGTAGACTCAGCCCTGAGGGCCAAGGGGCCCAGTGACCTCTCAGAAATGCATTGTGTCTCTGAAGCCGTCTCCACTTCCCTAGGATGAGGGAGGTTCCAGGGGGAGATTGAGGAGGAGTTTGGCTGCACCTCTGTCCTGTAGGACAGAATGTCACCAGCCTCATTCCCAGCCTTACCTCCACATGAGACAGGGCAAGGCTCGGCCTCCAGGGGGCGATCCAGAGACCTGGGGAGCTGCTGGCCAGAGGGTTGGCGCTGTCCGTGGTCCTGGAGCACACCTGGGCTCAGCTCTGCCAAGGACCCCAACTCACAAGCCCCAGGTCCCCAGCCTTAGGCCAGCAGGGCACCTAACCCCGAGGGGCTTTGGAAAGGCTGGGTTCCTCTTGGGAAGGAACAGTCAGGAGCAGGGGTGGGAGTGGGCTGGGTTCATCTCTGTGCCTTTCCTCTCACCCCTCTGGTTGTCTTATTCTTTTGAACTTGTGCCAGCAAAATGCTAAGACCCCACTTAGCATTTGCCACCGAAATGTCCCCAAAAGAGGGAGTTCCCCAGTGAATTGCTACATGTCTTAGGGGATCTACCAAGCTTGTCAAGCCACCACTAGGAATTAAAATCTCAGGGTGACCTACAGAGAAGGTAGTTTTGGGGGAAGCTTAGGCCAGTTAAGGAGAAGCAGAGGCCTGGGGAGGAAGCTGGACATGAAGAGGAAGAATGGGCCCTAGATCATTTTGCTCAGTAGATAGAGTGTCGGCCTGCAGACCGAAGGGCCCCAGGTCTGATTCCAATCAAGGGCATGTGTCTGGGGTGCAGGCTCAATCCCCAGTGGGGGGTGTACAGGAGGCAGCCAATAGATGCTTCCCTCTCATCATTGATGTTTCTGTCTCTCTTTCTCCCTGTCCCTTCCTCTCTGAAATCAATAAAAATATATTTAAAAAAAGAGGAAGAATGGACAGACACCGGTAATAACAGGAAGAAATATTGATCATATGCATTTATTGCCCAGAGGTTGGAAAGACTGTTGGCTGTTTGTATGTTTTCTCATGGGCACCAGCAACATAGGAATTCACCTTCCACAATAAACTCTATTTGAGGGCAGGCGGAGCTTTTGAAACATTCATGAACACATTTGAGCATTTGCCTTGGCTGTGTGCTGTGCTGGGAGCAGGAGATTAAAAATGAACTGAGCAGCCCTGGTCCGGCTAAGTTGGTTGGAACATCATCCCCTGTACCAAGAGGTTGTGGGTTGGATCCCCAATTAGTGAAAATATCTAGGTTTTGGGTTTGATAACCCAGTTGGGTCATGTATGGAAGGTAACCAATTGATGTTTCTCTGAGCAATGTTTCTCTCTCTCTCTCTCTCTCTCTCTCTCTCTCTCTCTCTCTCTCTCTCCTTTCTCTCTAAAAATCAATGTAGAATCTAAAGAACCAAAATAACGGATGAACAGAATAGGACCAGAGGAATGGATAAATGGAACAAAATGAGGGTGGGAGGGGAGAGAGGATGTGAAGAGATCAACCAAAGCATGTATATGTACATATATGCCCAGCCCATGGACAAAGAAAATAATGTGGTGAAGGCCTAGGGGGATGGATGGAGGGTGGAAGGAGGCAAAGGGGAGAATGGGGCACATCTGGAATAGAGTCAACAATAAAAAAATAAGAAATAAAAAGCATATCCTTGGGTGAAGATTTACAAAAAGTGAACGAAGCAGATTTGACTTGACACTGCCTTCAGGGTTAACCAGGACATGCATTTGATGTTCTGTAATGTTACAAATGATTGGACCATATTGAGGGCTTACTAATCACCCAGCATGAGTGACACTCATTATCCCCATTTCCAGATGGGGAAACTGAGGTTAGGGGAGGTGAAGTACCATGTCCACAAATGGTAGAAAGTAATTGTTTGGGGAGATGGTTCTGGCAGCCAGTGTCTATCACCACAACCGGTTTGGACTTGGGTGTTATCATTGCCATGAATTTAAAAACTGTAATTTTGTTCTATAAGCAATGAGTTTCCCCATTTTTTTTAAAGTTCTTTGTTACTTCCTCATCTTTGAATGCTCTCTACTAGTATAGATTATAAAGTGATACTTAAAGGTAGTATTTGCTTCCTTCTGCTTTCCCTCATTGCTATGGATAATTCAATGACACGGCTCTTCTTTTGAATGTAATCTGTCTTTTCCTCTCTGGCTGCTGTCCAGATTTTCCCCTTGTCTTTGGTTTTCTTTGACTCACCCTCACCCTTATTCAACCTCATGTGAGTGTGGCCTCCTTTGAGACTGCCCGCCTCGGACAGGGCCTGTCTTCGCTCTCATTTCCAGGCCACAGAGGCCACAAACCAAAGCTCACATGATCTGTGTGGGCAATGCCTGTGGGGAGTTATTTTTTTTATTTTTTATTTTTTTTTAATTTTATTTTTTATTACAAAGGGTATTACATATGTGTCCATTTTTTCCCCCCGCCCAAGACAGTCCCCTAGCCTCCCCTATCCCCCAGTGTCTTATGTCCATTGGTTATGCTTATATGCATGCATACAAGTGGATTAGAAAACTGTGGGGAGTTATTTTTGGCTTCGATATTCTACCTAATTTTCTGCACCCAAGCTTGTTCGAAATTCCATCCTAATAAGGTTACAGTGACTTTCCGTTCAGTTATTCAATACTTTTAAAATGAGGGATTTTATTTTCTCTATTCACTTTTTTTTTTTTTTACTCCCAAAGGATTTTGTTATTTTTCAGCACAAGTCTTGAGCAGAATGGTTTAACCTGGTGTTAAACAAGAGTCACAAGTCAACTTCTTACCACACTGACAGTGGGGTTTGTGTAGTGGGTGTGGGGGGCCAATGCCCTCCTAGTCCCCCCGTGTAAATGTCCACTTCTTTCCTCGGGGCCACTCTCTAAAGTTTAGGGCACAACTTACCTGGGTTTGGTGCTTCTTTTGTTCAATGGGACAGTCACCTGGGTCCATGCTACTGTGGCCACCAGAGCCAGCGTTGTGGCTGGACCAGCCTTGGTGGTTCTTACTATGATTTTAAGCCACACTAAGGCCACACAATAAAGGAACATTGAAAACACAGGTTTGTTACAGTGGTTTTCCCCCTACTTTTCCCCAGTTGTGCTTTCCATGGTTCCTGCTACCTGTGGTCAACCATGGTTTGAAAATACTAAATAACAAATTGCAGAAATAAACAATTTGTAAATTTTGAAATGTTCTGTATCGTATGATAACTCTCGTGCTTCCGGTCTGTCTTGCCGAGAGGTGAACCGTGCCTTTGTCCAGTGTCTCCACATTGTATACACTCCCCACTTGTTAGTCACTTAGAAGCCGTCTAGGTTATCAGATCAACTGCTGTGATGTTGTGGTGCTTGTGTTGAAGTCACCCTTATGGTAGCCTAAGCCTACCTCACAATGACTATGTCATTCACCGACCTTCAGCCCATCATGGGGGCACTGGGTGTCATCTCCCATCAGCGCAGGCAGGAGGTGTGTAGGAGAGACAGGGTCAGCTCTCTGGTTTCTCCAAATTTGCCACCCAGACAGGAATCGGGATGGCCTGTGGGAGGTGCTCTCGCACCTGCGGCAGTGCTGACAGCCCTACAGCACACAAGCTATGGTTACAGCAGACTCTATGGTTCTTCCAGCGCCGCCCCTTAACTTCTGGCTGCTCCCTTGCTCAATGTGTGCATGTGGCTCGCCATTACAGGGCCACACATTCTTTTTGCCTGAATAAGACCTTTTTTCTAGAGGCTCCTCCCACCAACACCAGAGAGATGTGACCGGAAGCCTCCTGAGGCAGTGGGAGAGGGCTGCTCCTGACCTCCATTCTTGTCTCCTCCTGTAAATGAATTTGTACCAAAGACCTTGCCTGTACTGTGAAAGCCAATTTATTAAAGCAATGAAAGCATGCACCTTCATTGAAAAAGCAAAGCATGCAAACCTGTCGTATTTCATCCGGCTCGGAGCACAGATGGGCTTTTCTGGCCAATTTAGAAAAGTGAGCCGGTCTGAGGTGTTGTATACCCTCCTGTCTATAGGTTTCAAAATTCCTTTGCTGAATATCTTGGTACAGATTCATTCTCAAGGTCCCTTTTAACGTTGGCGTGGCCTTCCCAGAATTCATGAAAAGCACCTGGCAGCTCTATCTTGCCAGGCCTTGAGACTGCTGGCGAAACACAGTAATCTCTATTTTGTAAAACTGCTGTTTGAAATTCTCTGCTACAGTATTTTAGATGGTCCCTTGTTCTGTGAATCAACTCTTCTCTTCTTAGACAGTTCCTTATTTTGTGAATTAACTCTGCTTATTAGTTTCTGTAAACATACAGTTTTTAGCTTACTTGAATAATAGGGAAGATCAACTTAGCTGTCTGACCTTGTGGGGTAGGGACTGATACTCCCATACTCTCATGCCAGGTGTGTTAGTTATCTGAATAGAACTGTGTCGTACTCAAGGTTACAGGCTTCCTTCGACATATCTACTAAGCATAGATGGGGCTCTTTGAAAACTTGCAAAGGTCCGGAAACTCCATATTTGGGAGACAAAGGGACTAGGGGGATATAAAGATAGAAGTTCCTCCATGTTGCTTTGCTCAGACTTTGGAAGCAGTCTGGGCCTGCTAGCGTAATAAAAGACTCCAAATTAATTGGCTCACTAAGGCATCTTCCGTTAGGCTCGCTGATTTACAATATAACACTGTCTTTTCTGCTTAGGAAGCAAAACTGTCCTTTTCTTCCTTTCACCCCCTCCCCTCCCTTCCTGCATGCTCTCTTTAGGAAGGTTTTAAACCATTTTCTCTCAAGTGTCTTTGGCTGGAGAAGATAATGGCTTGTTAGTTACAAGCTGGCTGCAAATTGCCCACACTGTCTGGCCTCTAACTTTCCCGTCTCAGTTTCCCTATTTATCCTGCCCTGGAATCCTGTACCATGTTTGGTGATGCAGTACCTGGTCAACTTTGGGTATGGTCCCCAAACTGTTGGCAAGATCCCCGTGGGGCCCTTAAATGGGACAAGGGAGGGCCTGACGGTCAGGAGGTGCTGGGAGAATGAACGGGTAAAAGTGAGGCCAGATGACCCCAGAGAAGTGGGAAGAAACTATTTCATGAACCGAACTCCAGGTCAGGAGGGTGGCCTCTCCCTGGGGAGGCTCTGATGCATTCTGGGAAGGAAAATGACACCAACAAGCTGTCACCCTGTCCACGGTGCCCGCTCACCCCTGGCTTCAGGAGCATTTGCCAGCGGGACCTTCCTGTTCAACAAGAGACCAGCCAGGGCTGGGCGCACGTCTGTGACGGAACCTCTGTTGGTTGATGTCCAGGTGCTGATTTATTTACTGCAACAACCAGCTTTGAGCACAATGCATGCCCTCTGCACAGAGGGACACTGAGCAACAGAGACATGAAGTCAACCACCACGTGATGGCACAGCCCTGACGGCGATCGCCAACCTTTTGGACCTCATGGACCACCAGTGTCCATGGACCAGTGGTTGGCGGCCGCTGCCTTGGGATGTGCTGAAGCCTGCATTTGAGGCCACGTCTCTGTAATCCCGTTACCTGTCTTCTTTCTGCTCTGTTCATACAGTAGTTAATGTTAATCGTGCCTGGGTGGGGCTCTGAAAGGGGACCCAGGTATGAGGGGCCAGGAGGGTGGGTTTTCCTGAACTTTCAGGCGTCAGCGATGCTGCGGTGCTGAGGTCCCACCAAATGGGGCGTCCGTGTCCGATGGGGCTTGTGGGCCTCACTGTCCCTCAGACCCTCAGACCCTCGAGCCAGCACAGGTGCATCCCACGTCCCCAAGAAGCCCTCAGAGCCACGGCCTTTACCACTCAGCTCTGCCCCTGGGTTCCACCCTCCACTGGACTTGGGTCTAAATTCCTCTCTCTTTTGCTCCCACTTGGTCTAAAAAAATATTAAAATGATCCTTTTCCAGAATATTCAATAGTTCCAGCTGGAGGGCTGGTTCCCCCGAGTCACCACAACCAGCTCTGAGTGAGCTGGCCCCTGGGCGACCTCCCTCCCCACGGACACAGCCTCTGTAACGGGGTCACTTTCTGGACAAGCCACTCAGCCTCCCAGGGCCTCAGGGCATTTGCCTGCAGGGTCATGGGGGGGGGGCGTGGAGACAGAAAGATTTCTCAGCCCCACCCCCCAACTCCTGTGGAGGCCAAGTTCCCCTTCCAGCCTGGCCACTGTCTCTCCCCCAGGGCTTCCTGTTGGGGTGTCCTAGGCTCCACCCCAGAGCTGGGCACTTCACTCCCTGACACAGGGACCTGGACCCACTCTGCGCTGCCAGAGGCAGACATGGTGCCCCTGCTGCTGCTGCCCCTGCTGTGGGGGGAGTGAGTGGTTGAGGGAGGGGGGCAGGGCAGGTGGGGGAGGCGTGAGGGCTGAATCTGAGCCTCAGTCCCCCTCCCCCAGGGTCTCTGCAGCAGCAGCATCCAGGCTATGAGATCCAAGTGCAGGAATCGGTGACGGTGCCGGAGGGTCTGTGTGTCCACGTGCCCTGCTCCTTCTCCTACCAGTGGAGTTCGTGGAATTCCTCTAGTGAACTCTACACCTACTGGCACCGGGACTGGGACAACACAGTCTATGCTGCTCCTGTGGCCTCGAGCAACCGGAATAAAACAGTGAGGAGAGAGACCCGAGGCCGCTTCCTCCTCGCGGAGCCCACGACCAACAACTGTTCCCTACAAATCAGAGACGCCAGGAGGAGCGACTCAGGACACTATGTCTTCCGAGTGGAGAGAGGAGATTCTGTGAAATATAATTACCGAATGAAGAAGCTGGATTTGCAGGTCACAGGTGCGGCAGGGATCATGGAGGGGATCCAGGGACATGGGACCCGTCTTAGAGCAGGAACAGGACACTGGACACTCCCTGTCCAGGCTGTGGGCCCTGGGTGGTGGGAAGGGACACAGGGCCTGGGGAGCTCAGCCCGAGGCAGAGCCTCTCTCAGGGTCCCGCTCTGAGTCCCCACCCCTGGAGCCCAGGCACCTGCTTTTCTCCCCTGCAGCCCTGACAGAGAAACCCCACATCCGGATAAGGAAACCCCTGGAGTCTGGCTGCCCCACACAGCTGGCCTGCAGCCTGCCAGGGGCCTGCGAAGGGGGACGACCTCTCATCTTCTCCTGGGCGGGAGCCGCTGTGGACTCGTTGGACCCCCAGAGCCTGGGCTCCTCAGTGCTTACCTTCACCCCGAGACCCCGGGACCATGGCACCAACCTCACCTGTCAGGTGAAACTCCAAGGATCTTGGGTGGCCACACAAAGAACCATCCGGCTCAATGTCTCCTGTGAGTGTTGGAGGGGGGGCTGGCTCCCCCGGGGCAGAGGGAGGATCAGTCCTGGGTTTCCTTTTCCAGAGGATTTTGCTGAAGTAAAACCCCTGCCCTCCCGCTTAGGGGCCCCTGGGAAAAAGGGCTAATGCCCCCCTGGTGTCAGCACATTTTCCCTCCCCAGACGCTCCTCTGCTGACCGTCAGGCTTTCCCAGGGAAACTGCACAGGTAGGAGTCCTTCCCTCTTCTCTGGGGAAGAAGGGGGGTGGGGCCTCTGCCAGCTCAGGGCCTGGAGGTGCGACCCTCCTCCCTGGCCCTGCAGCCCCTCGGGGTGGGTCTGCCCCCTGCACCCTCACCTGCCTCCACAGCCTTTGGCTGCTCCCTGTTCCCTTTTCGAGTCTAAGTTTACTCCCTTGTGGTGAAGCCCACGCAACATGCCATTTACCGCCTCCACCGTGTCTGAGGGGGTTGCTCAGCGCGGTCACCACACCCGCAGGCTGTGCAGCCACCTGTAGAGTCTCTACCATCTGGCCGAGGGCACGCCGACCCCACCAGACAGAAACTGCCCCGCCCAGTCTCTGCCCCCACCTCCCCCCCCAAACTGCATCTCTTCCTGTCTCCACAACAGCGACAAAACCAGGCTCTGCTCTGTCCTGCTCCTCTTTCTAGAATTCCCGTCTGCCCTCCCTCCTCGGATGCCTGTCCTCCTTCATCTCTGCTCCGGTCATTGTCTCCAGGGGGCTGCCATGTTCCCATTCCCCACTCTCCCGGGCATGCTCACCTCCCCAGGTCTCCTCCTGGGGTCCCCGTCCCATCCTGACCAGTCCTCATGCCGCCCACAGTCAGTCCAGCCACAGATCTGCATAAGTAGGCGCCTCTTTAAAAATTATCACCAGAGGACATTTTTCCATTAATTTTTAGAGAGGCGGGGGGGAGAGAGAGAGAGAGAGAGAGAAACATTGATGTGTGTGAAAGAAACATTGATGTGAGAGACACATCAAATTGTTGCCTCCTGTACACACCCCACCTGGGGATGGAACCTGCAACTCAGGTGCGTGCCTTGACTGGGAATTGAACCTGCAACCCTTTGGTGCTCAGGCCAACGCTCTAACCACTGAATGAACCCATCCAGGACTCAGTAGGCGCCTCTTGCTGGTGCCTCTCGACCTCACTTAACCCCGGTGTGGTCTGACTCACTCTAGATGCTTCCCTTTCTCACAGTCTCACCCTGTCAGCAACTCTAGGAAACCTCACTCCTCACATCACTTCCCTCTTCGCTTGCCCTGGACCGGGGGCCCAACCAGCCTTGTCCTGGACCCAGGGCCCCTTGGCGTCAGCCTGTTCCTCAGCCTCCCGCCTCCAGTCTCGTCTCTGTGGTCGCGAACCCACGCGGCCCAGCAGGATCTTTCTAGACTCGGCACTGACCCTCTGCCTCCCTGTGCACAGCTTCCCAGCTGCTCTCTGGGGAGCCCAGGGCACAGCCCGATGCCCTCAGCGAGGCCCTAGAGCAGCCGTGGGCAAACTATGGCCTGCGGGCCAAATCGGCCCGTTTGATATGAATAAAACTAAAAAAAAAGACCATACCCTTTTATGTAATGATGTTTACTTTGAATTTATATTAGTTCACACAAACACTCCATCCATGCTTTTGTTCCGGCCCTTGGTCCAGTTTAAGAACCCATTGTGGCCCTCGAGTCAAAAAGTTTGCCTACCCCTGGGCTAGAGCCACCAGGCTGCCTGACTCTGCCTCCTCTCCACCATCATCAAGCTCTTGGTGCTCCTGGGCTTTCTGCCACCAGAATTGCTAGTGTCCGTGCATCTCCTCTCACCTGTGGGGCTGCCTCTATTCTTCAAGCATCTCCACCTGAGGGGCCCGCCCACTCCTCCCCTGTCCACCCTCAGCTCAGCCCCTTCTTCCTGGGAGCCGGGCCTGACCAGCAGGGTCCCTGGCTCTTGAGCCACCTTCTGTGTTCCTCTCCGCAGCCCTGAAGACTGAGCAACCACACATCCCTGCCTGTCCTGGAGGGCCAGTCCCTGCTCCTGCTCTGCGAGGCTGACAGCAACCCCCCTGCTATACTGAGCTGGTCCCAGGAGGGGAGATCCCTGAACCTGCCCCAGCCCTCAGGACCAGGGCTCCTGGAGCTGCCCCATGTGGGAGCGGGGGACGGAGGGGAGTTCACCTGCCGGGCTCAGCACCCGCTGGGTTCCCAGCACGTCTCCTTCAGCCTCTCTGTGCAGAGTGAGTTTCAGGACAGGTGTGAGGTGGCCGCCTGGTCAGGTGTTGGGCTGTGGGTGGACTGAGACCTGGACAACACGTCACCCTTCTCCCTTCATCCCCAGGCAGCCCGCACTCCTGCAGATGTGTGACCGAGGAGCAGCAGGGCTCCTGGCCCCTGGTCCTCACCCTGATCAGAGGGGCCCTCATGGGGGCTGGCTTCCTCCTCACCTACGTCCTCACCTGGCTCTACTACACCAGGTGAGCAGGCCTGTCTCACCCGGGGAAGGTCAGGGATTGGCCCTGAGGTCCAGATGGGGCCGAGCTCTCCGGCTCTGCCTGGAGTTAGAGCCAAAGAGGCTGAGACTCTGAGCTGACACCTGTGTGGGCCCCGCAGGTGTGGAGGCCCCCGGAGCAGGAGGCAGAGCTCCTGATGGATCCTCCCTTCCTCTCAGGATGGGACTGAGGTGCGGACACCAGGCTACAGGGACCGTCCTGGGACGTCAATGTCACCATCTCCCTGGAAGCTCTTGGTTCACCCGCCTCAATGTGCCCCTGGGGTTTCAGTGTGTGGAAGTGACTGAGTGACGCCAAGGGGAGTCAGTGCCATGGAGAGAAGACTTTTACTCCTTTCACCTCCTAAGAGGAGGGGCTGCTGTGCCCGGGAAGCCCGGATTTCCTCAGGATGCAGAGGCAGGTGCAGGGCCGCCTAGCGAAGGCCTTGATTGGGGGTCCCATGGGAAACGCAGGGCAGGGCAGGGTGAGCAGTTCAGGACCAGCTGGTGTGTGTCAGTCTGGGGGATGGGCCTGTGGGCGTGGTCCCTATTTGTCTGGTCCCAGGTCCTGGGTGGTTCGGGGCATGTGGGGAGGCTGGGAATATGGGCTCAGGATGGGTTGGTTTGCATCTGAAATTCTTTGCTCTCTCTGAGAATGGGCGGGCCCTGGGTGGCCCTGTGTCTCCGTAACTTCCAACCTGTTTAATGGCTCAAAACATCCTAAGATACAGAAATAAACAATAATACACACCCACTGACGGCCCCCTTGTTTCTGCCTGTGCTTCTCCCATTTGACTTGTTCCCCTCCCCGCCTCTTTCTTTCTCTGTTGGTTCTGCCCACTCATCCTAAAACCCCTGCTCCTCTCTCTCCAGTCTCAGGCCCAGAAAGGGACTGAAGTTGGCACCTTATCCTCTCCTTGCCCAGATGTTACCTGGTCACCACCTGACCTTCTGGTCTCCCATCTGTAGGTGCTGATATGCAGTAGAGTTAGGAGCAGCTCTCCTCTCCCTGTGCATAGACGCCAACCTCAGAATTATTGTCATAACACATCCCACCATCTACACTAATAAAAGACAAATGTGCAAATTGACCGTACCTTCGCCAGGCCTTAAGCCACGCCCACCAACCAACCAGAGCAACCATATGCAAATTAACACAACCAAGATGGCGGCCGGAAGCCACGGAGCTGGACCAAGCAGGAGGCTTCCCTCCCGCCTGCCCTGGCTGGCTTTGAGGTCCTCTCAAAGCAACAAAGTTTCAATTATAGAACGTAAATAAATCCCAGAATAAAAAAAAAGGAGAGGCTGGGAGATTCCGTGGCTGTGTGAGCTTGTCCAGCTTGAAAAGGGCCCTCAGCCCCTCACCCAGACTGGCCAGGCACCCCAGTGGGGTCCCCCCACCCTAAAGGGGTTGTGGCCAGCCTGAAAATAGCCATCATTCCTTCACCCAGGCTTGCCAAACCTCCATGGGTTGAAGGTCCCCACTGGGGGGCTTGATCATCCTGAAAACAGCCATCAGCCACTCACCCAGGCTGGCCAGGCACCCCAGTGGGAACCCCCACCATGAAGGGGGTGTGATCAGCCTGCAAACCCCAGTCAGCCCCTCACCAGGCTGGCCAGGCACCCCAGTGGGATCCCCACCCGGATCCAGGACACCCTCCAGGGCCAACCAGCCAGGCCCCATCCATGCACTAGGTCTCTATCCTATATAATAAAAGGGTAATATGCAAACTGACCCTAACAGAAGAACGACTGGGAATGACTGGTCAATTTGACACACACTGGCCACCAGGAGGCAGGCGCTCAATGCAGGAGCTGCCCTCTGTTGGTCAGTGCGCTCCCACATGGGGGAGCTCTGCTCAGCCACAAGTCAGGCTGACGGCTGCCAGTACAGCAGTGGTGGTGGGAGCCTCTCCTGCCTCCTCAGCAGCACTAAGGATGTCCGACTGTAGCTTAGGCGTGCTCCCCACTGGCAAGTGGACATCCCCCGAGGGCTCCCGGGCTGCCAGAGGATGTCTGACTGCCAGCCTGGGTCCGTTCCTGTAGGGAGTGGGCCTAAGCCGGCAGGTGGACATCCTCCGAGGGGTCCCAGTCTGCAAGAGGCCATAGGCCGGGCTGAGGGACCCCTTGAGTGCACAAATTTTTGTGCACCAGGCCTCTAGTTTAATCATAAATGAGAACGTTTATGTGATATCACATAACCATTGATTTTACTATGTAGTGACTTAGTGGGAGTTTCTTGAGTCCAATTCCATCTGGATTGCCTTTTTTTGTTGTTGCTGTTGTTGAACCTGTTTCAAGTAAGAGATTTTGTTTATTCCTTGTAATTATTCTTTAGTTGGTATTTATATCTCTTCTTATTTTTTAAAATATTTTTGTTGATTTCTGAGAGGAATTGGGAGGGAGAGAGAGCGATAGAAATATCAAAGATGAGAGAGTCATTGATCACCTGTTTCCTCCATGTCCCCTACTAGGGATGAAGATTGTCACCCAGGCATGTGCCCTGACTGGGAGTCAAACCTTGATCTCTTGGTTCATAGATTGATGCTCAACCCCTCAGGCACACCGGAGGGACTATATCTATTCTTGAATAATCAAAAATTTCAACATTTAAGACACATCCACCCATACTCTCACCATTTTGTATTGTTATTGTCATATAGCTTATGTCTATAAATTTATTAACTTTAGAGAACATTAATAATTACTTGGATGTACACAATTATTTTATTTCCAGATTAACTGACATATTTTTGATATAGAATGCATGCAAGCTTAAGGTATGCAATGTGCATATCTGATGCACCTACATAGTGAAGTGATTACCACAATAAGGTTCATCAACACTTCCATCCTCTCATGTAATTACCATTGTTATGGTTATAACACTGATGATGTATAACCATAACAACTTTCAGGTACATAATACAGTCCTGTTAATTGTACTTGCCATGCTGTCCAGTACATCCCCAGAAATTGTTCCTCTTGTAGCTGAAAGTTACCCTTGACCAACATCTCCCCATTTCCCCACCCCCAGCCCCTGCATCACCGTTCTCCTCTCTTTCTGTGAGTTCAGTGTCTTTAGACCCCACTGTGAGAACACACTGCAGGAAAACAGTAACTATTTTGAAAAATATCCCTCACAGTTGTTTCTCTCTTGCAGTTCTGGGTTTCCATCACAGAATCACTTTCCTCTGTGCAAAACTGTATTAAAGACCTAAATATAATCCCAACCACTGTAAACTCTCAGAGGGAAACACAGGGGAAATCCCAGCACATTGGGTTTTGCACTGATTTCCTGCATATTTACATCGAAAGCACAGACAAGGGAGGCAAAGAGAGACAAGTGGGACTGTACCAACTTCAAACCCTGAGGACAAGAGGACATTCTCACCAGATTCCAGACTACAGGATGGGAGAGAAAATGTATCTGTTAAGGAGTTAATATCCAGCATGTATTACAAACTCACACACGATAACATAAGAAACCCAAATAGCAAAATTGAAGAAAAGGCTAAAAACTTGACCAGACATTTCTCCAAAGATGATGTACAAAAGGCCAACAAAGTCATGAAAAGAGATGCAACATCAGCAATCCTACAGAACCATGAAAGAACTCCTTAGACCTGTAGAGCTTTGCTTGGTGCATCAGTGCATTAATATTCAAAACCCCACATCAGATTCCTACACGGACAAGGAAGGTATGGGGAAGGAACATAGTAGGCCTGCGGCACAGAAAGTGATGGGGGAAGTGTAATGATAGGCAGCTCCGAAGGTCACACACCCAAAACTAGCATTAGACATTTTATGTCACGTGAGTCTCACCTCCACAAAAGTTTCTCATTAGTTTATTTGTAAGTCGCGTGCGCACACACGCACACACATACATACACACATGCATATACACATACAGAGGTCTCTCTCTGGGATGAATTCTGTGGCCCCTCTTAAATGTGAAATAGTTGCTTCCTTCCCCCAGTTCTTTCGTGTGGGCTGCTTTAGGATGGGCCTTGTGCTCTGAGGTGAGTCAGCCTGGTCCCTTCTCTGTCCCTGAGGCCCATCTTATCTGGCACAGCTTATGGGGAAATTTCCTCTTCTGCATTTCTGTCTATGCCTTGTAGCTGAGAGAGAAAAAGAGAGAGAGAAACATAAATCGGTTGCTCCCATACTTGCTCTGAGCTGGAATGGAAACGAGGTATGTGCCCTGACCTGGTATTGAACCTGCAACCAATGCGCTGTAGGGAGGATGCTTCCACCAACAGCGCCATCCGGCCAGGGCTATCTATTTCCATCTGTAAAGTCCTTCCCAACAGATGTACCATTTCCTCCCCTGAGGCAGTGCATAGTAGATATTTGTGATGAGCATCTCTGAATGTTCCAAGAACATCGTAAGTTTTGATGTGTCCATGACATCTTTATACCATCCTGTTTTTCGTTGGTCACTGTGCTATCCAGATGCATTTGAGTTTTACAATTTGATTTTGTCTTTAGAAACCTTGCTGACTCTCTTCTCAAGCCCCTACATGTGCATCTGTAATTACGTGTGGATTTTCCTATATAGACACAATCCTTGATGGAGAAAGTCAGCTTCATTTTCTTTTAAATTTCATAGCTTTCACTTATTGCTCTTGCCTTGCTGGACTCGGACCCGGTGCTGCTGGGTTAGGTGTGGGGTTTGCTGACCTCACCCCCTATCCCACCAGGGGTGCCTCCTGCATCCCTAGCTGACTATGATGTTCTCCTGAAGGCCTTTGACATCCCCCGGCCTCCACACCCCTGAAACCCTCGCGCTCACTGGTTCCTCCCTTGAGATTCCATCAGTCAAGGGCAGTGAGGCACACAGAAGCCCCACTATGTGCTCCAGCAGCGGGAATGGAATGTCAGGGTTTGTGATGTCCCGGTTGGGACACGGATCAGAAAGGGAACACTTCCCATCAGCCTGGGTGGGGCTCTGAAAAGGGAACCAGCGATGAGGGGCCAGGAAGATGGATTTTCATGAGCTTTCAGGGGGCAGCGTTTCTGCTGAGCTGAGGTCCCGCCAAATGGGGTGTCCGTTTCTGATGGGGCTTGTGCGCCCTAATGTCCCTCAGACACTCAGACCCTGGAGCCAACACAGGTGCGTCCCACGTCCCCAAGAAGCCCTCAGAGCAAAGGCCTTTACCACTCAGCTCTGCCCCTGGGCTCCACCCTCCACTGGACTTGGGTCCAAATTCCTCTCTCTTTTGCTCCCACTTGGTCTAAAAAAATATTAAAATGATCCTTTTCCAGAATGTTCAACAGTTCCAGTTGGAGGACGGGTCCCCCCGAGTCCCCAGGACCAGCTCTGAGTGTGCTGGCCCCTGGACGACCTCCCTCCCCACGTACACATCCTCTGTAAGGGGGTCACGTTCAGGACATGCCACTCATCTTCCCAGGGCCTCGGGACATTTGCCTGCAGGGTCATGGGGGGATGCGTGGGGAGGGGAGACAGAAAGATTTCTCAGGCACCATCCCCAACTCCTGTGGAGGCCAAGTTCCCCTTCCAGCCTGGCCACAGTCTCTCCCCCAGGGCTTCCTGTTGGGGTGTTCTAGGCCCCACCCCAGAGCTGGGCACTTCCCTCCCTGACACAAGGACCAGACCTGCTCTGCCCTGCCAGAGGCAGACATGGTGCCCCTGCTTCTGCTGCCCCTGCTGTTCCGGGGTGAATGTCTAGGGAGGGGTGCAGGGCAGGTGGGGGAGGGGCGAGAGCAACATCAGAACCTCAATCCCCCTCCCCCAGGTTCCCTGCAGCAGCATCCAGGCTTTGAGCTCCAAGTGCAGGAATTGGTGACGGTGCAGGAGGGTCTGTGTGTCCACGTGCCCTGCTCCTTCTCCTACCCGTGGAGTTCGTGGAATTCCTCTAGTGAACTCTACACCTACTGGTACCGGGACAGGGACAAAACAGACCGTGCTGCTCTTGTGGCCTCGAGCAACCGGATTAAAACAGTGAGGAGAGACACCCGAGGCCGCTTCTTCCTTGCGGACCCCACGACCAACAACTGTTCCCTACAAATCAGAGACGCCAGGAGGAGTGACAGAGGACGCTACTTCTTCCGAATGGAGAGAGGTCCTGTGAGATTTAGTTACACAATGAAGATGCTGGATTTGCAGGTCACAGGTAAGGCAGGGGCCCCGGAGAGGACCCAGGAACATGGGACCAATCTTAGAGCAGGAACAGGATACTGGACACTCCCTGTCCAGGCCGTGGGCCCTGGGTGGTGGGAAGGGACACAGGGCCTGGGGGAGCTCAGCCCGAGGCAGGGCCTCTCTCAGGGTCCCGCTCTGAGTCCCCACCCCTGGAGCCCAGGCACCTGCCTTTCTCCCCTGCAGCCCTGACAGAGAAACCCCACATCCGTGTACGGGAGCCTCTGGAGTCCGGCCGCCCCACACTGCTGGCCTGCAGCCTGCCAGGGGCCTGCGAAGGGGGACGACCTCTCACCTTCTCCTGGGAGGGACCCGCTGTGGCCTCGCTGAAATCCCATACCCGCCGGTCTTCGGTGCTCACCTTCACCCCGAGGCCCCGGGACCATGGCACCAGCCTCACCTGTCAGGTGAAATGGGAATGGCCCCAGTGGACCTCACAGAGAACCATCCAGCTCAATGTCTCCTGTGAGTGTTGGAGGGGTGGCTGGGTCTGTGGGGGCAGGGGAGTGGCGTGTGTGTGTGTGTGTGTGTGTGTGTGTGTGTGTGTGTTCCTGGAGGCTGAGGTAACCTGAGAACACCCGGGCATGGACCTGCGTGTAGGTGGGGAGTGTTCCCCCCACCCCTCCTTGGGTTTGGAGTGACTTCCATCTGAAGGGGGGCCATGTCTTTCCCAGATGCCCCAGGGAACCTCACCATAGGCGTCTCCTTCAGAAATGACCCAGGTAGGAAATAACCCCTCCTCTCTGGGCTGGGACCTGCCCCGGGGCCCTGGTGGGGCAGAAGGGGGAGCGGGAGTCTGAATGCGATGAGACATGGGAACAGCAGGGATGAAAATCATCACCTCAGGCCCTCACCTCTGGTGGGTGGGTGCCTGCATATGTGTTCCACACACCTCTCTCTCTCTCTCTCTCTCTCTCTCTCTCTCTCTCTCTCTCTCTCTCTCTCTCTCTCTCCCTCTCTCTCTCTTTCTCAAAACCCTGAAGCCTTTAAGAATCTGCAAACCACAACCCTTTCCATCCTGGAGGGAGAGGCCCTGAGGCTGCGCTGTGAGGCTGACAGCAACCCCCCTGCCGAGCTGAGCTGGTTCCGGGGGTCCCCAGGCCTGAACGCCACCCCCCTCTCCAGCACCGCGATCCTGGAGCTGCCTCGTGGGGGGCCTGCACAGGAAGGAGAGTTCACCTGCCAAGCTCGGCACCCGCTGGGCTCCCACAGCGTCTCTCTCAGCCTCTCCGTGGTCTGTGAGTGGGGAGACCCCGGGGGACAGCACGGCTGGGTTCTGGGGAGATTAGAGGCGCCGCTGACCCTTCTCCTCGCTCCCCACAGACCCCCCGCAGCTGCTGGGACCCTCCTGCTCCTGGGAGGACCAGGGTCTGCACTGCAGCTGCTCCTCCAGGGCCCAGCCGGCCCCCTCCCTGCGCTGGCGGCTGGGGGCGGGGCTGCTGGAGGGGAACCATGGCAACGCGTCCCACGTGGTCACCTCCAGCTCAGAGGGGCCCTGGACCAACAGCTCCCTGAGCCTCACCGAGGGGCTCAGCCCTGACCTCAGACTCAGCTGTGAGGCCCGGAATGTGCACGGGGCCCAGAGCGCCTCTGTCCTGCTGCTGCCAGGTCAGGGCCTGCTGGGGGCAGAGGCCACGGAGAAAGGAGTGGGTCAGAGAGAAGGTGGGGCTGGGGGTGGGGGCTGCGCAGGGACAGGGGTGACTTCTAGGACAGGGCCTCCATCTCTTGTCTCCCCTCCCCCAAATATTTTGATTGATTTCAGAAAAGGAGAGGGAGAGAGACAGAAACATCAATGAGGAGAATCATTGCTCGGCTGCCTCCCGCACGCCCCCTACAGGGAGGAGATGGACCCACAACCTGGGCGCGTGCCCTCGACCAGGGATGGAACCGGGATCTCCTGGTTCACAGGTGGATGCTCATCCACTGAGCTCAGTTGGGTTCTAACTGAACAGGACCGACAGCGGGTGCTGGGAGGAGGGGGAAGAGGAGAGACCGAGGCCCGGGCGTGGGTGTCTCACCCCCCTCTCCTCTGCAGGAAAGGCCGTGCCCCAGGCGGGAGCGGTTCCTGCGGCTCTCGGAGGTGCTGGTGCCATGGCCCTGCTGTCCCTGTGCGTGTGTCTCGTCTTCTTTTGCATGTGAGCCTCCGGGGCAGGGAGCCGGGGCCTAGGGGTGTGAAAGAGGTCACAGAATTTCACCCACACAAAGCTTATCCAGAGGCGAGGCTGGGTGGGTGGCAGGCGGGGTGGGGTGGGGTGGGGGTGGGGATAATAGCTTTATTGAGGTAAAGTTCCGATGTATTTGAAGTGTCTGAGTCAATGGCTTTTACTTCAGTCACACAGCTGTGCACCCATCACCACGGTCAAGTTTGAAAACTTTTTATTAGTCTGAAAAAAAAGAGAGAGAGAGAGAGAAACTCCACATCCCTGTATTGTACTCATGCCTCCATCCTCCCCCAGCCTCAGGCAACCTGTATGTCCTGTTTCTGTAGATTTTCCCATTCGGATGTTTCATAGAAATGCCATGATATAATACATGTTCACTGTGAACGACTTCTTTCCTGAAGCCTGAGATTTACAAGGTTCATGTGTCAGCTCTGCATTGCTTTTTATTTACAAATATATCCCATGGTTTGGATGGGGCACATTTGGTTTGTCCATTCCTTCATTGACGGACATTGGGTTGCTTGGACGTTTTGGCTGCATGAATCACTCTGATGATGGCTCGTGCACAGTCTCTGGGTGTGAGAGGGGCCTCGGTGATGAACATTCAGTCCTGGCCAAACCCCTGGGCATCCAGGGGGACGGGGTCCTCACCTGCACGTCAGGAGGGTCTCTGAGACTAGCCTCAGGGCCTGGAAGCCTCTGTTGTCCATCAGGGAGCGGGGGCAGCTGCCCACCTGTGCCTGAGCCATTCTGGTGCTGACTTCTCCCCTTAGAGTGAAAGCCCGCAGGAGGCAAGCAGCCGGGAGACCAAAGGTCACGAATGATGAAGAGCCTGTGATGGGCACAGTCACCGGGGTGAGTGACGGGGTGTCTCCTCATGCTGTGTGTGTGTGTGGGGGGGCCGGGCATGTCCATTAAGGAGTCCACACTGAGCTCCCCTGTGGTCAGCTGGACAGGCAGCTGGAAGTTGACTCCCCTTCATTTCCCGGAACCCATGGGCAGCCTCCTGCCCCAGCCACACGGACCACTGAGCCCACCTCACCTCTCTGATAGGCACAGGCTGCCAGAACCAGCTCCCCAAACTATTACTTCCTCCCCATTGTGGGCCTGTGACTTCACCTCCCTTTACCGCAGCTTCTCTATCTGTAAATGGGGATAATGAGAGCATCATGCTTACTGGGTTTCTGAGGGAATGGAATATGATCAGTAGGCCCTTGATATGTCTAATCAACATCTGCAATAGTCTCAAAAAATAGAAAAAAATTAGAAAAGAAAAGAACAGCAGACTTGAGCAGGAAGGAGGATGGTCTTTGAGATGAAAGTCCACCATTCTCCTAGGCCGCGGCACCTGAATAAGTCTCTCTCTTTCTTTTTTCAAAAATATATTTTATTGATTTTTTACAGAGAGGAAGGGAGAGGGGTAGAGAGTTAGAAACATTGATGAGAGAGAAACATCAATCAGCTGCCTCCTGCACACCCCCTACTGGGGATATGCCCCCAACCAAGGTACATGCCCTTGACCAGAATCGAACCTGGGACCCTTCAGTCCGCAGGCCAGCACTTTATCCATTGAGCCAAACCTGTCAGGGCAAGTCTCTTTCTTTTTGCACCAAAAGAACAAACCCCCAAAAACAAACAAAAGAAAATTTTTTAAATGAATGAGCAAATAGTGGAGTCTATGAGAAGTGTATGCGCAATAAGAAGATGAATGAAAAAACTGTCCCCTCCCATCAGCCCCACTTTTCATTGGGACCATGTCTGCCTCATGCCTCTCGGACACCCTTCTCTCCCCTTCACTCAGGGCTCCCAGAAAAACCTCCAGCCGGACGCACCCCCAGACCAAGCGCCACCTGCGGAGAAGGGCCCTCTGTCGGAGGAGCCGCAGGAGCTCTACTATGCCAACCTCACCTTTGAGGGGCTGAAGCCACGGGAGCCCCGGGACCAGGAGGCCACCAGCACCCACGAGTACTCAGTGGTCAAGCGCAGAGGCCAGTGAGGACTCACTCAGAGCTCGGTGCTGGCCAGAGGCATCACAGCCCCTGGGGGAGGTTGGTGGGGGGGAGCGAAGTCCAGGACTCATTGCTGAAGCGTGAGGAGACCTTGCGGCCTGATTAACATTAACGGCTGGATGTGCAGCCCCAGGCAGAGCAGGAAGAAGACAGGCGATGGGGTTGGAGAGACGGGATGGGCCGGCTCTCACGTCCACCTGCTCCTGTGCTGCAGGTGAGCTGCTCCGTGACGCCGTCTCTCCCCCTCCCACGCCCTCCAGAATAGCTCTTCCTGGCTCCTGGCACATGGTCTAAGGTCTGGATGTCCTAATAAATCCCGTCTTCTCATCGTTCTCTGGGTGGCTGTCTCCGGATCGCACCCCGTCTGAAGCGCAATGACAAATTATGCAGACTACAGTGTAGACCCTGGGTAGGCCTCTCCTCCTCAGGGCACCGTTACTGTGGCCTGTAGCAGGTGGGTCACTGCCACCCCATCAAGGACTGAGGGAATTCACAACCCAGGTTTTGGTCCTATTGCATCTCATCTATTTTCAGTCCTAACCACAAGAGGGCGATGTTTACGGGGCCTCTCCTCCTTGGCAAGACCTCGTTTCTGGCCCCATGAGATGCTTCCTCTTCTTCTTCTTCCACATTTTATTGATTTCAGAGAGGAAGGGAGAGGGAGACAGAGAGAGAAACATCGATGATGAGAGCGAATCATTGATTGGCTGCCTCCTGCACGCCGCAACCCGGGCATGTGCCCTTGATGGGTATCAAACCCAGGACCCTTCAGTCTGCAATCCGACGCTGAGCCAAACCGGCTAGGGCCCCATGAGATTCCTGAATGTTCTACTTAGCTTCTCCTTGACTGCTCGGAGTCAGCGGTCTATTTGAATAAGAAGTGGCTCCAAATACTTGTCTCAATGCTGTTGACTTCCTGCTTCTTCCCTCTTCACTGTGTAAATTTTCTTTTCGTTGACTCCAAACATTAAAAAAAAATTTAATCCAGCTTTCCTAGTTTGTTTCTTTTTTTTTTTTCTCCTTGGCCTGGCTTGCTCTGCTCTTAAGGACAACTGTCTCCATGCTGTGGTCCACTAAGGCCACAGGATCCTTTCCCCAATCTGAATATTTAACCTTTATGTAGAATAAATTTAAACTTAGAATTTATTTGTGTGACCTACCAGCTCCAAATACAGTATCTCAACCCAACTTCTGATACTTCATTTCTTCATTTGAGCTGACGAAGTGGACTCGGCCCAGTGCCAGGCACAGAAAAGGCTCACCGATTCTGTTTTGAGTTGTTTCGAGCTCCATGACAGTACAAGGAAGGGTTTAAAAGCAAAATGATGGGGAGGAAGTAAGGGCAGGGCAGGAGTCTGACAGGTTTTCTGGAGGGGGTGAGAGTAGAGTCAGCCCTGTGGGCCAAGGGGCCCAGTGACCTCTCAGAAATGCATTGTGTCTCTGAAGCCGTCTCCTCTTCCCTGGGAAGAGGGAGGTTCCAGGGGGAGACTGAGGAGGAGTTTGGCTTGACCTCTGTCCTGTAGGACAGAATGTCACCAGCCTCACTCCCAGCCTTACCTCCACATGAGACAGGGCAAGGCTCGGCCTCCAGGGGGCGATGCATAGACCTGGGGAGCTCCTGGCCAGAGGGTTGGCGCTGTCCGTGGTTCTGGAGCACACCTGGGCTCAGCTCTGCCAAGGACCCCAACTCACAAGCCCGAGGTCCCCAGCCTTAGGCCAGCAGGACACCTAACCCCGAGGGGCTTTGGAAAGGCTGGGTTCCTCTTGGGAAGGAACAGTCAGGAGCAGGGGTGGGAGTGGGCTGGGTTCATCTCTGTGCCTTTCCTCTCACCTCTCTGGTTGCCTTATTCTTTTGAACTTGTGCCAACAAAATGCTGAGATCCCACTTAGCATTTGCCACCAAAATGTCCCCAAAAGAGGAAGTTCCCTAGGGAATTGCTACATGTCTTAGGGGATCTACCAAGCTTGTCAGGCCACCACTAGGAATTAAAATCTCAGGGTGACATACAGAGAGGGTAGTTTTGGGGAAAGGTTAGGCCAGTTAAGGAGAAGCAGGGGCCTGAGGAGGAAGCTGGGCATGAAAAGGAAGACTGGGCCCTGGCCGGTGTGGCTCAGTGGATAGAGCGTCGCCCTGCAGACTGAAGGGTCCCAGGTTCGATTCCAGTCAAGGGCATGTACCTTGGTTGTGGGCACAACCCCAGTGGGGGGGTGTGCAGGAGGCAGCTGGTTGATGTTTCTCATCAATGTTTCTAACTCTCTATCCCTCTCCCTTCCTCTCTGTAAAAAATCAATAAAATGTATTTTAAAAAAAAGTAATGTCATTAAGGAAAATTAAGTATCCTGGGGTGAAGATTAACAACAACGAAGTTATGTCACCATATGTTTGAGGAACTAGTGGTTGAGAAATGGGAACTGGTTACAGATGGAAGGGAACCGATGCTTTGTTCTGTGCAGTTCCGGATTGCACCCTCCCCATTTCCTTTTAGGAATTTTGATCAACTCGGCCATTTGCCTGGTCAGCAACTTTCCCACACAGACCAGCTCTGGGCCCTCGGGAGCGGACTGCTGCATGAGTCCACCAGGGGGCGCCCCGAGGACGCCGAGCCCTGGTCTGCAGAATCCACAGGCCCAGGCAGGTGGGCGCTGTTGCCCCCACGTAGGGAAACAGTGGTTTCCTGCACCACAGCCTGAAGAGGGGGAACAGACTATTCTGGAAGCCCCAGAGACCTACAAGCATGTCAAACTCTCGGCTAGAAGAACTCAGTGAATTAAGAGAAACTATTATACTCAAGGTTTTTCATAGCAAAAAGATACAGATTAAATCTGCAAAGGGAAAAGGTGTACTGGGCACAGCCCAGGACAGAGCAGGTGCAAGCTTCCAGTTGTCGCTCCCGATGGGGTCACGTGGGCAGTGCTGAAATTCTCCCAGTGCTGTGTCTGAGTTGCTCCCCTACCCCAGATTCACATGTTCAACCCCTAACCCCCAATGTGGCTATCTTTGGAGACAGGGCCATTAGAGATCATTAAGGTTACAGGAGGTCATAAGGGTGGGTCCCTGATACACAAGATTAGTGCCCTTATTTATTTATTTATTTATTTATTTATTTATTTATTTAATCCTCACTCAAGGATATATTTTTTTCCCATTGATTTTTAGAGAGAGTGGAAGGGAAGAAGGAAGAGGGAGAGGGAGAGAGAGAAACATCAATGGGAGAGACACATGTGTCCTGATGGGGGCTGTGGATTGAATCACAATGCAGGTATGTGCCCTTGACATGAAATCAAACCAGTGACCCTTTGGTGCCGAGGCCGATGCTTCAAGCACGAAGTGACACTGGCCAGGGCAAGATTAGTGTCCTTATAAGAAGAGCCACCAGCCCTAGCAGGTTTGGCTCAGTGGATAGAGCATTGGCCTGCGGGCTGAAGGGTCCTGGGTTCAATTCCAGTGAAAGGCACATGCCCAGGTTGTGGGCTCAATCCCCAGTAGGGGGCGTGCAGGAGACAGCTGATCAATGGTTCTCTCTCATCATTGATGTTTCTATCGCTCTCTTCCTCTTCCTTCTTCTCTGAAATCAATAAAAATATATTTTTAAAAAAGAAGAAGAGACACCAGCCATGGCCAAGTAGCTCAATTGATTAGAGCATTGTCCCAATATATGGAAGTCGGAGGTTCTATCCCGGTCAGGGCACGTACAAAAATCAACCAGTGAATGCATACATAAGTGGAACAACAAATCAATGTTTCTCTTTCATCCTCAAATCAATAATTAAAAAAAAACAACCCTGGCCAATGTGTCTCAGTTGGTTGAGCGTCATCAGTGTAAGGTTGCTGGTTCAAAGGCCGGTCAGAGCACATGCATGGGTTGTGGGCTCCGTCCCTAGTAGGGGTGCATACGGGAGGCGACTGATCAATGTTTCTCTCTCGATCAATGTTTCTCTCTCACATCTCTCTCTCTCTCTCATTCCTCTCTAAACTCAATAAAATATTTAAAGAGTAATTTTCTAAAAAGAGTGGGTTGAAGTATTTATAAATAAATAAGAGAGACCAGCGTTCTCTCTGAGGAGCAAGAAGGTGGCTGTGTGCAAGCCAGGAAGTGGGCTCCCACCAGGTGGCCCCTTGATCCTCGACCTTGGACTTCGCAGCCTCCAGAACTGTGAGAAAATAAATTTCTGTTGTTTAACGCCCCCCTCCCCCAATCTGTGGTATTTTAGGGCAGCGCAAAGCCTCCGTGTGTGACAACATGTACCAGGATTGCTGCCTCCTGCATGCCCCCTAGTGGGGATCCAGCCCGAAACCTGGGCTGTGTCCTGACTGGGAAGGGAACCCCGTGACCTCGTGGTTCATAGGTTGACACTCAACCACTGAGTCACGCCAGCCAGGCTGTCCCCGCTTCTTACTGTGGAGCTGGGAGCCCTGTGTGGACTAAAGATTTGGCTCTGAGATAGGCAGGAAGTTGCGTGTCCTTGGGAAGCCTGGGGGGCAATGGCTTTGGGGCCACGCTACGGTGAGGCCCTTGAGGGCAGAGTTTGGGAGGTCATACTGTCCTCGTTGACTCCAGCTCCTGCATTGAATAGATGTGTCCCTGGCGAATGAATGAATGAATGAGTGAATGAATGAATGCCTGCTTCCAGCACCTCACCTGGAGCCTGACTCACCTGTTGCCCCCAAAAGCCCGCTCCTGGGACTGTCCTTCCTGCGAATGACCCAGGGTAGCCACGCATTCTCTCTCTGCCTTGTTACTTTCATCTGTGAAAGGAGAAGTCCGAAGAGGGGATCTTCCAGGCCATTTGCAGTTCCCGGGGTTCCTCTTCTGCGTGGCGACAGTCCCCTCCTCCAGAAGGTTCCTGTTGGCGCTTCCTTCCGGGACAGACAGGCAGCTCCAGAAGCCAGACAGCCCAAGGACAGCCCAGCCGGCCCGGACATGCTGCTGCTGCTGCTGCTTCTGCCGCTGCTGCCCCTGCTGTGGGCAGGTGAGTGGGCCGGGGTGGGGCCAGGCCAGGCCGGGCTGGAGACAGGGTGGGGCTGGTGCTGCAGCTGAGCCGCTGTCCCCCCAGGGTCCCCGCAGAAGGATCCAGAGTACGAACTGCAGGTGCAGGACTCGGTGACGGTGCAGGCGGGTCTGTGCGTGCACGTGCCCTGCAAGGTGTCCTACCCTCGGGAGGGCTGGAACGACTCTACCCCAGCGTTCGGCTACTGGTACCAGAAAAGGGAGGCTATCGAAGATGTTCTCGTGGCCACAAACAACCAAGGCAAGAAAATAGCAAGGAAGGTGAGACCTCCCTCTCCACTCGACCTCTCCGGGGACCCGGGGGCCGGCGACTGCTCACTGAGCCTTTCAGCTGCGAGGCCCGGACACAGTGGAAAGTATTACTTCCGACTGGAGAGGGGCCCTGTGAACCACACCTACTGGGACAACCCGCTCACCGTGACCGTCACAGGTATGGAGCGGTCCCAGGAATGGACCACCGGGCTGGGCAGCAGTTCAGGGTTGGGGTGCACACATGGGGTCCCCTCTCTCTCTCCAGCGCTGACACAGACCCCGGACATCCGCGCCAAGGAGCCCCTGGAGGCCGGCCGCCTGGGTCACTTGGTGTGCTCCCTGCCAGGAGCCTGTGCTCCGCTGCCGGCCAGCACCTTCTCCTGGGCCGGGGCTGCTGCCCTCAGAACCCGGGTGCTGGGCTCCTTGGCCGCTAAGTCCCCGGATATTGTGTTCAAGCCCCGCCCGCAGGACCACGGCACCAACCTCACCTGCCAGCTCACCTTCCCTGGGGCTGATGTGAGCAGGACCATCACGCTCAACGTGTCCTGTGAGTCCGGACAAGACACCGGGTGGGGTGTGAGCGGTGGGGTACGGGCTGCAGGAAGGACACAGACGCTGGTCTCTCCACTTCCCATTTCTGTGTGTCCTGAGGGTGGGGGTGGGGGGCTGGGGAAGGGACTCTGTTCCTCACTGTGTCCCTCTGTCCAGATGCACCACAGAACCTGACCATCCGCGTCTCCCGAGGAAGCCACACAGGTAAGGGGGATGCTTCTCTCTCACATGGAAGTTTCTCTCACTCTCCCCTCCCCTCTCCCCAAAAAATCAGTGAAAACATATCCATGGGCTGGCAGCCTCGACTCAATGGTTGAACTGTGGACCTATGAACCAGGAAGTCAGGGTGTGATTCCCATATCAGGGCACATGCCTGGGTTGAGGGCTCAGTTCCCAGTAGGGGGCGTGCAGGAGGCAGCCCATCAATGATTCTTTCTCATCATTGATGTTTCTCTCCCTCTCCCTCCGCCCCTCCCTCCCTCCTCCCTCCCTCTCCCTCCCTCTTCCTCCCTCTCCCTTCCTCTCTGAAATCAATAAGAATGTATTTAAACACACACACACACTCTCGGGTGAGGATTTTTAAAAAAAAGGAGAGGAGAGAGAAATAGGAAGAAGACTTCTGATCCGAGGCCTGCCCTGGGCTCGTCTCTCTCCAGAGCTGGAACACGTGGTCAATGGCTCGGCTCTCCAGGTCCGGGAAGGGGACTCGCTCCGCCTGCTCTGTGTCGCCGACAGCAACCCTCCCGCCACGCTGAGCTGGGCCCAGCGCGGCCAAACCCTGAGGCCCTCACAGCCCCAGGAGCCGGGGGTCCTGGAGCTGCCCCGGGTGGAGGCGCGGCACGAAGGCAAATTCACCTGCAGAGCTCAGCACCGGCGGGGCTCCCTGCGCGCCTCCCTGCGTCTCCTTGTGCAGAGTGAGTGGGGGGGTGGGGGGAGGCGCGCGGGATCCTGGTGGGGCAGGGGCAACCCTAACCCTTCTCCGCGCTCCCCACAGACCCCCCGCAGCTGCTGGGACCCTCCTGCTCCTGGGAGGACCAGGGTCTGCACTGCAGCTGCTCCTCCAGGGCCCAGCCGGCCCCCTCCCTGCGCTGGCGGCTGGGGGCGGGGCTGCTGGAGGGGAACCATGGCAACGCGTCCCACGTGGTCACCTCCAGCTCAGAGGGGCCCTGGACCAACAGCTCCCTGAGCCTCAAGGAGGGGCTCAGCCCTGACCTCAGACTCAGCTGCGAGGCCCGGAATGTGCACGGGGCCCAGAGCATCTCTGTCCTGCTGCTGCCAGGTCAGGGCCTGCTGGCGGCAGAGGCCACGGAGGAAGCAGTGGGTAAGAGAGAGGGTGAGGCTGGGGAGGGGGGCTGAGTCAGAAAAGAAAGGGGTGAAAGGAAGAGGTGGTGGGGGCAGAGTCCAGTAAGGGCACAGGGTCCTGGGGCGCGGAGGGGAATCACCCCAAACCCCATCTGTCCGCAGGGAAGCCCGCGCTCAGGGAAGCATTCGTCCTGGGCGCTGTCACGGGAGCTGGTGTCGTTGGGCTGCTCAGCCTCTGCCTCACCGTCTTCCTGTGAGTGTCGTCCCCGGAGGGCAGGAGGCTGGGCCTGGAACCCCGCACGGCCGCCAGGGGGGATCCGGGTGGTGCAGGGGTTGTGAGAACAGGGCCATCCCGACCCCCCACCGAGAAGGGAGCCTGTTCTCATCGGGAAAGTCAGTGCAGGCACGTCCCCTGCGTCCGGACGGGGTCAGCCCTTCCAGCCTCCTTGGCAGGGGATGGCGGTCACACGCTGAGCTCTGCGCCCCGCAGGCTGCTCAGGGGTCCCCGCCTCCCCTTCAGAGTGAAGACCCGCAGGAGGGGCGCACCCCGGGCTGCAGCTGGTGAGAAGGATGCCTCCTCCACGCGGGGTCCCGCCTCCTCCAGGCGGGGTCCCTCCTCCTCCACACGGAGTCCCGCCTCCTTGGTGAGTCATGCCCCTCTCCCCCATCGGATGCCTCTGCCATCTCCCCAGGACACCGTGGCCACATCCACCCGATGACTTAAGATGATCGAGCACCAAGCAGGCCTTGCCTCCTGGGTCCCCGTCAATCCGGGCACCAGGCAGGCGGCCAGGAGTCCCCCTCCTTTCCGCTCCCATCTCCCCTCAGAGCCAAGGACCTGCCCATCTTCCTGAGTGTGTTCAGGTCCAGGGGGGCCCTCCCTGTTCCCCCCTCCCACTTCCTCCTCCTTCCCCTCTCTCCTCCCCAATACAGGACGCCAGAAGGATCGCCCCCAAATAACTGTAAGCTACAAGTTTAGGGGTCTCCGAGGCACTCTCATGTTCATGACTCCCCAGAGGGACTCAGACTCAGAGAAGTTGTCATACTCGTGGTCATGGTTCATTACAGCGGGCGGCCGGGGACACAATCGGGCCCGGGCCCAGGAGCGACAGGCGTGGGCTTCCGCGGTCCCTTAGCGGAGTCACAAGGACAGTCAGTGCCTAGTCTCCCAGCAAAGACGTGAGACCACACGCACGGGCACCCCACCGGGGAAGCTCCCCGAGCCTGATGTCCAGTTCTAGTTGGGGGACGGTCACGTGGCTGGACTCAGCTTCCATCCCCGCAGAGGTCAACCGACGCCCTGTGGCCCAAAGCCGCTATCATCACGCGAACTGCCTGGTGTGGCCACGGTCCCCCGAGTCTTAGAGGTTCCCTCCCAGATGCTGGGGCACAGGGTCAATCTTTTCTCGGGGCAGCGTTCACCCTTTACTGTTCAATATCCTTTGTAGGGCACATGATATAATTCACGAATGCGTCTGCTTGCACCCCTGAAATGCCGAGTGGCCCCCGAGGGCAGGGCAGTCTGGGCCTGAGCAAATTCCTGTCCTCGTGCCACCGCCCCATTCCTGTGCCTCCTACTGCCACGTGCAGTGAGAGAGCAACAGAACCACCTGCCGCCTGCACGTCTGCTCCCGCCCCTCCTCCCCCTGCAAGCAGGCGGGTCAGGGGCGGGTCTGCTTTGCTCCCCAGTGAACATCCAGGGCCCGGCACAGGGCCGCTGTCCCATAAGGCAGCAGGCACTGAAGCCAGAGGGACTCGGGCATGAGTCCTGGTCCTCCCAACAACTAAATGTGTGGATTTGGGGATATTTAGCCTCAGTTTCTCCACCTGACAAATAGAAGAGAGTTAGCGTTGCCCTAGTGCCGTGGTCGGCAAACTGGCTCGCGAGCCACATGCGGCTCTTTGGCCTCTTGAGTGTGGCTCTTCCTAAGCCTTAGGAGCACTCTAATTAGGTTAATAACAATGTACCTACCTATATAGTTTAAGTTTAAAAAATTTGGCTCTCAAAAGAAATTTTGTACTGTTGCTATTTGGCTCTGTTGACTAATGAGTTTGCTGACCACTGGCCCTAGTGGACTCTTGTGAGGAATCTAGGCGGCTGGCAGTCCATTACCAAGGGCCAGGCATCACTTCCCTAAAATAACTGCTGACTCAATGCATGGGGGGGAGGGGCCCTGCCGCCAATGTCAGTGGAATGAACAGATGAAAGACTAATTTGCTCAGTTTCCGGGTTTGCTTGTGGGCCCTCCTTGCTGACTCCCAGCCCCCATCACCCTAATGTGACTGCCTCTCCCCCCTCCACTCAGGGTGGCCAGCGTGAGTGTCAGCCAGGCAGCCAGCTAGACCACCGGTCCCCAGCTGCGCCCCCTGCTACCACTGCTGCCACCCCCACCTCCGGGGAGGAGCTGGAGCTCTATTATGCCACCCTCAGCTTCCAGGGGCCGAGGCCGGAGGAACGGCCCGACCAGGAGGCCACCTCCGGCACCGAGTATGCAGAGATCAAGATCCGCACCTAACGGGCCCCCAGCTCCGGCGACCCCTGGCTGGAGGGCCCAGGGCTTCTCTGGGAGGGGAGACATCAGGGACAATTCCCAAGAATGAGCTGACGACACAGGCGTCCCACTGGTGCTACGATAGGCAGAACTGGCCTCAAATTTCAGCCCGTCTCCAACTATGAGCATGAGTCTGAGCAAGTCGCTCTACTTCTCAGTCTCCCCTCTGTAACACAGACACAGTAACCCAACTGGACCCTGGCCGATGTGGCTCACTAGCTGAGCGTCCACCTATGAATCAGGAGGTCACGGTTCGCTTCCCAGTCAGGGCACATGCCGGGGTTGTGAGCTCGATCCCCAGTGTGGGGCGTGTAGGAGGCAGCCGATCAATGATTCTGTCTCATCACGGATGTTTCTATCTCCCCCTCTTCCTTCCTCTCTGAAATCAATTAAAATATATTTTTTAAAAAACACCTAACGTGAGTGGTTGTTGTGGGCGTTGGGGCAATAGTTAGGTAAAGCTCCAGGCAGGCGTGCGTGCTCATGCACACACAGCACCACGTGGATGCCACACCTCTTCCCAGGAAAGCCCCCCGGGAATAAGGGTCCGGCCTCCTGGCCCAGACGGGGCCCCCTCCACAGGGCTGTTCCAGCTCCAGGGCGCCCTGAAGGCCTGCATGAGGCTGTCACTGGGCTGCACTGCAGCTCAATTCTCCCTCTGCCTCATCTGCCTCCCTCCCCTACCCTCCCCTCTCCAGGGACAGTCCCTGGGTCACCACCTCTGCACAAGGGCCTCTCTAAGTCTGCCTCCTGGAAGCCCAATTTGTATATTTCATACAAACTCATTCACTGATTATCTGAACTGAATGGTAGTTTAGCTCATCACATTCCTCTTTCTTTAATTACATGTCCCTTAGGCTTTGGTTCTCAACAGCTTCTTTTTGCAGAATTTGCTTATAGAGTTCCTTGCCGTCACAGTCTGTGTTCCATTTACTTGGTAATTATTTTTTAAGTGCTCACATCCAACTGATCTTCTCTTTCCATTGATCGTCCACTTCGTTTTCCCCATGGTTCCATTAATGAGAAAACATGCTCAACATGGGCACGATGCACCAACACAGTGAACAGGTATTGGCATAAAGTTAACAACTTTTGTGCGGAAAACTGCTCTTCAAATTCCATGTGTTGTGATTCCATCTTTCACGCACAGTCTGCTTTGCCTTGCTTCAGGACTACGGAACCTCTCTCTTTCTAATATGTTTTTATTGATCTCAGAGAGGAAGGGAGAGGGAGAGAGACAGAAACATCAATGATGAGAGATAATCATTGATCAGCTGCCTCCTGCACGCCCCACACTGGGGATCAAGCCAGCAACCGAGGGATGTGCCCTCACTGGAAATGAACCTTGACCTCTTGGTTCATGGATTGACATTCAACCACTGAGCCACACAGGTTGGGCTTCTCTCTTTCTTTTTACCAAACCCAAAGCCAAATAGATTTTTCTTCTATCTTTTCTTCCAGAAGTTTTTTAGTTTTGCATTTGAGTTAATTTTTATGGAAGGTATAGGTCTGTGTCTGAGTCCATTAAGTACATTTTAAAATATTTTTATTGATTGATTTTAGAGAGAGGGAGGAGGGAGAGAAAGAGAGAGATCTGTTGTTCCACTTATTTATGCATTCACTGGTCGATTCCTGTATGTGCCCAGACCAGGGATTAAAACTGAAACCTTGGTATATCAGAAGACACTCTAACCAACTGAACTACCCAGACAAGGCCATTAAGTGCATTTTCAACTTATAATGGGTTTACTAGGATGTGGCTCCACTGTAAGTTGAGGAGCATCTGTACACGGATGGATGGATGTGTGGATGGATGGACGGAAGGAAGGAAGGATGGAGGGGTGGCTCCATGAAGTCTGGACAGATGAATGAAAGGGTAGATGATGGATGAGAGGTTGACGGGATGGGTGAATGGGGAGAAGAAGGGAGCTAACCTTTCCCAAAAGGAACACCTTTTGCGGACACTCGACTCTCCAAGCTCCAATGAAACCATTTATTACAAAGCGCAGTGGTTGCAGTGGCAGGAAGGGTCCCGCTGAGGGGCCGGCTCAGCCCCGTCCAGAGTGAAGGGCCTTCTCCGTGCTCCACCCCAGCGGCTCCGGAGATGACGGCCATGAGGAAGGGACATCAAAGGAGGGCGCTCACATTACCTGGAGCCTAACTGCCGACCACGTTCCCGCCCATCGGGCCTGACAGCAGCGTTGCCTACAGAAGCTGCAGGAATGCACGTCCGAGGGATCTTTCTAGAAGCTAATCTACAGCAGGCCTGGGTTTCACATTTCTTCTTCCCATTTTTTTTTCTGATTCCAAACTGGGAGTTGAAAGAAAGTGCTGGAAGACAATGGAAATGGCCGTGAGTGTCTCCTGCATTCAGGGCGCTCCCTGGGCCTGGGGCGGGGGGGGGCGGGGGGGAACACCGGGACAGGGAAGGAGCACCTCCAAGGTGCTTACAGCTTAGAGGAGGGGGTGGGGACACTACAAATTACACACACTTCCCTGGGGGGGGGTGGGCGGCAGGGGCTGCCAGAAAACAGGCGATGTGATCAGAGAGGAGGTGGGGAGGCACCTCACGGAGGGGCACACAGGGGCCCCAGGATCTGAGAAAAACTGAAGGGGAGAAGCATTCCAGTCCGTGGCAACATGAGTGCAAAGGCCCTGGGGCGGGATCAAGCTCGGCCTCATCTGGAGTGAGGGGAGGACAGTGTGGCTGGCACAGCCCGGCGGAGGGGATGTGGGCACGCAGGCCAAGGGAAGCAGTTGCCATAGCAGAGAGAAGCTGTTATACTCCTGGTTATAGTACATTATGGCGGCCGGGTGGGGAGAGGCGCATCTGTCACTCCCAGGTCACTGGCTCCCTAAAGAGCATCCGCACTAAGTTTCTAACAAGGGACAAAACCGCTGTTGAGTAAGAGGCGCCCAGACAGTCGGTGCATCTGAAACTGTGATGATCCTGAAGGGCTGTAGGTTTTAAGTTTTAAAGTTTCCCTCGTTCTGGGCAGAAGGAGGCATGTACGACAGGCCGGCACCGGCGGGAAGACTGGAGTCGCCCACTCGATAAACACGCGTTGAGTCTCCGTGCGCCAGGCCAGGGACGTGCAGGAAAGACAGAGATGCCAGAGAAAGACATGGCCCCGCCCGCACGGAGCTCACCGCCCGTGGGTGACTGTGACCAGTAGACTGCACAGTTCACCACCTCTGGGGGGGGGGCGGGGTTCCACTGGGAGAAGGCGAGGCAGAGACCTGGAGGAAATGGACTAGAAGGGACTTAGCAACTGCCTGTTCGGACGCCTGAAGGAGGAAGGAGCTGGGGAAAGACCAGAGCAGCTGGGGGCAGAAGAGCCATTTGCCAAGCTGGGGAGACTGGGACGGGAAGCTGGTGGGAAGCCACGCCTTCCCTTTTGGAGAGCATCTATGGTGAAGGCCCAGAGCTGTAGCCCTGCAGGAAAAACCAACGCACAGCCTGCATTCTCAGAGTGCTGTGACCAGGCCCCCGCGGAGAGCTGTAGGCTGTGGGATCTGGTGCGTGTGTTGTGAGGCCGGGATGTGAGTGACGGGGCAGGCGGGAAGCAGCAGTGGAACTAAAGTGCCAGCAGGACCAGGGCTGCGGCAGAAGGAGCCAGGCCGCCCGGGAGGACGCACTTGGCCTGGCTCCCTGAGCCCGGGCACAGCTGCCCTGAGGGCGGGGACGTGTGGTGGGGCAGCCTGTGTGCTGCCGGATGCTGAGCGGCAACCCAGCCTCCACCCACCAGATGCCAGGAGCACCCTCTCCCCAGTGCTGACAACCAAGAATGTCTGCAGAGCCTGGACAGCGTGGCTCAGTGGTTGAGCGCTGACCTATGAACCAGGAGGTCACTGGATCGATTCCCAATCAGGACACATGCCCAGGTTGCAGGCTCCATCCACAGTAGGGGTGTGCAGAAGGCAGCCAATCAGTGATTCTCTCTCACCATTGATGTTCCTATCTCTCCCTCTCCCTTTCTCTGTAAAATCTATAAAAACGTATTTTAAAAAGTTAAAAAAAATGTCTGTAGACAGTGACAAACGGCCCCATTTGTTCTCAACTCCATTGGAGAGCCCGAGGGGAGGCAGTCAGCCCTGAGGAGAGAGGACCCGGGAGACCCTCCACAGAGCGTCCACGCGGCCTTGCCAGGCTGTCCAGCGAGTCTGGTTGAGCTTTGGAAAGTTCAACAACCTTGTGGGAAATGCAGCATCTAACGGGGAAGTTGGCCCTGGATTAAACATCCAATGCCACCTGGGACTCGGGGCTGGGTGGGGGGTGGGGTGGGGGTGGAGGCCCCCAGGTTCTGCCCACCGGAACCCACCTAGGGCGCCATCCGGAGGTTGATGGGGTCATAGGCCGACACCAGCAGATCCTGCAGCAGGGAGCGCAGGCCGCTCCTCAGCGAGTCGTAGGGGGGCTTCTCCTCATACCTGAGGGCCATCACCACCTTCAGGTACTCCCGCAGCGTCTCTGTGGGCAAGACACCCACCAGGGAGGGGCTGAGGGGCGGACCCGGAGCGGGAGCTGCGCCCAGAGGTCCGCCACGGCGCCCCTCGGCTCAGGGCTGCCTCTGTGTCAGGCACATGGACACCCCCATTTTTGGAAAACGTCAGACGTATGCGACAAACAGTATCGTGAACCCCGCGATCCCATCACCCCGTCTCCACGCTGTCAACTCACAGCCGACCTGCTCTGTCCGAGCCCTCCCCGCTCCCCGCTGATTGTTTTCACGCAGATCCCAGCTACTCGGGTCATTTTCCTGCAAACATTTCGTGTGTCTCTAGCGGCGAACGTCTACTGTAAACCCAGAGAGCAGACGCTATTGGCCTTGCGCACCCCTGGGTCTGTGTCTGCAAGGGCTCAGCTCAGCTGCTCTGCACAAAAGCAGCCACGGGCGACCGGACAGCGAATGGGCGTGGCCGGGCCCAGACTTTTGGGGCTGCTGCAGCCTGGACTTCAGGAAAGGTTCACAGTCCTCTTCTGATCCCCTGCACCCGCACCCCAACCATTTCAAAATGTAAAACAATTCCTAGTTCACCGGCTTTGCAGACACAGGCCCCAGGGACATGGCTGGAATGATAAAGGCTTTTCCCCACCAAATAAGCACAATATCATTGTCGCTCTTTTAAAAAGTGCCAATTATGACACCAAAACAACAGTCACTAAAGTCCCCACTTGGGGGGGAATGTCTACAGCAGCCTGAGGTCTGGGAGGAAAAACTCATGGAGTTAGGGCTGCAGCAGACGCCAAGGCAGCTCTGAGCACAGGCCTGTGTTGCATTCTCTGGGGAAGCCCGGAGGTGAGGCTGTCCCTGGCCCCTTTCTGCACTAGCTGCGGCTCAGAGAGGCACCCGCACCCGCGGAAGCCCAAGGCTGGTTCCAGCAGGGGGGCCTGCCTGCCTGTGGAGCTAGAGTTGGGGGCTCCTTTAAGGAGCGAGAACAAAGGCTGGAGGGGAGAGGGATGTGAGCGGCAGAGCCATGATTTGAACCCAGGGGTGTCAGGCAATTAAACAGTGAGCCCTGCCCTAGCCGGTCTGGCTCAGTGGATAGAGCACTGGCCCGAGGACTGAAGGGTCTTGGGTTCGATTCTGGTCAAGGGCATGTACCTTGGTTGCAGGCTCGATCACCGGCCCTGGTTGGGGCGTGCAAAAGGCAACCGACAGATGTGTTGCTCTCACATCGACATTTCCCTTCTCTCTCTGTCTCTCCCCCTGCCTCCCACTCTCTCTAAAAATCAATGGAGAGCCGAAACCGGTTTGGCTCAGTGGATAGAGCGTCGGCCTGCGGACTGAAGGGTCCCAGGTTCGATTCCGGTTAAGGGCATGTGCCTGGGTTGCGGGCACATCCCCAGTGGGAGATGTGCAGGAGGCGGCTGGTCGATGTTTCTCTCTCATCAATGTTTCTAACTATCTCTCTCCCTTCCTCTCTGTAAAAAAATCAATAAAATATATTTTTAAAAAATCAATGGAGAAATATCCTCGGGTGAAGATTAACAACAAAAAAAGGGAGCCCTGCCCTGGCCAGGCCAAGGGTGACTGCAATACACCTAGGCTGTGGGTTCGATCTATGGTCAGGGCACATGCAAGAATCAACCAATGAATGCACAAATACACGGGACCATAAATCCCTGTCTCTCTCTCTCTCTCTCATCAATAAAAAAAGTGAGCCCTCACCGACCTAAAGGATCCGTGTCTGTCTCATTCTGTCTCCTGTTTAGGGAACTTTTAGAGGTTCTACAGTAATACTACTGGAAAAACAACAACCCCAAACACAACAAAACAGCCTAAATCACCAGTGGTAGGGATTGGCTTTAAAGGATGGTTTATTCCCAGCTGGTAGCTCAATGGTTAGAGGGCCGGCTGCACACCGCAGGGTTGTGGGTTCAATTCCTGGTCAAGGGCACATACCTTGGGCTGCAGGTTCCATCCCTGGCCTCAGTCAGGAGGCAACCATTGAATGTGTCTCTCTCACACCCATGTTTCTCTCTCCCCCCCCTTCCTCTCTCTAAAAGCAATAAAAACATATTTTTTAAAAAATGCTGACTTGCCCTAGCCAAAGTGGATAGAGCATTGATCTGCGGACTGAAGGGTCCTGGGTTCGATTCCGGACAAGGGCACATACCCAGGTTGCGGGCTCGATCTCCAGTAGGGGGCGTGCATGAGGCAGCTGATCAGTGATTCTCATTATTGATGTTTCTATCTCTCTTTCCTTCTCCCTTCCTCTCTAAAATCAATAAAAATATATTTTTAAAAACTCTACAAGCACCAACACAGAAAATCTCCAAGGTAGACTTCTAACATAAAAAAAAAAATCAAGCTGGACACCGTTATACAGAATATGATTCCATTTAAAAAAATCGTGTACATGTGGCTGTGGGTGTGTTGCTATTATTATTCAGACACACTTCCGAATTTTGGGGAAAGATTTTTGCTTTTCTACAATGAGCGTATAACACACGCAATTTGAAAGATTCAAAGACAGCAAAGGGGCGTTAAACGGAGGTGACCCCACTTGGATCCCAGCCCCGGGTCCTGCCACAGCCCCCACCCGCCCGCCAGCCCCTTGGGGACGTACCTGAGGGCTGCACCCAGTGACTGCAGTGTCCCACGAGGGCCTCCGGGGTATTAAGGAACCTGGCGGGACAGAGGTACATGCGAAGGTCTTTCGGGGAAGGGAGAGCAAACCTTTGAGACAAAACGTCCCATCGCCGTACAGCGGACTCCTGTCATCCGCGGCAGCTATGGCCCACAGAGCGGCCTCGAACACCGAATGAGCACGTTCCGAATCTGCTTTGAGGGGAAACACAGCATTAGGTTCCCAGGAGCCTCTGGTCACAACGTTCTCATCAACCGATCGACGCTGCATCACCTTGTTTTACGGGTTTAAACCCACCTCATTTAGTATCGCGTGGATTTGCTCACATCAAGCTCGCTGTGCCCGAAGGAAGCTCATCTAGCTCACACACGTGCTTCCTCTGTGAAGCACATCCCAGCCTCCCTGCACTGAGGAACACGAGACGGCACCTCAGCGCTACGCTTGGGGCCCCTCTGAACAGTGAAATCACCAACGGAAAGCACAAGGTGGAAAATGTGGCGCTGAACAAGCCACATGCAGGGCGCTGGTGTGCGGAGTGAGAGCTGAGCGGCGCAGCTGGGATCACGGCCATCAGGAAGGTGACTCCACACTTTCTCCGCTCTGAGCCCTGGCCGGTGTGGCTCGGGCTGGGCATTGCCCGTAAACCAAAGGTTGCTGGTTGACTCCTCTCCAGGACACATACCCAGGTTGTGGGTTTGATCCCTGGTTGGGGTGCATGCAGGAGGCAACCGATTGGTTTCTCTCTCACATTGATTTTTCTCTCTCTCCCTCTCCCTTCCTCTCTCTCTGAAAATCATTAAAAACACATAAAAAATCTTTTCCCTCCACACTGCGTGTGTCTGAGAACAACCATGAAAACACTGCAAGGTTTGGTTTTGGAGTTACAAATACATTTTAGTGAATGTACAAATTCACAAATATGAAATCTGTGAATAATGAAGATTGACTATCTATTCACACACAAATATTTATACACATATACATAAACAACACCCCCCGCCCAGGCCACTCGGGAAAAATGGAAATTCACCCACATCCTCTGCTCCACGCTGAGCCCAGCGCACTGTACCTTCACTGGCCTGGACCACTGGCTGGCTCCCCAGTGTGCACCCCGCCACTGGGCGCTGCCCTCCCTTCCCCCACGGCCCAGAAGTCCCCAAGGCCCCTCTGTGCATGGCTCTGGGCTCGGCTCAGGCCTCATCCTCTCCCCGGACCTCAGCCTCCTCCCCAGCCTCCTGTGCATGGCCCCAGAGTCTTTCTACACCCAGGGCTGCCCCTGCCCTTCCCAGCTCACAGCCCTCCCGGGCTCCCCAGGAAAAGCCCCTGGCATGCATGCCAGCTCCCCTGGCCTTGTCTCTCTGACTGCCTCCCTCCATGTCATGCTCCAGCCATACCAAACTTTACATATATAGATTTATTGCTGACAGTATTACAGATGCCCCCCAAACAGCTAGTCCCCCAAAGGGCTCAAACATCCACCTGCATCTTCTGGTCTCTGCACAAAATGCTCCCTCTGCCCTGGACGGCCTTTCCCCGCCTTGACCCCACTCAGTGGCTGCTCCCCCTTCGGGACACAGCTCAAGGGCTGGTCTGGGGAAGCTTAACTCACCCACCCCACCCCCCCCTCCCCACCCCCGCCGCCCAGGCAGAGGAAGCCAATCCCTCCTGAATGTCAGGGCACCCTCTGCACAGGTCCACGGATGCCCTAGAGCAGCGGTTCTCAGCCTGTGGGTCGCGACCCCTTTGGGGGTCAAACGGCCCTTTCACAGGAGTTGCCTAAGACCATCGGAGAACACATATATAATTACCTATTGTTTTTGTGATGAATCACTATTAATTATGTTCAGTTTGTAACAATGAAGTTGGGGGTCACCACAACATGAGGAGCTGTATTAAAGGGGCGCAGCATTAGGAAGGTTGAGAACCACTGCACTAGAGCAGCTGGCAGGGCACGTGTACGGGAAGGGCTGGGTCCGACCCCTTTCTCCCGCAGCCGCAGGATGTGTGTGGTGAATGAAGGAAGGAGGCAGTGAGCGATGGCCCGAAAAGCACTCCTCCCCACAACAGGCTGTCGCTGTCAGTGTCCGTGGGGCCTTCCAGCCCGGTTGGCAGCCTCAAGAGCAGGGACCAAACCCGAGTCCTATCTGTGCTTTCCCAGCTGGGAGCTTCACGCACCGAAAGCCTCGGGGCATCACACTGTCTCTTCTAGTCATTCATTCTGTCATGAACTGGGAGGCACAAGAAAATGAATATTTGTTGAATGAATGGGAAAAGGCCACACACACCAGTAAGAAGTCCTGGAGAAGTGCGGGTTCCAGGAAACCTGCACGTGCCAACATCGCCCCCTCGTGGTTCTTTTGGCGACTGCGGGGTTCAGGATGACAGCTATGTTACCGCCCACATCTCTCCAGGGAGCATCTTTTCATGCGTGGCCCTCCCTTTGTGGCTGTGGTTGAGACCTGGGGCTCTAGAATGAACTGTTGTTCATATTGAGATCATCAATATTAAAATGATTACTAGGACCACCCTGGCCAGGTGGCTCAGGTGGTTGGAGCATCATCTCATACACCCAAGAGTCTCAGGTTCGATTCCTGGTCAGGGCACTTGCCTAGGTTGTGGGTTTGATCCTCAGTCAGGGTCTGTACAGAAGGCAACTATTGACGTTTCTCTCTCTCTCCCTTACCCTTTCTCTAAAATCAATACCCTCCCCCCAACATATGTCCTTGAGTGAGAATAAATAAAAGATAAGATCTAATTATTACTGAGACCTATTTCATTTACTCTGCATCAGTGTGGCGACTACAGAGCCTCTTAGCGAGGCACTGAGTCATCGTGGGCTGAGGAGCTGAGGCACCCACCGCCCTTGTTCTCCCCTTAGGACTGTTAGCCAGAGGGAAGCCAACGTCCACCTCATCTCAGCCACAGTGTTTCGGGGTCTTCTTGTCCCTGAGTAACACCACGGAGAAGTAAAGGGGCAGGTCTCGAACTTCAGGCTCACTGAGCGCTTAGCCCCGGGTAGGACGCCCGCTGCCTGTGTTACTCACTCCGACTCATTGTTTTCACCTGGCTTCCCTTCAACAATGAGAAACTAGAAAACGAGTGCGACATGAATCCCCAGGGAGCAGGCAGTGGCCCAGGCTCTGCAGAGCTGCGTGTGGAAGCCTGAGAGTGACGGCCTCTCCCCGCTGTCTCCCCCTCCTCCCTTCTGCAGAGACGTTAGGACCTGTCAGCACCACAGTGAGAGCTCCTTGCCTCACCGCCCTTCTGGGAGGGATTGGCCCATCACCTTTGCCATGAGACCCACCCTGGCCGTCAAATCTAAAAGAGCGGCTCATGCCCACACCCTGACGGCCCCACTGGGGGCCCCAGGCTCTGACCTGACCACCCCCCAGTCGGACCTCTGTGTTTCATTCTTTATCTCTTCACCATCTCTCCCACCAACAGGTGTGAGTTCCCAGGGCCAGGGGTGTGTGCCTTATCATTCCTGTGCCCGGAGGCCTAGAATGGAGCCTGGAGCATAGTAGGTACTCAACACCTATTTGCACAGGGGAGGAAGGCTGTGTGCAAACACCACCAGTCCACCCGAGATGAGCCCACACACTCAGGAGACACTGGCTTTGAGGGGAGAGGGTCTTCTCTGGGTGTGAATCTAGCGCCTCTGCCTGGAAGCTGTGTGACCTGGCTGGTTACCTAAGCCCCCTGTGCCTCAGATCGTCGCTGCACTTACTTCAGACCTGTCCTGATGACGACAGAGACGCACCGGGCACAGTGCCTGGTGCAGACAAGGGCATGGTACACGTTAGCCTTGAACAGGCCTTTACGAGCAGGCCAATGTGACAGGGGCACGTCCCTCCCTCTGGGCATGTACAAGCAGGAGACCTGAGGGGGGAAGGGAAGGGCTCTCTGGGGAGTGACGATGAAGCTGGAACCTGAAGGAGGATGAGATTCAGGCTCGGGACCATTGATGCCAAACACACACCCAACAACACCGTGAATATATTTCAGGGACACGGATACATTTAAGCAGACAAACGTAGAAGCACTCAGAGGTAGTGAACTAGCAATGTCGCTGAAAGTTACAACCTACAGCAGCAAGGGGAAGCAAGAAACAATGACATTTAGAACAGAGTACGGCTTCTGCAAACGAAATACACTCATTAGACACTGTTCAAGGACACAGACATGTCTATACAAACTTTCAGTAAATTCAATGCACATGTCACAATGAGATTAAAGTTGAAGGACATGGTGCTGAGCGAAAAAAAAAGCCAGAAACAGACGAGATTTAGAGAATACCATTTATGCGAGTCAAACACACACAGTACCACGATCACCGTGCAAGTTTAAGGGCACAAATACATTTAGGCAGACGTATCAGCAGAACATGTGTTAAGCATGTTTGAGTGGGTGTCCATGGTTGAGAGGAGATGGGGGACATAAAATGGCAAAATAAAACGAGAGGCTCACGATGAACCAGTGGCATAGCACGCCGAGAACTGAGAAGCACCACGGACCCAATGCTGCTCACTGGGGAGTTTTCCCTCTTCCCACTCAGCACCCCATACCAGGGCTTCTGCTGACAATTCCCAAGATACCTGAGGTCTGGGCCTCCGTTTAGACTTCATTTCTGCACTGCAGACATCGATAGCCAACGTCTCCTGGATGACCCCTCCTGGATGACTCCTGGGCAACTCAGCCCCCAAGTCTATACCAGATTTTGAGTCCCGGCCTCTGTACCTGTAGCACTTCCTGTGTCCAGCTGTCCACTGACTGTTCTTGGTGCTGAGGACCACAGCCCCCTTTGTTCACTTCCCTGAGCCCAGATGGCCTGTCCGTGGTGCTGAACCCCACACAGCAGCACGTTCCTACTTTCCTTTGCAAACAGGTGCCTCTGTCTTTGGTGCTGAACCTCATACCCCAGCACTTCCTTTGCAGCCAACAGGGCACTGTCCTTGGTACTGAATGTCTTTTAAAAAAACGGAACTAGCAGGATCTGGTGGTTTTGTATGCAGAGGGGAGGAGGGAAAGTGTGAAGACAGACAATAGATCCAGAGACAGATTGAAACAGATTGATGTACTTCAGAGGGAGGGAGGGGGGGCAGAGAGATTAACCAAAGAACTTATATGCATCCTATATAATAAAAGCCTAATATGCAAATTGTCCCCTCACCCAGGAGTTCGACTGGGAGTTTGACCAGGGGGTGGGGCCAGCTGGCCAACCGCCCATGGCCCCTCCCCCTGGCTGGCCCCATCCCCAATTGGCCGGACCCTACCCCTGCACGGATTCGTGAACTGGGCCTCTAGTATATGTATAACCCATGGACAGACAATAGTGCGGTAAAGGTTTGGGGAGAGGGTGGGAGGGGGGTAGAAGTCAGTGGGGGGAGAAAGGGGGACATCTGTAGTACTTTCAACAATAAAGATAAATTTTAAAAATGAACATGGGTGGCTGGTGTTATCTGATGCTGAGGCAGGGCCCAGATCTAACTGCTCAGGTCGCCCACATGCCCGTGAAGGAAGGAATGAGTCATGGTGTCCAGGGCATGGTGACATTTTCTACAGGCCAGGCTCTGCTGAGTGCTGCGTGCCTGACACCCCTGAATCCTTCCACAGCCCCCTGCAGTGGGTGCCAACAGGATCCCATCTCACTGGGGACACTGAGGCTCGCCGTGGTGTGGCCGGAGTCTGACCAGGCGGCGTGGCTCCAGGGCCCACGCGCTGACTGCTGGGACAGACGGCGGGGGCCTTGGCTCTGCTGGACGGCGCCTCCCCTCGTCTGTTCATTGGGGTCGGAGCTTCTGCCCCAGCTGCATGGGTGCTGGGCCTGTGCTGGGCTCTGCTGACCCCAGACTCACCTCTGTTTCAGCTTCATGACATCCTCGATGTTGGGAAGGGATTTTGTCCACGGCAGGTTTCCGTAGAGCCACTTCAGCAAACAGTAGCCCAGGGCCTGGAGGTCGCTGCGGCGGGAGGGCCCTGGGGAGGGAGGGAAAGAGGAGGCAGCTCAGGCTGGATGCTCCACTCACTCCACATCCACCCCTTTCCTTTCTCCCTCTCACTGACTCAACCATGTACTCACACACCCAACCACCCAAACAGAGCGGCTCCGTCTGTTCACCCACTCTTCGTTCTCCTACTCACGTTGTTGAGCCTCTGCTACTCTCGTTCACGCTCTCACCAGCCCTTCATCCTGCACTCACCAGCTCACTCCCCATCTACTCTTTCGTTCATGCACCCATGCAGTCAATGAGCCCGCAGAGCCCCGTGCGCCAGGCCCCAACTAATTTCTCAAATTCTAGATTAGAGTTTGGTTGGGTCCCAGTCCTTCAGTCTAGTGGGGGCGATGGCTACATCATGGGATGACCTGAGCTATAGAAGACACAACAGGGCATGAGGGAGCCCAGGAGGGTGGACACTGAACACTGCCTCAGTAGGGGAGTGAAGACCATTGGGTTTTATTTTTCTTATGCAGCCTAATGTCACGATTTAGACAATTCGCGTAAGCACTCCACACACACAGAGCCCCGTCTGGGGGAGGACGCAGGCTGGCCCACTGATGGCCATGGTATCACGGGATCCGGGAAAGAGGGGCTGAGTCCTCCTCACGGAATCTGCCCTCGGCTCTCTGCTCACTCTGTACACTTCCCGTGGGTAACCTCATTCCTCTCCCAGGGCTCCCGCTGACAACTCCTGAGATCCTGTCGACATCTGAGTCTCTGTCCACAGTTCAGTCCTGCGTTTCAGACACAGAGAGCCAACTGCTTGCTCAGCAGCTCTCCTGGAGGACTCTGGGGGCAACTCTCGTGTTCCAAGTCCACACCAGATCCTGAATGGGAACCTCGCGACCTGCCACGCTTCCTCATGCCCAGAAGCCCCCTGTCCTTGGTGCTGAACCACTACCCACAACTTCCTAATGCTTGGGGGACACCATTTTTTTTTTTAATTTTTATTGTTGAAAGTATTACAGATGTCCCCTCCAGCCCACTGACCCCACCCACTCTTAATTCTGAATCCCTGTCATGGCTCTTAAGTGACCCCAGTGTCTGCTCATCTGCTGTCTGTGGCTGTGAAAACCTAGAGCTGCTCTCGTATGAAAAGCACGTCTCCACAGCCCTAAACCCTTTCTCTGGCCGCTTACCGCATCCCTTGTGCAGGTCCATGCTAATGAACTCCAGGTCCCCCTCGTGTGGGCTCCGGCTGCCTTCCTTGTAGGCCACGTGCTCACCGCCTGGGGAGTAGCGGAAAGCAAAGGCATAGCCTGCCAGGGTCACCTGTGTGGGCGAGGGGAGAAGCCATACAGTTTGGAGGTTGGGAGCTCGGACTCTGGAATTAGACATTTCAATCGTGGGTGTAATCTGAAACCACCACATGCCCGACAAAGGAGTGTGAAGTGAAAAGAACCCAAACCAACTATCCCTGTTGCAACATAGCCCCCTAAACCCACTGCCCAGAAGTAACCACTAATCAGTTTTTTATTGTTTCAAATCATTTTTTTGTTTTGTTTGCTTTTTGTTAATCCTCACCTGAGGATATTTTTTTCCATTGATTTTTAGAGAGAGAATGGAAGGGAAGGGCGGGGAGAAAGAGAGAGAGAGAGAGAGAGAGAGAGAGAGAGAGAGAGAGAGAGAGAAAGAGAGAAACATTGATGTTAGAGAAACATATCAATTGGTTGCCTCCTGCAAGTGCCCTGACTGGGGCTGGGCATTGAACCTGCAAGCCAGGTATGTGCCCTAGACCGGGAATGGAACCTGTGAACCTTTGGTGTGTGGGCCAATGCTCCAAACACTGAGCAGCACCGGCCAAGGCTCAGATAGTTTTCGTCAAGTAATTGGTAAACACATGTGGACGGGGCAGGACCCTAGCTTTCCACAGGGGGATCACACTATACCGCAAGTTGGATATCCAGCTTTTCGCACGTTCACAGTGGTTCAGGGCATGACCCCTGGGGCCAGACAGATAATTCAGATGCCAGCTTGGCCCTCAGTGGCTGCAGGGCCTGGGAAAGTTACGTAACTTCCTGTGCTTTGATGTCTCTGCCTTGCAGGGTTGTCACGAGGCTTCACTGAGTTGAAAACAAAAAGTGAAGTGCTGATCAGCCAGCACACAGCCAGCCCATCTGCGTTTAACGGCTCATTGTATTCTGCCCTTTGGACAGTGGACAACTGCTGGTTTGGCCAGAGAGAGAGAGAGCGCTACGTCCTTTTCTTCTGGTCACAGTTGGTGATATTTAATTTTAAGTGTCAACCTCCCTGGGCCACAGGGCGCTCAGATATTTGCCCAACATTATAATGGGTGTGTCTGTGTCTGGATAAGATTAACGCTTAAATCACAGTCTAGGTGAAGCAGATTGCTCTCCCCAACGTGTTCAGTTGAAGGCCTGAACAGAACAGAAAGGCCGAGTGAGGGAACTCTTCCTGCGTGACTGCGAGAGTTGGAGCACTGGTCTTCTCCGGCCTTAGACTTGAGGGAAACATGGACTCTTCTTGGGACTGAGCCTGCCAGCTTTTCCAACAGGAACTCACAGTCGACTCTCCTGGCTTCCAGGCCTTTGGGCTGGGACTAGAACGAACCACCAGCGCCTCCTGGGCTTCAGCCCGCCAACTGCAGACGGTGAGATTCTCGTCTCCGTGACGGCGTGAGCCCACTCCTTGTAGTGAGTCTCTTTCTGTGCGTTCTGTTGGTTCCGTTTCTCTGGAGAGCGCTAATACAGTTCTAGGATTTTTCTCTGGGATCATCTCTCCCCCATCCTTCGTAACTGGAGTGAGGCCCACCTCATCTATTTCCACTGGGTTGCCAAGCTGAGGGGGTTTCAGCCTGATTTGCTGGTGGTGATTTTGCCACCATGAGGGAAGAATCTGCCTGACCCAGAGATAGCAAAGCCAGTTTCCCTAGGACAGGGCTTGCGTGCCTAGATTCAGCCATGCCTGAAACCAGTGAAGTCCTCAATTTTTCCTTTCCCTGGACCAATATATTGCACCTCTACCTTTTTTAAAAAATAATTTTTAATTGATTTCAGAGAGGAAGGGAGAGGGAGAGAGAGATAGAAACATCAGTAATGAGAGAGAATCATTGAATGGCTGCCTCCTGCATGCCCCCAACCAAGGATGAAGCCTGCAACCCGGGCATGTGCCCTTGACCAGAATCGAACCTGGGATCCTTTAGTCCACAGGCCGACTCTCTATCCACTGAGCCAAACCAGCTAGGGCTCATCTCTTCTTATTTATTCAGTGAGCTCTTTACATATGATGGATAGCATTTCTTTGTCTGCCATAAGCATTGTAAATAAATGGAAGTTTTGGGCACACAGAGTCCCCAGGGTGGGGAGGGCCTGGCTATTACCTGGCTCGGGTTCTGTGGATTCACGAAGATATTCTTAGCTGTCACATTTCCATGAACATACTCATTCTCATGGAGGAACTCCAGGGCATCCAGCTGGGGGAAGAAGAGCAAAGTGAGCTCCCTGAGTAGCACTACGAACACAAAGAGCAAAGCCCGGGGCATGAATCCCCTCTGTGAGACCCGCGGTGCTACGGCCTGCTTGTGCCTGGGGTTGTGGGCAGGTTTAAGCTGACTGGTTCTGGGGAAGCATTAGGAAGTCCACTGACAGCACACCTAAGCAGGTCTTCTAATTAGGCTTTAAAAATCTCAGCATTAAAGCTAACATCTGGTTTTCTATGTATCTCTTATATCTGTTTCTTAGTTGATTGCAAACTCAGGAGAGAGAAGATGGTTACTTATTGTTTCCTGCAAACACACACACACACCCACACACACCCCCCAAACCCAATGCCCGTGTATATCAAAGAGTTCTTCTCATTTCTCCTAGAAAGCAGAAATACATTTAGTTAAGCAATTGCTATTTTTCTCTCTTACTCCAACGTCTCCGCTGAGCTCAAGGTTCATGGTGTTACTTACATCCCGATGACATCCCAATCCCCCCTTGACTCCAAGGCTTAACTGTCCACCAAGTTCTGCTTGTCCTACAAACTCTCTATCCCCATAGCCTGGCCCCTCTCCTCAGGCCTCGTCCTGTCTCACCTGGCCTCCAGCAACATCCCCCCAGTCCCTCCCCGCAAGGCCCACAGGGTCCTTCTGCATCCAGAGCTGATCTTGCCCCTCCCTTGCTCCCACACCCCCCATGGCTCCCCAGTGCCCTGAGGACACAGTCCCAGCTCCTCAGCTTGGTAATTCAAAGCCCTGCGTGATCCGGGCACTGCCGACCTCTCCACACCAATCTCTTACCTTTCCCCCTCCACACGTCACACTGCAGGCTGAGCACAAAGACCTCTGGAACTCACCTAGTATGTTCCTCCCATGCTACTTTCATCCCTCCCCCAATTTAAATTGGGTCCTCTTATCCGCCATCATAGCAGGGGGACATTTCTGTCCAGAGAACTTTTCACAATTTGTACAACTGTTTAATACAATCCTCTCTGACTAGAACTAAAAAACATGTCTGTGCTGCTCCCTGCTGTACTCCCAGCCCCTGGGACAGTGCCTGATACCCAGCAGAGACCTCATAAATATTTAAGGAAAGGGTGGGTGAAGGAATGAATGAATGAACCAATGCCGTATGCTCTCTCTCCCACAAAAGCCTTTGCTCAAGCTGTCGCCTAGGCCTGGAATATCCTCACGCATCTCCACTCCCACTCTACGCAGGCCGCTGGCTATTTCCCACTCTTAGCTTAGAAAGGACCTCCATCTGGAAGCCCAAACGAACCCCTCACCTTGAGGCTGGGGCCCCTTCTTCAACAGCCACAGCCCCCTGAACGCCCTGGTGCTGATGCTCATCCCTCTGGTCCTAACGGCCTGGGCTTCACCTGTCAGTCAGTGTGCCCATCCTCAGTGTCCAGCAGAGGGCGGCCGGGCTAACGTGTCAGTGAACAGCCTGATCACCAGCAGCGGTGGCCACCCTGGGGTACGTACCAGCCGGCAGGCCACCTGGAACACGCACTGCATGGGCATCGTGTGCTTCGGGTTGTCATCCAGGGCCGACTGGAGGCTCCTCCCCAGCATGGGGAGCACCAAGAACCTGGAAGACACGACATCCCAGGTGGAGAGATGACGGGGAGCGAACAGAACAAAGGACACAGGAAGGGTGCGGGGTGGCCCCGAGGTCCTGGTCCCAGGCACGATTAAGGGTTCTGATTGGTGGGGGATCCGCCAGGCTCAAAGCAGGAGAAAGGAAGGAAGCAACTAACTGGCCAATGGCTCCAGGGCCCCAGCCACGTCCCAGCGCATGACAGGGAGAGAAAGGAAGGGGCCAGTGGGCGGGCGGCAAGTTAGGCGACTCACCTGTACCTGTCCTGGTGAATGCCAAAACCAACACAGGTGGGGATGGCCAGTAAGGGGTTTGAGGACAGCTTCTTCCACTTGTTCACTATGGGAGGCAGGGACCTGAGAGGTTAGAGCCACCTGGTCCCAGGCCCTTGGGGACAACAGTCCATTCTCAGACCAGAAGCAGACCCTGAGTCTCCTGGTGGGAGACGCCACCTCTGTGGGTGGGTGACAGTGGGGGTGCTGACAAGGTGGGCCTGGTGACCCCTGAATGTCATCTATGTCTGCAGGTGACAAGGCGTAAACAAAGAATATATAAATCTGGAGTGAGTGGGAGGGATAAGAACAGGAGAACTTCTGAATTCACAGGAAAGGAACCTGGGCGATGGGAGATCACTTGAAGTCTCCGAAACGGGTCAGGGAATGCCTAAACTGGCCATGGTGCCACTAGATGTTAGCCCATCTTCCAGGACCTCCTTTGGATGGTACAGAGGCAACAGAGTGCTGATAACAGTTTGATGGCTGGCTGTCCAGGGGAAAAGAGCCCTGGTTTGAACTGTTGGCCAATTTCTATGGTGTAAATACTCCCACCACGGTCACAGAACGTGGAGATGGGAAGGGATTCGTAGCAGCACACAGTTATGTACTGGTCTCACCATCCAGGTACCAGGATATAAACAACCTCAAGGGTGTAGATTACAGAAATGTAGACAAATAATTGTGAAGTGATGAGTTTTGAGTATTTATTACCCTTCTTCTTAATCTAGTTTATTGTATTGTTAGTTGATGTGGTTAATTTAAATAAGGGCTATGTTTAACAACCGGCTTGAACTAATTTCGAAATTTTAACACTCGGCTCTCAGGAGCTGGCATGAGCTGGCCTCCACCCACGTTGTCTGCCCCGTGAGGCCTGAGGACTGAGGGGTGACAGGGCCTTCCGTTTAAGCCCCACCCTCCCCACACCTTCAGGGAGAAGCCAGGTGTTCCGGCCAAGCTGGTACCTCCAGGTCTGCCCCCTGCCCGCTCCCTGCAGCGTACCTTGCGAAAGCTTGGCGGCCCGCAGGAAGAAGTTCTGCTCATTGAACAAGCGCCCGTTCTTGGCATCCTAGTGTGGGGCGGAGGGGAGGAGGCTGTCACCCTGGAACCTCTTAGACAAGGGGTCCCAGGTCACCATTGCTGGGCAAGTGTTACCCCAGGGTAATGGCAGCAACAACTCAGGTTCCCAGCAAGTCCCACAGATCGGAACCAAATCCCCAGGGTGCCACACGAGGACCCGAATCGGAGATTTCAGGTGACCGCCCATCGCCCAGGTTCCTTTCCTTTCTTTTATGATGGGACCTGCAAGTTTTCCCCAGACACGGCCTTCCGCTGGAAACTAGATTCCCGAGCCTCCGCTGAAGTGAGGAAGGACCACAGGGCAAGTTCTGGCCAACGGGGAGGTGAGCAGCTCCCGGGCTATGCCCTCAATGGGCTGGGCAGGCGCTCCCCTTCCTCTCTGTCCCTGTGGCTGGAATGCATACGGACAGTGGGAGCGGGAGCAGCCACTTCAGCCCACAGATGAAGGTTATGGGCTGAGGATGCTGGAGCAACAAGAGAGAAGGAAACTGGGCCCCTTGGTTATGGAACTGTCATATCAGCCCTGGACCACTGTCCCAGACTTCTAAGTGAAAGAGAATAAAATAGTACGTTTGCTAAGACCACTGTTAATACTGGGTCATTTTCCCCCAGCAGTAAAACCAAATATATTGTTTAAATACAACCAGTACAGCTGGTTTCATAAGAGCATAGGGTCAAAGAGAAGTCGTTTCAGAACCCTCCCTCCCTTTCTTTCTATAAAGCACCTACTGTGTGCTGAGTATTGTTCTGGGCCCTGGAGATACAGCTGTGAACAAAGAATCGTGAGTGCTGGATTCCCTGGGGAACAAGGTAACTACCCGGCAGGCTTGCTTGGAAACGCTCAGCCCAGAGTCGGGCACGGAACAGGCGCTTAACAAGCAGGCGCTATTACTTATCTGTGAGCCTGGAAACCCTCGCTCTAAACCACTCACATGGCCTCCATCCATCTAGGGCCAAGAGAGGGACCCAATCCAGCTGCCCCAGTTTTCCTGGGGGGTGAGAATGGGTAAGAAAATATGAAGAAATAAAAGTCACCCAGGATCCCAGCACTCGCACCCTGGCCGGTGTGGCTCAGGGGAGACTTGGAGGTTCCTCTCGCCTCCCCAGGTACCGATCCCTGGGCACTTCCTCATAAACACAGAGCACCACAGGGTCTGGGGTTTGAGTCCCGGTCAAGGGTGCATACCTGGGTTACAGGTTTGTTCCCCAGCCCTGGTTGGGGTGTGTGCGGGAGGCAACCAATCGATGTGCCTTTCTCACATCAATATTCCCCCCCTCCCCCTGCCCCTCCCTTCCACTCTCTCTAAAAATCAATAGAAAAATACCCTCAGGTGAGGACTAACAAATAAGCAATCCCGGCATCAGGGATGGTGGTGGGGCCCGACAGGCCCATGCCCTTTACTAGGCGCCTCCTCCAGGCGGAATGACGTGACTGGCCTGGCTGCTCTCACTTGGCCCCTCGAGTGCGCGTTTCCTGTGTTCGAAAAGGTCAGGCATGACTTCCCTGACTCCTCAGCACAGGCACCCCATCTGAGTGGTTCTCTGCTGAGCCCCAACACCCAGCACGGTTTTATATTATGGTTGGTGCTCAGTAAATACAGCTGTGAGGCAGGCAGTAGCGGGCAGACGGGCCACCTGACCTGGCTATTCCTGGCTCCACCTCCCAGGTGAGGAGAGTCATCTCAGAGAGGGAGGCGCTGGGAAGTGTGAGAGGCAGGGCCTCGGAGGACCCTGGGAGATGAAGAACCTGAGGCCCCGCCCAGGCCCACTGCCCCTGGCTCTCCTGCCTGCCCCCGCCCACAGAGAGGCTTGGCGATCCAGGGTGCACTTGCCAAAGCCCCAGACCCTCCCTCAGCATGTCCCTCCCCGGCCCAGGGAACCACCCCACCCCTAGGCCCACTCACTAGTTTCAGCGTGAATCTCTGTTTCTGGGCACTCGAATCGGAGGCGGAGACAGACTCAGCTGTGGACAGAAAAAATGAGCGAGGTTATGATCTACAGCCAGCATGTCAAACTCGCCGCCCGCCTGCAGCCGGCCCGCTGCGCGTCTGTCATGCTTGATCTACAGGGAGAGTGAGCGCAGCTTCCACAAACTTCCCAGGGACGAGCAGCAGCGCTGGTTCCCTGGTTCCCACGGGGCCCAGCGCATCCCTGGTTTCCAAGAGCTGCTCCTCCGTGTTTTCAGACAGCTCCTTTCTCTGCCTCCTTCTCTCTCTGGGGCTACCCAGCTATGAAAGGGTTATGAACACAGCAGCTCTCAGCCTGCTCTCCTTGGAAAAGCCTGCTGCAGGGCGCCCCTCGCTGGATGTCGGGAGGGTCTGGCACGCTGTACCCAGTCAGAGGGGCCCCCTGTGCACACACCTGTGCTGAGCACCTGCTTTCCTGCAGTGTCTGGAATGGTGGTGTGTTCCAGCAGGGGGACCTCCATGGCAGCCCCAATATAAACCCTGGTGCAGAGTCTCTAACGAGTGTCCCGGGTCAACACCATGCCACACGTGCTGTCCGCCTCAGTGTGCATCTGTGGGACTCCATGGGGAACGGGCCCTGAAGGTGCGCTGGGTGGCCTCCCTTTGCCAACTGCTGGTCCTCTCCCTGTGATGGATCTGGCGTGAGAGGCCTGTGGGCCTCCTAGTGCAGCGGTTCTCAACCTGTGGGTCGCGGACCCCTTTGGCAGTCGAACGACCCTTTCACAGGGGTCGCCTAAGGCCATCCTGCATATCAGATGTTTACATGACGATTCATCACAGTAGCAACATGACAGTTATGAAGTAGCAACGAAAATAATTTTATGGTTGGGGGTCACAGCATGAGGAACTGTGTTTAAAGGGCCAGAAGGTTGAGAACTGCTGTCCTAGTGCATCCCTGAACCTAGGTGGTCCTGGGGACCCTGACAAACTCTCTGCCGTTGTCTACATGTATGGGTAAGTGCCATGTGACGGAGGCAGCTCCCCTTCCCGGAGGACTTGCTGCCTTAGCCCAGCCCCACCCCACTTGTCACAGGCAGCCTTCAGCCCCTCAGGGATCCCTCAGCTGCAGATCCAGGGCGGCCCATAGGCTGGTCAGGGAGAACTAAAGGCCCAGCCCTGCTGGCCTGACATGGGACCTGATGAAGGACCACCTCTGCCCCGGAGCCCCCAGGGGCCAGCTCAGGCTGCACCGAGGCCTCTGCAACAACCCCTCCTTCCTCTCCCCTCCCCGGGTACTGGTCCCTGGCACTTCCTCATAAGCACCTTGCGTGCTGCCCCATTCTGCATCATTGTAAACCCTGCAATGTCTCCGGCCCTGTGCTAAGTGTGTGCTTTACACACACCCTTTCCTTTAACACTCAGGACAGCCCTAGGGAAGCAGGTCTACTAATATATTATTACTGTTGCTGCCGTTGTTAGCGCCACCTGACAGATGAGATGAGAAAGCTAAACCTTAGCAAGGCCGCGCCACAAGGGAGGCTTTGTGCCAGGCCAGCCTGGGTTCAAGCTCGGTCCCGCCATCAACTCTGTGTGACTCTGTCCGAGGTGCTAAACCTCTCTGGGCTTTCCTTACCACGTCTGTAAAATAGGAAGCCCGCCCCTGAGAGGGATGCAAGGATTCAGAGGGCCCAGTGGAAATGACAGTACCAGCTGGGCGCAGATCATAGCTGGCTTCATCTCTCACGTGTGCCACTCAATGAACCCACTGAGCACAAGCCCAGCACCACACCGGGCACACCAGGAGCACTCAATGTGTGGCTTTTAAAATGTAGCAGGCATGAGGGCCACAGCTAGTAACAGGCATGAGGGCCACAGCTTGTAAGGAGCAGAGCTGCCCCAGCCCGGGCCTAGCTCATCCTACAGCCCGTGAACCGAGCCATCGCCGGCTGTCCCAGCAGGCTCTCTGCGTCCTCCCTCTATTTCTCCCTTCGTGCCCACCCTTCCTTCGTCATCCCGGTTGTCAGATTTCCGGAGCCAGATGCTGGCTAGTTATTCCCATCTCTGGGATTCGTTTTCCTCATCTATAGAATGGGGATAAGGACAGTGCTGATGTCCTAAGACTGTTGTAAGAATCAGGTGAGTTAAGAAGTACACTGGCCCTCTGCATTGGCGGGTTCTGCATCTGTGGATCCAACCAACTGCTGACTGAAAATGTTTGCAGGGTGGGATGGGGGGGAAGAAGTTATATTATTGCTGAGTGTATTATGCAGTTAGGCGAGGATGGCTGTGTTTGTACGAGCATGTACGGATGTTTTTTCCTTGTCATTATTCCCTAAACAATGCAGTATAAATTTACTCAGCATTTACACTGTACTAGGCAGGAGATTTAGAGATGGTTATGGAAGGATGTGCATAGGTTACATGTGAACACTATGCTATTTTATATGAGGCACTTGAGCATCCTCCGACTTTGGTACCCGCAGGGGATCTGGGAAGCAGCCTGCGGATCCCAAGGGTCGACTACATGAAGCAAACCTGTTAGCGTACAGACTTGTACACAAATGCTGACACCACAGCCAGAAGTGGAAATAACCCAAACGCCCACCCACTGATAAATGTGCTAATACACACACCCTGGAATGCTGCTCAGCCACGGAGCAGAATGAAGCACTGGCCCACGCTACGACATGACGGACCGTGAAAACATCATGCTAAGGGGAAGGAGCCAGACACAAAAGGCTACACAGCGTATCCCTCCATTTGTCTGGCATGTCCAGAACGGGCAAATCCAGAGATAAGAATAGATTAGTGGATCCCTGGGATGGAAAGGCGGAGATATGAGTGACTGCTAAAAGGTATGGGGCTGGCCTGATTGGTTTGGCTCAGTGGATAGAGCGTTGGCCTGAAGGGTCCCCGGTTCGATTCCCAGTCAGGGCACATGCCCGGGTTGCAGACTCGATCCCCAGTAAGGGGCGAGCAGGAGGCAGCCGATCAATGATTCTCTCATCATTGATGTTTCTCTCTCTCTCTCTCCCTCTCCCTTCCTCTCTGACATCAATAAAAATATATTAAAAAATAAAAGGTCCGGGGCTTCCTTTTGGGGTGATGGAAATGTTCAGGAATTAGATCGTGGTGATGGTGTATAACATTGTGACTGTACTAAAACCCACTGAATCGTAGATTTTCAAATGGTGAATTTTATGTTGTATGAATTTTATCTCAACTGAAAGAAAGCATGACCCCCCACGCCAGAACTGCATAAAGTGCTAAGCACAGGGTCTGGCTTTGAGTAAGTATTCAGTAAATGTTAGGGTGATAATTACTAACACTTCCAGCAGTTATTTTCTTCGTTGTAACAAAGTGTCCATTATTTTTTATACATAAATTTTTATTGATTTTGGAGAGGAAAGGAGAATATGAGAGAGAGAGAAACATCAATGATGAGAGAGAACCAATGATCGGCTGCCTCCTGCATGCCCCCTACTGGGCACCGAGCCCACAACCCAGGCATGCATGCGCCCTTGGCCAGAATCGAACCCGGGACCCTTCAGTCCACAGGCTGATGCTCTACCCACTGAGCCAAACCAGCTAGGGCCAAGGTGTCCATCTTTTGATGTTTGATGACAGCTTTTGAGTCCGGCCCTGCCTCTTCCCCCCCCCGCACCACATCTGCATGAGCTGATGAGAAAGCCGAGGTTCCCTCCTTCGGTGCTGGTGGGAGAGGCAAACCATGGGAGGCCATGGCCAGTGTGGGAACTCTCACCTCAGCTCCACCATTAACCACAATAAACACCCAGGCCCGGTGCCTTTCCTGGCGATCTCAGGACATTTCAGACCTGCTCCTCCCAGACAACCATGCAAGCAATAAACCTTTCATATCCTCCTGGTGTGTGGCATCATCAGTCTTAACATTCAAACCAAATATGGGTGGGGCTGGGGGGACATTATATCTCTGCAGGGTAGAGATTCATCACTGTTCTTATCCCTGTTCTTATCACGGGCCTGCGTTCCCACATGACTACAGCAGGTGGAGCTGAAGAACTCCGGTCTCCAGCTGGCCAGTCGCCACCACTCCCACTGCCTTACTCCCAGCCTCCTGCACGCATTTACTCCATCTGCATGGCCCCTGTGAGTGGGCAGTTTGTGGTCCCATGTCTAAGAGAAATTTGCCTGGAGGCAGGTGTGCAGCTGGGCTATGGCTTCCATTTTCATTCTCAGAAAGGGGTTCCCCCTCCCTCTGCCCGGGTTCCAAGATGGCCCGGCCCAGCCCAGCACCTGCCCACTTGTAAGCAGAGTGTACCTTCATAGAAAATGCCCTGGTCGTCTCTGGTCTGCAGGGATCCCAGCTTCCAGTGTCGTCCATTCTTGTCCATCAGCACTGTCCCCGTGGGCAAAGCCTCAAGGGAGATGGTCACACGCCTCTGCTTCATTGTCTGAGGGCTTTTCTTCTTCATCTGCGGGCTGCTTTGGGGGGTTAGAGGACTGCCCCCTACAGCAGGACGGCCAGAATAAAGGAAAATCCAGGAGAGAAAAGTTGAATGAATAATGAGACAATAATCATAGTTCTGTTCATTTACTCATTTGTTCAATGAAAAACGACGACAAAATGGTTCCTGAAACCTCTCATGGGTCAGGTCTTTGTGACAAAGCTGGGGACCCAGACATGAGTCAGACCTGGGCCCCTCCCACCAGAGCCCCTACTTGGGTGGGAGAATCTAACCTGGACACAGCCCCTCAGGCAAGGCAGTACAGAGAGATATGAAAAGGAGACTGACTGTGCCTGGAGAAGTCAGGGAAGGCTTCCAGGAGGAGGGGGCATTGGAGTTCGGTCCTGATGAATGAACAGAACTTGCCAGGGGGAAAAAGACATTCTAGACACGCAACCAAAAACATCCCGAGACAGGACCTGGCCTTGTGCTAAGTATAAAGACATTGGTTAGGCTGAGGCCCTGCCCTTGACTGGCTCCCAGGCTGGCAAGAGAATGGGGTGGCGTGGTGAGGAGGAAACGGTATCAGCTGGACATGGACACAGGAAAAAATACGAACATCCCCATGCCTCCCACCTACCATCTACCCAAAGCACAAGAGGTGGTGGGGCCGACAGGATAACAAGGGACAAAGAGGAGACGCGCGGGCTGGCTGCGACTTCAGATCTCAGGGCCTGGGAGGGAGGAGCCCGGCTTGTGGTCCTCACGCCTCCTTTACCCACTGGCTGCCTTGAGAGCCTAGAGGGGACTTGCGCTCCAATGACTGGCACTGGCACTGTGGGGGTGCAGACGGAGAGCGCAGAGGGTCCGAGGGAGAGGAGATGGCCTTGACCCAGCCTGTGGTGCTCGGAAAAGGCTTCCTGGAGACCTGACCCCGTGCTGGGGAAGTGGCCGCGCGCCAGCAAAGCAGGGAGCGTGCCCTGCTGAGGGAACAGCCAGGCAAAGACCAGAGGCTGAGGCCCTAGACAGCACCTCCAGAAAGTAAGTTTTCCGCGCACAGGGCTGTGGTGAGAGCTAAGACAGGAACCAGCCTCACAGAGTCTCAGGTGCCAGGCTGAAGAGGTGAGACTGTGGGGCACCGGGAACAGCAGGTGACTGTGAGCAGGGAGGGAGGGGGTCAACTCTAGAGGGGGAACCTGGAGGCTGGGATAAGGGTCCAGGCAGGTGTGAGTGATGCCCGGGCACCCAAACACTGTCCGATGACCCACCTTTAACCCATCCCGAGTCAGGCCAGATCGATCCTAACACTCACCTTTGGGCTTCAAGGTATGAATACCTTTGGGACTCAAGTTATCTTGAGACCCAGAACTGTTGCAGTTTGACAAGTAGGATGAGGAAGAGGTGCTACAGCTGGACCACTTCACCCTCTTGGGAGAGGATTCATAGCTGGGGTTCTTTCTCCTTGAGCCTAGGGAAAGGAAGACCGAATGCAAACTGGGGTTACGAAGGCCCTTCCCAGGGAACATGAAACCAGAAGCCCAAGTTCAGAGTCAACCACTCTCTTCCCTTTGACCCTCACGGCCAGGTCTTGCTGCTTCTTCGGGGGGCTTGGTCTCTCTTGTATCACTCTGTCACTCTCTTCTGTCTTTTAGGTAATTTCCCCAGATCTATCTTCTAGTTCACAATTCTCTCTTCCGCTTTGTCTGGTCTGCAGTGTAAACAATCCGATGAGTTTCTGATTGCCATGAGATTCGTTTTCATCATCATAGGTGTTGTTTGGCTCTTTCCCAGGTCTGCCAGGTCAAATCTAACTAGCTTTTGTTCCTTCGTTGTATTTTTAACTTCTTCCTTTATTTCTTTAAACACATTAAAGGTGTTCTGCACGTAGCCTCATCTGTTAATTCCAAGGTGTCTGGTCAGCGCAGGTCTGATTCTGTGGCTTGTTTCCTGGTATCTTCTGATTGGTTGAGAGCTCACATACCCGTGGGAATTCTCTCAGGTCAATCTTTAAAGGGTGCTCCACAAAAAGATATGCCTCAGTTGTGGAGGGGCACCCACACCTCATCACTCACTTTACGCTAACTTTTCCCCGTGGGTTTTCTTGGGGCTGCACAGTTCCGTATGAATGCTGGCCCCAAACTGGTGAGGATGCAAGTTCTTGGCTAGAAATTCTTAGACAGGACTTTCCGCCTTTTTTTTTTCATCCACAACCAGGGTGAGACAGACAACTGTCACCACCAATTTCCTGTGTGAAAAATTTTTGTTCTAGTTTACCTACTGAGGAGTCCTAGATGTTAGAGGTTTCCCACCTTACCTCCCATGCTTCTCAGGCACTCAGCTTTGTCTCCTGTAGCCCATTAAAACCCAGGCTGGAGGCCACCGAACAGCCCAGGACCAACACCACCTGCAGCACTTGCTCAGCCTGTGGACCTGCTTTCTCATTGTTTCTCACTCCTATGGAATTCTCTTTCAACCCAACCCTTTGTTTGCTTTAATCCTGACCTGAGGCTATGTTTATTAACTTTAGAGAGAGGAAAAGAGAGAGAAACATCGATTGGTTGTGTCTCGCACATACCCCAACTGGGGACCGAACTCACAAGCTAAGTATGTGCCCTGACCAGGAATTGAACTCATGACCTTTGGGTGTATGGGATAAGGCTCCAACCAACTGAGCCACACTGGTCAGGGCAGCCCTTTGTTTTAAAAAGAGATATTCTTGCCGGGCTGGCATGGCTCAGTGGTTGAGCATCGACCTATGAACCAGGAAGTCATGGTTCAATTGCCGGTCAGGGTACATGTCCAGGGTTGCAGGTTTGATACCCAGTGGGGGGCATGCAGGAGGCAGCCCATCAATGATTTTCTCTCATCATTGATGTTTCTATCTCTCTCTCCCTCTCCCTTCCTCTCTGGAATCAATAAGAATATATTTTAAAAATAAATATTTTAGCCCTAGCCAGTTTGGCTTAATGCACAGAGTATAGGCCTGTGGACTGAAGGGTCCTGGGTTAGACTTCTGTCAAGGGCATGTACCTTGAGTGCAGGCTCGAACCCTGGCCCTGGTTGGGGTGTGTGCGGGAGGCAACCAATTGATGTGTCTCTCTCACATCGATGTTTCTCTGTCTCTTTCCCCTTCCCTTCCACTCTCTCTAAAAAAATAAAAAATAAAAATAAATGGAAAAATATCCTTGGGTGAGAATTTAACAACAAAATATATGTTTTTATTGATTTCAGAGGGAGAGAGGGAGACAGAAACCTCAATGATGAGAGTGAATCATCATTGATCAGCTGCCTCCTGTACATCCCCCACTAAGGAGTGAGCTCAAAACCCGGGCATGTGCTGGGAATCGAACCGAGATCTCCTGGTTCATGGGTCAACGTTTAAGTATTGAAACATACTGGCCAGGCCAGACTTATTTTAATAAGAAAAATAAATCCATTCATTTGTTTCTCCTCTTGAAGTAGCATTTTCTGATACTGGCAGCCAAACACAATCCCAAATGATACAATGAGTGCTGCTGAACTTTCTGCCACGTATGCCAACTCCCTTCGGTGGCTTCCAGGTAAGCACGTACACATCTCAATCAACCAGGATCTGTGCTTGGACTTTCCACTGGGCAGGACCCATTTAGTCAGCCAGTCAATAAGATTGTGCCAGGGATGGTCCTGAGCACTGTGCAAACAAACCAGTCAACACAGCTTACAAACTACAATGAATTCCTGCCCTTATGGAGACAAAGATGAGAAGCAATAGAAATAAGTAAAATACTGCATTCAATAGGGTTGATACTTATAAGTACCAAAAGGCAATATAAAGCAGGGGCTGGGGGTAGGGAGAGTCATATGTAGGGAAGGTGTGATTTTTATTTGACTTTTAAATATATTTTTATTTATTTCAGAGAGGAAGGAAGAGGGAGAGAGATAGAAACATCAGTGATGAGAGTTAATCGCTGATCGGCTGTCTCCTGCAGGCCTCACACTGGGGATGGAGTTTGCAACCTGGGCATGTGCCCTGACCAGGCATGTGACACTGGGCCACACCAGCCAGACAGGGAAGGTGTGATTTTTTTTAAAACCAATTTTTTTGTGTGTTTTTAAAAAATATTTTTATTGATTTCAGAGAGGAAGGAAGAGAGAGAGAGAACTATAAACATCAACGATGAGAGAGAATCACTGATCGGCTGCCTCCTGCACGCCCCCCACTGGGGACTGAGCCCGCAACCCGGGCATCGGGGCATGTGCCCTTGACCAGAATCGAACCCGGGACCCTTCAGTCCGTAAGCCGACGCTCTATCCACTGAGCCAAACTGGCTAGGGCAAGAGGGTGTGATTTTTAATTAGACATGTTGGGAAAGGCCTTTCTGAGAAGGCAACTACTGACTAAAGACCTGAAGGAAGCAGGAGAGTGGAAAGAACAGAGGGAACAGCAAGTGCAATGGCTCAGAGGCCCAGGCTGCCTGAGGTGTGGAGGAAGAGGGAGGAGGCCTAGGTGGCTGGAGATGCATAAGCAACAACAAGAGGGTTCGGAGAGGAGCTGGGAGAACATGGGGTACCTGATCATGTCAGGCCTAACCTCGGAAGGTGCTGAGGAGAGGAAGGGCTGGGTCTGACTCTGTTTTAATGGGATCTGTCAGGCTGTCACATAGAAAACCGTAGAGGCGAGAGAAGGGGGACCAGGGGAAGGTTTCCTCAACAATATTAGTGACCGGCGAGGGTGGGATGGACCAGGGTGGTGGCAGAGGAGGCGGCAGGAAGTGGTCTGATTCGGCACTGATTTTCAACAGACAAGATTTGCCAGAGGGTTAAAACGGTGGGTGGGAGAGAGAGGGGACTCAGGATGACTCCATGGTTGGCTCTGAGAAACTAGATAAACAGAGTTGCCATTTACCATGACGGGGAAGTCTATGGAAGGGGCGGACTCGGGGGGGGGGGGGGCAGTCACAGCAGGAGCTCAGTTCTGGGCATGCAGAGATAGATGTGCATGAACATCTAATCGGTGTCAAGCAAACGGTCTGACATGCATGAATCTGGGTTCCAGTGGAGGAGTCCAGGCTGGAGACAAGAGAGGCAGGAGTTGTCAACCATAAAGCCAAGAGACCGAGAAGATGCCAAGAAACTGAGTCAAGAGAGAGCCTGAGCTCTGGGCTTCTCCAGGGTCAAGGCAGGACCAGACTGCAAAGACAGTGCTCCCTCCCAAAGGCCTGCACACAGGCCCCTCCCCCATCCTCCTGGCCCTTACCTCGGAAGGATGACGAAAGCGGTCTGACAGAGGTCTGGGACCCCTCAGGCTCCTCCGTCGACAAAGACTTTCCGCAGTAAGGGCAGAATCTGAACGCTGTTTGGATACTTTTGCCACAGTCTGAACAGAAGGTGTTCATGCTAGAAAACAGAAGTGTGCGGGAGGGGACAGGAAGGTGAAAGAGAAACTTAATTCGCTGCCAAGTTCCTTATGGTGACAGGATTGCAAAAGTAAGAAAAGTAATCACTCAGGGAATATATTCTCTCAGGAAGTGGCCACTCCTAACATGAGCTCCCGCCCACTGTGTTCAGCCTCCAGCCACCTGTCTCTACTGGCCCAGGGCAAAGGGACAAAGCAGAAACTGCAGATCTCATCAAAAACATGAAGCTGAAAAGGAGACATATGTAATACCCTTTGTAATACTTTAAGCAATAAAAAAAAAAAGACCCAACCACATGAGACTGTCTTGAAGTCAATAAAGATTACCTAGGAGCACGGCTCTAATCACAGAAGCACTGAGGGAGAGAGCCAATGCTCACCAAATACCCACACGATTGCCTACACTTCCCAGGGTCCCTTGCAGTTAGATTGGGGCCACATGACTAGTTCTGGCCAATGGCGTATCAGCGGAAGTCATTTTCTGGCTGAGGCAGTTAAAAGCCCGAGTACCTCTTTGGGCTTCCCCTCCCCTGCAGGGATGGCCCTGGAGGACACACCCTCCAAATGATACAGCTACACGAAGAAGGAGGGCTGCCTGGTCCACAAGGGAAGCACGCGATCAGCAAATAAACTAATGTTGTATTGAGCCACCAAGATCTCGGGGTTTATTTGTTACTGCAGCCAGCCTATCCTCTCCTGACTAACTTAGTGAGACAACAGGTACTGGCTGCATTTTCCTCTAAGCCTTATGTATCTCTGGAATATTTCCTAATACTTTCAAAATCAAAACCAAACTCACACATAGAGCCTCCCACCAATGAAGATATGACGGGTGTAATCATTTCCCAAGGCTGCCATAAAGAAATACCAGACAGGGTGACTTCAACAACAGGAATTTATTTTCTACACAGTTTTGGAGGCTAGACGTCAGAGATCAAGGCACCAATCAGTTTGGTTTCCTCTGAGGCCTCCCTCCTTGGCTGGCAGATGGCTGCCTTCTCACTGTGTCCTCACATGGTTGTCCCTCCGTCTGTGTCCTAGTCTCATCTTCTTATAAGGACACCCGTCATATTGGGTTGGGGCCCTGCCTGAGTCTGTTTGGGCTCCTATAATAATGTATCACAGCACCCTGACCGGTTTGGCTCAGAGGATAGAGCGTCGGCCTGCGGACTCAGGGGTCCCAGGTTCGATTCCGGTCAAGGGCATGTACCCTGGTTGCAGGCACATCCCCAGTAGGGAGTGTGCAGGAGGCAGCTGGTTGATGTTTCTCTCTCATTGATGTTTCTAACTCTCTATCCTTCTCCCTTCCTCTCTGTAAAAAATCAATAAAATATATATTTTTTTAAAAAAACGTATCACAGGCTGGGTGGCTTATAAACGAGAAAAACTTATTTCTCACAGTTCGGGACCCTCTTCTGGGTTGCAGACTGACAACTCCTTGCTGTGTCCTCATGTAGTGGAAGGGGTAGGGGGCTCTCTTGGATCTCATTCACAGAATATTAATCTCACTCATGAGGGCTCCACCCTCATGGCTTAATCCCTCCCAAGGTCCCACCTCCTCATACCATCACACTGGGCATTAGAATTTCAACCTGTGAATTTTGGAGGGACCCAAACATTCAGACCACAGCAGGCCCACCCTAACAACCCCATTTTAACTGAACACACTGCGGGCAGATCACCAGAATTCTCGCTTCATAAAGTATCATACTTTAAAAAGATATTAGCTTGTAGGAACATGTAATAAGTAACTTCAACATGCAATGGGTATTTAATTTTAAAGCGTGCCTTTAACATTTATGTAAAATGTTTGTTTTTTTTGTACTCGTTCAATAGGAACTTATCTGGCCACTGGGTAAAGCTAGCAATAAAACTACTGGTCCGCAATGTGTTAATTATCTCTTTAAAGGCGCTATCGCCAAATATGGTCACATTCTGAGGTATTTGGGCTTTAGGTTTCCACACACAAATTTTTACAGGGACAGTTCAGTCCATAAGAGCAGGATTAAACTAGTTAATAAGTGAGGAGACAATCGGCAAGGATGACAGTGCAGTAGACGTTGCAAATGAATAAATATATATATATATATATTTTAATATAGTTTATTGATTTTTTACAGAGAGGAAGGAAGAGGGATAGAGAGTTAGAAACATCGATGAGAGAGAAACATCAATCAGCTGCCTCCTGCACACTCCCTACTGGGGGTGTGCCCGCAACCAAAGGTACATGCCCTTGACCGGAATCGAACCTGGGACCCTTCAGTCCGCAGGCCGACACTCTATCCACTGAGCCAAACCGGTGCTGGCCAAATGAATATATTTTAAATAGCAAAAGAAAAAAATGATCTTATTTATTCTTTATCCTACGACTCAGTGCACAGTACCAATTATAAGAGGGAATATCAAAACAGAAGTCAAAATAAACTCGGGCTTGTGGTTTCATGTCACCGTGTAAGAGAAAGTTCTTCCCCTTTTACCTATTTGTGGCAACTAAAAGTTGTATATGTTTATGGTGTATGTGATATTTTGGTATATGTACATTGTGAAATGATTACCATAATCAAACTAATCAATGTATCCAACACTTCCCATAGTTATGTGTGTGTGTGTGTGTGTGTGTGTGTGTGTGTGTTTGTGTGTGGTGAGAGCACTGGAGATACTCTTAGCCAATTTCAAGTACAAAATACATTATTATTTACTACAGTCACCATGCCATACATTAGGTCTCAGAACTTATTCACCTTATAACAAAAAGTGTGTATACCCTTTCATCAATATCTCCCCATTTATCCTACAGCCTCCGGTAACCACTGTTCTATTCTCTGTTGGTATGAATTGGAATTCCTTTTAGATTCCACATATAAGTGAGATCTTGCAATATTTCTGTGTCTGGCTTAGTCTAATCAAATGCTTTCCCTTTATTTACTGTAAAGGTTGGTCTCTGTTGCAATTGCAAAACAGAGTTCTTTAAAATCACAGGCTCTAGCACTAGCCGGTTTGGCTCAGTGGATAGAATGTCGGCCTTTGGACTGAAAGGTCCCGGGTTCGATTCCAGTCAAGGGCACATGCCTGGGTTGCTGCGGGCTCAATTCCCAGTAGGGGGCGTGCAGGAAGCAGCCAGTCAATGATTCTCTCTCATCATTGCTGTTTCCCTCTCTCTCTCTTCCTCTCTGAAATCAATAAAAATATATTTAAAAATAAAATAAAATACTGTATATCTAAAAAATAAAATCACAGGCTCTAGTACCCGGCTACCTGGATGTGAGTTCCAGATCTGCAGTGTGCTGGGCACCTAACTTAACCTCCCTGCACCTCAGTTTGCCCAACAGTAAAATGGTGCTTCCACTCTACCTGACAGAGTGGCTGCTGAGGCCTAAGTGAACAGAGTTATTGCAAGTGCTGAGAACAGGACCTGGCCCACAGAGAGCCTTTTATGTTTGTGGTTGTTATTATCATGTCATGCTATGCATTTCACTTATATTCCATTTGTTAATATTCCTATTTTCCCCTTTTTTCTTTCCACACCAGTAGTTCTGAGCCTCTCAGGCCTCTGTTTCCTCTGGGTGCTGCCTCATGGGATCCCAGGACCCACCCTGAAAAAAACAGAGGCTGTCCAAACAGCGAATGAAAGAAATCTCAGCTAGAAGACAGGGTTCCTTTGCCCCTAGGTCTGCAGAAGAGCAGAAACCACGCCGTGGCGTAAAACTGCCCTTCTGCTATTTTCCACAAAGGAGGTGGAGTCTAGCCATCTGACTGCAAAAACGGCGGGCCAGATAGATATCCCTTAGCTTCTAAGAAGTCTGTAATTGTGATTGGTTGTGCAACTTCATAATTTATTGTCCCGGCAATAGCACTGAAATGGGTATTTCTATTGTCTCAAAAAAAAAAAAAAAAAGGCAGTTTTGTTAAGCAACAGGAAATCACCACCACTTCTTTCTTCTCTCTCAGGCCACGACAAACCTGAAGCTGAAGCATAGTAACCTCCCTCTTGTATAAAACTGCTGTTTGACTTTTCTGCTATTGTTAGATAGTCCCTAGCCCTGTAAACTCTGTCATTTTTAGACAGTCTCTTATCCTATAAAATAACTGTTTTAGTTTGAATAGAAAAAGATAAAAACTTAACTGCCTGACCTTGCAAACTAGCCATCTAATGTAATCGACTAATAGTGATAATAATTCCCATATTCTTATGCCAAATGTTTGTTCTTTTATCCAAGATTACAAACTGTAACAATAATTCACACAGAGCTCTTTGTAATATCTGCAAACAAAGAAGCTCGAAAAGTATAAATACGGGAAACTTCCTATATGTGTGGCTCAGAGATCTGAAAGAGACACCTCCCCCTGGGCCACTCGCAATAAATGACTCCTAATTAATAGGCTCATTAAGGCGTCTTGTATCTCACTCACTGACTTATGACACAACAAAGCCCTTGTGTTAATGGAGCCAAAACTGCCTAGATGGCTACCCTGAAGCGTTGTTCCAGACTTTGTGTTAGTGAGAAACTTGTGCTTGGGGTAAGCCACTGAGATTTGGGGGCTGTTGTTACTGCAGCATGGTCTAGCCTAGTCTGACTAACACACTGACACTCTGCTAGATTACGTAGGGAAACAAAAGTTAAAGGTTCTAATATAAAGGTTCTGAGACATGGCACAGCTAAAGGCTTAACGGAGGAGGGACAGGTGTTTGGGGACCCAAACAACTTAAAACCTGTGGTGGTTTTAAGTAGCTTTAAGCAGAAGTCCCCCAGGTGTCAAGCACCCCTGGATAAAGGCGGCCTCCAGGATGGGCAAAGTGTCTAACCCAGTGACCCTGTCATGCCCACAACAACGGTCCTCCTGGGACTAACACATGAGAGCAGTCACACAAAAGAGATGGAGCAGTTGCAGGATGTTGGTGGGGAACAGAGCTTAAGGGGCATGTGCCCGAGGGGATGGTACCTTTATGAGATCAGGATCTGGCCCTCAGATGCGCTGGGCTGGGATCTCCATCGTAACAGTGTTCTGTAAGTGCATAAAGGTGGAGAGGCCGACTCAGGCTCACTTCAGTGTAAGGGGAAGATAATGGTTAATGTTTACTGAGCACTGGCTATGTGTGCTAGTTTCATTCATTCACTCAGTAATTATTCACTCAACCCCTAATGTGTGCCAATCCCTGGGGATACAGCAGCAATGGAAACACAGCTCTGCACCTGACAAAGCTCCCCTTCTGGGGTGGGGAGGGACCAGATAAACAAATGAGCAAATAACTATTTAATACAGGTCGGGGACATCCGGCCAGCGGGCTGTATAAGGTCTAGCCCTTCCAAGGGATCCGGGGTGAGTTGATTAAATGTTGGACCAAATCTCACAGGCTAATTTTTTTAAAAGATTTTTTAAAATATATTTTATTCATTTTTTTACAGGGAGGAAGGGAGAGGGATAGAGAGAAACGTTATCAGCTGCCTCCTGCACGCCCCCTACTGGGGATGTGCCCGAAACCAAGGTACATGCCCTTGGCCAGAATCGAACCTGGAACCCTTCAGTCCACAGGCCGACGCTCTAGCCACTGAGCCAGACCGGTTAGGGCCAGGCTAATTCTTAAGTTGATAATTTTGTATGGCCCACGAATGATGTTATACATATTCAAATGGCCCTTAGCAGAATAAAAGTCCCCCACCCCTAATTTAATAGGTCAGATGGAGACAGGGCCATGGTAAACGCTCAATAACTATGGATGGGAGAAAGAAGGGACTCTGAGAGTGCTGACGTCACCTGCCCAAGGTCACATGGCTACTTCAGAGCTGAAACCCAAGGCCCCAATCCTCAGGCTAGTCGTTATCACTCATTCCTTTATTTATTCGACAAATATTTACGCAACATCTGCTATGTGTTAAATATGATGTGTGTCCCTCCTGAAAGGATCTGAGACATGGCACAGCTAAAGGCTAGACTCCACCTTAGCGGAGGAGGGACAGTTGTTTGGGGACCCTGACTCGCCTCAGCCCCGCCCTAAGCAGAAACCAGGGGTGACGTAGTGCCAAAGGGCGGGGGTGGGGGTGGGGGGGCGTCTGTCAACCTCTCATTAGCTCCACCCTTCTCCGCTGTAGCCACGCCCACCACGCGGAGCCGACAGTAGGTTGTGACCAAATCAACTTCTCTCCTCCCCAGACCCGCTCCCGGGCCCTTTCCCCTCCCCCTCTCACAAAGGGTCTTGCTGACGTCACAGGCACCACGACCGAACTGTGCACAGCGCGTCAGGGGACTTTCTCCCCTGCTAAGCCTCGCCTTCCTCTCACTTCTGGATGTAGTGAGCCGAGTGGAGACCCAATACCTGACTCACTTCGGGCACCGGGACTCACCTTTTCAGTGGCCCCCCGAAAACTTCCGCCGGGGAGGAAGGCGCTGCGCGCGCATTCTCCGCCCTGAGGCAGGCCTGCGCCCGCGCAGGCGCTGCTTGCCCCTCGACTGCCCGCGGCCTGTGCGCCTACCACCGAACTACATTTCCCACAGGCCTTCGCGGCAGGCCAGCCCTCTGACTCGAGGCAGGGGGTGGAACTATTCGCTGAGGGCCCACCTCTTTGGAACGCTGCCTGGTTCTACTGCGCATGTGCCGCACTACAAGGCGCGCTTCCGCCAATCAGCAGACGTCACTTTATTTCTCCCGCCTCGACCTCGCCTCTGGCGCGAGACTGCTCAACGTGTTTCTATGGCAACCGTCGGGATGTCGCCTTGAAAAAATTCAAAAGCCTCCCCTTCTTCAAGAAAAGCAGAAGGCTGATTAGATTGTTCTTCAACAGAATAAAAGCTGGGCTATTAAATCCAGTCACCGCCGGATTTCGATAGTGGGAACCTCTTACCGACCGGTAAGTGGACGGAGACGGGCCGACGAGCACGGCCCTCTGGGAAACGCGGTCTCGCGCTGGCGCGGAGGGTCCCGCGTGGAGAAATTCCGAGATTCGCGCGGCACCGGAAGTGGCTGTGAGGAGGCCGGTGTGAGGGGATACGGGTCTCCGGCGCCACCCGGGCTGGAGTCGCGTCTGTTAACTCGGCGGACCGCCACCTCGAGGTGAGGAGATGCCGGGCTGGGGTCGCTGAGGACTCGGGGGTTGGGGTGGGGGGCCGTCTTCCCTGAGGGAGATGGGATGCCCCTGCGGCGTCTACGGCAAACGGCGCGTCGCCTCGGGCGGTGGGTGAAGGTAGAGGCTTACGGGCCCGGCTCTCGTTCTAGTGGTTTCCAGCCCTCGTCGGCAGCCGCGAGGGGAGCGATGCCATTTCATTTTCTTTTGGGGTGAGGACACTGAACCAGGAGGGGGTGTCGTTGGCAGAATCGCGCAGGATCTGGAGGTGACTGAGTGGGCGTTTTTCAGGGGTGGTGGGGGCGAAAGGGTTGAACGCTGGCGGGAGCGCGGCCTGTGTGCCACGCGCCGTGCCGTCCTCGCCTTTTCTCCGGTAACCTCCGCGGTCTTATCGGATAACCTGAGCGTCATCTCGGAAATCAGACTTCACAAAGCAAACAGGGTGTATATTTCATAACTAGACAGCCCCCCGCCCTCAGCGGGATCTAGGGCAATTCGTAGAAATCAAATATTCCTGTCAGGAAAGGCGTGAATAATCACACTGAAAGGAAGGAAGACGGTACATAGCCCGTGGCAATTTGGGTTTAAATTTTGCTGCGAATTTATAAAGTTCTGGTTTTTAGAATTACAGAGAAGGGACCGTGGATCCGTTGTGTGTGTCTCATTTTTGTACAGGTGGGAACTGAGGTGCAGAGAGGGTGGGTGATCTGGCCGTGGTCCCACACTAAGGCGAAGCGAGGCTCTAGGGCAAGCGTGTCAAACTCGAAGGCTAACACGGGCCAAATAAACACGGTGGAAGTGTCTGTGGGGCCACAAAAAAAAACAAAAGCTTCAATTTTCATAGAAACGTAGGTTAATTTCGATAGAGACACGCTAAATGCAAAGGGCTGAACTAAATGAGCCAGCATAAAATAATAGAACATTTTAATAAAAATTAATATTTTTCTTGAACATTAACTTATCAGACACGGAATAACTGCACAGATTAATACGTGTCACGCAAAGAAACCTATTTTTCTTGTTCTCCGAAAGCAAAACATTTTCTGTTGCACATACTAAATATGTCAGTACAAGACTAATGTCGTGGCAGTCGGCTGCTAGAATATTTGCTGCTGGTATTAGTGGAGAGAAATGGTACGCCTGCGCGTAAGGCGTAAGGGAAATGAATGCAACAAGATTATAGTCATTAGTCATTAGCAAATGTTGTAGTTCGTTGTTAATAGTTACGTGTAACAGGATATTGTAAAAATTAAGTTACAAAATTTTTATTAAAACGTTTATTACATACCGTTATATTGGCTGGGCTGCAAAAATATTCGTTTCAGGCCGCAAGTTTGACATGCTTGCTCTAGGGCCCAAGGTTTGGTTCAAGTCACTCCCACAGGCTGGGTGACCTTGAGTGGTTCCCCTTCCTTCCTAGGGCTGAGGGTGTAGGAGATGTGGACAGATCATGAGTTGGAAACTAGACAGAGGTCTCAAGTCTCAGGTAAAGGAGAGAACCTGCCTGGTCAGGACTAGGGGACATCAGGGAGTCTTTGCGCCATTTAAGGGGGAGTAGATTTAAATGAGCTCCAACTAGCTAGCTTGGTGGAATGCCGACTCAGCATAGCCAATTCCTAGGATTTTTTTCAGAAGCTGGAGATCTAGAAATATTGAAGTGTTCAATAACAAAATGCTGCTGGTCCTACACCACACCGGGATTTTCATGAAATATATTATGTAAATATACATCACCTTTTTAAAATCTGAAAATTTCTGAATTTCAAAGCACATGTGGCCCTAGAGGCTCTAGAATTGTGGGCCTGGGTCATTGAGTCATCCTGCTTTGCGATATGGAGTGTTTTCAGCGCCCGATAGTTACACGCTCCTCAGGAAATTCAATGTCTACAAACGTGTAAAAAGCCCTCAGGTACAGTGTTTCGCATATTGTGGGTCATAAAAATAACTCACTGGGCAATGATCATATTTTTTTTTAAATATATATTTTATTGATTTTTTTACAGAGAGGGAGGAAGAGGGATAGAGAGTTAGAAACATCGATGAGAGAGAAACATCGATCAGCTGCCTCCTGCACACCCCCCACTGGGGATGTGCCCGCAACCAAGGTACATGCCCTTGACCGGAATCGAACCCGGGACCCTTCAGTCCGCAGGCCGAGGCTCTAGCCACTGAGCCAAACCGGTTATGGCTATTTTTTAATGAAGTAAAAAGCAACTATGTAAGATTAAGTATTATCTCATGAAACTTTTGTATGTGTGAATGAGCAGTCATGATATCCTATATAAGAAGAGGTAATTTGCAAATTGACCATCACTCCAACACACATGTGGACACAAGATGGCCTGCAGGGAAGGGCAGTTGGGAGGGACCAGGCCAGCAGGGAATGGCAGTTGGGGGTGACCGGGCTGGCAGGGGAGGACAGTTGGGGGGGACCCCGGCCTGTTGAGGAGGGCAGTTAGTGGCAATTGGGCTGGCAGGGGAGCAGTTAGGTGTCAATTAGGCTGGTAGGCAGAAGTGGTTAGGGGCAATCAGGCAGGCAGGCAGGCGAGTGGTGGGAGCCGGCAGTCCTCGATTGTGAGAGGGATGTCCTACTGCCCGTTTTCGGACATCCCTCAAGGGGTCCCAGATTGGAGAGGGTACAGGCTGGGCTGAGGGACACACACACCATCACCCCCCAAACACACGAATTTCGTGCCCCAGGCCTCTAGTGTGTGTGTGTGTGTATATATATATATATATATATGTATATGTATATGTATATGTGTATGTGTATGTGTGTATATATATATACACACTACACATATACATATACATATTGTCTTTGTTTTTGTGGGTCATGGTTAAAAAAGGAAGTCGAAGAACTTTTGCCACTATAGAAACAGCAACAGTTTGGAGACCAACACAGTTGGACTCAAATCCTAGGGATGACATAGTATAACCCAAAATCTCAGAAGCATTGTCCCAAGGGTTCTATTAGAGACACGTGTACTCTGTGAACAGACGTCCTGTGCTGGGCTAGGACACAGCAGTGCCCAAGACAGCAGGTCCAAAATGTGTATTCATTAATTGTGATTAGTGTGAAGAATGGCTGTGAAGTTGCTTTGTAGATTTTGAAGCGTAGTGAAGCTTGGGGCTGGGATAGTTTCAATAAATAACAATTGTTGTGATTCCTGCAGGGAGACTCATGTTCTGACTCATCCTACTTCTGGACATTTTGGGGCTCATCCAACATGGCCATGAAGTCAGTCCTAGAAGGAAGGAAGACTGTCTCCCCGTTTCCTTATCCTTCTTGCGGCCCTGCCAGCTGGGAACATGGAGGGGAAGAAGGGGGAGCTTAAACTAGGACTCGGGCTGCTGGGCCTGGTCGGCTATTACTGAGGTGAGTTGAGAGTCCCGCCATCCCAAAAGATCATCCCCAAAGGCTGCACAGGGGGCCTGTCTGTGTTCCAGGCTCACTGTCCTATGGTGGCCCCAAGCGATCTTAAAGTAAAGCTCTTATGTTCTTTCTCTCCTGCTTAGTACCCTTCCAGGAATCCTTATTGCTAACGGGATAAAATCCAGGTCTCTCAGCGCATTCCTGCGTGGTCTGGGTCCTGCCCCCATCCACGGTCTCTTCTCTTCCCTTTACTCACACATGGGACACTCCCTTCTTGGACGTGTAGTAAAATGTTACACTATGCTTCCCAGCTCCCAGTCTAGTTTCCAACTCACGATCTGTCCACATCTCATACACCCTCAGCCCTGGGAAGGAAGAGGAACCACTCAAGATCACCCAGCCTGTGGGAGTGACTTGAGTCAAACAAGTGACTTGAACCAAACCTTGGGCCCTAGAGCAAGCATGTCAAACTTGCAGCCTGCAATGAATATCTTTGCAGCCCAGCCAACACAACGGTATATAAGAAACATTTTAATAAATATTTTGTAACTTAATTTTTACAATATTCTGTTACACATAATTATTTTTTTAATATATATTGATTTTTTTACAGCGAGGAAGGGAGAGGGATAGAGAGTTAGAAACATCGATGAGAGAGAAGCATCGATCAGCTGCCGCCTTCACACCCCCTACTGGGGATGTGCCTGCAACCAAGGTGATGCCCTTGACTGGAACTGAACCTGAGACCCTTCAGTCCCCAGGCCGATGCTCTATCCAGTGAACCAAACTGGCTAGGGCATACACATAATTATTAATAACGAACTACAATGTTCGCTAATGACTGATTACTATAACTGTGTTGCATTCATTTCCCTTACGTGCCTTACGCACAGGCTAGAATACCCTGCCTCCCATCTCTAGCTGGTAAGTCACACCACCTTTAAGACACAGCTCAATTCCCCCACCTTCCCAGAGTTCTTCCTTGCTCTGGTCTCCCATAGCACTGCGTGCTATCTCCACTGTATAATAAACGCACCTGGATGTAGTTGTCCCTGCCCATGTCTGTCAGCCCTCCCAGACTGTCACTGCCCTTTGTCGATTCCTTCCTGTGCTCTAGGAACTGTGCACGAGCTCCCTAGCAGCATCTCAAGTCACTTCCCAGAGCAGCCCTATGAGATGGGGCAGGAATCGGGGCTCTAAAAAGGGCATGGGTCTTAACTGCCCAGAGTTACCCACAGAGGAAGATAGTAGGGCCAAGCCTCAGACCCAAACTAAAGACTTAGGTTTCATTCTTACCTGAAATGTATCCATGTGTGTATTGATGGGGGTCTGGAAAGAACACACCAGACAGTCACGGGTTCACCTGGAGGTAGGGTGCCGGGGAAGGCTGTCATTTTTTATCGTCAGTACTTCTCCAGGACACCTTTTTTTTTAAAATATATTTTATTGATTTTTTTACAGAGAAGAAGGGAGAGGGATAGAGAGCTAGAAACATCAATGAGAGAGAAACATCGATCAGCTGCCTCCTGCGCATCCCCTAATGGGGATGTGCCGGCATCCAAAGTACATGCCCTTGGCCAGAATCGAACCTGGGACCATTCAGTCCACAGGCCAACGCTCTATCCACTGAGCCAAACCGGTCAGGGCAAGGACATGTATTTTTATTCCAAGTACCTATTCACTGGGAACTTTTAAAATTAAGAAAGATGACATCACTGAAAGTGGCACACAGGCACTTCAGGCTGTCATGCACCACCTGTGAGGGCTCTTCCTCCACAAAGTTGTACCTTATCTAATCAGCTGCTGCTCTACTGACTAGTTTCCAGGAAGTGCATCAGGCAGAGGTGCAGTTAAATGACACCACAAGGACGCACCATATCCAGATGTTGCACCCTAAATCGGGAGCATAGAATAAAAAGGGCAGAGCGGTACAGGTATAGATTAAAGACCTTCTGAAGCATGTCACTCTAATACAGGTCATAGGCCTCCTTGGTTTTTGCTTCAAACAAGCCAACTACAAAAACATACCATTGAACCCTGGTGTGGCTCAGTGGGATGACCATCATCCCATACACCTAAAGGTCGCTGGTTTGATTCCAGATCAGGGCACATGCACCGGTTGTAGACTCTATCTCTAGTGAGGGGGAGGGGACATGCAGGAGGCAGCCAATCAGTGATTCTCTCTTATCATTGATGCTTCTATCTCCCTCTCTCTTCCTCTCTGGAATATATATATTTTTAAAATTGAATCGATAACAAAAAGATAAGCTACTATTTTAATTATAAGCAAATCTTAGTTAAAAGCATCTTAAAATCGACAGGGTGTTAATTTTCATGACATAGGACATACTGACCAGAAATGTTGTCCATTAAATTCATAGTCCATTAATTAAATCGAGAGTTGACTGTACAGACTTTGAATATGATGTATGTATGCAGTGAGTAAGGGGTTCTACTATTAATACTGAAGTATTCACAGGAGAAATCAGATATCACCTGGAATTCACTTTGAAATATTTTAGCCCCCACAAAAATAAATAAAGAAAAGTAGGGAAAGCCAAAACCGGTTTGGCTCAGTGGATAGAGCGTCGGCCTGCGGACTGAAAGGTCCCAGGTTCGATTCCGGTCAAGGGCATGTACCTGAATTGCGGGCACATCCCCAGTAGGGGATGTGCAGGAGGCAGCTGATCGATGTTTCTCTCTCATCGATGTTTCTAACTATCTCTCTCCCTTCCTCTCTGTAAAAAATCAATAAAATATATTTAAAAAAAAAAAAGAAAAGAAAAGTAGGGAAAGAGGTTTAGTGAACAAAACAGACATGTTAATAGGTTGGGGATTGAAGCTGGGTGATGGATATGTGGTGGTATGTTGCATGCATGTCTCTACGTAGGTGTATGTTTGAAAGTTTCCATAATAAAACTTAAAATCTTTAACAAAAAATAATTGAAAGTCAGAAATAAATGGATTTTAGGATTAGGCAGACCTGATTGGGTTTAAGTCCTGCCTGTGTCCCTTCTCCAAGACTCCCTACAAAATATGGGGATGCCTAGTCGCCGGTCTGAAGGTTCTCACAAGACGATTCTTGTCAAAGACCTGGCACATTGAGGGTGGGATCCATTGAGTGAGCCCTTGGGCTCCTCCCTGACCCCAGCCCCAGAGTCATTGACAGTGTGTTGTGTTTCAGTAACTTGCAACCCTCAAGGACGTGGCCATGGACTTCACTTTGGAGGGCTGGGAGCAGCTGGGGCTGGACCAGGGGGACCTGTTCTGGGACACGGCACTGGACAACTACCAGAATCTCTTCTTGCTGAGTAAGTATGCACCCAGGCCCTGCTTGGTGATCACCCGTGGCTCCCCGTCACCCACAGGATGAACTCCCAGCTCTTAAACACCTCAGAACCAGCATGCTCCAGCTCAGCAGTGCTCAGCTGGCTGATTCTCTCCCTCCCACCCCCCTCCCCCCAGGGGACATTGGCAATGCCTGGCCACCTCTTTGATCGTCACCACTTAGGGGGGGTGGGAGTGCTTCTTGCATCTAGTGGGTAGAGCCCAGAGAAGCTGCCAGACATCCTAGGATGCAAGGACAACCCCCACAACCAAGGATTACCTGACCCCAAATGTCAGTAGTGGCAAGGTTGACAAGCCCTGATCCAACCCCTGCCTACTGCTGCAGCAGCATTTTCCTCTTTGTCATCCTGGAGTGATTCCTCGTGCTGACTCTGTAGGGTCTTCACATCTGCTCTCCCCTCTGCCTGGCAGACTCTTGTCCCTTCCTTGACTGGGGCTTCCCTAAGACTGAAATTGTGACTCCACTAGCCTCCCTCTCTCGTGCTTAGCTAGTCACTGCTCCTTCATGTTCTGACTGCTCCCATTATGATCTGTCTCCTGCCAGATGGGAGCTTCCTAAGGGCACCTGTGCTGTTCACTGGTGTACCCCAACATTTGTAACAAACAATACCTGCTGTGGGGACTCAGTAAACAATTCCTAAATTAAAAAATGAATGGTGGGAAATGCTGTCAGGAGCCAGGTTCTGTGCTGGGTGAGCTCTTAGAACTTTCTCTTTCTACCCTCCTGTCACCCCATGAGAAGTTTGTCCATATTTTGTTGAGCATCTTAAACAGCTTCAAAGAGGGGAAGTCATTTTGCAGCTCTGTTCGGGTTCCCAGGATCACCACCCGCTTTGGTGGTTTACTAAGAGGATGTGTAGGACTTGGCCTATAGCTGTGCTCATCCCATGATCCATCACAGTGAAAGGACACACAGTACAGTTAGCAAAGGGGAAAGGTGCGTGGTGTGCGTCCAGGGGAGACTAGCGCCAACATCCAGAGTCCTGTCCCCGTGGAGTTGCACAGGACATGCTTAATTCCCCCAGCAACGAGGTGTAACAGCACCTGTGAAATGTTGTTGACCAGAGACGCTCTAACTAGCAACTCCGCACCGAGGGTTTTTATTCAGGGCTTGTTATGTAGACACACTCTGCTTGCAATGTACCAACAGCCCAGACACTCGGCGGGAAAGCAGGTGTTCAGCAGAGCAGTTTGTGCACAGGGAGCCCCTCTGCCTGGTTAGAGAATGCTGGACCCTCCCGAAATCCAGTTTCCCAGACACCAGCCAAGGGCAGCCTTGTGAGCAGGCCATTCCAGCGGGCTGGCTCTGTGAGCCCTTTTCACCTGGGCTCTGACCACCAGCAGTGCACAGAAAGCAAATGGCACAGCTGAGAGTCTGGTTGGGACATGTGCAGCTCCAGGGCCAGGGCACCCCGGCTCCCTATCATCTGGATCAACTCATTTCCCCTTTCCTAGTTTCTCAGTTCTTTCTTTTCCAAAAACAGAAGAATTTATTCCAAAAGAAGAAGAAGAAAAGAAAAAACTATATACCAGAACTACCATATATTTGATGTAGTTTTATCACATTGAGACAGGTTTCCTCCAAACTGTACTCAATGTGTGCCATAGAAGCAGCTTAGAAAGGTCTGATCTCAGTGTCTTCAGTTTTTAAACTCCAGCCCACAGTAGAAATGTATGTCCTTTGTTTCCCCTGCACATCCATGTGTGTATATGAGGAGGGTATTGGGTTTTCTATGGCTGCTTCTACAAATGCCACAAATGTAGTGGCTTAAAACAGTACATTTATTCTTACAGGTCTGCAGATCTGAAGTTCAAAATAAGTCTGAGTGAGCTAAAATCGAGGTGTTGGCAAGGCTGGCTTCAGGGGAGAATCTGTTTCCTTGCCTCTTTTCAGCTTCTAGCAGCCTCCTGCATTGCTTGGCTCATGGCCCCTTTCTTCACCTTCAAAGCCACCAGTGGCCTTTCCTCCACTGTAGCACATATGCCTGGATTGTAACTGCTCCCTTCCTTGCAGAAGTTTGGGGAGGGCAGTGTGCAGGGCTGCTGGAGCTCTAGAACCTGAACATCATCTGTCACAGGGCTTACCCCACAGAGGCCTGGGGCAATGTGTGGTCCACAGGTGAATGAGTGAATTATAAATCGTTGAGTAAGTATGGGCCTGTCCACCTGGCAAGCTCAACTCATCCCTTGAGCTGTTCCATGTCCTGTGTCTGTAGCCCCAGCTGTCATAGCTCTGATCATCCCGGATTGTGACTGTGTGGGTCCTCTCCCACTGGAGCAGGAACCCTGCAGGGCAGGTACCTCAGAGTTGCCCAGTGCAGCATCTGGCCCCCAGCGCTGTTTGCTAGATAAAGCATGGAATTGTCAGGAGAGCCAGAAGGTTGCCGCTGAGTGGCTGGGTGGCCCTCCACATCTTGGTTGACGGCAATGCTGTTCTCTCTCCTTGCAGACCCCCTGAGACCCAATCAGACCGCCCGTCCAGATGGTGGGGAAGAGCGGGAGATCCTGGAGAGAGGAAGTCCAGAAGTGACAGGCCCTGGTGAGTGGGTGGGGAGGGGCCACTGGCACCTGGTGTGAGGATGGTGGGGTCCTGTGGCATGGCCCTCTGTCCTCAGATGGAGTATGCCTACCTAACCATCGGGACCCCCAGCTTCTGGGCTTCAATTTTCCACATGCTGGCTTCTGTCTCCCTGTCCCACCCAGGATCAGGACTCTCTGCATGCCCTCCTTGTCTCTGTTTACTTCAGCATTCAGCACTTGGCTGTCCTGGTGCCTTTTCTCTGTTCCCTCCTTGGTCCTTCCAGACTCAGCAGAGGGCGGCCTTCTGTTCCCCAAGTTGGTCTCCATTTTCCTGCCTCATGCCCCCTAAGTACTGTGGACACCCTGGTCTACCTGTTTCAACCTCTTTGTACAGGCCCAGCCCTCTTTCCTGGCCTACAGAGAATAGCAGATGGCCACAAGCCTGGGCATTTACTCTGCCCTCTCCTGGGCCACAGTTCTCCCAGGAGGATCAGGTTAAGCAGTGAAGATTCCCCAGTGTGATGCTGGTCAAGACGTCCCCAGTAGGAGAAAGAAGAGGCAGGGGCCTTGCCTGGGCATGAGAGGCTTTTCTCGTGGTTTGCCCTGATCCAGAAACCATGGAGAAGTGTCTGCACAGCTTGTCAGCGTGCAGCTCCATTCTTGGCTCACCTCGAAGCTTGTGAGTGTCTTCACATAGGTGACCCAGGCACAGATTCCTGCTCTCTCGGATTTCTGTTTCTGCCACCTCAACACAAGGCTGTTTCCAAGCATGTGGAGCCACACCTTTATTAACGTGTAAATACAGCCTCTGTGGAAACAGTCGTATGGCATTGTTACCCTGTAGATCTTGTCCCTTGATCAGTGTACTTCTCTAGGAAGTAGGCCCCAGCTGATGAGGGTGGTGGTGGTGGAGAGGATCTGCTGAGAGGCCTCTCACCTTCCCTGTGGAGGCCCTGCAGCCCAGCTCCCTTCTTAACTGTCTTGTATATGGGTTTCCTTTTCCTGTGATGCAGGTTACAGCTGGATCACTCTGCTAGCCTCTCCTCCTTCATCCCGTGATGGACACAGGCTTGACTCGGGATCCATCCCCTGTTCTCTCTCTTGTCTGTATCCTCACCCTGCAGCTCCTGTCTTTTCACCCTAGGGAACAGAAGACATTTACACTCTCTCTCTTTCAGACACAGCTGAGGCCAAGATTTCCCCTTTGCCACAGGAATTCTCGGAAGGACTCTCTCAGGAGATATTGGAGACGTTTTCCAAGGATGGCCTCTGGAACTCTAACTTCGGAGAAGCCTACGTGGGCGAGAGCTTGTTAGATAGTTTGCTAGGAGATCCGGAAAGTCTTATGAGCTCTGACATTGTCACCAACAAGGAAAGCTTCACAGAGGGCAAGAGTCATGAACTCAAGAGTGGCCTCGATCCTGAGTCCTTCCTTTTCACAGGAGAAGATTCCCTGACCCATGATCTTTCCGAGAAGAGCCTGACGCCAGCTGAGTCTCAGGAATGTAGGAATGACATTGGCTCCCACTCAGACCAGAGTCAGCAGGATACTGTCCAGGAAGGGATGAAACCATATAAATGTAGTGAATGTGAGAAGAGCTTCAGCCGGAGTTGCCATCTTATCCAGCACTGGATTACTCATATAGCGGAGAAACCAACTGGGAATCAAGAGTATGAGGATAGTTTCAACCAGATTTCTTGCCTTCCTGTCTATCCAACAACTCGCACAGATTCCAAATCCTATGTGTGTAACAAATGTGGGGAAACTTTTAGTCACAACACACACCTTCTGTGGCATCAAAAAATTCACACTGGAGAAAAAACACATAAGAGTCAAGACAGTGACCATTCATCAGGTCTTGTCTCGAAGCCTGTTGAAAAGCAGAAAACCCACAGAATTCGTAAATCCTACAAGTGTAATGAGTGTGGCAAGGGTTTCAGCCGAAACTTTCATCTTATTCAGCATCAGAAGACCCACACTCGGAAACGCTATGAATGTGTCAAATGCAAGGCCACCTTCAACTTTAACAAATACCTCCTCCAACATCAGAAAATTCATGCTTCAGAAACTACCTCTAAGTGTCAGGAATGTGGGAAGACCTTCAGGCATAGCTCATCCCTCATTAAACACCAGTCTGTTCATTCGGGAGAAAAGCCTTATAAGTGTGATAAGTGTGGGAAATGCTTCAGCCATAACTTCACCCTAAAGAGCCACCAGAGGGTTCACAGTGGAGAGAAGCCTTACAAATGTAGTCAATGTGAGAAAGCCTTCTACCGGAACACTCATCTGAATGAACATCAGAGGATTCACACCGGCTACAGGCCCCACAAATGTAACAAATGTGTCAAAAGTTTCAGCCGGCCTTCCCACCTGATTCGACACCAGTCTGTTCATGCCACAGAAAAGCCCTACAGCTGTGCTGAATGCAGTGCGACCTTCAGCCATAATGAACGTCTTATCCAGCACCAAAAAATGCATGCTGTGGAAACCCGCTATGAATGTCAGGAGTGTGGTGAGCGCTTCATTTGTAGTTCGACCCTAACTTGCCACCAGAGCATTCATACCCAAGAAAAACAAGGACTTGATGGGAGCGGAAAGATCTTGAATCAGAACCCAAAACAGAAAGATCATCCAAGGAGTGATGAGAAGCACTTTAAATGTAACACATGCGAGAAAACGTTCAGCTGCCGCAAATACCTGACTCAGCATGAGAAACTTCACACCAGGGAGAAGCCCTTTGAGTGTAAACAGTGTGGGAAAGCCTTTGTCCAAAGTGCACAGCTCATTCGCCATGAGATCATACACTCTGGAGTGAGGCCATATAAATGTGAGGAGTGTGGGAAGGCCTTCATCCGAATCACCTCGCTTACCAAACATCAGTACACCCACAAGAGTGAGCACCCCTTTAAGTGTAATGAATGTGGAAAGACCTTCAGCCAAAGTGTACATCTCTCAGAACATCAGTTAACTCACACTGCAGAGAAACCCTTTAAATGTAGTCAGTGTGACAGAGTCTTTGTGCACAGTAAGTACCTTACTCAGCACCAGAAAAGTCATGCCAGGAAGAGATTGTTTGAATGTAATGAATGTGGAAAAACATTTAAACACAGCTGGCGCCTTTCTAAGCATCAGAGAGTTCACACAGGTGAGAATCCATATAAATGTGGTGAATGTGGGAAAACCTTCAACCTGAACGCTGTACTTGTTCGACACCAGAGAGTTCACACCAGAGAAAAGCCTTATGTGTGTCAGGTATGTGGGAAAGCCTTCAGCCAGAACTCATGCCTTTCTATTCACCAGAGAGTTCACACTGGAGAGAAGCCCTATCTGTGTGCTGAATGCGGGAAAGCCTTTTCCCAGAAAGCAAATCTTAGGCAGCACGAGAAAATTCACACTGGGGAGAAGCCTTATATCTGTGATGTATGTGGGAAAACCTTTAGCCTCAGTTCCCATCTCAGTCAGCACCAGGTAATTCACACTCAAGAAAAACAATATCAGTGTCAACACTGTCAAAAAGCCTTTGGCTGCTACTTAGGTCTCTGCCGACACCAGCGAGTTCACACTCAAAAGTAACAAGTAGCAATACTACCTGTAGTCGCCAGGTGACGGCAAGACCTGACATCTGAGCCCTAAAATTGAAACCATCACATTGTAAGTCTATCCTTTCCCTACCCCTACCCCCAAAATATATATAGATCTCTATATTAATAAAGATTGATTAGAAAGTTTACACACAAGTTTCATTAAAACAATGAAAACACAAAAGAAGCTGTGTAGTATCCAAATTCAGAGGTAGACTCTGTAGCCAGTCTCCTGAGTTAAATTTCACCTCTGCCATCTGCTGCCTAAGTAACCTAGAGAGAGTCATGAAACTTCTCAGGGCCTTAGTATCCTCATCTGTAAAACAAGTAAAATAATAGTTACCTACCTCAGAGAGATGTGAGGCTAAATTGATGTAAAGCACTTAGAACTGAGTGCCCAGCACATAATAAGTACTCACCAAGCATGAGCTATACATATATATCATATACAACATAAACGTACTCTTATGTTACGAGGAAGAAAAGAATTAGAAGCTCTCTATTTACTGCAGTTAATGTTCTTACTAATATTATGGGCGGCTTTAATTTTTAAAGTTTTTCTCCAAAATGCCCCGGCTTAATTTGGTTCTTCAATCCCAACACATTAATCTTTAAAAAAAAAAAAATTAACTAACCTTTTCCTTCCCTCCATCTTTTTTTCTGTCCCAGTATTTTCTTAATGAGCCCATAGAAAGTCAAGAAGAGCACTTAAACTAGTATCAAATAGCTAAAACTTTTCACTCATAACCTCCTGTACCTCTCATTCAAAAGGACCCTTTCCACATACACATGCCATCTTATTTTTTCTAATCCTCACCCAAGGACATGTTTTTATTGATTTTTAGAGAGAGGGGAGCATCAATTGGCTGCCTCCTGCACATGCCCTGGCCAGGGATCAAACCTACAACCAAGGTATGTGCCCTGACTGGGAATTGAACCCACAACCTTTTGGTGTACGGGATGACACTCCAACCAATTGAGCCACTCAGCCAGGACCACATGCCACCTTTTTCCATAATCTTCCTGTGTTTAAAGTTATTGGTTATACAATGAGCCCATTTTTTGTTATTGGAGTTAATGATACTGGAACAGCTGGATTCAGTTAGGAAAGCTGCACTGGATATTGTCACAGTTAACACTATACAGAGGATGTTCTTGGTGGTGAAAATTGTGATGGACTGCTAGAATGTTCTTCATGCACCATTTGTCCAAGCTGGTACTCACCAGGCACGTTCCCAGGTGCCAGGACAGGGAATGTCAGTATGGTAAGCCCTGCCCTTGCCTCGAAGCTTCTGGAATCCAAGGGAAATTGGTGGTCCCATTTTCACAGAGAAGTGCTGTTTGTTGACAAGTGACATCTTAAAATGCCACATTCCCTCATGTCACAGCAAGTCCTGGGCCACTGAGGATTGTTAGAGAGCCCAGTAAGGAAAAGAGCTTTCCTGTTGGAGCCATCACGTCAGCAGCTTACCTTGGCCAGGCCTGTGCTACAACAGAGACTCACCTCATGGAACCACACAACCTGCTCCCTATAGATGGCGTCTCCTCTCTGGGCTTCTGAGCCCTACCCACTAAGTGAACAAGTCACATGTTTGCTGCAGCACAAACAACCTTAGGAAGACATTGGACACAATATCTTTCATATTCTTGGTGCTAAAAAAGTGTAAGAGTATGTTTCCTGTGGCTCTTGGACTTTTTAAACCTTGCACCTTTGAGTTCTGCTGGTTGGTTTTGTTCTTGAAACTGGGAACTTAATGGTTAATCATTAGGCCGACTGCACAGTGGGGAGCATACTGGTTTTCTAATGGCCAAAATGTCCCACTCCCTATGCATGGTCCCTGCCCTTGAAACTGTCTAGTCTGGGTGACAGGCTGGTGGGGTACACAAAGTGTTGTGGGATGGGGCAGTGGCAGGAACTCAAAATGAGTTGTGAAGTGTATTCAATGAAGAGTGTTAATACTAAGCACGAAGGTCAGAGACCCTGTGGAAAATCACCAGCTGCGAGGGGGTGGGGGGGAGGGGGCAGTTTTCATAACTAATGACTTGAGTTGCTTTGAGCCAGGGTAGAAATGCCCTCCTCGTGTGTATGTTGGTTCTCTGATTAAAGTTTTGAGTCTGAAAGTGTTGGTTCCTTCTCTCAGCCTGGTGCCACACGCCTGGCTAGATTCTGGGCATACAATGTCCCTACCTACCAGTTTTCATGTTCTACTGGGGGAGGGCTTGCAGTGGTGAAAACCACCCCTTAAGAGGGCAGTTAGGTCTGTTTTTCCTAAAGATGGAGGGAACCACACAATTTCAGCCAGCTCAGATACATCAACAAACAACACTTCCATTCTAGTGCAATCCTAACTAATCAAGGAGAAAGCATGGTATTTTCTCTACAAAGACACAGCAGGCCTCAGGCTTAGGCAATAATTTTAACTAGAATTTAATATTTTGCTGGTATTTAATTCTTGCCACTTTTTCTCCTTTACTGAAGAGATACTAACTAGCTTCCTGCTCATGGTAGTGAGAAAATCTTTATTTTTATTTTTTTAAATACATTTTTATTGATTTCAGAGAGGAAGAGATAGGGAGAAGAAGATAGAAACATCAATGGTGAGAGAGCATCGTTGATTGGCTGCCTCCTGCACACACCACACTGGGGATCGAGCCCCCATATGCCCTGACCAGGAATCGACCTGACCTGGTTCATAGGTCAACACTCAACCACTGAGCCATGCCAGCCAGGCGAAAGTCCTCTTTAAAAATAAGTTTGTTTGGGGGGGGGGGGGGGAGTAAACTGAATTAAAGGGAAAATATGTGGTACACATGTACACCAAAAGTTGAGAGTGAAATATAATTGCATGAGGCTTGGGGAACACTGAGTTAACTAAGCCTAGCACTGCTAAGCCAACAGACTTACTGGCTGAGTTAGATTATGCTGTGGCAATGCAGTTAAGTGTCAGATCTCAGTAGTTGAACAGAACAGAGGTTTATTTTGCTCACATTACATGTCCACTGTGGATTGCCAGGAGCTGGGGACAAGGGACAGGATTGGCTGGCTGGCTTTGTCCTATACACTCGAGAGACCAGGGTACAGCCCTTTAGTTGGAACGTGTGGCCTTGGTTACCACAGCAGGAAAAGGAGAGGGCTGGAAGCTCCAAGAGTTTATCACTGCCTTGGCCTGAAGTGCTACAGGTCATTTACATTCATGTCCCCTTGGTCACAGCCCAACTGCAAAAGGGCCGGGAAATGCCATCAGAGAAGCGGGTGTTGGTCTCAGTAATGTCTAGCACCTTAAGCACTTTCTTGAAAACTTTCTGATGATATTGGGAAGGGCTCATGATATAGTAAGTGATAAAAGCAAATCAGCCTTTAGATTTCCAAATAAAAATAATTCTGTGATTACAGGGGGAAAAGGTGAAGGAAATTCACCAAAATCTGAAAATGAGAAACAGATAGTTTCTGAGTTAAATAAGTTTCTTCCTCATACTTTGCAGGATTTCCCAGACTTTCCATATTGTCAGGTAGCATTAAAAATTTTTCTTCTAATCCTCATTCGATATTTTTCCATTGATTTTTTTTTTTTTTTTTTTTTTTTTTTTAGAGAGAGTGGAAGCAGGAGTGAAAGAAATATCAATGTGAGAGAAACACATCAATTGGTTGCCTCCTGCACACTCCCTGGCCAGGGCCTGGGCGGGGGAGGATCCTGCAACCGAGGTACGTGCCTTTGACCGAAATCAAACCTGGGACCCTTCGGTCCACAGGCTGATCCTCTATCCACTGAGCCAAACTGGCTAGGGCTCACCAGGTACCATTTTTAAATATATATATATTTTATTGGTTTTTTACAGAGAGGAAGGGAGAGGGATAGAGAGTTAGAAACATTGATGAGAGAGAAACATCGATCAGCTGCCTCCTGCACACTCCCTACTGGGGATGTGCCTGCAACCAAGGTATAGGCCCTTGACCAGAATCGAACCTGGGACCCTTGAGTCCGCAGGCTGATGCTCTATCCACTGAGCCAAACCGGTTAGGGCACCGGGTACCATTTTTAATTACAGAAGTAATTCATGGTTACATTCTTTTAAATAGATTCCAGCAATATAAAAATATTCATAGCAACACAAAAGTCCCTCTTCCTATCTGCAGCAGCACCTGAAGGTAACCCCTTGCACCTATTAGTTTAAGTAATGGGTTGCTATAGAAGAATTGTATCTAATGCGTTTCTAAAGCCTTTGGAAAATGCCAGTCCCAGCCTGGGTTTTTTTGGATTACTGTGCCCTAGAATAATGGTTTTCAAGTTTTCTGCTCACAGCTCTTTTATTCGTGTTTTCTAAACTGTGGGAAACACCAATATTTTGGAAGATGGACACTATATTAAATATCAATTCACACACTAAGAAGGTCACTTCCTTTTCAAGTCTGTTGATGCTTCTGGTAACCTAATGTTGAGAAGATGCTGTTTTAAGAAATCATACCTAAGCACTCACTGCATAAAACAGATAAAAGTGGACACACTCTGGCCAAAGAGTTAAGGAAACTTGCCCCTGTTGACCTGTTGTTCCGGGTGAAATGCTAGAGCCAGGATTTGAACCTAGGCAGTCAGGCTCCAGCCTTGGGACCCCTAACCACTATGCTAAAGGCAAAGACTCTGATATGTTCTTTACCAGCTCGTGCCTCTGGGCGCCACCATCACCCCTGTGAGCCGGTTTCTTCATATATATCAGCAGTAACAATACAGTAGTAGGTACTCCACTGGGAGGTTGTGAGGATTTAACACGCGGGAAATGTTTAGAACTGTGCCTAGCATCCATGATGCATAAATATGAGCTGTTTCAACATAATGAATACTTTTTAGTAATTATTAGCACTAACGCCGTATTTTTTTTTCAACACTACCTTTGGCTCATAATGAGCACCCGACACATTACTATAAATGTTAATCATTTATTTTGTAAGATTAGCATTTATAAACTTGGAACCCTATTGCTTAACCTCGACCTTAGCACGATACCTAGCAAGAAGTAATTGAAAATGTATTACTAATAAAAACAACAACAATAATAATAGGTTTATACTAAACATTTTCTTCCTTAGAAAGTGAGCTTAGAAAACACAACCTGAGAGACTAAGCTGGCTCCACACCATTCAATTCAGCCAGTGAGTCCCAAATCCAAGAGCAAGAGAAGATCAGTGACCAACCTGGACGAAACGCCCCAATCTTCCCCAAGCCTTAAGAAGGACCCTGGGGCCCTAACCGGTTTGGCTCAGTGGATAGAGCATCAGTCTACAGACTGAAGGGTCCCAGGTTTGATTCCAGTCAAGGGCACGTACCTTGGTTGCGGGCACATCCCAGTAGGGGGTATGCAGGAGGGAGCTGATCGATGTTTCTCTCTCATCGATGTTTCTAACTCTCTATCCCTCTCTCTTCCTCTCTGTAAAAAAATCAATAAAGTATGTTTTTATTTATTTTATTTTATTTTTTAAAGGATCCTGGGTATCAGCTTTCTCAGAACGAACATCAGCGCATTCCACTCACTACTGCTTCATTGGCTCAATCCTCCTGCGCTTACAGCCAATCCCCGCGCTAGCCCTGCTCATAGCCCCGCCCCAGCCTCCCCTACCACGCCTCTAACCTTGTCCCCACCTGGCCTCTGTCCCAGCCTTAAGGAGGTTCCCCATTGGCCAACACCAGCATCTCGAGCCTCTCTATCTCGAAACCGCCCTTCCGGCCAAAGACGGGGTCCTCAAGTACCTGGCAATTGAGGCTTGGACCTCTGGTCGGCCTCCCAGGCAGAGTTCGCTTCCCATAGGTATGTCCCCAAAGCGCTGCTGTGCACGCCTCTGCGCCTGATGAACTACACTTCCCAGATGCCCGTGGGATTCTGGCTTCTCAGGACGATCGTGCTCTCAGGACGATCTTTGCTTCTTCCGCAAAGGCTGGAAGGAGCCCTGGCGTCCGGGGCGACTCTCTAGGGGCACTCGGATATCAAAGGCTTCTTCTGGCTTCAGGAGGCGGGATGGAGAAGGAGAAGGCTGCACAGTTCGTTTCATCTAGACAGGCTACATTCTGGAAACTAACCGGCGCCAGCGTCCGTCTCCAGGGCAACCATCAACTGTGGAAATGAAGAGTGGTCTCCACAGCAACCATCTAAGCCAGCGGTTCTCAACCTGTGGGTCTCGACCCCTTTGGCGTTGGAACAACCCTTTCACAGGGGTCGCCTAAGACCATCTTGCATATCAGATATTTACATTATGATTCATAACAACATTACAGTTATGAAGTAGCAACGAAAATAATGTTATGGTTGGGTCACATGAAGAACTGTATTTAAAGGGCCAGAAGGTTGAGAACCACTGATCTAAGCACTGGCTCTAGGCAAGAGCACCCTTCATTGCAGACATCTTCAAGTAGTATCGCTGCGCAAGTGCTGTGCTCATAAAACCTAATGCAATGAGTATGTTGGAGCACAAGGAAGGGAAGAAAACCGGGTAGGGCAGAACTTGAAATAGTTGATGTAAGAAGGGTTTTGCACAGTCAGGGATGATGAGTTCCTACGTTTGAGAAAAGAAAAAAACACCCCTGTGGGCATGAATAAAACCAGAAAATGATGCTTACTAAGGCAACTGCTTTGTAAAGTACAAATTCTGGAAATGGCAAAGACAGAAACAACAGGACACAAACGATGGTGGTGAATATGTGAAATGTATTCAGTGTTTTTTAAACCAACTGCAGACTCTGCCGTGATATTTATATCTTAAAGTTGTAAAGGAAACTAAAATGGCGTAGTATTTATGCTCAGCTCCATAGATTTGAGACTTTGACTCTAAAGGGTTCATCTTCCCAGCTGTGTTTTTCTTCTTTAAGTTTCAGCTCCAATTTAATGAATGATCAATACATTTAAAAAATTCAGAGAGACCTTTTTGAAGATCCCAGAGGTAGTTGCATCCCAGTTAGACCAACCCCTGGGAACATGGAAGGTTGAGAAACAGGATGTTGAGGTTTTCGGAGAAAGCTCCTGAAATGATTAGAATTTGTCCCAGCTGGTGATTAACTATGCCATCCTCCTTGTAGGAAAGAAAGAAACCAGCTATCACACTGTGTGGTGTTAGAGCTCCTATCTGGGAGGAAATTGTTAGTGCTGATGAAAGCTGAACTTAACCCTACAGCAGAACTGCCAGTTTGTTCCATTCTCAGGCTTAAAAAAAGTGTTTTTATTGATTTTTGGAGAGGAAAGGAGAGGGGGAGATAGAAACACTGATGAGTTAGAAACATCGACTGGCTGCCTTCTGCACGCCCCCTACTGGGGATCAAGCCTGCAACCTAGTCATTTGCCCTGACTGGGAATTGAACTGGTGACCTCTTGGTGCATGGGATGGCACTCAATCCACTGAGCCACGCTGGCTGAGCCATTCTCAGGCTTTATTTTTTTTTTAAGTATGCATTCATTAGTTGATTCCTGTATATGCCCTGACTGGGGATCAAACCTGCAACCTTGACATATTGGCATGACAAGCTAAACAACGAAGCTACCCAACTAGGGCCATTCTCAAACTTTCTAATCAGTATGTGTTCTCTGATGATCAGCAAGCCGTGTCCTCCAAGCAAAAGCTTTCTCAAAATCTCCACAGATGTAGGTGTTGCACATGGTGTGAAGTCTTTGGTATTCAGCCAGGTGTGAACTCCAGTTGAAATCCTCTCCACATTCTTTACTCATATAATGCCTGCCACCCAGGTGAACTTTCTGGTGTTGAATAAGGTGCGAGATCTGGGTATAGGTTTTCACACAGTTGTTGCATTTGTAGGGCTTCTCTCCCATATGGATTCTCTGATCCTGAATAAGGTGGATGCTCTGGTTGAAGGCTTTCCCGCATGCCTTACAGGTGTAGGGTTTTTCACCAGTGTGAATCCTCTGATGCTGAGTAAGGAATGAGTTGTGGCTGAATGTCTTCCCACAGTCCTTACATAGGATTTCTTGCCTGTGTGGATTTTCTGATGCTCAATAAGGTGGGTGCTCTTACTGAAGGCTTTCCCACACTCACTGCACTCATAAGGTTTCTCTCCAGTGTGAGTCCTCTGGTTGAATGAGGTGGGAAATCTGGGTATAGGCTTTCCTGCAACCATGGCACTCAGAGGGCTTCTCCCCAGTGTAAATCCTCTGGTGGCATGTCAGGGAAGAGTTCTGGCTGAAGGTTTTCCCACATTCATTACATTTGTAGGGCTTCTCACCTGTGTGAATCATCTGGTGTTGAGTAAAGGGATGAGGTGTGACTGAAAGCCTTGCCACACTCATTACACTCGCACGACTTCTCGCCAGTATGAATTCTCTGGTGCTGAGTCAGGGATGAACTGTGACTGAAGGCTTTGCCACACTCTGAGCACTCTTAGGGTTTTTCTCCTGTGTAAACCCACTGATGCTGGGTCAGGGATGAGCTGTGGCTGAAGGTTTTCCCACACTCGTTACATTTGTAGGGTTTCTCTCAGGTGTGGATTGTCTGGTGCTGGGACAGGAAGATGTGACAAAAACCCTTGCCACACTCGCCACATTTGTAGGGCTTCTCCCCTGTGTGGATTTTCTGGTGGCAGATGATGTGACCAGTGATGCGCAAACTGAGGTCATGGGCTCCAGATCTGATGAGAAGGACACAGCCTCTCTCCTAAGGTATTCCTGCCAAAAGCCCACAACCTGAACCTAACTATGAGAAAACACAGAGCAAATCTAAACTGAGGGGCATTCCAGAAGTACCAGGTCTGTGGCCTTCAGAACTGCCCAGGTCATGGACATAGACTGAGGAACTCCGTTCCAGTGAACGGAGACAAAAGAGACTTGACAACCAATGTGGTGGGTGATCCGGGAGTTTTGTTTTGTTTTGTTTTGTTTGTTTGTTTGTTTTTGCCATTAAGAACATTATTGGGACAATTAGCAACATTTAAAGGGGGTCTGTTGACTAGCTAATAGTATTGTATCCGGGTTAGATTCCTGATGTGCTCATGGTGCTATGGTTTTAGAGGTAAATAATCTTGTGTTAGAGAAAACACAGAAGTTCTTGGGAGGGGGGTGGGGTGTGCACACACCCAGAGAGAGGGGACCAGAGGCTCAGGGAGGTGGACAGACACACAGAGATAGAGCAGCAGACAGAACCAGACAGACCTAGTGGGAGGGGGAGGGGGGGTCAGAAAGAGACATGAGAGATCCAGAGAGAGGGGTAGCGATGCTCAGATGAGGACAGAGACCAATGGCGTGGCTGTGCCCACGGGCGCTCGGGCCAATGTGACCCCAGGTTAAACCACTTATTAGCACTGTGACCTGGGAGACCTCGGCCGGACTCCTCCAAACAGCAGGCGCCCGGTTTCTGCGTTGAGGTCGTTCCTGTAGCGCAGATTGCAAGGGGTTCTGGGGACACCTGGCGAATGACAGCAGGTGGCGGGGCGCCGCCCACAGCTCCCTGCCCCCGCCCACCCCATCCCTCCCCTGAGAGCCCGCCTCCCTGCCTGGCCTGGCCCTCACCCACCCGCTCGCGCTCGGTGACTCACCTGTGCGTCCCCGTGGGTTGCCAAGAGTGACCAGGCCTTCCCTCCCTCCGTCCCTCCGTCCCTCCGTCCCTCCCTCCAGCCGGCCACTGAATGCGCAGGCGCGGTCGCTGTCTTGGAAGTATAGTAAGGCCTGGAGCTTTAAACGCGGCTTCGCAGCTGGACTACATCTCCCAGAAAACATTGCGCCAGAAAACACTGCGGCTCCTCCGGGCTTAAGGTCTTAGATGGCGGGGGAATGCTGGGAAATGGAGTCTGGGACTAACGAGGCTGTGGCGGGGGGGTGGGAGGATACTCTAAATACACAGGGGCTTTGCAGCTGGAAGAAACATGGTATTTGAGAAGTGTTTAGTTGCACCGGCACCGCGAATATTCCCTTTTAGCCAAATGGTTTCACTTGTAGTCTGGGATGGCCGTGAGACTAAGTTCTGGCCAATAAAACGTGAGCAGAGCCCTAGCTGGTTTGGCTCAATGGATAGAGCGTCGGTCTGTGGACTGAAGGGTCCCAGATTCGATTCCGGCCAAGGGCACATGCCTGGGTTGCGGGCTCGATCCCCAGTAGGGGGCCTGCAGGGGTCAGCCACTCAATGATTCTCATCATTTATGTTTCTATCTCTCTCTCCCCCTCTCCCTTCCTCTCTAAAATCAATAAAATATATATATAGTTTTAAAAGTGAACAGAAGTAGCAGGTCTGGCCCATATTGACCTCCTGTTTGTCGCTTGCAGTCTTTTCCCTTCTGCGCATTCCGATGAAGAGTGTGACCCTGGGAGTCACCTGTTGCGGACAGAAGAAGCGTAGGTTCCTGAATTGCAACTCGGAGGAAGGCCCTCTCCAATCAGAAACAAAATAATGGAAACTTATTGTCAATTATATGGACTCAGGGGATCAGTCCATCCCACCTATGAAGCGTTATTGAGTCCTGAAATAGTTACGATGACCACATGGTAACATGGGGAAATGCTTGCGAATGAATGTTAAAACAACAAAAACTGCAAAATTCCATCGCTTTCATGTTTATAAAGATGTAAAATATATGCCTGCACATGAATAAAAGCCAAATGGGCCATTGCCAGAATAAAATAACAGCTGTCACTTCTGACTGTTAGGGTCTCCAAAGGAGGAATGCACGAAGCCAAAAGGGGTAAAGAATTATGAATTTATTAGTTCATCTGGAAAACCAGATGGACTGAGCCCCAAAATGGCACCAGCACCGAGGGACAGGGTGTCAGAGATTTTAAAGGACTCTAGGCGGGCTTTCTCTGGGCAGTGACTTCTCTGGGTGGGTCTGAAGGGGACCCCCGACAAAGCAAGAACAGCCATTCCTGTAGGACAGTCTCTCCAGTTCCCACCCGGCCCGGCGGGAGTTGGCAACGCCCTCCCTGGGTTCCCACAGGAACGTCCCAGAAGCCTAGCGCTGCTATTATCATAATTGCTGAGATGTAATTACTTGGTGACCGTCTGTCTCCCCCGCTGCGTGCTCTGCGCTCTCTGGGAGCTCTCATCGCCCTATAATTGATGCACAATGTAATTATACCTCTACTGCATCGTGCATTGCTCCAGGAGATTCCCAAGAAGCTAAGGGAGTGGCCGGGCCAGTAGCGTGAAGACATTTTAAAATCCAAAACAACACTGCCACCCAGGCAAAAAGCACTTTGGGAACACCAGCTTGCAACCCCCCAGCCAGCACCTTTCCTGGAGTGAGCTTCGGGGTGGCCACCAACTCAAATGAGTGTGAACTAGAGCATCATGGACGCGTCTACAGTTGCCCTGCCCCAGCCAGTCGCAGGTTAACGGTGACCTCATGTTGGCCCTTTACTGGAATCAAACCCGGGACCCTTTGGTCCGCAGGCCAATGCTCTGTCCACTGAGCCAAACCGGCTAAGGCTCTTTTAAAAATATATATTTTTATTGATTTCAGAGAGGGAGAGAGAGATAGAAGCATTAATGATGAGAATCATTGATCGGCTGCCTCCTGCATGCCCCCTACTGGGGATTGAGCCTGCAACCTAGGCATGTGCCCTTGGACCGGAATCGAACCTGGGACCCTTCAATCCACAGGCCGACACTCAATCCACTGAGCCACACCAGCCAGAGCTGAAGTTTCAATTCAGACCCTGGGAAAATCACCAGCCTCCTTTCCCTGGCATTTATGGGGTATGGGTCAATGCCGTCTTTGTAGGCTCCCCCTCCACGCCCCCCCCCCCCACACACACACACAATACTACCTCCATTTACTCAACAAATATTTGCTGAGTGCCTGCTTTGGGCCAAATACTGTGCTGGGCACGGAATCTTCAGCTAAATTCTGACCCCTCCCCTTCTTTTTTTGGTGAATACTCGCCCAAGGGTATTTTTTAACATATGTTTTTATTGAGTTTAGAAAGAGGGGAAGGGAGAGGGATAGAGAGATAGAAACATCGCGATGAGAGAGACACATTGATTGGTTGCCTCCTGAATGTGCTCTGACCAGGGCTGGGGATCGAACCTGCAACCCAGGTGCATGCCCTTGAACGGGAATCAAACCCAAGACCCTTAGATGTGCAGGCAAATGCTCTAACCATTGAGCACACCAGCCATGGCTTGCTTTTTTAAAAAATCAATTAGTCCCTCCCATCAAGCATCTTCATGATCTAAATCCTGAATGAGAGAGCAACAGCTCTGCTGGCAGGTTCGGAAGCAGGAGGGTACCATGTGACTCAAATCCATTTGCTTTCTGCTTTGGGTCAGTGAATTGCAGGAGTTGAGGCAGCAAAAGATTTCCATGAAAATGCACCTGAGTCTATTCAGGAACAACAGAGGGTGAGCAGTGAAGAGTTCAGATCGGGAGGGAAAGGGGGTTCTCCACGCTGACCTCGGCTGACCTCGGCCCGACTGGCCTTTCCGGTCCCACCATGGTGTCACCTCACTTTTGCACGCGTTGTGTCCCTCCCCGCAAATAGGAATGGTTGTCCCTTCAAACTCCCTTTGTAGGTTGTCCACCCTCTTGAATGTTGGTGTCCAGAGCTGGACTGTTAAGGCAGGGTCCTCCAGTAACGGATGGAGCCACTGAGAAATCTGTCACAGACTTTATTAAATTTCCTTTCCCCGTACAAACCCCAAGCCACCCCCCTACTGCAGCAGGAGTTTCCGGTTATGCCTGTAAGTAACGGCCCTGGTCGGAGAGAAAAGGCGTGGGGGTTAGAAAGAGGACTGCAGGCCCCTCTATGTCAACTGATGCCCCCCCAGCAACCCACCCCCCCCCCAAAAAAAACCTTCCTGCCAATCATCGGCCTTATTTGACTTAGCCAATGACATCTGGGTCTCTGGGCAGATTTGCAGGGTGCTCGGACAATCAGTGTTGGCTCATGAGGAGCGAACGGTTGGGACTGGGAGTGAGGGTAAAATGTGGACACAGAGTAGAAGAAGATGGGGAGACGGGGAGAGAGACATGGGCACAGGGAGAGAGACTCACAGAGAAGGGGAAGACAGAGAAATGAGGGAGAGAGAGAAGCAGGTGTCGTAGGTGGAACTGTGTTCCCCCCAAAGATACGCCTGAGCCCTAACCCCTCCCACCCCCTCACCCCCGTGTTCATGCATGTGACCTTTTCGGAAATAAGGGTCTTTGCAGATGTAATTACGTTAAGGTCACATGGGAGCATTCTGGGTGTAGGCTGGGCCCTCCATTCAAAGGCTGGTGTTCTTATGAGAGAAAGGGAAACACACAAAAAAACACAACACAACACAACACAACACCAACAAGGAGATCTGAGACCCTGGCAGAGGGAACAGCCAAGTGAAGGCCGAGGCAGAGATGGGAGGAAAGCCAAGAGCCAAGATGCCAGCAGCCACCAAAGGTAGGAGGCAGGGGGGACCTCCACAAGGGACCCCCCCTCCCCACCTGCCAACCCCTTGATTGGGGGCTTCTGACCCGGAGTTCTAAGAGAACTAAGGGTCCTTAGTTCTAAGAGTTCTAAGGGTCCCGGGTTCAATTCTGGACAAGGGCACATGTCCGGGTTGCAGGCTCAATCCCCAGTGGGGGGCGTGCAGGAGGCAGCCAATCCATGATTCTCATCATTGATGTTTCTCTCTCTCCTCCTCCCTTCCTCTCTGAAATCAATAAAAATACATTTCAAGGAGTAAATAAAATAAAATCGAGCATGAAGAAACAGAGGTGCCAGAGAAAGGAGGGTGAGGGACAGCGAGAGACTGGAGAGGGCGGAACGGGGGGCCAAGCAGACGGGCAGGGGAAACGCTCAGAGCTGGAGGGGTGGCGAGGGCAGCGTCTCCCCTTGGCACTGTGGGGCCTGCGCTTGGGGCCCAGGGAAATGTTTTCATTTTAAAGACTTTTAAAAGCCGAAGAAAGTAATGTGACAGTGAATAGTAATAATAATAATAATTTAAAAATCCAGCTTGGAATATACCTGTCTTCAAATCAGCATATTCACAAAATACAATTTTTGTTTTGTCTTTGGAGAAAGAGACTCACAAAGCAAAAGTGCTGAGGACTCGGAAAGACAGTGTCGTCCAGTGATGGGGGGGAGGGGAGAGAGAGAGAGAGAGAGAGAGAGAGAGAGAGAGAGAAATAGATAAAGTGACCGGGGAGATTCCCAAAGGACACCGTGACCCACGAGGGCGTTGCCACTTTGAGGGGCTCAGTGGGGCCTTTGGGGGCTTCGGGTGCGGACAGGGAGGACTCACGAAGCCACGATGACCCCAAAGACGAAGACGGCCAGACACACGGAAACGATGATGCCGAGCTGGGCCTGTGTCCGCGGGTGTCCGCTCGCTCCGTCGTACCGCAGGGCCGTGCGGGGCTGCCTGTCGACTGACAGCCCGAACCTCCGTTGCCACCCCACCTTGACCTTGATCGCACCCACTGCTCACTCAGCGACCTGGGCCTCCTTCCCACCTCCTGCCCCTCGGCCTTCATCCATTCCCGGAACTCTGTGTCCCAGGCACCTTTCAAGGTGCTGGGGATCCCAGTGTGAACTCACCCCTGCTCCTTCCTGCCCCCCTCCCCCCCGCTCCGAGAAGAGCCAGCGAAGAGCCCAGTGCTAAATGCATCCCATCGGATGGGGGTCAGGGTGGGAGGGGGACTTGGGCCGCTCCTTTGCCGAGAACATGACAGGAGAATGCAAAATGCTGACAATCCCGAGAAGCAGGAAGCCTGCCTCTTAGCGGGCGGCTCCGAGGGTGGCCTTGGGAGTGCCGTTCTGCACCTCCCACTCGCACCCTCTCCTTCTGTCAGCTCGACCTTCAAAGTATATCCAGTATCTGAACCTCCTCCTGGGCGCCTGACCTGGTCGAGCCGCCCCCTCCCCATCACAGGGTCCTGGCTTGTCCTCCCTGCAGTTCCCCGCCTGGCCGCCAGGGGCGCCGTTAACCCCCCCAAGTCCACTCACGTCCCTCTTCTGCTCAGACCCCTCCCATGGCTCATCTCTCATTCGGAATAAAAGCCCACATCTAGCGGGTTTGGCTCAGTGGATAGAGCCTCGGCTTGGGGACTGAAGGGTCTCAGGTTCAGTTCCCAGTCAGGGCACATGCCCGGGTTGCGGGTTCCATCCCCAGTAGGGGGTGTGCAAGAGGCAGCTGATGAATGATTCCTTCTCATCATTGATGTTTCTATCCCTCTCCCTTTCTCTCTGAAATCAGTTTTTTTAAAAAAGAATTATCCAGCCCCAAATGTCAGTGAAAGCCTAGTCCAGTGATGGCGAACCTATGACACGCATGCCCACAACCAAGGTACATGCCCTTGACCAGAATTGAACCTGGGACCCTTGAGTCCGCAGGCTGACGCTCTATCCACTGAGCCAAACCGGTTAGGGCTACGATATGTATTTTTTAAAAATCCCAATGAGTGAATAAATTAATCATAGCCTTTCAGACTCCCCAGATGCGACACTGGCTAAAAGTAAAAGATCTGCCCTAGCTGGTTTGGCTCAGTGGATGGAGCGTCGGCCTGCAGACTCAAGGGTCCCGGGTTCGATTCTGGTCAAGGACGCATGCCCGGGTTTCGGGTTCGATCCCCACTGGGGGGCTTGCAGGAGGTAGCCGATCAATGATTCTCTCTCATAATTGATGTTTCTATCTCTCTCTCCCTCTTCCTTTCTCTCTGAAATCAATAAAAATATATTTTAAAAAATAAATAAAAATAAAATATCTTTTGCACCTGCCATCCTGCTATTAGATGCATGGTCAAGTTACAGAGGAATCTTCCCATCTAACAGCAGGGGAAAATGAACTTGAGAATGTGGAAGCACCTCTGGGCCTCACTGTAAGCAAGTTCAGGGCAGAATTCAAGGCTGCACGTGGGAGACGTCAAACCCCATATCCACTGGGACCGGCTGACGCCTCTCATGTCTTCCCCCGCCCACAAGAGCTTACCGAAACAGTTATTCTTTTTAATGCATGTGGGACTGGTCTTCAGGCAATGAACACAGTCCAAGACCTCTTCTTTCAGCATGTCTGGACAAGGGGGAGGGAGAAGTGGGAGGAGGGCAGCTATGAGACAATTGGCATGGGGTGGGAAGACAGAAGGGGAAAGGGGATCTGGAGTCCCTTGGCTCTCGTGAATTTGGGGGTGCCATGGGCAGCAGAGCAAGCTGAGGAAAACGCACTGACGATTCACCTTCAAAGTGATTTGTATATTATTTATAAAATATATCCAAGTTGATGGAAGAGTTCGATTAAGGTGCAGCCGTTCCGTGAACCCAACGTTCTGTTTGCAGACCTTTAATTAATTAAAATTAAACGCATGTTTAATTAAACACCTACAAAGGCATGCTTTCACATCTCCATTCCTATTTTGCAGCCACCTGTGGCATCGACTGGCTGGATGCTCACTCATCTGTCTCCTCAGCTTCCGGCCACGCTGGGAAGACTACATTTCCCAGGATTCTTTGCAGTAGTTTGAAAACAGGTGACTGAGTTCTGGCCAATGGAAAGTGGGCAGAGGCATGCAGCGCCCATTCCCGGGTTTGGCTATCAACGTTCCTGGGGAATTCCCTATTCTTTCTCCGTTTTTTGAAGCTTGCTGAGAAGGCACAACCCGGGTGCAGCCTGGACCCCTGAGTCAGCACTTGGAAGAACTGCTCAACTCTCGGTGGAATTTGAGTAAAAGAGAACTAAACCTTTCATTAAGCCGCTGACATTCGGGGTTTGTTGCTAGGATATAGGCTCTCCTATCCTGTCTAACACTCCCCCAAAGTACTTTTTTTTTTTTTTTTGGCAGGTTGCAACTTTCATAAGCCCTCAAAAATCAGATATCCATAAGCATTAGAACTTTGGACCCACTAGATCAGCGGTTCTCAACCTGTGGGTCGCGACCCCTTTGGGGGTCGAAGGACCCTTTCACAGGGGTGGCCTAAGACCATCAGAAAACACATATATAATGACATATTGTTTTTGTGATGAATCACTATGCTTTAATGATGTTCAATTTGTAACAATGAAATTGGGGGTCACCACAACATGAGGAGCTGTATTAAAGGGTCTCGCTCGGCATTAGGATGGTTGAGAACCACTGCACTAGATGGAGTAGGTGTGATGGTGGGGCTTGATTTGTGGGAGACAAGGAGGCATAAAAGGGTAGAGAAGGGAGGGATAGACAATACATCTACCAGGACTCACGGCAAATTTTCCGATCACAGGCTGCAAGAGAAAAGAGCTGAGGTGAGATAAGCTGGGACAGCAATTTGAGAATCTGATCAAGGAAAGGAACCAGGAGAGGGAGGGAGGCATGAGTCTGGGAAAGAAGAGGAAGGAATATTAGCGAGGGGCAGAGAAGGCTGATCGGAGGGGAGGGAGGAAGGGATGTGGGAGAAAAGGCGAGAGAAGGGATGGTGTGCTAACGAGGTGGGGACTTGGTGGAGAGGGATGCTGCACCTTTTAGTTCATACGAACTCAACACTGTCTTGAGTTTCTTGGTCACCTTCCTCCTAAGAGTCACCAGCTCTTCCAGCAGAGGCCCATCTGAGGAGAGAGAGAGCTCTGTGGGAGGCACTCAGCAGGAGGGACAAGGAAACTCTCATTCACCAGGAGTACCAAGACCAGGTTTTCCTCGAGGTCCACTGGGCAAACCCAGTCCTGCATCTAGCTTCCATGAGCCCAGCTTCTGGCTTGGTGGCACTCCCCCTGTGGGAGCGCACTGGCCACCAGGGGGCAGCTCCTGTGTTGAGCATCTGCCCCCTGGTGGTCACTGCACATCATTGCAACTGGTCATTCCCCCGTTCGGTCGATTTGCATATTAGCCTTTTATTATATAGGATTACGTAGACCTGCATTCTTCTATATGTCAGCCACTAGCCACACATGGCTACTGAGCACTTGAAATGGGTTAGTCGGAACTGAGATGTGCGGTTCATCTAAAATGGATGTTAGGTTTCAAAGACATGGTATGAAAAAGATAATTGTATAATATTAATAAATCATTTTTATACTGGTTGCATGTTCAAATGGCAGTATTTTAGGTATGGGGTTAAAGAAAATACATTAAAATTAATTTCATCTGCTCTGTCTACCTTTTAAAAAAATGTGGCTACTACAGCCTGGCTGGAGTGGCTTAGTGGTTGAGCATCAACCCATGAACCAGGGGGTCCCTGGTTCGATTTCCGGTCAGGGCACATACCTGGGTTGTGGGCTCAGTCCCCAGTAGGGGGCGTGCAGGAGGCAGCCGATCCATGTTTTTCTCTCATTGATGTTTCCATCTCTCTACCCCTATTCCTTTCTCTCTCAAAAACCAATAAAAACTCATATGGCTACTGGAGCCCTAGCTGGTTTGGCTCAGTGGATAGAGCATTGGCCTGTGGATTCAAGGGTCCCAGTCAAGAGCACATGCCTGGGTTGTGTGTTTGATTCCCAGTAGGGGGCATGCAGGAGGCAGCCAATCCATGATTCTCTCTCATCATGGATGTTTCTATCTCTCTCTCCCTTCCTCTCTGAAATCAATGAAAATATATTTTTTAAAAAATAAAACTGTGGCTACTAGAAAATAAAAAATTACACATGTGATACCTATTTGTGCCTGACACGGTATTTGCATTGGACACTGATGCCTCCTAAGTTTATGTCACTCTCCTACATTGCTCACTGAAGTCCAGATGTTTACAGAGTGGCCAGATTATTATGACCACCTGACGTTTGTAGGCAAATTAGCCATACACTGCAGTGTATGGGATATGGAAGCCGAAGGCCTGTTTGAACACCTTTGCTGTCTGCAGTTACCAAGATAAAACGCGTCTCCAATTCACACAGGAACATAAGGATTGGACGGTCAAGCATTGGAAAAAAGTCATGTGGTTCGATGAATCACGTTTCCAGTTGCATCATGCAGATGGCAGAGTGAGAATTTGGCGGAAACAGCATGAAAGCATGCACCCCACATGCATGAGTGCAACCCTTCAAGCTGGTGGGGGCAGTGTTATGGTTTGGAGCATGTTTTCCTGGCATGATTTGGGCCCTTTAATTCGTGTGGAACAATGTCTGAATAGCACAACATACCTTAGTATCATTGCTGATCAGGTTCATCCTATCATGTTGATGGCGTATCCCAATGGAGAGGGCTTCTTCCAACAAGACAATGCACCATGCCACGGTGCTCGTCTTGTGCAGGAGTGGTTTCAAGAACATGAGGGAGACTTTACCTTGCTGAGGTGGCCCCCACAATCACCAGATCTCAATCCAATTGAGCATTTGTGGGACGAAGTTAAAAGAGTCATCAGGCAGCTGGTTCCACAGCCATCAAATCTCACAGAACTGGACAGTGCTATCCATCAGGCATGGTGTCAGATTCCTCGCATCACCTTTCAACATCTCGTGGAGTCAATGCCAAGAAGAATCGCCGCAGCACTGAAGGCAAAAGGTGGCCCAACGAAGTACTGATGGGGTGGTCATAACAATCTGGCCACTCAGTGTACATATATATCCCACATTCACAAGCTGTTAAATCGTGTTGTTTACCCATATCTTCAGAAAAAAATCACTTCTACTGTCATGGTAAACAACCTGCTTCCCTATTTATAATGGTCTGGCCCTCTAGCAACTTCAGCGCGTAATTATAGCTAATTTGCCTACAAACATCAGGTGGTCATAATAATCTGGCCACTCAGTGTATATGCAACTATCCAATCAGGATCTCCACTTGGATGTGTAAATAGGCATCTTAAGCTCCATCAGTTCAAAAGTTAACCTCAATGTTCTCCTCCGGCCCTGGCCAGTGTGGCTCAGTTGGTTGGGCATCGTCCTGAGCACCAAGGGGTTGCTGGTTGGATTCCTGGTTGGGGCACATGCCCGGGTTGTGGGTTTGATCCCTGGTAGGGGCTTGTGGGAGGCAGCCTATCTATGTTTTGCTCTAACATCAATGCTTCTCTCTCTCTCTCTCTCTCTCAAATATCAATAAAAATATATTTAAAAAATGCTCCTTCAAACCTGCTCCCAACCCCTGGTCTTCATCTTAGTAGACTCAGGTGCCATGGTTCTACTTGCTCAGGCCAAAATCCTTTCTATGACCCCCTTTTCTCACATCCCACATGCAATTTGCCAACATGTATGTCAGCAAATCTTTTTTATTCAATAGTCAAGATAGATCCAGAAATCCCATCACTTCTCACCCCCTCCACGGCTACCCCCCTGCTGGTTCCAGCCAGCATCCTCTCTTGCCGGGGGGCCATCACTGTACCTTCTCACTGGTCTCCAGCCTGCCGTCCCCCTTGCCCGGCTAAAATCTGTTTCCACATCCAGAGGGATCCTATGCAACCTCAGTCACCTCCCTCGCCTCACGCTTCAGCTCAGAACCCTCCCATGTGGCCCAGAATAGAAGCCCAAAGTCCTGACTGCGGCCTAAAAGGTGCTGCTGCGCCTACCCTCCCCCCCCCCTTACCTCTCCGACAGTCTTCCACTCCTCTCCCTCCCCCTCTCTCCGCTGCAGCCTCCCTGGCCTCCTCGAGGTTCTGTGAATCTGCCAAGCACAGAACCAGCTCACCCGAGGATATTTTTCCATTGATTTTTATTTATTTATTTTAATATATTTTATTGATTTTTTACAGAAAGGAAGGGAGAGGGAAAGAGAGTTAGAAACATCGATCAGCTGCCTCCTGCACACCTCCTACTGGGGATGTACCTGCAACCAAGGTACATGCCCTTGACCGGAATCGAACCTGGGACCTTTCAGTCCACAGGCTGATGCTCCATCCACTGAGCCAAACCGGTTAAGTTAGGGCTTTCCATTGATTTTTAGGGAGCGTGGAAGAGAGGGGGAAAGAGAGAGAAACATCGATGAGAGAAACACATCCATTGGTTGCCTCCCCGGGACAGGACCTGGGGGCCCTGGGAGGAGCCTGCAACCAAGGCACCTGCCCTTGACCTGAATCGAACCCGGGACCCTTTAGTCCTCAGGCCGACGCTCTATCCACTGAGCCAAACCGGCTAGGGCTGCTTTGTATTTCCAAGTCAAGAGGAAGCCGGTGGGCAGGCGGCAAGGGAGGGAGAAGGGGCTGGGTAAGGGCTCTCCCTCTTAGTTCCTACCTCTCAGAGAATCAACCCTTAGCTTGTTTATTTGGTTCTTCGCAAAGATCGCCACAAGGTCCAGGTGATGCGTCTCTGGGGAAGGGAGGGGAGGGGAGTCCAGTGGGTTCTTCCAAGAGCCAAGCGACCCCCCTCCCCCCCACCACCATCTCCCTGCAGGATAGGCCCGCCCTCCCCGTCTAGTCTAGGGGGCGTGATCCCCAAAGCCTCTCCCACCCCAGCCCCTGGCACCCCACTGTGCCTCTCTCCACGGTGCGGGGCACCCTCCCCTCCCCTCCCTACACGCACCTACTTCCCCCGCAAACACGTTCGCGGCGTAGTCCCGGAAGAAAGGCCCCTCCATGCCCAGCAGTAGGGCCTGCGCGCGGGCCCGCAGGTGCTCCCGGCCGAAGCGGCTGGGGAGGAGGCGGAGGCGCAGCTGGCGCAGCGTCTCCTGCACCGAGAGGTCACACTGCAGGCAGCCCCAGCCGCCGCTCAGGCCCCCGAGCAGCAGGAGGGCCACGGCCAGAGGCATGGCAGAGCCTGTGTGACGTCATAGAGAGCACCCCCCCAGCCGGCCCCGCCCCCTGGGTGAGGGCGGGGTCAGGGAGGCCCTGGGAGAGACCACTCCTGCAGGCAGGTGTTTGCTGAGCACCTACTCTGTGCCAGGCCCTGTGCCAGGCCCTGTGCCAGGCCCTGCAGTGGGTGGCTGAGCCCACAGTCTCTGCTCGCATAGTTTACAGACATTTGTTCCAAGAAACGTCAGTCGAGCACCCACTGTGTGCCGGGGGGGCGCTGGAGAGAGCCCGGGTGTCGTTGGACTAATGAGGGGTCAAAGTGTGGCATGTCTATGCAACGGGATAGTATTCAGTCTTAAAAAGGAGGACATTCCGCCCTGGCCGGTTTGGCTCAGTGGCTAGAGCGTCGGCCTGTGGACTGAAGGATCCCGGTTCGATTCCGGCCAAGGGCACATGCCCGGGTTGCGGGCACATCCCCAGTTGGGGGCGTTCAGGAGGCAGCCCATCAATGATTCTCTCTCATCACAGATGTGTCTATCTCTCTCTCCCTCTCCCTTCCTCTCTGAAATCAATAAAAAAATATATTTTTTTTTTTAAAAAAAGGAGGACATTCTGAGATATGCTACGAAATGGATGGACCTTGAGGGCATTGTGCGAAGTGAAAGAAGCCAGCCAAGAAAAGACAAATCTACATGATCCCGCTCACATGAGGTATTGAGACTCCCTAAAACAGTCAAATTTACACCCAGGATATTTAAAATTGCTTTGCTCTATGGAACCATGCTCAGATTTCCCCAAATACCTGCTAACTTTCTCGCTTCAATATTACCACCTCCAAGGAGGGGCAGGAGAGCAGCCACAGACAATACGGATATGAATGGATGTGGCTGTGTGCTGATAAAACTACTGAAGGTCGCTGAATTCTGAATCTCATATGTTTTTAAATATATTTTTATTGATTTCAGAGAGGAAGGGAGAGGGAGAGAGAGCTAGAAACATCAATGATGAGAGAGAATCATGGATCAGCTGCCTCCTGCACAACCCCTACAGGGGATCGAGCCCTTGACTGGAATCGAACCCAGGACCTTTCAGTCCGCAGGCTGTTGCTCTATCCACTGAGCCAAACCGGCTAGGGCTGAATCTCATATAATTTTAACATGTCACAAAATATTCTTTTTTTTTAAACCCTACCCCGAAGACATGTTCATTGATTTTTAGAGAGAGGGGAAGGGGGGGGGCAGAGAAACATTGATGTGATATGAGAGAGAAACATCAATCAGTTGCTTCTCACATGCGTCAGGGCCGGGAATCGAACTTGAAACCTGGGCAGATGCTCTGACCAGGAATCGCACCCGTGACCCTTTGGTGTACAGGACGATGCTTCAACCAACTGAGCTATCCCAGCCAGGGCACAAAATATTATTATTTAGATTTTTCTTAACCCTTTAGAAACATAAAGGCCATTCCTAGCTCGAGGGCCAGAGTTTGCCATTAACTCTAACTCATACAATTTATAATTCTTATTGTTTTGGTCTTTCATATCACCCAAAAACCCTTTCCGTTGAGGCCAGGAACTTTGAGTATCTTCCTCACCATTATGTCCTCAACCCCTAGGAAGGAACCTGGCATGCGATGGGCGTTCAATAAATAATTGGTGAATTAAAAAAGGCAGTTTCGCCATAACCGGTTTGGCTCAGTGGACAGAGCGTCGATTCCGGTCAAGGGCATGTACCTTGGTTGCGGGCACAACCCCAGAAGGGAGTGTGCAGGAGGCAGCTGATCGATGTTTCTAACTCTCTATCCCTCTCCCTTCCTCTCTGTAAAAATATCAATAAAAATATTTTTTTAAAAAAATAAAAATGTATTGATTTTTATTTTTAAAAATCAGAAAGAGGAAGGGAGAGAGAAACACAGGTTCTGTTGTTGCACTCATTACGCATTCATTAGTTAATTCCTGTACATGCCCTGACGGGGGATCACAACCCTCTTCCCTTGGTGTGTGGGGAAGGTGCTCTAACCAATGAGGGCTCCTTTTACTTGTTCAACGTGGCTAGCAGGAAGTTTGAAATTACACTGGGGGCTCGCATGTATATTTCAGCTGGACATCGCTGGGCTAGCACACAGATGGTGTCCAATAAATACCATTTAAATTTAGATGTGGCCGAAACCGGTTTGGCTCAGTGGCTAGAGCGTCGGCCTGCGGACTGAAAGGTCCCAGGTTCGATTCCGGTCAAGGGCATGTACCTGGGTTGCGGGCACATCCCCAGTGGGAGATGTGCAGGAGGCAGCTGATCGATGTTTCTCTCTCATCGATGTTTCTAACTCTCTATCTCTCTCCCTTTCTCTCTGTAGAAAATCAATAAAATATATTTTTTAAAAAAAATAAATTTAGATGTGGATTCGCCGGCAGTTCACGGTTGTGGGAGAGAGGGGGGCGAGGCAAGAATCAGTCAAGTTGTCACGGGGTGATACGACCACAAGGGGGCGCGCGCGCCCGAGGGAAGTTCTCTCCAATTAGCCATGGATGACAGCAGCTCCCGCGGTGCCCGAAGAAGGAGTTGCCGGGAGGGAGGGAGGGAGGGAAAACAAAGGTGGGGAAACCAAGGCTGCAAATTCCTCAGCTTCCGAGCTCTCCGAAGGCCCGGGTCCGGGTGTGAGGCAGGAGGCATCGGGAAGCAGGACCGGTTTCATTTCTCTGATGAGCAGCCGCGCTAACGTGCAGTTTGGTGAAACCCAGTTAAATCGAGGAGCTGTGTATTTCCGAGCCTGGTGACTGCCCCCCCTCTTTGGCGAAGCGGCCGGAGGAGCTGTCACACTCAAGCTGTCCCCAAGGGGCAGGGCTGTTCATCACAGGGTTGTTTTTATGATGGCGGTGCGGTGTCCATGGCAACCTGGTGCCCATCACTGGGGAGGAGGACGCGCCCTTGGTGTCCACAGCGGGGCTTCTGAGCCGAGGAAAGCAACACTCTAGGCCCAGTGGTCGGCAAAACGCGGCTCGCGAGCCACCTGCGGCTCTTTGGCCCCTTGAGTGTAGCTCTTCCACAAAATACCACTTGCAGGCACGCACGTACAGTGCGAAATTGATGTAAAACTTTTTAAATATATATATATTTCTTTATTGATGTCAGAGAGGAAGGGAGAGGGAGAGAGATAGAAATATCAATGATGAGAGAGAATCATTGATCGGCTGTCTCCTGCAGGCCCCCCACTGGGGATCAAGCCTGCAACCGGGGCCTGTGCCCTTGGCCGGAATCGAACCTGGGACCCTTCAATCCGCAGGCTGATGCTCTATCCACTGAGCCAAGCCAGCCAAGGCTGACGTAAAACTTTAAGTAAAGTTTATTAAGTTAATTTTAGGGAAGGTTGTGGAGTGAAAGAAGATGTAGTGTCGAGGATTGAGAAGGTATGTTGAGATGGTTTGGACATTTAGAGAGGATGAAGGAAAGGAGATAGATGAAACAAGTATACAAGACGAGTGTGGATGGGAGAGTTGGAAGGGGTCGACCTCAGCGAAGGTACCTCAATCAGATTGAGGACGTTTTTAGCAAAGGTCAGCTTAGGGGCACCCTAATTAAGGTAATAACGATGTACCTACCTATATAGTTTAAGTTTAAAAAATTTGGCTCTCAAAACAAATTTCAGTCGTCGTACTGTTGACATTTGGCTCTGTTGACTCATGAGTTTGCCGACCACTGGGCTAGGCTGTGCACACAACGCAGGAATGGATCTGATGAGTGGATGATGAAGGAGTGGACTTTACTCAGCCATAAAAGAGAATGAGATCTTGTCATCTGCAGCAACATGAATAGACCTGGAGGGTATTATGCTAAGTGCAATAAGTCCGTCAGAGAAAGACAAATACCATGTGATTTCATTTATATGTGGAATCTAAGAACAAACAAACAGCCCTAGCCAGTGTGGCTCAGTGGATAGAGTGTCAGCCTGCCGACTGAAAGGTCCCGGGTTCGATTCCGGTCAAGAACATGTACCTTGGTTGCAGGCCATGTACCTCAGTTGCAGGCTCCTCCCTGGCCTGGGCCCTGGTCAGCCTGGGCCCTGGTCGGGATGCGTGCAGGAGGCAACCAAACACATAGATATTTCTCTCTGTCTTTCCCTCTCTCTTCCACTGTCTCTAAAAATCAATGGAGAAATATCCTTGAGCCCCGGCCGGTGTGGCTCAGTGGTTGAGTGTCGACCTATGAACCAGGAGATCGGGGTTCGATTCCCAGTCAGGGCACGTGCCTGGGTTGCCGGCTCGATCCCCAGTGTGAGGCATGCAGGAGGCAGCTGATCAATGATTATCTCTCATCGTTGATGTTTCTATCTCTCTCTCCCTTTCCCTTCCTCCCTGAAATCAATAAAAATATACTTAAAAACAAACAAACAACAAAACATTGTAAAAAAAACAAAACACCAGCATATCCTTGGGTGAGAATTTAAAAGAAAAACGTGATGCTTTATCCACACATCGCAACTGCAAAAATGTGTGCCTGTTGCTGGAATATTTTCAAAGGGCTCACTGTGCTCCGTGAACTTGCAGTCATTGACATAAGCTAGGGCATTCCTGAATAAAAGGCACACCTTAGCACAGTGATGGTGAACCTATGACATGCGAACTCATTTTTTTGGTTGATTTTTCTTTGTTAAATGGCATTTACATATATAAAATAAATATCAAACATATCAGTCTTTGTTTTACTATGGTTGCAAATACCAAAAAATTTCTATATGTGACACGGCACCAGAGTTAAGTTAGGGTTTTTCAAAATGCTGACACGCAGAGCGCAAAAGGTTCGCCATCACTGCCTTAGCACATTTACCTGGCACACAGCTTTTTTCAATCATCCCCATTTGACAGATGTAAAAACTGAGGCTTGGTAGGGTCCAGCCACCTGCTCTAGCAGCCAGGATGGGCGACGCTAATGGTTTGTTGGTGTTAATTCAGGCGGGGGCGGGGGGATGGGGGGTGGGTGCCAGGGTACCAGGGAACCGGTTGGAGAGATTTGGCTCTGAGCCCAGTGCAGGAGGCAGAGTTAGAGGCGGCAGCTCCAGGGCTCCGTGGGTGCTGGTGGGAGTGTTTTCCCACAGTGCCCGGCCCGGTCCCCAGGCCGCACTGTGTGGTTGCAGGAACGGCCCCCCGGCCTCTCGCTCTGCTGTGGGAGGCTGCAGCGGGCGGGACAACCCCCCGGGAAAACTTCTGGCAGAATCTACCATCGCTGGCCACATGCACATCCCCTCCTCGCGCGTACCCAGCAGAAGTGGGTGCAGGCGGCTGCCAGGGGAGGTGGCTCCTGGTGCCCACAGCCCGCTTGGCGATGAGCCCAGCTGGAGGAGGCGGGCTGCGGGCTGGTAACGCCCGGCGGGTGTCTTTTTTAAGTCAGTAAAAACACTTCCCTGTTTCATGTTTCTTCATTCAAAGCTCGTGAGTGCTTTCCCGTATTTTCCAGCAGCCGGGAGTAAAGATTAGATGTCGCCCTGACCCGCCCGCTTCATGCCCCCAGGGGACACACGTCCTGGCTTTGCTCAGCCTGCCCCGCGCCTTCCTGCTAACGGAGCTCCGTGCCTCTTACCCGCCAATGAGAACACAGGCTGGAACAAAATTTAAAAAAAATTTTTTAATTGATTTTAGAGAGAGTGCCCCCAGGACAGGGCCCAGCCTGGCAGGCCGGGCCCCTGGCCACACTCTCCCTCGCGTGCCGTCACCTGTCACCTTTGCCGTGTAGACTCCGGCGCTCAGCACGGCCTGACTCACACCTGCACACCCTCTTCGGTGCAGCTTTTCTCACCGGGAAGGCCCTCCTGTCCTCCTCTTCCCCGCCTGCCTGGTGAACTCACCACCCCCCCCCCCCGGGGAACATGCCCTTTGACCCCGCCACCCCAAGTCTAGGAATTGAGCTTTCGGATAACACTCGTGCACGAACTCCAAGGACTGAGCACGAGGACGTTGGTTTCGGGACTTGTCATAGCAGCGGGGAAAACAGCCTACAGTGTTCACCAGGAGGGGGGCTGTCCCGGGAGCCCCTCTTCAAGACGTGTTAGTGAAAGACACAAGGTGCAAAGCCAGGTGGACTCTGTGCCCTGCCCCTCCCTCCCTCCCTCCCTCCCTCCCTCCCTCCCTCCCTCCCTCGCTGCGTGGCCTTGGGAAATGGCCTCACCTCTCTTAACCTGCGTTTCCTCATCTATAACACAGGCTATTCATGATCTCAAAGGTCACGGTGAAGATTATATGACAGAACACGTGGAGGGAACCATCTATAGTGCATACAGTCAGCATTCAGAGAATGTTTGCTTTTTTTAAAAGATGCTTTTATTGAGTGTTAGAGAGAGGGGAAGGGAGAGGGAGAGAAACAGGGATGTGAGAGTGGAACATCGATCGGCTGCCTCCTGCACTCCCCCCGCCCCCCCCCCAGCCCGAACCGGCAACGTTTTGGTGCACGGGGCGATGTCCAAGCAACTGAGCCACACCAGCCAGGGCCAGAAAATGTTCGCTTTTAATACGAGGGCGGTGGTTGTCAAACTTCTGTGAAGGGCCAGATAGTAAGTATTTTTGGCTTTGCAGACCATGTGATCTCTGTTGTAACCACTCACCTCTGTTGTAGCCAAAAGCAGCCACATTCAGTGCATCAGTGAGGGACCCAGCTGTGTTTCAGTAAAACCTTATTGGATAAGACATACGGCTTGGAAACAAATAAAACCAGCAGGCCAGTGGGCCCTGGGCAGCCAGCTCCCGTAATAGAGCTGAAAAAGAGGCGACTGTTCCATAGACATACTGTGCACTCCTCCTCCACAGTCCTTCTCACACTGCATTGTGCCTGGAGGGACACCGACATTCAGTCCATAACTGGAGAGTGTGGGGCAGCGGGTGGCCCGCGGGGGGGGGGGGGGGGCGGGGCGGGGGGCGACGGGATCCAACTGAGGTGTGAACATGAACAAAGGTTCATGATCAGAGCAAGTGACAAGCTAGTTTCGGAGTTTGTAAGGCTGTCAGTAGAAAAGATTTTTTATTTTATTTTAAAAAATATGTTTTTGTCCATTTTTAGAGAGAAAGGGAGAGAGAAAGCATCGATCGGTTGCCCGACTGGGGACTCAACCACGTGCACAACCTGGACGTCTGGCCTGACGGGGAATCGCACTCAACCAGCTGAGCCACACCGGCCAGGGAGAGCCGAGGAGATCTTAGATGTAAGGTTCAACGTGTCTTTTGCTGGAATGAAAGCAAGCAGGGACGATCCTCTTTATCTGCAGTTTCAGTGAATGAGTCGGGTCGTGTTCGTACACCGGTGACGTCGGAGAGAGTCTGTGTGGCTTGTTCTGCGTCAGTGGCGCTGGAGAGGCGGCCCTGAGCCATGGGAATAATGGACAAGCTCCCAGGCCATTTCTCCAAGGGGCTCTTATGGGCTTCAAAGTCAATCTTTTTATTTTTTTAAAATATATTTTATTGATTTTTTACAGAGAGAAAAGGAGAAGGATAGAGAGTTAGAAACATCAATGAGAGAGAAACATCGATCAGCTGCCTCCTACGCACCCCCTACTGGGGATGTGCCCGCAACTCAGGTACATGCCCTTGACCGGAATCGAACCTGGGACCTTTCAGTCCGCAGGCGGATGCTCTATCCACTGAGCCAAACCGGTTAGGGCAATCTTTTTATTTTTTTATTTTATTTTTTATTTTATTGAATTCAGAGAGGAAGGAAGAGGGAGAGAGAGATAGAAACATCAATGATGAGAGAGAATCACTGATTGGCTGCCTCCTGCACACCCCCCACTGGGATGGAGCCTGCAACCTGGGCATGTGCCCTGATCGGGAATTGAACCGTGACCTCCCGGTTCATAGGTCGACACTCAACCACTGAGCCACGCCAGCCGGGCCGAAGTCAATCTGAATTCCTTAAAGCTTCCTGGTGACATCCAGAGTCTAGGCCTGTCTCTCTCGGGAGCCCTGCTTTTGTGGGCATGTTACTGTCAGTGATGCTGGCCGGGTGTTGGCTGTGACGGTTGGAGACCTGGCACGGCGGTTGGCACCCACCAGAGGCCCCCCAACCTCTGGCTGGGAGCGGGTCTGCCGGCTTCTCAGCCTCACAGCTGTTGGGGCTTCTCAGAGCCGCTCGCTGACGGCGTGAAATCGACACTGACGGTGGGAAAAGTCTCAGATTTTTACGGGAACCACGAACCACGCCTCAGGACTCGACTCCCTCCTAACCGCACGGGTTTCATACCAGGAAATGAGCAGGGCGGGGAGCAGATTAAGCACCTCCGAGATGCCAGGGGAAATGCCATGCATGCCAGGTGATGAAATTCACGTTTGTTTCTCAGAGAGAGCAGTGTCAACACCGCTCCTTCGGGCTACGGCTCAAGTGTGCCCTCCACAGACACACCCTCCCTGGCGCCCGATCTGATCCGATCCCAGGGAGCAGCTGCCCGCCCCACCCCCTCCTGGCCCCTTCTCCGCCCTGGGCTTCTTTTTTAAAAAATTTTTATTATTATTATTATTTTAAAATATATTTTATTGATTTTAGAGAGGAAGAGAGAGGGGGAGAGGATAGAAACATCCAGTGATGAGAGAGAACCATTGATGGGCTGCCTCCTGCACACCCCCTTCTGAGGATCGAGCCTGCAACCCAGGCATGTGCCCTTGGCCGGAATCGAACCTGGGACCCTTCAGTCCGCAGGCTGACGCTCTATCCACTGAGCCACACCAGCTAGGGCTGCCCTGGGCTTCTTGGCGTGTGTGACTGTATGTTCAAGTCCTAGCCCCAGGAGCTCAGAACGTGACCCGACTTGGGAAGAGGGTCACTGCCGGTGGGATTAGTTAAGCTGAGCTCATCCTAGCAGGCTGGGCCCCTCATTCAACATGGCCTCACAAGAAAAACCCCATGTGAAGATGGGCATGCAGCCCTGGCCGGGTAGCTCCGTTGGTTAGTGCATCATCCCCATACACCAAGGTTGCAGGTTCGATCCCTGGTCAGGGCACATCCAAGAAGCAACCAATGAAGGCATAAATAAGTGGAATAGCAAGTCAATGTCTCTCTCTCTCTCTCTCAAATCAATAAGTAAAATAAAAATTTAAAGATATAGAGAAAGCCTAGCCAGTTTGGCTCAGTGGATAGAGTGCTGGCCTGTTGACTGATATTTCTCTCCCTCCCTTCCACTGTCTTTAAAAAAAAAGAAAATAGAAAAATATCCTCAGGTGAAGATTAACAATAACAACAAAAGAAGATTGTTTTTTTTTTAAAAAAAATAATAAAGATCTATAATAATAAAAGGGTAATATGCTAGTTAGACCAGACGTCTTCCAGACGTCATTCCGGACGTCCTTCCTGACGAAGCCGGGGCCAGAGGGAAGCCAGTGCCAGCAGCCAGGGGGAAGGAAGGCCTACTCTTGCACGAATTTTCAGGCATCGGGCCTCTAGTACAGAGATAAAAACACATAAAGATACAGAGATGCAGAGGGACCACGCCATATACCTCAGAGGGTATGTACCGGTCAGTCTGAGGGAGTCAGAGAAGTCTTTCTGGAAGAGGGGATAATTGCAGTGGGTGTTGAAGGATGAGTAGGAGTTCGCGCCAGGCAGAAACAAGGGAGGGAATTCTGGGTAAAGGGAGCTGTGCTTATGCAGAGATGAAAGAGAGTACTTTGCCGAAACCGGTTTGGCTCAGTGGATAGAGCGTCGGCCTGCGGACTGAAAGGTCCCAGGTTCGATTCCGGTCAAGGGCATGTACCTGGGTTGTGGGCACATCCCCAGTGGGGGATGTGCAGGAGGTGGCTGATCAATGTTTCTCTCTCATCGATGTTTCTGACTCTCTATATCTCTTCCTTCCTCTCTGTAAAAAATCAATAAAATATATTAAAAAAAAAAAAAAAAAGAAAGAAAGAAAGTACTTTTAGTGACCACAAAGGCAGGCTCGGGGTGATGTAGCTGTAAGCCACAGTACGGCAGAGATTGCCAGGCACCGTCAGCAGCGAGGAAGAGGCGAGGAGGGTTCTCTCCTACAGGCCTGCGGGGAGCAGGGCCCTGCTGACGCCCGGGCCTCGGGCTCCGGCCTCCAGAACTGTTTCCACTTTGGCAACACAGAGGCGTGCTGCCGGCTTATTCTGTAGAACGGCCTCGGGTGTGGGTGGGTTTGATGTTTTGATGGAGGTGGAAGCGCTCTGGGCAGGAACACCATGGAAGTGATGCGTGTCCTGCTCCGTGAGTGACAGCCGGAAGCCCAACATGCCAGGAACTCTCACTCCTGATCATATCAGCTTTGTCAGCTTGCTTCAGGCACTGTGTTCCTGGCGTCTCCCCTGTAAACGTTAACTATTTTCCACACAGGTTCCCTTAGAGCAGCGGTTCTCAACCTGTGGGTCGCGACCCCTTTGGCGGTTGAACGACCCTTTCGCAGGGGTTGCCTAAGACCATCCTGCATATCAGATATTTACATGGCGATTCATCACAGTAGCAACATGACAGTTATGAAGTAGCAACGGAAATAATTTTAATGTTGGGTTACAACATGAGGAACTGTATTTAAAGGGCCAGGAGGTTGAGAACCACTGGCTTAGAGGTTAATGATTACTTATCCTTCTTCCCGCATTTACTGAGCACGTGCCCCATGCCAGGCCCTGTCCTAGAGGTTATGGCAGCTAAGACGAGGAACAGCCCTAGCTCAGTGGATAGAGCGTCGCCCTGCGGACCAATGGGTCCCGGGTTCGATTCCGGCCAAGGGCGCATGCAGAAGGCAGCCAGTCGATGTGTTTCTCTCGCATCGATGTTTCTCTCTGTCTTTCCCTCTCTCTTCCACTCTCCCTAAAAAGCAATGGAAAAATATTCTTAGGTGAGGATGAACAAAACAAACAAAAAAAAGTAGTTGCAATAAAATGACATGTTTATGTTTGTTTGTTTGTTTTTAAAAAAAAAGATGAGTAACACTTTTCCCTCTGGAAGGTGAAGTCACACCCATAAGGAAGACTGATAGGTGGTCAGAAACGCACAATTGAAAGAGACTGAGAGGTGACCACAGTGTCACAGGGGACTGCAGGGGCTCAGAGGGTGTGTACCGGTCTGTCTGAGGGCATCAGAGAAGTCTTTCTGGAAGAGGGGATATTTGCGGTGGGTATTGAAGGATGAGTAGGAGTTCGCCAGGCAGAGACAAGGGAGGGAATTCTGGGTAAAGGGAGCTGTGCTTATGCAGAGATGAAAGGAGTACTTCCAATGCCAGATTGAAAGGCTGGAATACTGTCCTGGAAGCACGGGGAGAGCTGTGAGCAGGGGAAGGGAGGGTCATCTCTGAGTATTAGAAGGACCCTGTGGGGCCACACGGGGAGCAGGCCAGAGGGGAGAACCTGGACGCTTGGGAGGAGGCTGGGATAAGGACGCAGTGGGGAGAGGACGAGGCCTGAATTGAAGTTGGGGCCATGGGATGGGGAGCAGGGCTTGGGGCAGAGGCCAGGGTGGGGGGCCCCCCGCAGAGGGGGATGGGCCAGGAACAGAGATGCCGTGACCACAGCGGCCCTGTTATCTGATTGAGGTACCTGGCTGTCCTAAGAGTTCTCTCACCAAGAGGGAGGATACAGGCGTGGGAGCAGGCTGGGCAGGGAAGGGCATGAGCCCTACTTTGGCATAAGCGCTTGGCACTCCTGGGAGAGCTCTCCTTCCAGGCTGGCTTGGCCCCACGAGGGGCGTGGAGTTTAAAGAGTTAATCCCTCTGCTGTTTGGAGAAGAAAGGGCGTGGCTGGAGTGTTCTCTGTCGCTCCCACAATTTCTCTGGGAATAAACACACGTCAGATATCATCGAAACCCATTAGGCGGCAGTTGTGAGAGGATTTGCTTAATGAGTACTTACTCGCCGCCAGATCGTTATTACTGCGGTGCGTGGTTTTTTCTCATTCTCGTCTCTCCTTGATTTCTCCCTTTCCTCGCCCCCAGTGGTCTGGCACAGTAACACACCCGTGTAACCGCAGAAAGGCAGTCCTACAAATAGAGACAGGCTGGTTTCCCTGTAGATAGGTCTAGAACGTCCTGCGATGTTGGAAATGTTGCCTCTCTGTGCTGCTGACCTGGGAGCCACCAACCTCATGTGGCTATTGAGCTTGAAATGTGGCCAGCCGGACCGAGGAACTGAATTTTTAATCTCATTTCATTCTTTTCTTTTCTTTTTTAATGTTTTTATTGATTTTATAGAGAGGAAGAGAGAGGGATAGATAGATAGATAGATAGATAGATAGATAGATAGATAGATAGAAACATTGATTAGCTGCCTCCCACACGCCCCCTCCTGGGGAAAGAGCCGGGAATCGAACCTGCGACCTCTTGGTTCGTGGGTCAATGCTCAATCACTGAAGCACACTGGTCGGCCAATCTTATTTCATTTTAATTTATTTAAACTTAAACGTACTTATGTGACTAATGGCTCCCATATTGGGCAGTTTGGTCCTAAAACTAAGCCTACTTCCCAGGATATATAGATAGATAGATAGATAGATAGATAGATAGATATAGATATATAGATTGATTTCAGAGAGGAAGGGAGAGGGAGAGATAGAAACATCAATGAGCCGTAACCAGTTTGGCTCAGTGGATAGAGCGTCGGCCTGTGGACTGAAAGGTCCCAGGTTCCATTCTGGTCAAGGGCATGTACCTTGGTATGTGGGCACATCCCCAGTGCGGGGGGGGTGGGGGGGAGTGCAGGAGGCAGCTGATCGATGTTTCTGACTCTCTATCCCTCTCTCTTCCTGTCTGTAAAAAATCAATAAAGTATATATATTAAAAAAAAGAAACATCCATGAGGAGAGAGAATCCATTGATCGGCTGCCTCCCGCACGCCCCCTACTGGGGATTGAACCCGAAAACCAGGCATGTGCCTTTGACCAGAATGGAACCCAGGACCTTTTGGTCCACAAAACCTCCGGGACAGCTGAGGTGACAGGGGAGGGGGGAGATGAGAGACGAGAGAAGAATAGCAAAAGAGGGCGTGAATTAGACAAATAGAAAGGACAGGCGTCCTTCCTGGAACTCAGTAATGAAAAGACAAACAACCCAATTCAAACGCAGACCAAAGACCTGAGCAGACACTTCTCAAAGGAACGGATGCAAACGGCCAGGAAGCGCATAACAATGCCGTTAGTCACCAGGGACGGGCCCACTGAACCCGAGGTGCGATGCCAGGCCCTGCCCGACGGCTGATGTGAAAGGGACTGACGGACGATGTGACACGCTGGCAAGGATGGGGAGCCACGGGAGTGGCTGGCGGGGCTGGGAAAGGCAGGCAGAACAGTATCCCCCAAGAGGACCACATCCCCTCCCCAGGACCTGTGAGTGTGACCTCACATGGCTAAAGGGAATTGGCAGATGTGATTCAAATAGAAATCTTCTTTAAAAAATTGATTTCAGCCCTGGCCAGTTTGGCTCAGTGGATAGAGCGTCGGTCTGCGGACTCAAGGGTCCCAGGTTCGATTCCGGTCAAGGGCATGGACCTTGGTTGTGGGCACACCCCCAGTAGGGAGTGTGCAGGAGGCAGCTGATCGATGTTTCTCTCTCATCGATGTTTCTAACTCTCTATCCCTCTCCCTTCTTCTCTGTAAAAAATCAATAAAACATATTTTTTTTAAAAAAGAAAAACACACAATAAAACGTATTTTAAATAAAGAATCTTATATTTTTAAATGTTTTTATTGATTACAGACAGAGGAAGGGAGAGGGAGAGAAGTATAGAAACCTCAATGATGAGACAGAATCACTGATCGGCTGCCTCCTGCACACCCCACCCTGGGGGTGGAGCCCGCAACTCGGGCATGTGCCCTGCCTGACTGGGAAGCAAACCGTGACCTCCTGGCTCATAGGTCGACACTTAACCACTGACCCATGTCAGACGGTTGCAAAAAGAATCTTGAGTTGGGGAGATTTTTCTGAACTATCTATCTGGTGGATCCTAAATGTCACACAAAGGCCTGTATGTGAGGAAGGCAGAAGGGTCCGTTTCAGAGGAGATGTGATGCTGGAAGTAGAGGCCGGAGCCATGAGGCCACAAGCCAAGGAATGCAGGCAGCCTTGAGAAGCTGCAAAGGGACGGGAAATTCTGCTCTCACCTTGCCTCCAGCCCTGCAACACCCACTTCAGGCACCTGACCCCCAGAGCGACACGGAGATAAATCTGTGCTATGTGAAGCCATTAAGACGGTGGCAAGTTGTTACAGTCGCCATGGAAACCTAAAGCAGCTACCTTGGGTAAGGTCTGGCTTTTTTTTTCTTTCTTTCTTTTTTAATACATTAAACCTCCTATTCCATGACTAAGAAATTGCACTCCGGTATTTTCTCAAGAGAAATTAAAACATGTGCCCACAAAAGACGGGCGCAGGAATGCTGATAGCAGCTCTATTCACAATAGCCCCACCCTGGAAACTCGCCAGGCGTCCCTGCGAGGGAGAATGGGTGAACAAATGGGTCCGTCCACACAATGGGATACCACGGACAATAGAAGGCAACAAAGATTCTGGTTCCGATTACAACAGGGCTGGAAATCCAAAGCATGACGGGAACGAAGGAAGCCAGGTACACAGGATCACCTACTCGGAAATTCTGTGTGTGAAAAGGCCCAGAACAGACCAAACTAACCGACGGTGATAAAAACCAGCACGGAAGCTGTCTGGGGCGGGGTCAGGGGGAGGGTGGAGGTTGGGATTGAGCATAACAGGGAGAGAGCATATAACATCCTGGGATATGAAATGCTCTATTTTTTTTTAAATAGTTGGATATATATTTGTTAAAACACATTGAATGGTATACTTAGGAACTGTGCATGTCTTTTTATTTTATTTTATTTTATTTTTAATTTTTGAGTTTTTACAGAGAGGAAGGGAGAGATATAGAGAGTTAGAAACATCGATGGGAGAGAAACATTGATCAGCTGCCTCCTGCACATCTCCTACTGGGGATGTGCCTGCAACCCAGGTACATGCCCCTGACCGGAATCGAACCCGGGACCTTACAGTCCGCAGGCCGACGCTCTATCCACTGAGCCAAACCGGTTTCGGCTGCATGTCTTTTTTTAAAATATATTTTTCTTGATTTCAGAGAGGAAGGGAGAGGGAGAGAGAGAGATAGAAACATCAATGGTGAGAGAGAATCATTGATTGGCTGCCTCCTGCACGCCCCCTGATGGGGATCCAGCCCACAACCTAGGCATGTGCCCTTGACTGGAATCGAACCCAGGACCCCTTCAGTCTGCAGGCTGACGCTCTATCCCCTGAGCCAAACCGGCCAGGGCGGAACTGTGCATTTCACTGCCTATAAATTTTACCTCAAAAAGGGAACCATAGCTCTAACCGGTTTGGCTCAGTGAAGAGAGCATCGGCCTGCGGACTGAAGGGTCCCGGGTTCGATTCCGGTCAAGGGCATGTACCTTGGTTTCGGGCACATCCCCAGTAGGAGATGTGCAGGAGGCAGCTGATCGATGTTTCTCTCTCATCGATGTTTCTAACTCTCTATCCCTCTCCCTTCCTCTCTGTAAAAAATCCATAATATATATTTTTTTAAAAAAAGGGAACCATAGCCGTGGCTGATGTGGCTCAGTTGGTTGTGTATTGAAAGGTTGCTGGTCAGGACACATGCCCGGGTTTCAGCTCTATCCCTGGTAGGGGGTGTGCAGGTGGCAGCTGATAGATGATCCACTCTCACATAGATCTCTCTCTCTCTCTCTCTCTCTCTCTCCGCTCTCCTTTCCTTTCTCCCTAAAATCAATAAAAACATATTTAAAAAACTATTCTGAGGCCCTGCTGGCATGACTCAGTGGTTGAACATCGACCTATGAACCAGGAGGTCACAGTTTGATTCCCAATCAGGGCACATGCCCAGGACGCGGCTGGATCCCCAGTAGGGGGCGTGCAGGAGAGAGCCGATCCATGATTCTCTCTCCTCATTGGTGTTTCTAGCTCTCCCTCCCTCTCCCAAATCAATAAATAAAATATATATTTTTTTAAAAAACCGATTCTGAGGACTGCGGGTTTTATCAGACACTGAAGGGATCCGTCACAAGGTAAGAACCAGCAGGCACAGGAGGCAGGCTCGTGGGCTGGGCGGGGGCACGGCCTGGGCGGGGGCACGGCCTGGGCACATCAGTCTCACCTGGCTAGATGCCAATGGGAGGGGAAGGAAGGACTGTCCAAGGAGAGGGCCCAGGTGGAGGCTCGGGGGCAGGTCCTACCAGGGGACTGGAATGCAGGGAGCCTGCAGGGCGTGGCAGAGGGGAGAAGAGGCAGGAAGCAGGTTGAAACCAGATGGGGACTCTCGGTGTCCACGGTCTCTCCCCTGTCACCAGGCTGTTATCACCTGGGGCCTGCCATATATTCGTTAATTATACACCTGCCTTATCTGCCCTCCCAGCCCGTGCTCCGTTCAGGTGAGCAGACGGTTCTGGAGGCCCGAGTGACACCGGCCGCCATGCTGCGCTCTAAGGAACCGGAGGCGAACCGACCCTGGTCCCTACCCTCGAGGGGATCTCAGCCCAGCCGGGCAGACCCACAGGTGAGCAGGCAGTGCCCCACCTGGGAGAGAGGCTATAGTGGAGGGGCCACAGGAACCAGCAGAGCTCCCTACTAGAAATCACAGAAGGCTTCCCGTAGGAGGAGGCACTGGGGGAAGGCCTTTCCCAATGTCCTGAGGCCAATCTCAAAAAAGAATACATGAGCCCCGGCCGGTTTGGCTCAGCGGATAGAGCATCGGCCTGCAGGCTGAAGGGTCCAGAGTTTGATTCCGGTCAAGGGCATATGCCCGGGTTACGGGCTCAATCCCCAGTAGGGGGCGTGCAGGAGGCAGCCAATCAATGATTCTTTCTCATCATTGATGTTTCTATCTCTCCCTCTCCCTTCCTCTCTGAAATCAATAAAAAAAAATAGATTAAAAAAAGAACTCTATGTGGTAGATACTTCAATCATCACCCCCTTGTACAGATTAGGAAAATTGAGGCACAGACTGGGTTTCCCACCCCCAAAATGCTCCTGGTCTGGTTGGGAAGACAGTCGCGGACAGAGACTCCACCTAGTGACTTTGTACTTTCATGGTGGCAGCTGAAGGCATCGGTGGGAATGGAGCCAAGGGAGTGACAGCTTCTGGCTGCGGAGGGAGTGGCGGGTGGGGAAGACCTCCGAGAAGAGAAGGACCTAAGATGCATCCTCTTGCAGGACATGGAGTTAGGCCCCTAGAGCTGCGGCATATTTTCAGCTGTTGTCTCCCTGTCATTTGTCCACACCCCATTTTCCCTCCCCCTCCCCCTCTTCGCCCTTTAATTCTCTGGCTTATTCCTGTTTCCTGCCCGGCGCCTTGGACAAAGGTTCCGCATCCGTGCACCGTTGGGTAGGGACAAAGGCCTGCAGACCAGACAGGGTTGCTGAGTAGAACTCTACCTTCTCAATCCATACGGAAGATATAAATTATATCTTTTGAATATATATATATATTTCTTTATTGATTTCAGAGAGGAAGGGAGAGGAATAGAGAGATAGAAACACCAATGATGAGAGAGAATCATTGACCCACTGCCTCCTGTACACCCCCCACTGGGGACCGAGCCAGCAACCCAGGCATGTGCCCTTGGCCAGAATCGAACCCGGGACCCCTCAGTCCGCAGGCTGACGCTCTATTCACTGAGCCAAGCCAGCCAGGGCATAAATTATATCTTTCGAGTGGTGCGATAGGCCTGGTTTTGTTCCTTACTTTCCCCCTCAACATTAGGTTTTTAGGATCTCCCCATGTTCCCATATGTAGCCCATCTCTTGTTTCCAGAACACCATGAGGAATCCACTCCCTCTGACTCACCCTCTCCCCAGGGAACAGACCCCACCCCCACCTCCCTGTCCCCACCCCCTCCCCATGCTGCCCCGGGCACCTCCCTTCAGACCTGTCCTTGTCTACCACCTAGGTCAACTTCTCCTGGGGGTTCCTAGTGGGAGATGGGGTTGCTGGGACACAGGGTAAGTGCGTCATTAATGCCACAAAAATTCTGTCCCATCCTCTCAGGTGGATGTTGGGGTCCTGACAGAGCAGGGCGGAGGAGGGTGGGGAAGGGAATGGCCAGCCCAGGGGGTGAGACAGTCCAGGGTGTGTCCCAGGGTCAGAAAGTGATGGGCGCACCTCCTCGAGGCGTGGAGCCTTCCACAGAACAGCCATGTCATAAATACCTGCTCTCTCTTTTTTCCTAAAAAGGAAACTAGTGTTGTTGTGGGTGGCGTTTGGCGATATCTATTTAAAACCTTTACTGCATTATACTCTTTGGCCCGGCCATCTCCCTGTGTGTACACGGGGAAGCGGGAAGAAGGTCACTGGGCTGCCACTAAAGGTGACAAATGAGCCGAAACCGGTTTGGCTCAGTGGATAGAGTGTCGGCCTGCGGACTGAAAGGTCCCAGGTTCGATTCCGGTCAAGGGCATGTACCTGGGTTGCGGGCACATCCCCAGTAGGAGATGTGCAGGAGGCGGCTGATCGATGTTTCTCTCCCATCGATGTTTCTAACTCTCTATCCCTCTCCCTTGCTCTCTGTAAAAAATCAATAAAATATATGTTTAAAAAAAATAAAGATGACAAATGGAAAGCTCAGTCACTAGGAAACGGGTCAGTTAACTGCAGACTGGGACTGTGGAATACTACGCAGGCGTGAAAAAGGTTAGGGTGCATTTAAATCTAGGGGCATGGAAAGTTCCCCAGGATACATTGCTTAGTAAGAAAAGTCACAGTTCAATAGCCCAGTATATCCAGTATTAGCCTATTTACTCATCACATGAAATCATCAGGAATATTTTTTCAGTTATTTATTTCAGCAGGTCCTTGAATAGCATTGTTTGGTTCGATGTCGGTGCATGATAACACTGATGTGATGCCATAAACATTTTTTAAAATATATTTTTACTGATTTTAGAGAGGAAGGGAGAGGGAGAGGGAGATAGAAACACCAATGATGAGAGAGAATCATTGATTGGCTGCCTCCTGCATGCCCCCTACTGGGGATTGAGCCCACAACCTGGGCATGTGCCCTTGACTGGAATCAAACCCGGGACCTTTCAGTCCCCAGGCCCACGCTCTATCCACTGAGCCAAACCGGCCAAGGCTGATGCCATAAACTTAACTCTTGCTTCTACCCATGAGCCTCTGGTAAAGTTGGTTTTCTCATACGTTGTTTCACTTACCGACTACATTAAGGGAGGACTTAGTGTATATAAATCCAGAGGCTGGTAAACTCTTTCTGTGAAGTCTTCAAATAGTAAATATCTTTAGCTTTGAACTGGAAATCACATGGTCTCTATCATAACTCCTCAACTTACCCTTGTAGTGTGAAAGCAGCCATAGATGATCATAGACAAATGAATGACCTTGGCTATGTGCCAATAAAACTTTATTTACAAACACAGGCCGAGGGCCAGGTATGACCCACAGGCTGTCATCGGCTGACCCCTGATGTAAATAACAGTACAAGTGTTTGGAAGAATTCACACTAGAATATTACCTGGAATACATCTGGAAGGGGGGGTGGGTGGGGGAGAGAAGGAAGGTGCCGGTCGAGGTGACTGTTTCCACCTGTGTAATTCCAATGGTGTTACTTCGAAAAGAAAATCATGTTTTAAAAGTAGCATGGGTGGCCCTCTCACCCTCCCTGATGACAAGGTAATGACTGTCATGTTAGGAATGCCAGCAGCAAGTAAAAGTAATGAGGAAGTAGAGTTCCCCGTCATTCTCCTGGCGGGAGCAAAATTTCCTCAGGGGTTTATTTCATCCGGGGGACAGGGGGACAGCACTCACTGTGCAGGGAACTGTCCCAGGTGCTGGGCACAGAGCCCGAATGAAGCTGAGTCCCCACCTTCTCTCTACGGCCCATAGCCTGTGGCCCAAGAGAGACCGACAACAAAGAGCAAACGCGGTAAATAAATAAATGACATAAGAGGTTGGAAGGTTAGATGTGCTATAGCAGCGGTTCTCAACCTGTGGGTCGCGGCCCCTTTGGGGGTCGAACGGCCCTTTCACAGGGTTCACCTAAGACCCTCAGAAAACACATATATAATTGCATATTGTTTTTCTGATGAATCACTAGGCTTTCATGATGTTCAATTTGTCACAATGAAAATACATCCTGCAGATCAGATATTTACATGACGATTCATAACAGTAGCAACATGACAGTGATGAAGTAGCAACGAAAATGATTTTATGGTTGGGGGTCACCATAACATGAGGAACTGTATTAAAGGGTCGTGGCATTAGGAAGGTTGAGAACCACTGTGCTATATAAACAGAAACAGAAGAGTCGACGGAGGGGGCTGGGGGGCTCCTGGGGGCTGGTTGTGATATTCAAGGGGATGGTCAGAGAGCACCTCATTGCCAAGACCCGGATGAATGGGGGGAGCGGGCCATGGGGTGTCTGGGAGGAAGAGCTTTCCAGACAGCGGGAACAGCCCGTGCAAAGGTCCTGAGGTGGGAGCATGCAGGTGTGTTCAAGGGACAGAGAGGAGGGCGGTGAGGCTGGAGCAGAGTGAGGGAGGGGAGAGGGTGAGCAGTGAGGTCAGGAGGAGACACGGGGGCCATCGCCTGCTGGCTCTCACCGTGAGAACTTGGCTTTTATTCGGAATGAGCTGGGAACCGGGGGAAGGCTCTGAGCGGAGGAGGGATGTGAGCGATCGTGGGGGTTAGACTGAGGAAGGGGAGGAGCAGAAGCAGGGAGACCAGAGAGGAGGTGACCAGCATGGTCAAGGCAGGAGACAATGGAGGGCTGAGTAGACCAGAGTGGCAACAAGGGGTCAGGTTCTGGATCCTTTTTGAAGGTCAACTTGACCTTCCATCAGTTCATTCATGCCTTAACTGATTCTTCCATCCATCTGCCCACTGACTTATTTATTCATTGTGTGCACCCTCCATTTATTCATTTATTCGTCCACTCAGGTGCCTCTGCTGGTCCTGAGGGTGCAGAAAAAGCTCAGGAACTCAGAAATGGAGGTAGATGGAATATCGGGATATGTGTTGGGGGGGGGGGGGAGGAGGAAATGGGAATGTGGGAGAATTCAGAGCTCCCAGAGAGAGGGATTCCCACCAGCTGGCACAGCCCTCGTCATTCTAAAGTCATGAGCACCTTGTTGTGCCAAATCTGAGTAATGGGCAGCACAGGTGTGGGGGCAAAGCCAGTGGGGAGCCAAGTTCATTTATCAGAATAAAACGTTGGCTCTGGCTGGTTTGGCTCAGTGGATAGAGAGTCGGCCTGCAGACTGAAGGGTGCCGGGTTCTATTCTGGTCAAGGGCACAAGCCCAGGTTGCAGGCTCGATCTCCAGTAGGGGGCATGCAGGAGGCAGCCAATCAATGGTTCTCTCTCATTATTGATGTGTCTATCTCTCTCTTCCTCTCCCTTTCTCTGAAGTAAATAAAAATATATGAAAAATGCAGAAAAAAGGAAAATAAATATCAGAAACTATTAAAGTGCTTTGTACAGGCGTCCATTCATAGACCACCCTCAGCGGAAGGAAGCTTAATGTTATAATTCAGTGATGTCATCCAATACCCCAGAGGCTGAGCAGAATTCATAACATCTCCAGTTTAGATCCTTGGTGGGAATGATGACATCATTAGTTGCCAGGTAGAGTTAGCCCTAACTAGGGCTGATGACATCACCGGTTACCAGGCAGAATATGGCTAGACTGTAGGTGCCCGAGCTTGCTTTCCTGTTGAAATGTCCGTTGTGTCCCAGTCCAAGCTCTTCCCTGGTGCCCTCAGGCACATGGAATTTTTATGCGTCTGAGCCTCGGTTTTCTATCAGTCAAATGGGGATAATAAAATTACCACTCTCATAAGATTGTCCGGAGAATCCAATGCGTGAGTTCATACATACAAAAGACACAATGGCCCTAACCGGTTTGGCTCAGTGGATATAGCGTCGGACTGCGGACTCAAGGGTCCCAGGTTCAGTTCCAGTCAAGGGCCCTCAGCTCAGTCTTGGTTAAGAGCACACACTCTGGGGTCTGACCTAGTGCAGTCTGAGCCCAGATCTGCTATCAGTGGCAGCCAGGAGACCCTGGGCACATGGTTGGCCTATAAGGTGTGGAAATGACAGTGCCAACCTCATAGGGCTGGCATGAGGGTGCACTGAGATCATGACAGTCATGTTCCCAGCAAATAATCAAGCTGCAGACGCCCTCAGTAAGGTCCCTCCCTCCCTCAATGTTGGACCCGAAACCAGTGTCCCCAAGTGCATGGAAGTGGGCAGTGCCCTGGCCATGTCAATGCCTCTAAGGACCCATAAGGACTTGCCAAGCCCATGCGTTGGGGGCTGGATGCTTGCACCAATATCTGCCCTCCCCCCAACTCCAGCCTCTCCTCCTGTTTCTTCGTTCCCCACCTCTTACCTCTCAACCTCTCCCCTTCTCTGGCTCTTTCCCTTGTTCTGGACTTTCTCCCTCTCATTTCTCTCCCACATGCGATCAGAAGGCTGTTTGTAGGGAAATAAATAAGGATGGTGCTAATCATCATTCTCTGTTTATTTAGTCTTTTCCCAATGCATCAGCTCTTTGCATGCATTGACTCTTCTCTTTGCATGCACTGACTCATTGAACTCACACAATGCAAAGACTTATCAGTATCGACTCCACACTTACTGAGTGCCTGCTGTGTGCCAGGCCCTGAAGAGCCATCACTTAACAAAACGAAGATCCTGGGCACATGGTTGGCCTATAAGGTGTGGAAATGACAGTGCCACGAGCTGTCTCTGCCAGAGCCACGAGCTGAAACCAAGCAGGGTCCTGGGGAGAGAGTGAGAAGGGGCGCTGCTTTATATAGAAGGGTCAGGGAAGGCCTCCTGCAGGAGGTGACATTGGAGCAGACCTGAGGCTGTGAGAGGGATGCAGCAGGAAGAGGAAAAGTAAATGCAAAGGCCCTGGGGCAGGACCAGGCCTGGGAAGTATTTGAGGAATTGAGGAAGGGCCAGAGGCCAGTGTGGCTGGAGGCAAATGAGAAGGAGATGAGCCCTGGCCCATGTGACTCAGTGATTAGATCATGGGCCTGAGCACCGAAGGGTCTCAGGTTAGATTCCTGGTCAGGGGCGCGCACTTGGGTTGCAGGTTTGATCCTTGGCCCCTGTCGGCGAGTGGGGGAGGCAACCAATTGATGTGTCCCTCTCACATCTCTCTCTCTCTCTCTCTCTGTCTCTCTCTCTCCCTCCTTCCTTCCATTCTCTCTAAAAATCAATGGAAAAAATAACTTCGGGTGAGGATTAACAAAAAAAGAAAAGAAAAGGAGATGAGATCAGACAGGGGTAGGTATGGGGTAGTTGTCATGCAGGGCCTTGTGGGCCACGGTGTGCATATCGGCGTTTACTTGAGATGGAGCCATGAAAGGTTCTAAACCAGCGGTTCTCAACCTGTGAGTCACGACCCCCTTGGGGGTCGAACGACCCTTTCACAGGGGTCGCCTAAGACCATCGGAAAACACATATATAATGACATATTGTTTTTGTCATTAATCACTATGCTTTAATTATGTTCAATTTGTAACAATGAAAATACATCCTGCATATCAGATATTTACATGACGATTCATAACAGTAGCAAAATTACAGTGATGCAGTAGCAACGAAAATAGTTTTATGGTTGGGGGTCACCAGAACATGAGGAACTGTATGAAAGGGTCGCAGCATTAGGAAGGTTGAGAATCACTGTTCTAAACAGAGGAGGGGGCCCCAACCGGTTTGGCTCAGTGGATAGAGCGTCGGCCTGCGGATTCAAGGGTCCCAGGTTTGATTCCAATCAAGGGCATGTACCTTGGTTGCGGGCACATCCCCAGTAGGGGGCGTGCAGGAGGCAGCTGATTGATGTTTCTCGCTCATCGATGTTTCTAACTCTCTATCCCTCTCCCTTCCTCTGTGTAAAAAATCAATAAAATATATTTAATTAAAAAAAAAACAGAGGAGGGGAGCTGTCAGAATAAAGTTTACCAGGATCCCATTGGCGGTAGACAGTCTCTGTGTTTGGGGGGTTGTCAGAGTGGAGGCAGAGAGCCATCACCCCCATTCTACAGATGCAGGAATAAATGGAACCTCAAAAACAGGCCAGCAGCTGGCCCAAGCCCACACAGCTGGTGAACAGCAGAGCCAGGCTGGCAGGCTGGAGCCTCAGTGACCACCTGTAAAATGGGGACACAGCTCAAAGACCAGGGGTGCAGGGCTCACCAGCCACAGGTTAGCTGCACTCGCGGTCACCGCCTCGGGGTTCAGCAGAGCCTTTTCTTTGTGACTTTGAGAAGCCGCCTGACTTCTCTTGAGCTTGTTTTCCCATCTGTCAATTGGGAAGCATTAACCAGCGTTTGGGTGTGCATGGCGGTTAAGGGCAGAAGTTCTGGCCCTCGCTGGTTTGGCTCAGTGGATAGAGAGTGGGCGGGAGGAGGTTCCACTCCGGTATCCTCCGGTGAGGATTAACAATGAATGAATGAATGAATGAATGAATAGCTTCCTGTTGGGGAAAAAAAAAAAGCAGAATTTTTGAAGTCAGGTTTAGTGGGATCCGAGTTCTTGCTTTGCCACTTGCCGGCTCCGTCACTTTCTGCAACTAACACCCTCTTTCTAAGCTTCGGTTTACCTCACCTGCAAGATGAAGATCTTAATAGCATCAATTCTAAAGGGGAGTTGTAAGGAATAACATGAGATCATGCCAGTAAAGCGCTTAGCACAGCTCCTGGCATACACCGGGCACTCAGTGAATGATCATTATTACGGACGGTACTGCCCACACCTCCCCGGTGGGTGAGAGCCTGGGAGAGTGCCTGGTACGCGGTCGGCGTTCGACAAAAGTGAATTCTCTCTCCGGTCTCTGCTGCCCGCCAGCTCCCGGGGGACCCAGGCATTCGGGCCTCCAGCCGGCCCCCCCACGCGGGCCCTCACAAAGGCCCCCATTCATCTTCCCTTACAAAGCGACCCATTCACCCGGGTCCCTTGGGCCTACCGCCCCCAGCCGCCCCCCGCGCCTCGCCATTGGTCTAACGCGCTGCCCGTCAGGCCTCGCGTCCCGCCCACAACCGCGCCGCCAGACTCCGAACTCCGGCGCGGTTCTTTTCCCACGGCTGGCACACTCCGACAACTTCTGATTGGCCTCGCTCGCCAGCTGCTTCTCTTGATTGGCTGGCGCGGCGCCCCCATGGGCGGGGCCGTAGCCTGCCGCAGCGGGCTCCGATTGGCCTCTTCTGCGCTCGTGTGGGCGGGGCTTTCCTGACGGGCCCGCCCCTCTTTCTCCTCAGGCCGAAGCCTCGGGACGGCCCTGGAAGCCGGTGAGTGGCCGGGGTTCACTGCCCGCGGGCGGCGGCGGCGGCGGAGTCGGGCTGGACCCGGGAGGCTGGGCCTCGGGGCTGCGAACGGGCCCCGGAGGCCTGGGCAAGTGGCGGGGCAGGAGCGGCGACGGGGACACTCACCTTGTGCTCTGCGGGACTGCGGCGGGGGGTGGGGGGGGGACGGCGGCGCGGGGCGACTCTTCTCCCCGCCCCCGCCCTCCCCCCCAACGCGAGTTCCTACTGTGTGCACGGCCGGGTCGGGGTCCTCGCCGGCGGCCCCGGGCCTATTCCGTAGACGGGGAAACTGAGGCTCGCTTTGGGACCTGGAACCCTTGAATACCTGAGTCATCGCCGGCAGTGCCCGCCCCCAGAAGACAGTGTCTCGGTGTTCACTCGTAAAAACTGCGGACCCGAAACCGGGGTCGGGGCTGGCCGAGGCAGAGCGGTGGGGAAAGACATCTGTAAAAGCACCTACAATGCACGGGGGCTGGCTTTTATTTTTTTTGTAACTAAATAACGCCCCTTAGTTATAACTCCAAGTGGGCTAGAGTGTACCCATTTCACAGAGGGGCAAACCGAGGCTGGACAGAGGTGGTGACTGCAAGGGGCCGGCGTTGAGGGTAACACTTGGGAGGCCGACCGTGTGCTGGGTGCCTTAGCCTTCGCCACCCCGCAGTAGTCCCCTGAGGAAGCCTGCGGGCCCTGTGGCTTGCGGGGAGTGGGGGGGGGGGGCGGGGAGCCGGCTGGAGGGGGTTACCAAATGAGAGGAGAAAATGAGCCTCTTTGAGGACCCAATACTACACGTCCCCTCCCCTCCCCAAACCCTTTAGATTAGAATGGCAGAAAACGACCTGGGCTTGAACCCAACTCTCCTTCCTCCTGTCTGCCTGACCTTGAGCGCGTTACCTCGCCTTCCCGTGCCTCGGTTTCCCCATCGGAGAAGTAGAGATGGTCATGGTCCCCATCTCATTAAAAAAAATTTTTTTAAGATCATCCTAGGAGTTGAAACTCGGAGAGCTGTTCCAAGAGCAGAAAGCACCAGGCACATAGTAGGTGCGCTGGCCACTCTGTAGCCCTCATTTCACCCAGGGAGCCACGTTTTGTCGTCTTCTTGGGTTTTGTCGTCTGCTTCTCCTCTACAGACAGATTTCCAGGGCCGGGGACACCGAGGCTCAGAGAGATGAAGCGAGGTCCCGAGGCATTGCTTATTGAAGCCCCGGGCTGGGCTCTTTCTCCCCTAGCGTTTTAATGTATTTCTCTGGCCGTAATTGACAGAGGGGAACGTCGAGGCCCAAAAAGCTGGAGCGGGATTCGAACCCTGGAGTCGCCAGCCCCCTCCGCCGCGGGCGCCTGACCTTTACCCGCGGGAAGGAGGGGCCCCTGGCGCCCTCGCTGTCGCCGCGGCCGCCCACCTGGCCACTGGCTCATCCCGCCTCCCCCGCCCCCCGGTCCAGGGCCCTGCTCCAGGACCCGCCCCCTTCCCCAGCCGGGCAGGTGCCGGTGACATCAGAGCCGGGCTCCCTCCTGGTGACGCGACGTGGCCCCGCCCCGCGCTGGACCGCCGAGGGAGCCTCACCTGAGAGCTCTGAAAGGGACTCGGGATTCCCGCGCCCCCGCCCCATCTTCCCGCTTCCCGCTTCCCGCACCTGCCGGCCGGCGCCCCCAGGTAGTGCCGAGGATCCGCGGGGTAAGCGGGGGCGGCGATCGCACGCTGGGGTCTCAGGGAAATGTGGGTTGGGTGCCGGAATCCTGGTTCCGAGGAGGGGGGTTGGGGGCCTGGACTCCTGGGTCTGAGGGAGGAGGGGCTGGGGGCCTGGACCCCTGGGTCTGAGGGAGGAGGGGCTGGGGGTCTGACCCCTGGGTCTGAGGGAGGAGGGACTGGGGGTCTGACCCCTGGGTCTGAGGGAGGAGGGGCTGGGGGCCTGGACCCCTGGGTCTGAGGGAGGAGGGGCTGGGGGCCTGGACCCCTGGGTCTGCGGGAGGAGGGGCTGGGATGCCAGATTTCTGGGTCTGGGGGAAGAGGGGCTCCTGAAGACTAGCATTCTGCTGAGGTCAGAGGGCTGGATGCCAAGCGCCCCAACCCTTGCCCGAGGGGCGGATCCCTGGCTCCTTTTCCTTTTCTAGCCCAGCAGTCTCTGCCCCTCCCAGTTGCAGGTGCTTTCACCTGCCCTGGTGACAGTAATGAGCCCGGGCAGAGGCGTTCCTGCCCGCAGAAGAGGGTGGGGCTGCCGGAGGGGCTTGGGCTGAGGCCTGCAGCCACGCCTGGCCGGGCTGTCAGAATCAGCCCCAGGCATCCTCACCTCTGTCCCTCCCCACCCCCACCCCCACCCCCACCCCCGCCCCCGTAGTGAGGTGAGGGGCCCTGGACTCCTGGGGCTAAGGGAGGAGGGGGCTGAGGGTTTAGATTTCTTGGTCCTGGGTGACGAGGGTGCCAGGAGCCTGGACTCCTGGCTCTAGGGACTGAAAATACAGGCCTGGGTCATTGCAAAAACTCCCAAACCCTTCCTGGTCAAAGGCCGAGGGCTGGAGAGGAAGTGGGTGAGGCGGGGTGGCGTGAAGGTGGGGGTAAAGTCCCAGGGATAGGCTGGGCCACGGGTGGAACCGAGCTACCCTGGAGGCCTGGGCTGAGCCTTGGCAATTTGGGGCCTGGGAGGTGGAGAAACACCATCCGCTGGTGGTGGGACCCTGTTTGAGTGGGGGGGGGGCAGGTTTGAGGCCCCAGAGCGTGGGGAGCAAGCATAGCCATGGGCGGGGACTGCGGGTGCTGGGCAGGCAGGAGAGGCCAGGGCCTGGGAGGCAGTGGGCCAGGGGCAAAGGCTCTGCAGGAAAGAGGAGAGAGCCTGATGGGGGACCAGATCTGGGGGTGCCTCCAGAGGCGCTGGGTGTTCGAAGGGACTTCTCCAGGGGTATGTTGGAGGCAGTGCCCTGGAGGGTAGAGGCAGAAGCACCAAGGTGGGGGAGACGAATGTTCCTGTGACTCGGGGTGGGGGGCGGGGGGCGATGCGGATGCCCTGAGGCAGTGGAAAAGAATAGACTGCAGTGGTTCTCAACCTGTGGGTCGCGACCCCTTTGGGGGTCGAATGACCCTTTCACAGGGGTTGCCTAAGACCATCGGAAAACACATATATAATGACATATTGTTTTTGTGATGAATCACTAGGCTGTAATTATGTTCAATTTGTCACAATGAAATGGGGGGTCACCCCAGCATGAGGAACTGTATTAAAGGGTCGCGGCATCAGGAAGGTTGAGAACCATTGGAATAGAGGCTCCTTCTTCAGGAGGAGGGCGCATCGAGTGACGGGAGCGTGTTTTTGCTGATGATGCTTAGTTCCGGAATTGCTGTGTTCTGTTCACTACTGGTCTGTGGCCCCTCTGAGGGTGCCGAGGGACCTAGCTCGTTTTGGCTCATCCAGTGCCTCCCTTATTGCTCAGTTGGGTTATGACTGTCTGAGACTAGAACTGGATCACCAGGAGCTCCTCAAGGCTTCACCGACTGGTCTCAGGGCCCCCAGATTCCTTGGCCTAGGGCAGTGGCCTGCAAACTGCGGCTCGTGAGCCACACGCGGCTCTTTGGCCCCTTGAGTGTGGCTCTTCCGCAAAATACCGACTTCTGCACATGGGCCACGAAGTTTCAACCGCACTGTACGTGCACGCCCGCGGGTGGTATTTTGTGGAAGAGCCACACTCAAGGGGCCAAAGAGCCGCATGTGGCTCGCGAGCTGCAGTTTGCCGGCCACTGGCCTAGGGAATGAATGGAGCCGGTCTCCCCATTGTACAGAGAAGGAAGGCGCTGTTAACTGAGGTGGAGTTTCGAGTCTGTTCTGCAGGCATGGGGCAGACCAAGGCGTAGTCTGGGTACCTGAGACACAGACATCAGATTGACACCCTTCCAAGGCTCCCAGCTAAGAGGTCAATTTCTTCGTCGTGACCTGCCCTGGCCCGCTTCTCCCCCAGTCTTACCTCACCTACCACCCTCTCCCCCTCCATCACTAGACTCCAGCCTCCCTGGCCTCTCGCAATGCCAGACATACAGGTCCACTCCTGCCCCAGGGCCTTTGCACGGGCTGCTCTCCCAGCCTGGCATGCTTTCCTCCTGACATTCCCATGACTTGCTCCCTTCATTCCCCCTGAGGTCTATGTTCAAATGCCACATCAGAGAGACCTGCCCCGGCCTCTCTTCCAATTAAAAACTGCAGCACCTCTCAATCCTAGCATCCACCGTTCCCTGCCTTATTTCCCCCTGGGCATTTCTCATTATTTAACATACTATATAATTATTTATCTTTTTATCTGTCTCCTGGGATTGCAGCAGCACCATTCAATAGAAACATAATGCAAGCCAAATGTATAATTTAAAATTTTCTAGTAGCATCATTAAACTTTTTTTAAAACTAAAAATTAATGTTAGCCCTGACCAGGCGGTTCAGTTGGTTGAGGCATTGTCCCATACACTGAGAAGTGGCAGGTTCTATTCCCGGTCAGAAGACATACCCAGGTTTGGGGTTCAAACGATCAATGTTTCTTTCTCTCTCTCTTTCTCTCTTCCTATCTCCTTTCCTCTCTCTAAAACCAATAAACATATCTTGGGGGAGGATCCCCCCCATTGATTTTTAGAGAGAGTGGAAGGGAGCTGGGAGGGGGGTAGAGAGGGAGAGAGAGAAGCATCGATGTGACTGAGACACACCGATTGGTTGCATTCCAATCCCACCTCGACTGGGGGGTGGGGATTGGACCTGCAACCCGAGTACGTGCCCTTGACTGGGAATCGAACCCAGGACCCTCTGGTAACCACTGAGTCACTGGGCCAGGGCTTGGGTGAGGAATTTTTTTTTAAGTAAAAATTAATGTTAAAGATATATTTTTTAAATACTCAATATGTCCAAAATATTATTGCAGTATGTCATCAGCTAGGAATCTGGTGTATATGGTATATTCTTATAACCCCATCTCCGTTTGGATTCTCCCTTTCAAGTACCCCCTAGCCACATGGGGCCATTTATATTTAAATTTAATTAAAGTTGAATACAATTAAAAATTTATTTCCTCAGTCCCACTTGCCGAATTTCATGTGCCCAGTGGCCACATGGTGCGGTGGCTTTGTATTGGACAGCTCAGGGCTAGAATGTAAACGCCTTATAAAGCCAGGGGTCTTTTTCTGGCATGTTCGTTGCCACATGACCAGAGTCTTGAACAGTGCCTGGCTCACAAGCTGACTTATTCTATAGTTATTGAATGCATGCATGAATGAATGAATGAATGAATGAAGAGGTGAATGCATGAACTAAGAGGTCTGTGGACCCATTATACAGAAGTATAAAAAGAGGTCTGGTGAAGAAAGACCGTAGGGACTGCCTGAGGAGGTTCGGGGAGGGGGGGTTGGAGCCCCACATGACCTCCATCCTCTTCTCTTCCCCTGCAGACCATGGCAGCAGTGACCATGACGGTGCCCGGGCGGAAGGCGCCCCCCAGGATGGGCCCGGTGCCCGAGGCGGCCCAGCCCTACCTGTTCACAGCCCATGGGCCAAGCTTGGGTGTCGGGCCGGGGGGCTTGGCCAACTCCCCGGAGTGGACCGCACGGCGCCTGGTGTGGGTGCCTTCGGAGCTGCACGGGTTCGAGGCGGCGGTGCTGCGAGATGAGGGCGAGGAAGAGGCCGAGGTGGAGCTGGCGGAGAGCGGACGGCGGCTGCGGCTGCCGCGGGACCAGGTCCAGCGCATGAACCCGCCCAAGTTCAGCAAAGCCGAGGACATGGCGGAGCTGACCTGCCTCAACGAGGCTTCGGTGCTGCACAACCTCCGCGAGCGCTACTACTCCGGCCTCATCTACGTGAGTGCCCCCTGCCGGCGGGGCTTGGCTGGGGCGGGAGCTGGCGGCAGCGCCCTGCCTTGAATGAACGTGGGGCTGTTCATAATCTTTATCCCACGCCCTGTGACCATGCCGACACTTAGTTGCCAAATTATAAATTATTGGGGTTACCAGGACTGCCTCGGACCCCAGTGGGGGTACCCCAGGATATTGTATGGCAGACGTATCTTATTATTTCCCTAAAGTAGAAAGAATTCTGAATTCTCCCCTGGAGTGGGCACCCAGCGTGCTCCGAGAAAGGGAAGTGGGTCTGTAATGATAACTAGAACCACTGAGTATGGAAAAACACTACGTGCCTGCCATACATGAATTCAGCTACTCTTCCTCACCCGGGTAGAGTCTGTTATCGTCCCCATTTTATCTAAAAGGAGACCGAGGCCCAGAGAAATTTAATACAAGTTAACATTTATTTATTTATTTATTTATTTATTTATTTATTTATTTATTTATTTAGGAAGAGCGAGGGAGTGATAGAAATATCAATGATGAGCCCTAGCTGGTTTGGCTCAATGGATAGAGCGTTGGCCTGTGGACTGAAGGGTCCCGGGTTCGATTCCGGCCAAGGGCACATGCCTGGGTTGCAGGCTTGATCCCCAGCAGGGGGCATGCAGGAGACAGCGAATCAATGATTCTCTCTCATCATTGATGTTTCTCTCTCTCTCTCCCTCTCCCTTCCTCTCTAAAGTCAATAAAATATATTTTAAAAAAATAAAATAAAATATCAATGATGAGAGAATCGTCGATTGGCTGCCTCCTGCAAGCCCACGCCGGGGAATGGAACCAGAATCCCTAGGTTCATGGTTGACATTCAACCACTAAGCAACACTGGCTGGGCATAAACTATCATTTATTAAGCATATACGAGGCTCTCTAAAATATATTATCTCATGGGGGTGGCTGAAAAAAAATTAGGGTAGCAGATTGTAATGACAAATACTTTGAGGAGATAAAAACTGATGAACACACACAGCTCACATAAAAACATGCATATTGTCTCAATACGTCTTCACAATTATAAAGCATTTATAGATAAAGAAACTGAAGCACAGAAAGATCAAGTCCCTTGACCAAGGTTACCCAGTTGGACACGGTGGACCTGAGTGATCCAGTTCTAGGCTCTACCATTTTGCCAGGTTGCCTCTGAGATTAAGACGGGATGGAGGAGCCCTAGCCCAGGTTGCTCAGTGGTTAGAGCCTCACCTGGCGCACCAAAAGGCCCAGGGTTTGATTCCCGGTCAAGGGTGCGTACCTGGGTGGTAGGTTCGATCCCCTGTCGGGGTGCGTGCAAGAAGCAACCCATTGATGTGTCTCTCTCACATCGATGTTTCCTCTCTCTCCCTTCAATTCTCTCTAAAAATCAATGGAGCCCAGCTGGCATGGCTCAGTGTTTGAGTGTCAATCTATGAACCAAGAGGTCAGGGTTCGATTCCCAGTCAGGGCACATGCCCGAGGTTGTGGGCTCAATCCCCAATAGGGGGTATGTGGGAGGCAGCCGATCAATGATTCTCTCTCATCATTGATGTTTCTTTTTCTTTTCTTTTCTTTTTTTTTAATATATTTTATTGATTTTTTTACAGAGAGGAAGGGAGAGGGAAAGAGTCAGAAACATTGATGAGAGAGAAGCATCGATCAGCTGCCTCCTGCACACTCCCCACTGGGGATGTGCCCCCGACCGGAATCGAACCCGGGACCCCTCAGTCCGCAGGCCGACGCTCCATCCACTGAGCCAAGCCAGTCAGGGCATCATCGATGTTTCTATCTCTCTCTCCCTCTCCCTTCCTCTCTGAAATCAAAATATATATATATTTTATTTTATTGATTTCAGAGAGGAAGGGAGAGGGAGAGAGAGTTAGAAACATCAATGAGAGAGAAACATCGATCAACTTCCTCCTGCACACCTCCTACTGGGGATGTACCCACAACTGAGGTACATGCCTTTGACGAGGAATCGAACCTGGGACCCTTGAGTCCGCAGGCTGACGCTCTATCCACTGAGCCAAACAGGCTAGGGCTAAAAATATATTTTTTTAAAAAATCAATGGAAAAAATATCCTCAGGTGAGGATTAACAAACCAACTGAAAGACAGGATTGGCCATAGCGAGGTGGACTGTGGCAGGGCCGTCTCTGTTAACAAAGCATTTCATGTCTCACGTTATGTAATCTTCACAGCAAACAGACGAACCAGGGCAGCGGCCTAGCCCTGCCTTCACATTAGGATCACCTGGGGAATTTTTTATTTTTTTAAATACCCACACCCGAGTCCCACTCCAACCCATTACACCCAGGCTCTCGGGAGGTGTGGCGGGGTATTTGGCATTTTTAATAAGCTTCCAGGGCGGTTTTAAAGGGCAGCCAGAGCGTTGTTCAGAGCAAACAGGATTAGAGAGACTGACAAGGAATGTCGAGAATAATAGTGAAGAATAATCATGGTGGGTGGCTAGCAAATATTGACCGAGCACTTAGGCTGTGCGGAGGACTGTTCCGAGTGCTGTATGGGGGTTATCAGCTCGCCTCTGTCACCTGATGTTCAGGAATGTTGAGTGTCTCGGGTCCCGGGTCACACAGACATGATGGAGTCCTGCCAGGATTTGAACCCGGACAGCTGGCCCCAGAGTTAATTCTCCAAACACCAGCTTGGAGGGCTGGGGTCTCACTGCTTTGCTCATTTAAAGTGGCCACACCGGCCGAAACCGGTTTGGCTCAGTGGATAGAGCCTCGGCCTGTGGACTGAAAAGTCCCAGGTTCGATTCCGGTCAAGGGCATGTACCTGGGTTGCGGGCACATCCCCAGTAGGAGATGTGCAAGAGGCAGCTGATCGATGTTTCTCTCTCATCGATGTTTCTAACTCTCTATCTCTCTCCCTTCCTCTCTGTAAAAAATCAATAAAATATATTTAAAAAAAAAATAAAGTGGCCACACCGAAGAAATCATCAAAATGCCTAGCTAAGCCCTAGCCCAGCGGTTCTCAACCTGTGGGTCGAGACCCCTTTGGCGGCCGAACGACCCTTTCACAGGGGTCGCCTAAGACCATCCTGCGTATCAGATATTTACATGACGATTCATAACAGTAGCGGCATTACAGTTATGAAGTAGCCACGAAAATAATTTTATGGTTGGGTCACAACATGAGGAACTGTATTTAAAGGGCCAGAAGGTTGAGAACCACTGCCCTAGCCAGTTTGGCTCAGTGGATAGAGCGTCAGCCTGCAGACTCAAGGGTCCCAGGTTCGATTCTGGTCAAGGGCACATGCCCGGGTCGCGAGCTCGGTCCCCAGTGGGGGGGGTGGTGCAGGAGGCAGCCGATCAATGATTCCCTTTCATCATTGATGTTTCTATCACTCTCTTCCCTCTCTTCCTCTCTGAAATCAAATATATTTTTAAATATATTTTTAAAAAATGCCCAGCTAAAAGCCTAAAAGGCAAAGTGCTGGTTTTATATTTTAAAAAAGCTACAAAAACTCAATGAGAATAATACATTTTTTTCGATAAATGATGCGATATATAAAATTATGAAAATGCCCGAGACTAGAGTCACATCTTGACAGCTATTGTCCTGGTGTGCTACAGTTCTCGGAGAGAATCTGCTGGTCTTGATTCACTGGCGTGGGCAGTAAGTGCCCCCGGTAGTGCCCAGATCAGAAACATAGGAAAAAAAAAATTATGAAAATGAATAAACTGGCTCCAATATCCACCCTCTTAAGGGTCACAAAGCACAAGATTCGATTTTTAAAATTATATATATTTTTATCGATTTCAGAGAGGAAGGGAGAAGTAGAGAGAGACAGAAACGTCAATGATGAGAGAGACTCATTGATCAGTTGCCTCCTGCAAACCCCGCACTAGGGATTGAGCCCACAACCTGGGCATGTGCCCTGACCGGGAATTGAACCGTGATCTCTTGGTTCATAGGTCAATGCTCAATCACTGAGCCATGCCGGCCGGGCAAGATTAGATATTTTTATGAGTTTTGACTCCTGATTGGGAAGGAGGAGACCGAGGCTGGGAGGGGCCAGTGGTTGGCTCAGGGCCCCTCAGCGTGTGGTGGCAGATGTGGATTTGAATTGGGGGCTCTCTGACCCTGGATGGGGTTGGCACCTTCCTCAGGCTGCAGTGGCCTCTTCCTCATGCGCCTTTGTAGGCCCTGGGAAGGGGGCCTCTGCCCCAGCCCTGCCCTGCTCACCAAAGGCAGGGAGATCGGAGAGACACCCACAACACCCAGCCACCCTTTGCCTCTTTTTGTTGTTAATCCTCACCCGAGGATATTTTTCCATTGATTTCAGATAGAGTGGAAGGAGGGAGGGAGGGAGATAACACGGACGTAAGAGACACATTGTGATTGGTTGCCTCCTGCACATGCCAGACCAGGGCTGGGGATCTAACCTGCAACCCAGGTACATACCCCTGACCGGGAATTGGACCCGAGACCCTTCGGTGCTCAGGCCAACGTTCTAACCACTTAGAGGCACCTGCCTGGGCCCCCTTTGCCTCTTAATAAATACTCCGAACTCTCTCAGTAGCCTGGTAAGGTATCTGCTGGCACCCCCATTCTTCCGGTGGGGAAATTGAGCCTTAGAGAGAGGCCAGGATGTGGATGAAACCCCAGAGCTTGTAACAGGCTAAACTGGGACTTGAACCCAGGTCATCTGACTCCAAACACCACGTCCTGTCTACTGCAGTAGGAAGATCATTGGGAAAGTTCAGGGTAAAACAGATGGTGAGGCCTGAGCTATGATTGTGGCCCAGGAACCAGAGAGCTGGGGCCTGACAAGGGGAAGTGAAGCGAAAGGTTCCATAAGCCCAGATGGGAAGTGAGTTGGGCCTGGGGGTGAGGGGATTAAGGAAGATAAATGGTTTCCCATTGGGTGCTGTTGTAAGCTTCCTTCCCATCTGCTCTTGTTGACCCCTCTCTACATAAGGCTGTGAGGTAGGGATTCTCCCTCCTCCTCTCACAGCTTGGAGAGGAGAAGCCATTGGCCCAGCAGAAGTTAACAGCTAACGTATCATGCACATTTGGTGTTCTGGGGCCCATGCTCGGTTCTGTACGTGCAACATGAATTTGTGAGTGGCTCCCAGCATCCCTATATGGGAGCACTGTTCCCGGCCCCATTTGAGGAGAAAATGAGACTCAGCAAAGGCAAGGTGGATGTTAGCTGGATGTCAGCAGTGCAGTGTGCCCGGCCGGCGTGGCTCAGTGGTTGAGCGTCGTCCTATGAACCAGGAGGTCATGGTTTGATTCCTGGTCAGGGCACATGCCTAGGTTGCAGGCTCGATCCCCCGTGTGGGGCGTGCAGGAGGCAGCTGATCAATGATTCTCTTTCATCATTCATGTTTCTATCTCTCTCTCCCTCTCTTTTCCTCTGTGAAATCAGTTTAAAAAAAATGTTTTTTTAATTAAAAAAAAGAAGTGCAGTGCAAGCTGTGGCCTTGCTTAATACATATCTGCTGACAGGCCACTGGCGATGGGGAGGTAGTGTTTCCCAGTGGAAAGTAGGGCTTCTGGGGCCCCAGAAATCTGGTTTCTGCCTCTAAGAGTCACTCGGGGTCACCGTCCTTGACTGGGATGCTTGGGGCAGGGAGGGCACCGGTCTGTTGAACACTCCTGGTGCTCCCTGCTCTGGGGGACACCGGGAGGTGCATTGTGGGCCTTCACTTTTATGTATGTTTTTATTTAATATATTTTTATTGATTTCAGAGAGGAAGGGAGAGGGAGAAAGAGATAGAAACGTCAATGATGAAAGAGAATCATCGATCGGCTGCCTCCTGCACACCCCCTACCGGGGATCCAGCCCGCAACCTTGACCGGAATGGAACCCGGGACCCTTCAGTCCACAAGCCGATGCTTAATCCACTGTGCCACACCAGCTAGGGCTGGGCCTTTACTTTTAGAGTCCTTAGGACTAGGTGGTGGTGTGAAAAGCCCCATTTTCCAGGAGTGGAGACTGAGGCTCAGCGAGGGCACACCCCTTGTGTGAAGTCACACAGCTAGACACCCCTGGGGCTGAGCGAGCGCCTAACTCCCAGGTGGATGGGTAAGAGCGTCCCAGGGTAATAGTGTGAGTGCCTTTATGGGCCCTGCCTTGGGCCGGCTGGTTTTTATTCATTATCTCCCTTAATCCCTGCAGACTCTGTAATGAAGTGGGGAGTGTCACCCCCGGTTTCTCAAGGAGGAAACCGAGACTGGGGAGAGTCTCGGGCTGAGAAGAGGTGGAGGCGGGAGTTGGACCCCCTCGGGGCTGCCTTCAGGGCCCCCCCGGTGCCGGGACAGCCACTCCAGACCCGTCCGGACAGCTTTCCCCTCCTGCTCTCTGGGTGCAGCAGCCTCTGCCCTTTGGCCCTGGCCTTGGCAGCCGGCTCAGGTTCCTGTTGAGGTGTCACCCAGGCGACAAGGTGTGGTTGGCAGGATGGGGCTGGGGTGGGAGGGTGGCGTGGGGAGTGGGTTCGTCCGCCAGCCAGGAGTGGGGGCCGGGGCGCCAGCAGCCATGAGATACCCTCCCAGGGAATGTGGTCCGGCCGCCCCGCCCTCGGAGAGCCCGGAGCTCCCCAGCACCCAGCAAACCGGTTGCTCTGCTCCCGGCTGGCCACCCACCCTCCGCCCGTGAAAAGCCTGGCACCTGGGAGCCGGGCAGCTTGCGGTGGCCACACCCTGCGCTGCTGGAGCAGCACAAGCTGTCAGGGAGTTGAAAGCAGCCCTGTTACTCACCAACTAAGTAACCGGCCAGCCAGCTAACTAGCTGCCTAGCTGGCTGAGTGGCTAACTGGTTTAGTAGTTAACTAGCTAAGCCACTAAGCAGCTAATTTTCTGGCTAGCTCAGCTAGTTAGCTCTCTGGGTTGGTGTAGCCAGGTAACTAGCTAGCTCTCTCGTTGTCTAACTACCTCTATCCGTCCTGAGTGCCTGTTGTCTACCCGGTGCCCGCAGTGAGCTGGAGCAGTTCTCAAACCGCCCCAGGGTCCCGAATCCAGGCCCAATGGGTGTGTGCACGAATTCAGGAAATCTGAACATGAATGCCAAAAAAAAAAAAAAAAAAATTAAAAAACATTACATCTTAATTTCCATGCACCTGGATCCTAATTATAGCATTTCCTCCAATAAGAGTGAACCCCAAGTTTGAGTATAATAGACAATCTACACTATACCTGTTTTATGCAGCAACATACTTACTATTTTTAAAAATATATTTTTTTATTGATTTCAGAGAGGAAGGAAGAGGGAGGGAGAGAAACATCAGTGATGAGAATCATTGATCGGCTGCCTTCTGCACGCCCCATATTGGGGATCGAGTCTGCACCCCTGGCTTGTGCCCTGACTGGAAATTGAACCCTGACCTCCTGGTTCCTAGGTCGATGTTTAACTACTGAGCCACGCTGGCCAGACTAGGCAGCAATATATTGAGAGGTCAAATTTTTATGTTCACATTATAAATTTGCATTTAATCATAGGTAACACTTATTTGGTTATATAATCTAATTCGTGTAAGCAAGACCCATGAGTCTGTATTAATAGAAACCACAGAATACGTTTCAGTCGCGGCCGAGATTGTGATCACCCTTTCCCAGATATGTGTGTATTCAGGCACATACACAAAAACATCCTGCTTCCATCCCCCCACCCCAACCCCCGTGCCCGTGCCCGTGCCCGTGCCATGCTAACACTCCCACCTGCTTTCCTGTCCCTTGATAATGTTTCCGAGATCACTCCATCCCCATTCACCGAGAGCGTCATAGAACCATGTACGGACATGTATCCAGGTCGTTGCCGTGTGCAGAATGCTGCGGCAGAGGAGTTTGCACGGGGCCCTGTCAGGCGTGTGAGTCCAGGCAGCGACAGGCTGTGACCCACGGCTGGCCGGCTGCAAAGTCCACCTTCTCTCTCAGGGCGAATCCTTGCCCATGCAGCCCCTCCGTGCAATTTGGAAAGATTCTTTCCCACCAGCAGCCTGATGATGTTTGTAACATGTTCAAAGCCAACATTGCCCGGCGGGTGTGGCTCGGTAGTTGAGCATCTGCTCATGCACCCAGAGGTCACTGGTTCGATTCCCCGTCAGGGCACATGCCAGGGTGGTGGGCTCGGCCCCCAGTCAGGGGCGTGCAGGAGGCAGCCAATGGATGGTTCTCTCTCATTGATGTTTCTATCTCTCTCTCCCTCTCCTTCCTTCTCTCTCTCAAAAAAATTAATAAATCAATAAAAAATATTTTTAAAAAATTTGACATTGTCGCCGAAACCGGTTTGGCTCAGTGGATAGAGTGCCAGCCTGCGGACTGAAGGGTCCCAGGTTCGATTCCGGTCAAGGGCATGTACCTTGGTTGCGGGCACATCCCCAGTGGGAGGTGTGCAGGAGGCAGCTGATAGATGTTTCTCTCCCATTGATGTTTCTAACTCTCTATCCCTCTCCCTTCCTCTCTGTAAAAAATCAATAAAATACATTAAAAAAAATTGACATTGTCACTGTGAATGGCAGCCCCTTTGACGGATGTCGTGCAGTGTGCAAGCCCCGAGCTGCCCCCCGGGCTGGGCGGCAGGCAGTAGCTGAGTCCTCTTCCTTCTCGTCCACTGCAGACGTACTCGGGCCTGTTCTGTGTGGTCATCAACCCGTACAAGCAGCTCCCCATCTACACGGAGGCGATTGTGGAGATGTACCGGGGCAAGAAGCGCCATGAAGTGCCGCCCCACGTGTACGCGGTGACCGAGGGGGCCTACCGCAGCATGCTCCAGGGTGAGTGTGGGCCGGGGCATGGGATCTCAGACTCTGCGGCTTCTTGTCGGGCAGGAGGAGACACAGCGGTGGGCGGGCTCTGAGTCCTGCCCGACAGGCCCCTTTTTCATCGGCCTCCGTGGCCACCCCTTCTCGAAACAAGCACCGTTTGGGAGTCATGTGGGCCAGGGTTCTGCCAAAATGTCTCTTGAGACAGTGATTCTCAGAGCGCTCCTCCGCTCACCGTCTCTGTTGCTGGTGGGATCTGCATGGACATGGGTGGAGAGCAGCCCCTTACGTGATGGGCAGATGGGGTTGCCGCACCGCTGGGCAGGTTGGGCACTGCACGGGGGTGTCTGTTAAAGGGGCCGCCGGTCGTGCCACAACAGTATGAATCAGTCCTGGCAAAATTACACGGCCACACACAATGTGCTCATTACTTATTTACTGTACATCACCTATTTTATTTTATTTATTGTTAATCCCTACCCGAGGATACTTTTTCCATTGATTTTTGAGAGCGAGTGTGGAAGGGAGGGAGGGAGGGAGGGTGAGAGAGAGAGAGAGAGAGGGAGACATTGATGTGAGAGAGGCACATTGATTGGTGCTTCCCATGCACCCTGACCAGGGCCAGGATCAAACCTGTAACCCAGATACAAGGCCTTATCCAGGACTCAAACCTACAACGCTTTGGTGCGTGGGTTGACGCTCTAACCATTGAGCAACACCAGCCAGCGCTATCGCCTACCAGTATTTTAATAAATATTTTGTATGTATTAAGATACATATTAAATATTTTAAAATGTATACCTTTCAATCATATGACATAGAAGAGTATGCAGCAGTATATGTGTATTGTATGTATTATACTTACATCATTTAAAAAATGCTATGTCTCTAGGGTGTATTATAATGATATATTTATGTCGTGGCACGCAGCAGCTTTCAGCGTGCTGTGTCACCACCAGCAGCAGCAGCAGCACCTGCTTTGTCAGAAACTGGGGGGAGGCTCAGCAGACAGTGTTTAATGAGACCCCCAGGCTCCTTCTGCAGACCCTGAAGCAGGCGGCAGGTGTAATGGACGATCTAGAATGCGCCTGTTTCATGCAGTAGGACGTGTTTAGATGTCACGTTTTTATATTCACATTTTACATTTATCCTTCACCCTTGGTGACACTTGTTTCCGTAGTCTAATCTGTTATACATTTATTTGTATAATTTTCAGCTCTTATTATATCCACTTATTATTATACCTTAGGGATAAATGTACAATACAGTAAGGGGAGTGCCTACTATGGGCCAAGCACATTTTGTGGATTAGCACGTTTAACCTCACAGCAACCCCATGAAGCAGGTGAGCTCATCTCCCTGGCTTCCAGATGGGGAAACTGAGGCACAGTCCTTGCCCCCATTGGTGGCTGAGGTAGGATTTGAACCCAGGGTCCCCGACTCTTGCCTCTCTGAGGTCCAGGATCCCCCTCTTATGTCTTTGGATCTCACATGGCACAGGTAGGGGCTCAAATTGATGTTTGATGAATGAGTGATATGCTATTCAGTTGGAGTTTATTGTCTCCTCAGGTGAGAAAACTGAGGCTCAGAGAGGGACAGCTGCTTTTCCAGGAACACACAGAAAGCAAGAGTTGGGTGTGGTATTAGAATGCAGGGTGTCACACATCAAAACCCAAGCCTTCCCTTATCCTCCAGGAATTATTTTGAATAGGGAGTGGCCAGCATAAGGGGCCGGGGTCCTGCAGGAGAGACTCTTCCAAGTGACATGTTCTCCTCTCTCCCCTACAGATCGTGAGGATCAGTCCATTCTCTGCACGTGAGTAGTCCTGAGGGCTTCCTGGTGGAGGTGGTCCCAGCTGGGTGTGGCTCTCCTTGGAGTGGAATCATTGCTGACCCCTCTTGCTTCCCCTTGTTCCCCCCACACAGTGGGGAGTCCGGAGCCGGGAAGACAGAAAACACCAAGAAGGTCATCCAGTACCTCGCCCACGTGGCATCATCACCGAAGGGCAGGAAGGAGCCGGGCGTACCGGTAAGTGACCTGCTCTAGAGCCTGCCACCTGCAGTGCCCCCTCCATCTCAGGCTTGGCTCCCCCCATAACTCCCTATCTTCCTCAGGGGGGCCAGAGTTGTGGGTCTTCTCCTGGCTTCCCATGCTGCTGAGCACCTACTGTGTGCCTAATAGATTGCTGGGAGCCGTGGCAGGTGGAAAAGAAATGCAAGGACCAGTTGTTGGCCTTTGGAACAGTATCCAGGCACATAGTAGGTGCTTACATTCCTGAGCACCTACTATGTGTCAGGCCTAATTTAGATACCTGCAGTGCCCTTGCTGGCTTTATAAGCAGGCATTTATATAGCGCTTGTCCCTGTGCTCACATTAATTTAATGCTCCAGGGACGTGGGTGGGGTGTTGTTTCCCTGTGTCAAAATGAGAAACCGAAGAAAGGGCTGGAGGAGTCGCTTTCGGAGGTCACACACCCAGCAAGGGCTAGAGTGGATTCAGACCCAGGCATGTGGTCCCCCCAGGCCACCTGGCTCCACACGCCCAGTTTCCCCTTGTCGCTCTCCTGCCCTGCCCACTGTCTGAGACCACCAGCTCACTTGTGTGTCCACGTTTCATGTGCCGTGTCCTGATCCATGTCCCGGTCCGTGTCTCGTGTCCCGTGACTTCCTCAGGCCTCCACCGGCACCATGTCTTATGTGAGTAGCAGGGAATCACCTCGAATCCTAATGCCACCCAGGTCACCCCAAACTACAGTCTTCCTGACACACAGGGCCCAAGGCATTGATGGTTATACCTGCCAGGGAGTCACACTGCTGCTTATGGTAGTCCTACTAGGTGCACACCAGGCCCTGCACTGTCATTTAATGCAACCCTGCTATGTACACACAGCCCCCCGCTCCCACTGTGTACACACACCTAGGGCCCATGCTGTCATTTAATGTGATCCTACTGTATGTACAGACCCAGTCTGAATTGCTACTTATATTAGCTCTACGGTGTGTGCAGACTGGCCACAAATATCAACATGAAATAACTCAGAGACCAAAAATACCATTTATTGCTGATCTGCTAAATGTTTGTAGATAGGGCCCATAGACACCATGAATTCACACAACCCAGAGACACACACTGCCATGTACAGGCCCTCGGCTCAGGCTGGTCTCTGAGGGCTCTCAAGGAAATTAAAGAAATAGGCCATGCCCTAGAGAGCCTGGCTAGGAAGGAGGAAAAGAAAATTGCCTTTTATTGAGCACCTACTATGTTCCTGGCTCTGACACCAAGATGGCTGTGGGGAAGTTCAGAGTCAGATCCCCCACCCACAGGGAAGGAAACAGCCATTTCTTGAATGCCTACAATGTGCCAGTTGGAGGCACTTTATGTACAGATGGTATAGATTTTTCCTCAATCATTTCACAAGTAATGCATGCGTACATATTCCCTGTAACAACAGCAAAATCAGATCAAGTGGAATTCCTTTCTTCCGCTCAGTGCCTCTTCCTTGGAGTAGCTTACACTGTTGACAGTTTGGTGTGTATCCTTGCAGACCTTTCTCTAAATGTTTACAAACATATATACATACCTGTAGAATCGGGAGTCTTGGGTGGGGTTTTTTTTCTCTCTCTCAATTTATTTATTTATTCTTTTTTTTATTTTATTGATTTCAGAGAGGAAGGGAGAGGGATAGAGAGATAGAAACATCAATGATGAGAGAGAATCATTCATTGGCTGCCTCCTGCCTGCCCCCTACCTGGGGGGGGATCGAGCTGGCAACCCAGGCATGTGTCCTTGGCTGGAATCGAACCTGGGACCCTTGAGTCCACAGGCCGAAACTCTATCCATGAGCCAAACCAGCTAGGGCTCAATTTGTTTTTTTTTAATCAATGGGATTACATTGTAGGTACTGTCCTGCAGGGTTTTGTTTGCCTTGTTTCCACTGGACAATATATCTTGGAGATGGTTGCTAGTTCCCTTCACCGTAGACTGACAGGCCCCACCCGGATGCAGGGAGGTGGGCACACACCCAGACACACAAAAGCTCCCACCCTCCCTCCTCCCCCCCGCCCCCGGCCACGTTCGGCCAGCTGCAGCACAGACCCCCCCATCTCCTGCCCCCTTCTCACTGAGGTGCCCCCCTCCCAGGGCGAGCTGGAGCGGCAGCTTCTTCAGGCCAACCCCATCCTGGAGGCCTTCGGCAACGCCAAGACGGTGAAGAATGACAACTCCTCCCGATTTGTGAGTGCAGGGAGCGCGCTGCCTGGATGCCTGGCGCCAAACAGCAGCTGGGCATGAAGAGGGGGGGCGGGGCAAGCGGGGGGGCGGGGAGATGTGTGAGTAGGCCGAGGGGGGAGAGGCTGGTGGGGCTGGGGGCCTGGGTCCCGAGGAAAGAAGTCAAAGGGGCCTGGACCTTGGATTCCCCAGGGAGCCCCCACTGAGACCCCATGACTGGGGCGGGGTTCAGGTGCAGGGAGAGAAGGACAAGAGGCAGGCCTGGCTCCGGGAGGGGTGGGTGTGCGTGAGGGCTGCTCTTCAGACCCCCAGCTAAGCCCCCACGCGCTTACCTCCCAGGGCAAGTTCATCCGCATCAACTTCGACGTCGCCGGGTACATCGTGGGCGCCAACATCGAGACCTGTATCCTTCCGGCCTGGGGGTCTGGGGGGCTGGGGGCTGGGGGCGCGCCGGGGAGGGAGGCGCCTGGGATCTCACCGCTTCCAGGGAGCCGGCGTCTGTCTACCCGCACAGGAAGCCCTGGCTCCCCGCTGCGCAGAAACCGTGCCTCGGTTCCCCCCTCAGTGGAAAGGGAAGGATCGCAGAACCTCAGGAAAGGACAGAGAGGGCATCTCCACGTGGAGGGAGGCGGGCGGGGGCTCCCGCTGCGTTTAGGGGAAGGCGGGCACAGCCCTGCTGCGGGGCGGTGGGTCGGGGTCCCCTACACCATCTCCGGGTTCGGTGGCCCACTCGGAGGACTCAGGCCTCGGCACACAGTCACACTCACGCCCTGATTCATCACGGCGGAAGGACACCGCACAGTTAGCCAGGGAATCAGCCGGCTTCCAGACCCCTCTCCCGGGGCAGCCACAGGGGCATGCACGTCCCCCAGCAGAGAGAGGGGCCAGGAAGCTCATCAAAGGCGCGGCGCCCAGGGTTTTATTGGGGGCAGGTCCCCAGTCAGCACCCCCTGCCCGGAACATGCCCACGTCCCAGCTCCCAAGGGAAAGCAGGTGCCAGCAGAAGCCCCGTTGTTTGGGAGAGTTTAGGCTTAGGGAGCCCCGCCCGAAACCCAGGCTCCCGCACACCAGCCAGGGGCAGCCGCAGGCGCTCAGGGGCCTCAGGCCTGCTGTGTCCGCCCGGCTCTGTGTCAGGCCTGCACGCGCCCCGGGAATTTGCAAGCTAAAACACGGGCCCTGAGTGCAGATGGAACAAGGCGCTGAGCTGGGCTCCAGACCAGCTCTGCTGTTTTGAGGCTGTTGGGACCCTGGGCACGTGATGAGACCTCTCCGTGCCTCAGTTTCCCCTCTGTAGAAGGGGAAGGATCACAGAACCTGCCCCAGAAGGGTTTAGGGAATGGAGTGGGTCAGATTCTCAGCACTGCGCCCACCACATAGTAAGCAGTCAATAATGAGCTCTTGTTATTAAAAGTAAATTAATATTATTTTAATCCTCACCTGAGGATATGTTTTTATTGATTTTGAGAGAGAGAGAGAGAAACATTGATCAGTTGCCACCTGGACAGGAAAAGCCCCACCGAGGAATGAAACCCACAACCTAGGCATGTGCCCTGACCAGGAATCGAACCCAAAACCTTCTGGTTCGTGAGATGACACTCCAACTAATTGAGCCACCCAGCCAGGACTTGATGTTCATATTCCTGATGCATAATCATTCATCATCATTTTAACGGCATTAATAAGAAACCATATCCCTGCCCGGCTGGCGTGGTTCCGTGGTTGAGCGTCAACCTATGAACCAGGAGGTCACGGTTCCATTCCCAGTCTGGGTTTTGGGCTTGATCCCCACTGATCTCGCCATGTCTGTCTCTCAGCCCCTCCTCTCTCAGCCCGCGAGGCGGTGCCGTCATCACCCCGTGTAACAGGAGGGAACTGAGGCTGGGGCTCTCTGCACCCAGGGTCACATGGGTCGTGTGCGCTTCCCCCACCCTCTCTGCCCTGTGCGACCCTCCCCCCTGCGGCTCCCTGAAGTCAAAGGACAGCCTATGTTAACGACTGTTACGCAACATACATGCTCCGTGGTCCACGCGCAGGGGGTACGGAGGGGCGAATGAGTTGTTGGGCGTTTTATTTACCCTGAGGTGTGTCGCCGATTGTTAGTATGTGAACGAGTCACATGGCTTTCCTAGAGGAGGCAGTAGCCCCGATATCCGTGCAGGGAAACTGAGGCTGGGAGGGTACTGATGGCAGATGTTCTTACTGTAACTCGTTTACCCTCCCAGCGACTCGGTGGTGGGTGTTGTGATCAAGCCCCTTTCACAGATGAGGAAACTGAGGCACAGGGTTTCAGTGATGTGCTCAAGGCCGCTCAGCCAGTCAGTGGCAGTGCCCCTGGGCGGGGCTGGGAAGGACTCCACCGCCTTACGGGATAGCAGGGGGGCCGAGGGGATCGAGGGGGCCAGGCAGGGTCCCCTCAACCCTCTTCTGCGGCACCTTGACTCCTCCACCCAGATCTGCTGGAGAAGTCGCGGGCCATCCGCCAGGCCAAGGACGAGTGCAGCTTCCACATCTTCTACCAGCTGCTGGGCGGCGCCGGCGAGCAGCTCAAGGGTCCGTGTTGCTGCTGGGCCCCGGCAGGAGGCGTGGGAGGAGGCAGGGGGCCCCTGGTGCCTGTCCGGCTCCTGCCGGGCAGTGGATGCTGTGGCCTCCTGGATCCCACGACCCCTGGCCTCACGACTTGTGCCCACATAGTCCCGCCCCCCGCCCTGGCCCCCCTGCCCTCTGGCCCTGCTGCCTCCCGGGTCTTGATCACATTGGCCCGGTGGCCACGTGGCTCCTGCTCACGCTCACGTCTCTCTGCTCACTCCAGCGGGTGTGACTCCTGCTTTGCCGTGGCTCCCGCAGCCTCTCCTCCCGTGGTCCTGGCCTGGGTGGCTTCGCGGCTCTCCTCGCTCTGCTGCTGCCTGAGGTTCTCCTGCCTCTCGCTCACGCTCCTCCCGCCACTCCTCCCGCTCCCGCTCCTCCTGCCGGTGGCTACGACAGCGGCCCCCACTGTCCCCGCTGCCTGCTGTCCGAGGCTCCTCTCATTCTGGCTCCTGCCCCCCGCCTGACCCCCCTCACCCAGGCTCCCGATCACAGTGGCTTCTGAGCCACACGCCCTCTGCTGCTGCCCCTGCCGTGGCTTCCGCTAACTCGGGGCCCCTCTGGCCCATTGCTTCTGCCGACCAGCGGCTCCTGCCTGCTCTGGGCAACCCCGGCACAGGAGAATCCCTATGGGAGGAGGGAAGACTAATGGTCTAAGACGTGCTAAGTAAGCACCCACTCCACCCCCAGTCCAAACCGGGCCCCTGAGGAAAGGCTCCTCCCTCGTTGAACCGAGGAGGAGACCGAGGGTCCCAGTGGGGAAGGGCCTGTCCTGGGGTGGCCTCCGAGGAAGCTGGGATGTGAGTCGACCTCCACCATTCGCCCTTGACCTCAGCCCCCACTCCTTCCCCTGCAGCCGACCTCCTCCTGGAGCCTTGCTCCCAGTACCGCTTCCTCACCAACGGACCCGCGTCCTCCCCCGGCCAGGAGCGAGAGCTCTTCCAGGAGACGCTGGAGTCCCTGCGTGTCCTGGGATTCACCCACGAGGAGATCACCTGTGAGTGTGCCCTGAGCCCGCGAAGGGTGGGAGTAGGGGGGAGGGCTGGTCATTCATTCCTTGGATTATTCGCTTGAGCGTTTATTGAGCAAGTACCGTGTGCACACTGGGTATGAGACCGATAAGCATTCCTGCCTCCGGGAGACTGGCTAAATGAGAACTACAATCCAGATAAATCAGGAATTCTGTGCTCTCCCAGAAGGCGATGAATGCCAGGGAGGAAAATAGAACCAGGGATGGAGGGGGGAGAAGGGGACAGCTTTAAGTGGAGAATCAGGAGGGGCCCACGGAGATGGTGAGCAAAGGCCTGGGGGAGCTCAGGGAGTGAGCATTGGTGATATCAGGGAAGAGCGTTTCAGGCAGGGGAGCCGCCTGTGCAAAGGCCCTGGGGCAGGGAAGGCATGGCATGTTTGAGGGATGCGACTTCTGTCTACTATGTGATAGAGGGGAGTGAGGGATGGAGCTGCAGAGCCAGGCGGGGCCTCATTCCAGCCTGAGGAGTGGCTGGGGCTTGTCCTGGGATTGCTCTGGGGAGCCTTGGAGAGCTCGGGGCAGGCCAGGGTCAGCTCTGGGCCATGCGGAGGATGGACGGAGGTCGGGAGGAGGCGGAGGCGAGGGTGCAGGGAAAATGGTGTTGTTCCGGGTGTGGGATACTCGGATCGTCACCTTGTGTGATGCTGGTTTGCCCTGAGCTTGTCACCAAACAGTGTGTTTTGACCCTAGTCCAGCTGCAGTGCTGTGTTCGCTCACTAGGCCACCTTAACCATAACAAAGGACCCCACCCGAGCCCCCCAAATGGCAGGAATGGGTCATGTTGCGTTGTGGCGGCCGGGAGACCAGGCGTGGGCAGGGTCGGCTGGTCCTGGGAGAATCTGTCCCCCGCCCCTCCCCTCGCTTCTGGTGGTTTCCTGGCAACCTACCTATTTCCTGCGCCTGTAGGAGCGTCACCTCATCTGCCTCTGTGTTCACATGGCACTCTCCCCATGCGCACACCTGTGTGTGCAACTTCCGCCTGGTGTGAGGACGCCCATCCCGTCCCACTGAATTAGGGGCCCAGTGCGACCTTGTCTTAGCTGTAGTGATGTCACCTGCCATGACCCCACACCCAGATGCGGCCACATTCTGAGGGGTCCTGGGGTTAGGGCTTCAGCATACCTTTTGGGGGGCGGGCATGATTCCTCCCATAACAAGCACATAGAGGTTGACCTCCGCCATGTTCCCGCAGCGCCTGAGGTTCTGTGGTTTGGGTGGCCTGTGGTATTTTTCACCGAGGAAAGACCCTGATTTCCAGGGCAGGGCAGGGCAGGGTAGGGTCGGGTCAGGCCGGCCTCGCTCTCCTCTGGTCCCTGGCGCTGCGGGAGGCCCCAGGAGCCGTGGTTGGTGGCTCCAGGGCCCAACTGGGAGGGCTGCGGACCGAGAGCCAGCTTGGCCGCCTCCCCGGACCCATTGACACAGGTCGCTGGCCTCCCCTGCCGCGTTTCCCAATCGCGGTTGCACAACTCCCGCCTGCCCGTCTCCGCTCTCCCTGGGCAGCTGGCAAACAGATTCAGATGGTGGGGGCCTGGGCCGCCTGCCTGGCCCCTCAGGTTCCGCCTGACCTCCTGACACATGTCACCTCAAATAACCCTCCCGGCCCAACGAATGGCACGCAGCGACAGGTGAATAGGCCAAAGGTCTTCCTGGGAAAACCAAGTCTCCTAACCCCCCCCCACCTCCACCCCCCCACCTGAATTTTGTACCATTAAGCTCCCTGCTTCTCCTTGTAGAAATATTTCAGATAACTTAGAAAAGATGCACATATTTTTCCCGTGATGACAGGCATTCTCTAGCCGAGGGCTGGTGCTCAGCAGAGCTGGTGATTCAACTGTTAAGATGTTTCTCCACCGATTTAAAATGTCCCCCACAGCCTCACTCCAGGTGGGCCCCGCCCCCTGACCTTCCTCCCAAGACACCTGAGATGCCCAACCAGCAGGTGAAAACCATCTGGCACCTCTGCCCCATGTCGGGTCCCACGTGGCGCAGGGTTAGTCAGCTCATCACCCAGTGCACGGGGGCTTTGCTCCCTGCTTTTCCCACCAAATGATGCATTTTGGCCATCATTGTGTTTTAGTCCCCGTAGGCGAACTTCAGTCCTTTTATGTGGCTGCATAAGTTTTCATTGTTTATAAATATACTAGAGGCCCGGTGCATGAAATTCATGCACGATTAGGATCCCTAGGCCTGGCCGGCGATCAGGGCCAATATGTGGGGCGACTGGCGGGGCAGTTGAGGGCTCCCGGTGGCACCTGCCTTGGCTGGCCTGGGGCATGCGGGCTGGGGGCAGCTCCTGGGGTGAGTGTCTGCCCCCTGGTGGTGAGTGTATGTCATAGCGACCGGTCATTCCACTGGTCGGTCGATTTGCCTATTAGGATTTTATTATATAGGATATTTTTTAACTCTCACCTGAGGATATGTGTTTACTGATTTTTAGAGAGAGAAGAAAGGAGAGAGAGAGAGAAAGAGAGAAACATCTATGTGCAGGAGAAACATTGGTTAGTTGCCTCCCATACCCGCTCTGCCTGGGGATTGAACCGGCAACCTTTTGGTATATGGGATGATGCTCCAACCAACCGAGCCACTGGGCCAGGGTAGCTTTCACTGTTTAGATGAACTATGAGTCTTTTTTCCAAACCCTGTTCCTGGGGGGTAGACCCTTGGGGTGATTACCTCCCACTGCTATTGGACGACCAAAAAGAATGCCCTGAATATCCTTGTCCCTCGTCTTCCTGCTCATGTGAGAACAGGCCTGTAGGCTCAGTTCTTAGAGGAGATGGGGGGGGGGGACCCAGGGAGAGGTGCAGGCTTTGTTTTTATCCTGTTTATATGTTTACCAGCCTTAGCGAGATGTGATTAACCTACCCAGCCGTTCACCTAGTTCAGTGGTCGGCAAACTGCGGCTCGCAAGCCACATGCGGCTCTTTGGCCCCTTGAGTGTGGCTCTTCCACAGATTACCACGTGCAGGCGCGCAAGTACAGTGCAATTGAAACTTCGTGGCCCATGCACAGAAGTCGGTATTTTGTGGAAGAGCCACACTGAAGGGGCCAAAGAGCCGCATGTGGCTCGTGAGCCGCAGTTTGCCGACCACTGACCTAGTTCAAGGGCACAAGCCCGTGGCTTTCAGTGCGTTCGCAGAGGTGTGCGTCCGTCACCACCATCGATGTGAGACATTTTCCGTGGCCCAAGGAAGTAACTTGCGCCCTTTGCCATCACCCTCCCGTTTCCTCCGCCAGCCCTTGGCAGCCACTCACCGGCTTCCCGTCTGCGGATTTGCCCATCCTGGGCTGGTCCTGTCAGTGGGATCATAGAGGCCCCTGTGGCTGGCTTGTCACTCGGCATGAGTTTCCCCGTGCACCCATGAGGTAGCCTGTATCAGCTTCGCTCCTTTTAATTGCTGAATATTTTTGATTATCTTTTTATTATGGGAAATTTCAAACACGTGTGCAAGTAGAGCAGAGGGTAATGACCCCTGGGCACCTGGCATCAGGACCAACAAGTACCCACTTGTGGTTTTTGGGTTTCACCTTTGACAACGCTCCCCCCCCCCCCCCCCCGCCCCCCGTTAATTTTAATTGTAAAGAATCAACCTCATCGCCGGCCAGTAGGTGGCGCTAGTTCCCACTCCCTGTGGCTGCTCCCTTGCTTGCTCGCTCGCACAACCTTTGTGAGTTTGTTGGTAGATTTTGTGTTTCACTTACAAGGAGTGGAGCCAGCGGGTCAACTTTTCATAGACTGTCCTTTTGACAAAAGGAGACAGAGGTCCAGGGAGGTGGGGCATCTGCCCGGGACTCACCCCATTGTGGCTGCAAGGCCAGCCCCGGGTCCTTCCCAGAGAGGCAGGTGGGTACCTCTGGGTCACCCTCCGGACGCCCAGGGCAGCCTGCTGTAGGCGTGCTACATGGTCAACTCCAATGCCGGGCGCAGCCTTGCTGTGGGAAGCCAGAGGGTTCTGAAATGCTGGCCAAATCCACATAAAATCCTGAACGAAAGCAACAACAATCTTTCCTCCGATTACACAGTGGGCTCCCCCCTACCCCCCCGCCCGGAAAATTCACCGTGCATCCAAACCAGACGCTTATGTGTTTATACGTAAAACAGGAGGGATTCTTGTCAGATCACTGTGCAAACCATTGCTTCACAGATGTGACTCCCAATGGGACATTTAGGAGTCACACGGGATGTGGGCAATTTTTTTTTTTAATATGTTCTTATTGATTTCAGACAGGAAGGGAGAAAGAGAGATAGAAACATCAATGATGAGAGAGAATCATGGATCAGCTGCCTCCTGCACACCCCCTACTGGGGATCGAGCCCGCAACCGGGTCATGTGCCCTTGACCGGAGTCAAACCTGGGACCCTTCGGTCTGCCGGCCGACGCTCTATCCACTGAGCCAAACCGGCTGGGACTGATGTGGGCGATTCTTTGCAGTACAGAGGGGCGTCTGCCTTGTCCCCACCTGCCCACACCCTGGGACACCCAGAAACACTCCACTCCTTGCCTCAATGGCCCCCAACTTTACATCAGCCAAGTCCTACACATTCCTGAGATGTACACTAGGGGGCAGCATTGCCCACTTTAAATTTTTTAAAATTGATTTGAGAAACATTGATGTGAGAGGGAAACATCTGTCAGTTGCCTCCAGCACGTGATCCAGCCAGGGATCGAACCCAAAACCTGGGCATGTGCCCTGGCCGGGAATTGAACCGCCACCTTTCAGTGCACGGGACGATGCTCCAACCAACTGAGCCCCACCGGCCGGGGCAGCATTGCCCGCTTTTGGAGCTCTGCACAGACTGGCAAATACAGACGCTCTTAGACTCACGCTGCGGTTGCCTCCCAATAAACCCATGGGAAGTTGAAAATGTCATAAATCGAAAATGCATCTAACACACCTACTGAACATCACAGCTTAGCCTTGCCAACCCACAGCTGGGCAAACCACCTCACACAAAGCTTTTTTTTTTTTAATATTTTTTTATTGGTTTCAGAGAAGAAGGAAGAGGGAGAGAGAAACATCCATGATGAGAGAGAATCATTGATCGGCTGCCTCCTGCACGCCCCCTACTGGGGATCGAGCCTGCAACCCAGGCATGTGCCCTGACTGGAATCGAACCTGGGACCCTTCAGTCCTCAGGCCGACACTCTATCCGCTGAGCCAAACCGGCCAGGGCTAACACAAAGCTTTTATGCTAAAGTGTCAAATACCTCCTGGAACTTATGTGATTATGGCTGTGGCCTTCATGCTGGGCAACGATGTTGTTTCGTCTCAAGAGTGATTGCCACCCTAACATACTCCTGTGCGTTATAACCGGCACTCCTGGTGCGTTATAACCGGCACTCCTGGTGCGTTATAACCGGCACTCCTGGTGCCTTATAACCGGCACTCCTGGTGCCTTATAACCGGCACTCCTGGTGCGTTATAACCGGCACTCCTGGTGCCTTATAACCGGCACTCCTGGTGCGTTATAACCGGCACTCCTGGTGCGTTAGAACCGGCACTCCTGGTGCGTTATAACCGGCACTCCTGGTGCGTTAGAACCGGCACTCCTGGTGCGTTAGAACCGGCACTCCTGGTGCGTTATAACCGGCACTCCTGGTGCCTTATAACCGGCACTCCTGGTGCGTTATAACCGGCACTCCTGGTGGGTTATAACCGGCACTCCTGGTGCGTTATAACCGGCACTCCTGGTGCGTTAGAACCGGCACTCCTGGTGCGTTAGAACCGGCACTCCTGGTGCGTTATAACCAGTACTCCTGGTGCGTTATAACCGGCACTCCTGGTGCGTTATAACCGGCACTCCTGGTGCGTTATAACCAGTACTCCTGGTGCGTTATAACCGGCACTCCTGGTGCGTTATAACCGGCACTCCTGGTGCGTTAGAACCGGCACTCCTGGTGCGTTATAACCAGTACTCCTGGTGCGTTATAACCGGCACTCCTGGTGCGTTATAACCGGCACTCCTGGTGCGTTAAAACCGGCACTCCTGGTGCGTTATAACCAGTACTCCTGGTGCGTTATAACCGGCACTCCTGGTGCGTTATAACCAGTACTCCTGGTGCGTTATAACCGGCACTCCTGGTGCGTTATAACCGGCACTCCTGGTGGGTTATAACCGGCACTCCTGGTGCGTTATAACCGGCACTCCTGGTGCGTTATAACCGGCACTCCTGGTGCGTTATAACCAGTACTCCTGGTGCGTTATAACCAGTACTCCTGGTGCCTTATAACCGGCACTCCTGGTGCGTTATAACCGGCACTCCTGGTGGGTTATAACCGGCACTCCTGGTGCGTTATAACCGGCACTCCTGGTGCCTTATAACCGGCACTCCTGGTGCGTTATAACCGGCACTCCTGGTGCCTTATAACCGGCACTCCTGGTGCGTTATAACCGGCACTCCTGGTGCGTTATAACCGGCACTCCTGGTGCGTTATAACCAGTACTCCTGGTGCGTTATAACCAGTACTCCTGGTGCGTTATAACCAGTACTCCTGGTGCGTTATAACCAGTACTCCTGGTGCGTTAGAACCAGTACTCCTGGTGCGTTAGAACCGGCACTCCTGGTGCGTTATAACCGGCACTCCTGGTGCGTTAAAACCAGTACTCCTGGTGCGTTATAACCAGCACTCCTGGTGCATTATAACCAGTACTCCTGGTGCGTTATAACCAGTACTCCTGGTGCGTTATAACCGGCACTCCTGGTGCGTTAGAACCGGCACTCCTGGTGCGTTAGAACCGGCACTCCTGGTGCGTTAGAACCGGCACTCCTGGTGCCTTATAACCGGCACTCCTGGTGCGTTAGAACCGGCACAACTGGTGCGTTATAACCGGCACTCCTGGTGCGTTATAACCGGCACTCCTGGTGCGTTAGAACCGGCACTCCTGGTGCGTTAGAACCGGCACTCCTGGTGCGTTAGAACCGGCACTCCTGGTGCGTTAGAACCGGCACTCCTGGTGCGTTAGAACCGGCACTCCTGGTGCCTTATAACCGGCACTCCTGGTGCGTTATAACCGGCACTCCTGGTGCGTTAGAACCGGCACTCCTGGTGCGTTAGAACCGGCACTCCTGGTGCGTTATAACCAGTACTCCTGGTGCGTTATAACCAGTACTCCTGGTGCGTTAGAACCGGCACTCCTGGTGCGTTAAAACCGGCACTCCTGGTGCGTTAAAACCGGCACTCCTGGTGCGTTAGAACCGGCACTCCTGGTGCGTTAGAACCGGCACTCCTGGTGCGTTAGAACCGGCACTCCTGGTGCGTTATAACCGGCACTCCTGGTGCGTTAGAACCGGCACTCCTGGTGCGTTATAACCGGCACTCCTGGTGCGTTAGAACCGGCACTCCTGGTGCGTTAGAACCGGCACTCCTGGTGCGTTAGAACCGGCACTCCTGGTGCGTTAGAACCGGCACTCCTGGTGCGTTAGAACCGGCACTCCTGGTGCGTTAGAACCGGCACTCCTGGTGCGTTATAACCGGCACTCCTGGTGCGTTATAACCGGCACTCCTGGTGCGTTAGAACCGGCACTCCTGGTGCGTTATAACCGGCACTCCTGGTGCGTTAGAACCGGCACTCCTGGTGCGTTAGAACCGGCACTCCTGGTGCGTTATAACCAGTACTCCTGGTGCGTTATAACCAGTACTCCTGGTGCGTTAGAACCGGCACTCCTGGTGCGTTAAAACCGGCACTCCTGGTGCGTTAGAACCGGCACTCCTGGTGCGTTAGAACCGGCACTCCTGGTGCGTTAGAACCGGCACTCCTGGTGCGTTATAACCAGTACTCCTGGTGCGTTATAACCAGTACTCCTGGTGCGTTATAACCAGTACTCCTGGTGCGTTATAACCAGCACTCCTGGTGCGTTATAACCGGCACTCCTGGTGCGTTATAACCAGCACTCCTGGTGCGTTATAACCAGCACTCCTGGTGGGTTATAACCGGCACTCCTGGTGCGTTAAAACCGGTACTCCTGGTGCGTTATAACCGGCACTCCTGGTGCGTTATAACCGGCACTCCTGGTGCGTTAGAACCGGCACTCCTGGTGCGTTATAACCAGTACTCCTGGTGCGTTATAACCAGTACTCCTGGTGCGTTATAACCGGCACTCCTGGTGCGTTAGAACCGGCACTCCTGGTGCGTTAGAACCGGCACTCCTGGTGCGTTATTGTGCCGCGCCAGCACGGCCAAGGGTCATCCTGAGTGGGGGGGAGGGGGTGAAAGGATTAAAGAAAGACAGACAAGAGAATGAAAACTGGGTCTCGGTGGGACGCTGCTCCCTGATGTGGAGACAGCGCCAGCGCCCACAAGCCATGTCTTTATTTTATAGCAGATGCCACGAGGCAAAGTAGGGACGTGATCAAGTTGTTTACAGCATTCTCGTGAGTTTCATCCTCACTCACCTACATGCTCCCCAACTCTATCACAAGGCACGTGGGCTATGTGTTTGGACCATAGGTTCAAGCTTACAACCACAGCTGTTGGCTATGATTGTGCTGGGAGGGCCCAGCAATGAGAGGCAATGAGAGGACCCTGTCCTTTCATTAGTCCGAAGCTTGAACCTGGCCAAAACACCGTAACTGCACCCCACACATTATAACCAGTACTCCTGGTGCATTATAACCAGTACTCCTGTGCGTTATGACCGGTACTCCTGGTGCGTTAGAACCAGTACTCCTGGTGGGTTATAACTAGTACTCCTGGTGGGTTATAACCAGTACTCCTGGTGCGTTATGAACTGCACTCCTGGTGCGTTATAACCAGTACTCCTGGTGGGTTATAACCAGTACTCCTGGTGGGTTATAACCAGTACTCCTGGTGCGTTATAACCAGTACTCCTGGTGGGTTATAACCAGTACTCCTGGTGCATTATAACCAACACTCCTGGTGTGTTATAACCAGTACTCCTGTGCGTTATAACCAGCACTCCTGTGCGTTATAACCAGTACTCCTGGTGCGTTATAACCAGCACTCCTGGTGCGTTATAACCAGCACTCCTGGTGCGTTATAACCAGCACTCCTGGTGCGTTATAACCGGCACTCCTGGTGCGTTATAACCAGCACTCCTGGTGCGTTATAACCAGTACTCCTGGTGCGTTATAACCGGCACTCCTGGTGCGTTAGAACCAGTACTCCTGTGCGTTATAACCAGCACTCCTGGTGCGTTATAACCAGCACTCCTGTGCGTTATAACCAGTACTCCTGGTGCGTTATAACCAGCACTCCTGGTGCGTTATAACCAGCACTCCTGGTGCGTTATAACCAGCACTCCTGTGCGTTATAACCAGTACTCCTGGTGCGTTATAACCAGCACTCCTGGTGCGTTATAACCAGCACTCCTGGTGCATTATAACCAGTACTCCTGTGCGTTATAACCAGTACTCCTGGTGTGTTTGTGGTCATTCACTGAGAGGTGAACGTTTTGAGTTGCGCGGTGCCTACCACTGAGGTCAGCTCTCCTCCCGTGAACCAGTGTCCTTTGGTGGTCTGTTGGGTTTTAGCATTTTGTGCTTTTGTTGATGGTGGTGAGTGTGTCTGTAACGCCTTCCAGGCGTAGCGCTGGAGCGCTGGCCGCATTCCTGAGCACGCAGCTGCGATGCACCGTGCAGAGAGAATCTGTGTTAGACGAGCTTCCTCCAGGCACGGTGACAGTGCTGCTGGCTGGGAGCTCAGTGTGAATGAAGTGACAATACACAGGGCGGGGCAAACGCAGCTTGACAGCTGTGAGCACGGACGCACGGAGTTTGTTCTTGCATCATCACTTATTAATTAGTGTGTTCTTTTCCATGGGAACAGCTGTAAACCTACTTTTGACCTACCCTGTGTATGAATAAGATGTTTTTATTTTTTAAATATATTTTTATTGATTTCAGAGAGGAAGGGAGAGGGAGAGAGAGAGAGAAACATCAATGATGAGAGAGAATCATTGATCAGCTGCCTCCTGCACGTCCCCTACTGGGGATCCAGCCCGCAACTGGGCATGTGCCCTGAATGGGAATTGAACAGGTGACCTTTGGTTCCTGGGTAGACGCTCAACCACTGAGCCACACCGGGCGGGCGGGCGGGCAGGGTTTTGAAGCTCCGTGTCTAAGGGCTAGCTAATCTGGAGCCGCGGTGACCTCTCTCTCTGCCCCCCTAGCCATGCTGCGGATGGTCTCGGCCGTGCTCCAGTTTGGCAACATTGTCCTGAAGCGAGAACGGAACAACGACCAGGCCTCCATGCCTGACAACACAGGTGACGCCCCCTGCCTGCTGCCCACCCTCAGAGCACCCCTGCCCAGCTGGGCGCTCTCAGATCCCGCCCTTGGCTGAGTCTTTTCCAAAATAGCATTTCCCGCCGTCTTCCTGGTTATAAAAGGTGCAATCCCCGCTCAAAGTTTGACCGGCACCAGCGTGCCAGCGGGGGGTGGGGGTGGGGGAGAGGGCATGGGGGTGGCAGGGGAGGAGCAGGGTCCCCGGGCATCCCCGCCCCTCAGACACCTGCCTTTAGCATTGGGTATGTCTCCTCCTGGCCTCTGGGCTTGCATATATATTGTTTTGCCTTTCAGAAGCAGAATTATAGTTGTTATTCTTTTTTCTATCCAACTGGAAATAGCTCTGCTTTATTATTATTATTATTATTTTAATATATTCTTTTTTTTAGCATACCTAGTGCAAAGACCTTGGTCTCTTTCTTTAAAAAATATATTTTATTGATTTTTTTTACAGAGAGGAAGGGAGAGGGATAGGGATAGAGAGTTAGAAACATCGATGAGAGAAACATCGATCAGCTGCCTCCTGCACGCCTCCTACTGGGGATGTCCCCGCAACCAAGGTACATGCCCTTGACCAGAATCGAACCTGGGACCCTTCAGTCCGAAGACCAACGCTCTACCCACTGAGCCAAACCAGTCAGGGCTATTTTAATATATTCTTATTGATTTCAGAGAGGAAGGGAGAGGGAGAGAAAGAGAAACATCAACGATGAGAGGGAATCATGGATCGGCTGCCCCCTGCACGCCCCCTAGTGGGCATCGAGCCGGGAACTGGGCATGTGCCCTTGGCCGGAATGGAACCTGGGACCCTTCAGTCCGCAGGCCGACGCTCTACCCACTGAGCCAAACCGGCTCGGGCAAGGGGTGCTCACTTTTAGAAACGGAGGTGCCTGTGGTGGGAAAGGCGGGGCTTCTGTTCCCCACAGCGGGGGGCGGTGCCCCTTCCCAGTGCTGAGGGGTCCGTGTGCCCGTCTGTCCTCAGCTGCCCAGAAGCTCTGCCGCCTGCTGGGACTGGGGGTGACGGACTTCTCCCGCGCCCTGCTCACCCCCCGCATCAAAGTTGGCCGGGACTACGTGCAGAAAGCCCAGACCAAGGAGCAGGTAGGTGGTGCGGAGAGGGGGGTCGGGGAGACGGGGGGACGGGCGTGGGGAGAACCCCAGCCAAGGTCCCGGGTCTCAGTGGCCTATGCGTTTTTCCTCGCTCACTCAACCAACTTTTGCTGGGTGTTGGCCCAGTTACGGCTCTGGTCTGGTGCCGGGGATAAAAGCAGTGGTAGGAACACGGGTAATACAAGGTCAACAGGATGCTTCGAGGCGGGGATGCCTTCCATGAAGGGGAGGGCCAGGTGGTCGGGAAGGTCCTCTCCCGGGAGGTGATGTTCAGGTTGAGATCTGGATGTGCAAAGGCCCTGGGGTTGGAACAAGCCTGGCGAGTTGGGAACATTAAGGAGGTCAGTAAGGCTAGAGAGTGGGGAAGAAGGTGGTTGAAGCTGCAGGCAGAGGTTGGGAGGGGATAGATCATAGAGGGTCTTAGAGGCCACAGTAAGGAGGTGAGTTTTAGTAAAAGTGCAGCAGGAGGCCAGTGAGGGTTTAAGCCAGGGAGCAAGTTGACTCTGTTTGTTTTTTGTAAAAAAAAAAAAAAAAATCTCCTTTTCTTCTTTTTTTTTTTTTTGGTTAATCTTCACTCGAGGATATTTTTCCATTGATATTTAGGGAGAGTGGAAGAGAGAGGGAGACACAGAGAGAAACATCAATGTGAGAGAAACACATCGATCGGTTGCCTCCTGCATGAGCCCTGACCAGAGCCCAGGCCAGGGAAGAGCCTGCAACTGAGATACGTGCCCTTGACCAGAATCAAACCTGGGACCCTTTGGCCCGTAGGCCAATGGTCTATGCACTGAGCCAAACTGCCTGGGGCCCCTTACCTTCTTATAAAAAAATGTTTTTATTGGTTTCAAAGAGGAAGGGAGAGGAGAGAGAGATAGAAACATCAATGATGAGAGAGAATCATGGATCGACTGCCTCCTGCACACCCCTCACTGGGGATCGAGCCTGCAACCCGGGCATGTGCCCTGACTGGGGATCAAACCCTGACCTCCTGGTTCATAGGTGGATGCCTAACCACTGAGCCACGCCGGCCGGGTAAGGTCTCCTTATCTCCTGTGTGGAGAACGGAGAGCAGGGGGCACGGTGGAAGCAGCGAGTCATGGCGAGGCTGCTGCCATAATCCGAGCAAATGACCATGAGGCTGAGCCCGGGCTCACCATGGCGGGGGAGGAAAGGAGTCAACATGGGCTAGAGGTTTGCAGGGTCCAGCTCTTGGACAGAGGCCTCTGCCTGCCCCAGGCTGGGCACTCAAGGTGTGAGGGTGAAGACACACAGGGGGAGACGGGGACCAGAGGTCGGAGGTCACACTGACCAGGATTCCGCTCTCTGCTGAGGTACAGGAACCCCCAGGGCCAGGGGAGAAAGGTTCAAGGACAGCAGACAGCTGGCCAAGAGGTTAAGTTGTAGGATCCATTTCACAGATGAGGACATTGAGGCACAGAGAGGTTTATTCACATGTCCGCGGTAACACAGCCTCTAATGGCAGAGCCAGGATTCGAACCCAGGTTGGCAGGTCCCAGAGTCCACCCTCTTGACTGTGATGCTGTGTAGTTGGTTCAGGGAGCAGGGGGAGGACGAACGGACTGATGAGCCCCAAGTGCGTCACACCCCAGGGCTCGAGGAATGGTCACTGCTGTTCATGACCTCGTTCTTAAACCATGGGGGGTGGGGGCGGGGCCAAGGACGGGCTGGGGCCCCGGTGTGCATCCCATCCCGCACGCAGGCTGACTTCGCGCTGGAAGCCCTGGCCAAGGCCACCTATGAGCGCCTCTTCCGCTGGCTGGTCCTGCGCCTCAACCGGGCCCTGGACCGCAGCCCCCGGCAGGGCGCCTCCTTCCTGGGCATCCTGGACATCGCCGGCTTCGAGATCTTCCAGGTCCGCGCTCAGTGCCGGCTGAGGCCTGAGGGCCCATCACGCTGCCCCTCCCCCTCCCTCTGGGTCCCTGTCCCCCTCCCTCTGGGACCCTGTCCCCCTCCCTCTGGGTCCCCATCCCCCTCCCTCTGGGTCCCCATCCCCTCCCTCTGGGTCCCTGTCCCCCTCCCTCTGGGCCCCTGTCCTCCTCCCTCTGGGTCCCCATCCCCTCCCTCTGGGTCCCCATCCCCTCTCTCTGGGTCCCCGTCCCCTCTCTCTGGGTCCCTGTCCCCTTCCCTCTGGGTCCCTGTCCCCCTCTCTGGGTCCCCGTCCCCCTCCTCTAGGCCCCCATCCCTTCTCACGCTCCCCCTCCTCCCGCAGCTGAACTCCTTCGAGCAGCTGTGCATCAACTACACCAACGAGAAGCTGCAGCAGCTGTTCAACCACACCATGTTCGTGCTGGAGCAGGAGGAGTACCAGCGCGAGGGCATCCCCTGGACCTTCCTGGACTTCGGCCTCGACCTGCAGCCCTGCATCGACCTCATCGAGCGGCCGGTGAGCCCGCCCACAGCTCTGCCCACCGCCCACAGCGTCTCCCCACCCTCCTGTGGCCCAGGTCCAGGCCCTCCCCACCTCTCCCCCCCACCCCCACCTCGGGCCTCCCCATCAGTTAAATGGAGAAAACAACCCAGATCTCTGAGACCCTGGGACGTGCTGCCACAGGGCCCAGCTCCAACCACGGGCTCATCATGGCTGTCACTGTAACTGTTGTCCCCACGTTTCGTCTGACATCCACGTGTCAGTTATAAGAACTAAAAACCAGCCACCGCCTAAGTGCCCAGTATCTGGGGACCTGACTCGCTCTCCCTTCCTGTCAATGGTCAGGCCAACCCGCCTGGGCTCCTGGCCCTGCTGGACGAGGAGTGCTGGTTCCCCAAGGCCACGGACAAGTCCTTCGTGGAGAAGGTGGCGCAGGAGCAGGGCGGCCACCCCAAGTTCCAGCGGCCACGGCAGCTGCGGGACCAGGCCGACTTCAGCGTCCTGCACTACGCGGGCAAGGTAGAGGGCCGGGCCGCCTCGGGGCACGTGGGTGGGAGTGGGGGCCACTTGGCTACAGATCGGGAGGAGGGTTCCGACCACCGGAGGTCCACTGGGACAGGACACAGCCAGGCCAGGGGCTAGGAAAGCCCCGGGAGGAGTGAGGACTCTGTCTGGTGACATCAACAATGGCTTCCTCGAGGAGGGGATTTTCACAGTAGGTTTTGAGGGGTGGGTAGGAGTTCGCCAAGAGGAGAATCATGTACATTTTATCTACTCACTCAGCAAACAGGCGTCCTTGTGCACCCAGCCCTGTGCTGAGCAAAGTCGGGGGCCCAAGTCAGACATGGTTTCTGCCCTCACTGAGTTCCTTACCTGGAAGGAAGACAAATACAAACTATTGGCATGTAAGGCTGGCGGGTGCTTTGGTCGGGGCCCCTAAGGGCAGTGTCAAAGCCAAAGCCCAGGGGGAGCCCCAGGGACGGGTTCACAGAGAAGAGCAGTGTTTGATCTGAAACCTAAACTAAGGGCCAGCGAACAGTTTCTGTAAATAGCTTCAGCTTCGTGGGCCAGACACTCTGTCACTACCACTCGCTTCTGCCACTGCAGTGTGACGGAAGCCACTGGTAACTCATAAATGAAGACCTAAATGAAGGCCGTATTCCAATAAAACTTTATTTACAAAAACAGGTGGCAGGCCCGATCTGGCCTGTGGGCTGTCTGGCCTAAATGATGTGTGACAGGGGCCAGAAAGGACGGGTGAAGGGCAGGAAGGGCTCTGCAGGCGGAGGGAACAGCATGCACGGCGGCTGGGAGGCAGGGCCCCGTCTGTCCTGTGTAGAGCACTAAGTTTCCCAAACATTTTCTAAGATCTGTGTGCCTAGCTCTGTGCTGGGCTGGGATAGGCCCGGGCCCTGGCCTCAGGGAGCCCCTGTCTGGTGTGTGTGTGTGAGTCGAGGGGGGGGGGGGACATATGCAGGGTGTTGTGGTCAAGACCGTGACTCTGTGGGAGCCTCAAAACAAAACCCTGAATTCTCCCAAGCAACCATCCGTGGGAAATGCCAGAGTGAGGGACTCCGGGGGAGGGGGGGGCGGCAGAGGTAAAATCTTGAGGAGGAAGTGAGGGTGCACGTTTGAGAACAGCGTGGAAGCCGTGTGTCTGGAGTGGAATGAATAAGGAAGAAAATGGACGAGGTTAGAGGTGGACCAGGAAGCACAGGGAGAGGGGTCATGCTGGCGGAGGGTGCAGTTCCAGATATGGACACAAGGTGGCACCAGTGCTCTCCAGTGGTGAGCACCAGAGCCAGAGCCTCAGAACTTCTGGGGGGCTCCTGGAGAACTCAGGAGAGCCCCCGAATCTGCAAGTTCACCCCCCTCCCGTGCCCGACTCCACTCAGGTCGACTACAAGGCCAATGAGTGGCTGATGAAAAACATGGACCCTCTGAATGACAATGTGGCCGCCCTGCTGCACCAGAGCACAGACCGGCTGACGGCGGAGATCTGGAAAGACGGTGAGGACCCGCTCCCCCGGCCCGCGTCCCTTCCCCAGCCCACAGTGTGAGCGCCTTGTTTCCGGGGCTGAGTTTTCTGCTCAGGTGCAGAACTTACACAGGCCGGCCAGTCGGTCTCACAGTAGTGTTCGCAATGAGTGGTTGATTGATGTCTCAAGCCAGCATCCTATCCTGTATAATAAAAGGGTAAAATGCAAATCCATGGAGGGGTAGAACACAGGTCGCTATGACGCACACTGACCACCAGGGGCAGACACTCAACGCAGGAGCTGCCCCCTGGTGGTCAGTACATTCCCACAGGGGGCGCGCTGCTCAGCCAGAAGCCAGGCTCAGGCTGGCAAGGGCAGCGGCGGTGGTGGGAGCCTCTCCTGCCTCCGCTGCAGGTGGGCAGTAAGGAGCAAGTGCGGCCTGGGACTGTGAGAGGGATGTCTGACTGCCGGCTTAGGCCTGATCCCCGGAGGGAGCGGGCCTAAGCCGGCAGGCAGACATCCCCTGAGGGCACCCAGATTGTGAGAGGGTGCAGGCTGGGCTGAGGGACACCCCCCACTCCAGTGCACGATTTTTTGTGCACCAGGCCTCTAGTTCAATGATGAAACACTGCTCCTTAAACAAGACAAGGATGCCCACGGTCAGCACTGCTGTGAAACACTTTTTTGGCGATACTAGCCTATGCAATCAGATGAGAAAAAGAAATAAGTGTGTGCGCATTGTAAAGAAAGAGATAACATTATTTGTAGATGGCATATGACCACCCGCCTCCCCTAAAACACACACACACACAAGAGATTTGACTGGAAAAGAATTAATAACAATAACAAGTCCTAGCCAGTTTTGCTCAGTGGATAGAGCATTGGCCTGCGGACTGAAGGGTCCTGGGTTTGATTCCAGTCAAGAGCATGTACCTTGGTTACGGGCACATCCCCAGTAGGGAGCGTGCAGGAGGCAGCTGATCGATGTTTCTCTCTCATCGATGTTTCTAACTCTATCCCTCTCCTTTCCTCTCTGTGAAAAATCAATAATATATATATTTTTTTTTTAAAAAAAAGAATTAATAATGAGAACTCAGAAGGGAGTACTTTACAGGTAGATCAACTTTTAGACTTTTATTTATTTTTATATGTTTGTATTGATTTCAGAGAGGAAGGGAGATGGGGAGAGAGAGAGAAAACATCAATGATGAGAGGGAATTATTGATCAGCTGCCTCCTGCACACCCCACCCTGGGAATCAAGCCTGAAACCCGGGCATGTGCCTTGATCGGGAATCGAACCATGACGTCCTGGTTCATAGGTCGATGCTCAACCACTGAGCCACACGGGCTGGACTCAACCTTTATTGATTTGCTTTCTCACAAAGTTCCCTTCGGGGCCCCTGGGAAGAAGGAAGGTAGCAACAGACTGAGATACAGTGTTGGAGCTTTCTTGCTCCAAAAAGGCCGGTGGGAATTTGCCGTTAGTCTTCTTGGACTGTCACCTCTAAGAGGCCCGGGCAGAAGAGCCGATTGCCCCTGAGGTGGGCCCCAGACTTTCCCAAGCCTCGTCGGTGGCCCCCCATCCTGAGAGGAGGTTTGAGAACTGATTTGCTACAACTGGCAGCACCAGCACCTTAGTTTTTTCCGATCCCAGGTTTCCTGAAAGTGTCGATTTGCCTTAGTCTCTGATGGAAGTGAAAAGCGTAGTTGTAGAGGCGCCAGCCCACGCAACCAGACAAGAGAACAAAATGAGCAGGATGAGTGGTTCCCGGAGCAAGCCCACAGGGCACACGGGCGTGGCGCCTCGATCTTGTGAGCTGACTCGAGGAGGGAAGCTTTGACACCTGTGTCTCGTCTGGTTTGCACAAGAGGGAGTGCCACGCAGCGTTTGACATTCGGCAACAAAACCAGGTCCTGCTAGGAGAGGCAGCGCCTTCAGACTGAAAGTCACCCCCTGCCCCACGTCTTTAACGTCTGTGCCTCGTACACGGACACACCATGTCCCCGGCGACCCCTCCCACGTCCCGCCCCATCTGTGGCCGACTCTGAGGGTTCCAAGAGGGAAAGTGGGAGCAGCAAAGGCCCCCTGAGTCCCAGCCTGGAACATGGCACAGGGTCCCCCCAGGTCCCCTGAACATAGCAGCCACAGGCCAGCCCAGGCTCAAGGAGCTGCAAGTCACATGAGGGGTGGGAAACTGAGGCTACTGTGGCATGAATCCCTCTTACAGCTGCCCTGAGCCCACAGCTGGGTGCCCAGCGTCCTGGAAGCTGGGGGGGGGGGGGGGGAGCAGATGAAATGAGAGACAAAGGCAGCAGTCTGGGCAGAAGCGTGGGAGTCCGTGAGCTTCTGGGTGGTCGGGGGGCAAAGAGACACTAACAAAACAGACACAGAAGGAACCTCCAGGGAGAGAGACCTTTTTCCCTCCGGCACGGGTTCCTCCCAGAGGACATGCATCCCGCAGCCACGCTGATACCCCCGCGGGTGGACACAGAGGTGACCGGGGCCACCTCCCCGGCTGTGAAGGTCTCTGGTCGGGGTTCAGGCTTCCCCTCCTGCTCCGCCTCGCGTTGCTGACTAACAATCCTCTCCTCTCTCTCTCTTTGTGCCACCTTCTCTCCCTCTTCCCGTCCATACTGCTCCCTTCGCATCCCCATCTCTCTGCCACCTGTCCCCTCCCCCCATCTGTCCCCTCCCCCATCTGCCCCCTCCCCCCCATCTGTCTCCTCCCCCATCTGCCCCCTCCCCCAGAACAGGGGGGCTTCCAGCAATTCTCTTTCCTTGGCTCCTTCCCACCGGCGCCCCCAGGATCTTCAGGGAGGCACGGCTCTGCCATCTCTCCGCCAGGGGGTGGGTGTTGCTCTGCGTGGATGGGTGAGATTTGCCAGACGAGGAGGGTGGGCCTGTTGGACCGGGGACCTGGTTTTGCACACCCGTCCCTTTTCTCTCCACAAGGAGGCCTCGCATGCTTCCCCTTCCTCCCTGTCAGCTCCCTCAGCGGTGTCCAGACCTAGTGCCTTCCTCTAAGTCTAACCAAGTTGCTCAGATCAGCTGGCGTTTAATGGCACTGACTGTGTGCCTCGCTCTGTGCAAATCCCTTCTACAATTTTTGACACATAGACTCCTCTGAGCGGCCCACTGAGGCAGGTGTTAGCACTAAGACCCGCCCTTACACAGATGAGGAATTCAAGCACAGAGAGGTCAAGTCACCAGCCCGAGATCACACAGCCAGTACGTGGCGGAGCCAGGATTTGAACCCAGGATATCGAGTCCCCGAGCCTCGGCTCTTAGCCGTGCTGTAAGAGCTTAATAAGGGATCATTATCCTTTTGATGATAACTGTAAGTGTGGGAGGGAGCGTTGACACCTGGGTAGAAAAATGCTATTCTGAGCCCCCACCACACGCCAGGTCCTGCCTAAATGCAGACGATCTGGTGGAGCCCAGTGACCCTCATCGCCGGGGACAGCAGGGCAGCAGATTGGGCCCCGGCTGCAGGGTCCTGAGAAACCGGGCGTGATGCGATCGCCGAAGCTGAGTGGGTGTTTCTCACTTGCTGAAGTGACACCATCAAGTGACAATCGAGAAACAGAGTTGCTGTGAAATCAGGCCTTTCTAAAAACATGCTTCATGTGAAGGCAGATTGTCTTATCTCACACATTGCACAGAAAAGCCGGACTCCATTCCATTTTTTAGAAATGTTTTATTGATTTTTTTTTTTAGAGGGAGAGGAGGGGAGAGAGGTAGAGAGAGAAAGAAGCATTGATCAACTGCCTCCCTCCCACATGTTCCCCCCTGGAGATCAAACCTGCAACCTGGGCATGTGTCCTGACCAGGGAATCGAACCGGCAACCTCTCGGTGGCCTGGGACAATGCTCAACTGACTGTGCCACACCCACCAGGCTCTATTCCATTTTTTAAAAAATATATTTTTTTATTGATTTCAGAGAGGAAGGGAGAGGGAGAGAGAGATAGAAACATCAATGATGAGAGCGAATCATTGATCGGCTGCCTCCTGCACGCCCCCTGCTGGGGATCGAGCCCACAACGCAGGCATGTGCCCTTGACCGGAATCGAACCCGGGACCCTTCAGTCCGCAGGCCGATGCTCTATCCACTGAGCCAAACCAGCCAGGGCTCTAATCCATGTTTAATGTGTCTCTGTTTGGTGTTCCTAACAATGCAGCGGTGCTGTGTTTGTGGTTACCCTTTTCCTTCTCTGTGACTTGGTTCCCTCATCTGTAAAATGGGAGCGACTCTCTCTGTCTTATGGAAAAGCCAGAGGAGGTAAAGTGTTTTTGAACAGTGCCCGGCAGAGGATACGTGCTCAGTAGGCATTTGCTGTCCTTGTCATATCTGCCCATAGGAAAAACGGAGAGCTTAGTCCTTGAGGAGAAGAGGGGTCAGAGGTCAGGGTTTGAGGGGACTCACACTGCCTGGGTTTAAGTCCCAGACCTGCAGTTTCTAAGCTGTGTGGCCTGGGGCGCAGTTTCCCCTTTTTCCCCCCCGAGCCTCAGTTTGCCCGCCAGTCCAATGGGGCTGGGATTCCCTACCCTACCAGGCTGTGTGAGGTGTTTCATATGTAAAGTGCCACGCCCTATAAATAATAAGACCCTTCACCTTTGGCCAGCCCAGTGCCCTCAAACTGACCCTCGGTCCCCTGCTCACCCTGTATCTGATTTCCTCTTCCCACAGTGGAGGGCATCGTGGGGCTGGAGCAGGTGAGCAGCCTGGGGGATGGCCCCCCGGGTGGCCGCCCCCGCCGGGGCATGTTCCGGACGGTGGGACAGCTCTACAAGGAGTCCCTGAGCCGCCTCATGGCCACGCTCAGCAACACCAACCCCAGCTTCGTCCGCTGCATTGTCCCCAACCACGAGAAGCGGGTGAGTGACTGGGCCGGGACCGGGGAGGCTCTGGCAGAGGGTAAAGGCCTGGCTGCTGGGGCCACATCTGTCCCAGGCTCACCTCTGACCAGATGTGTGACCTTGAGGGACTTGCTCCCCTCCCAGAATGAGTGCCCTGTTCAGGAAATTTCATTGGTTCGTGGGACTTAAATTTTATTGAGTACCTATTACATGTTAGGTACTAGAGGTACACTGGAGAGAAGCACAGTCAACCCCTAGTCTCGCAGTCTAATGCAGAACACAGATGTGCAACTAACCACCTGCAGTGAACGTCTGGTTGAATTTGTAAGGGTGGTAAGCACCGCATAAGGCTTGTTCTGCTCGGTGAATTCAGGGAGGGCTCCCTGGAGGAGGTGACAACTGAGCTCTGAAGGGTAAGTGGTATTCTGAGCAGAGAATAGCTTGTGCAAAGGTCCAGTGGTAGGTCAGAGCATGGAAGGTACAAGGGATGGAAAGATGGCCTTTGGGGCTGGGGATGGCATGTAGATTTGGGGAGATCATCTCTGGCCTCCCAGGGCACTGAACTTTTTTTTTCAATTGGGAAAATCAAAGAGCAGGCCCACAGAGAAGGGAAAATGAGGCCACAAAGTTAAGTGCTTGAGGCTTACACTGCCCTTAAAAGGCAGCTGTGGTTACTGGGCGGGTGGGTGTCCTTTCTCAGGTCTGCAGACACTATATTTTATCAAATCTAAGATGCATTTATTTCTGACACTTGAGCGTCTCTGAAGTTGGGATGTGACTATTCATCAATAGTTTGTCAGAGTGTTGTGTGGTGTTTTTTTTAATTTTTATTGTTGCTTGTCAGAGTTTAATTGCTTTCTTGGCGGTATATAAAATAACAGTGTATCTTACTATTGGTGGTGGCTTATATTTGATGAAATGTAACAGACACAGCCATTTCTTCAAGAAGCCCTGGTGCTTTTTAGTGGAGAATGGTGCTTAGAGCCGAAGATCTGGGTGCTAGGTGTGCTCAATGGTGTTAGGTTGTCACTTCCAGGACATGCCGGCTGGGCAACATACTGTTTAGATTTTTACCAAAAATAATGATGTATGAGCTTTGTTCACACAGCACCTTAGCTGACTATCCTATGTGCTAATTCAGGCCTCCCTACTCTCCCCTCTCCTGTTCTGTTCTACTTAATACTTATTGCTATTTGTTTATTTCATTTATTAGGGATTTTGCCACCACATTTACCGCCAGTCTCTCCCACGGGACTGTGAGCTCCCACAGGGCAGGGATTTCTGCCTGGCACGTAGTAGGTGCTCAGTAAATTATAGATCAAACTACACGAAATTACCAACCATTGTTGACCAGGCCAATGAGTGGCGCCCCCGTGCGGCCGTCCATGGAGTGGCGCCCCCGTGCGGCCGCTGCTGACCCTGCGTGTCCGCCTTGCTCTCCACAGGCCGGGAAGCTGGAGCCCAGGCTGGTGCTGGACCAGCTGCGCTGTAACGGCGTCCTGGAGGGCATCCGCATCTGTCGCCAAGGCTTCCCCAACCGCATCCTCTTCCAGGAGTTCCGGCAGCGGTGAGCCGAGTGAGGGTAGGGGGAGGGGGCTCGGGTCTGGAAGCCACCATCCCTGCATCCAAAACCTCCCACCATTCCTCCTCCCCCTCCCCCTCCTCCTCCTCCTCTCCCTCCTCCTCTCCCTCCTCCTCCTCCTCTCCCCTCCTCCTCCTCCTCCTCCTCTCCCTCCTCCTCCTGCTCCTCCCTCCTCCTCCTCCTCCTCCTCCTCCTCTTCCTCCTCTCTCTCCTCCTCCTCCTCCTTCTCTTCCCCCTCCTCCTCTTCCTCTTCCTCCTCCTCCTCCTCCTCTTCTTCCTCCTCTCCCTCTTCTCCCTCCTCCTCCTCCTCCTCTCCCTCCTCCTCTCCCTCCTCTCCCTCCTCCTCCTCCTTCTCCTTCTTTGATTTCAGAGAGGAAGGGAGAGGGAGAGAGATAGAAACATCAATGAGAGAGTCATTGATCTGCTGCCTCCTGCACGTCCCCTACTGGGGATCGAGCCCACAACCTGGGCATGTGCCCTTGACCAGAATCGAACGCAGGACCCTTCAGTCCACAGGCAGATGCTCTATCCACTGAGCCACACCAGCTAAAGCCCACGGCTACTTCTGAGCCTGGACCCTGGGGAAGCTCCTTAGGTTTGCTGAGCTTCAGTCTTCTCCGCTGTGGTGTGGGCAAGCAGTACCCACTCAGTGCGCTCCCAGAGAAAAAGGGCATAGAGCGTCACATGGCAATCAATGCGTTGTAATTGGCATTTCTTTATTTTTTTATTGGTTTGTTTGTTTTGTTAATCCTCACCCGAGGATATTTTTCCATTGATCTTTTAGAGAGAGTGGAAGAGAGAGGGAAAGACAGAGAGAAATGTCGGTGTGAGAGAAACGCATTCATTGGTTGCCTCCTGCACACGCCCTGACCAGGGCCCGGGCCAGGGAGGATCCTGCAACCGAGGTGCGTGCCCTTGACTGGAATCAAACCCGGGGCCCTTCGGTCTGCCGGCCGATGCTCTATCTGCTGCTCAAACCAGCTGGGGCTATTTTTTTATTGTTTAAATATATTTTTATTGATTTCAGAGAAGGGAGAGGGATAGAAACATCAATGATGAAAAGAATCATTGATCGTCTGCCTCCTGCATGCCCACCCTGGGGATCGAGCCCACAACTCGGGCGCGTGCCCTGACCGGAACTGGAACTGTGACCTCCTGGTTCATAGGTCGATACTCAACCACTGAGCCATGCCGGTCGGGCTGCTTCAGTTTTTAAATTTAAATTTCAGTTCGTGAAAACTAAATACAGTTATTGGGTCAAAATGGCGAGCCAGCATCAAGCCGGTGGCTGGAGGGGCCTGGAAAATGGTATTACAGTGCTGCGGGATCCCACAAACCGAGGTTAATGAGAGAGATACACTACATGTGGATGAGGATGTGAAAGAAGCTGTACGCAGGCTTCCTGCGAACATGTGTGTGTGACGACAGGGTGTTTCGTGTGAAGCGAGCACGGGGCCTGCCCACAGATCTCCTAAAGTGGACAGGACGTGAGGAGGGTGCACCTGCCTTGCACCGTACCTGAAAGAGGTTGTTCAGGAAAGGAGAGAAAGAGGAGAACGGGCGAGGCAGCAATCATGCAGTCGAAATCTGTGGGCGCATCTGTCATCGGAATGTTAATTTTGTTGGTTAAACCTGAAATGTACAATTCAGAACCATCTGGGTTTCCACTATATTACTTTAAATAAATGTCTATTATAACAAAACAAAAAAAAGAAAGTCAAATGCAGTTAAAAATCTAGCTCAATTGGCCCTGGGCGGTGGCTAGGCTGGTTGGAGCATCGTCCCGTTCACCAAAAGGTTGTGGGTTCGATTCCCGCCAGGGCACATGCCTAGGCACGCACATACAAGTTTCTCAATCACCAACCATAAAATAATGTATATAGTTATTTTTAAAGGATCCTTTTTTTAAAAAATGTGTTTTTAAAATTGATTTTAGAGAGAGAGGAAAGGAGAGGGAGAGGGGGAGAGAAACATCGATGGGCTGCCTCCTGCACTCCTCCTGTCAGGAACCAAGCCCACAACCGGGCATATGCCCTGACCAGGAATCAAACCAGCGACCTCTCAGTGCACAGGATAACACTTAATCAGCTGAGCCACACCGGCCAGGGCAAGATAATGTACATTATATACGACATATAAGTGTGTACATACTTGTATACATATTGTATATATAATATACATTATTTTATAGGAAATGCTGAGAGCACGGCAGGGGAGAGGCACTGAGAACAGACACGTATATGTTTATAAAATGTATTTTTAAAATTCAGAGTTCACTCAGAAATTTGAAAGAAATTGCTGTAAAGCACTTAGACCAGGGCCTGGCACAGAAGAAGTGGAAAAACATCAGCTGTGCCCGGCCGGTGTGGCTCAGGGATTGAGCATCGACCTATGAACCAGGAGGTCACTGTTCGATTCCCAGTCAGGGCACGTGCCCGGGTTCCAGGCTCGATCCCCAGGGGCGGGGGCGTGTAGGAGGCAGTCGATCAATGGTTCTCTCTCGTCATTGACGTTTCTCTCTCTCTCTCTCTCTCCCTCTCCCTTCCTCTCTGAAATCAATAGAAACGCATTTTTAAAGCATCAACCGCTGATTTTGTTATTCTCATCTTCCCATTCTGAGACCTGCCGCTGTTCCCGTCTCGGTGAACTATGTGGTGATGTAATAAATACTCCTAGCGCCCTGACCGGTTTGGCTTGGTGGATAGAGCGTCGGCCTGCGGACTCAGGGGTCCCGGGTTCGATTCCGGTCAGGGGCAGGTACCTTGGTTGCGGGGGCATCCCCAGTGGGGAGTGTGCAGGAGGCAGCTGGTCGATGTTTCTCTCTCATCGATGTTTCTGGCTCTCGATCCCTCTCCCTTCCTCTCTGTAAAAAATCAATAAAATATATTTAAAAAATAAAAATAAAGAAACACTCCTAGTCCGCACACGGCAGCTGTCCAAGGACTGAGGGCTGTTGTTGTCGCTGTGGGCAGCAGCATGAATGCTCGGCCCAGTGTGTGGCTGAGAGCGAACGTCCATTTTTCTTTCTGTTCTTGTCATTGGTTGTTGCTATTTGTCACTCTGAGCCCAGGGCCCTCCATGGTGACATTTGCTGTAACTCCCCCCTCCCCACCCCTCTGCCCACCTCGCCCCTGCAGGTATGAGATCCTGACGCCCAATGCCATCCCCAAGGGCTTCATGGATGGGAAGCAGGCCTGTGAGAAGATGGTGAGTGAAGGAAGATGTGTGGCGGGGGGGGGGGGGGGGGGGGGCGGTGCACATAGTCTGTAGGGGGGGGGGGCAGGACCTCCCCTGTCATTGCATCCTCTCCGTGTCACCCCCGCCCGCCACAGATCCAAGCCCTAGAACTGGACCCCAACCTCTACCGCGTGGGACAGAGTAAGATTTTCTTCCGGGCGGGGGTCCTGGCCCAGCTGGAGGAGGAGCGGGACCTGAAGGTCACAGACATCATCGTGTCCTTCCAGGCGGCTGCCCGGGGGTACCTGGCTCGCAGGTGGGGCACCAGGCTGTCTGCCATGGTCCCCTTGGCTGAGGCTGGCAGGGAGGGGTTGATCAGGTGGCCCCAGGTGTCAAGGCCTCTGAGATGGTGGAGGGGCTAAGAGACAGAGGGAGGGAGCCACCAGGTCCTGCGGCCCCTGTGGGCCTGGCCAGTGCTGAGCGATGCTGGAGGCACCACGAAGAGCTAGACTCTGTCATCGGTGACCAGCCTGGCACTGGCGGGGCCCTGGGGGCACGGGTTCCAGTGCTAACACAGAGAAAATGCCGGGGAAACTAGGTCAAGGTGGTCACCCTACCGGCCTCAAGGGTGAGGGGCTGCCGTCTGGAGGGGCAGACAACACAGGCACAGAGCGTCATGGCTATGCTTTGATGGGCCCTACGAGTGCAGGGGAGGCCCTGACCACCAGGGCGTCCCAGGTCACACTTGACAACCAGGTAGACCGAGGCTGTGGGAAAGGTGTTCCAGGCTCAGTAGCGAGGAGGAAGTCTGCAGGAGCGTCTCCTTCCCCCTCAGAGCTGGCCCAGACGAAGGATCAGTAAATACAGGGCCCCCAAATCCCAGGCTGAGGGGCGGGGACCCTGTTTAGGGTGCTGGGAGCCACCGGAGGGCTGTGGGAAGGGGAGAGGGTGTAGAAAGACCCCCTGGAGGTGCGTTAGGATGGACTGGAGGCCAGGAGGCTGGGGAGGAGGCTGGGTAAGGGTCCCGGTGGGTGAAGGTGAGGCCTGCATTGGGGCTGGGGCTACGGGGGCAGAGGAGGGGACAGGGCAGAGAAGGTCAAGGGTGGGAGGGCCAATGACAGAATGGTGCTTGCACACAGTAGGCATTTAATCATGGTTGATGAGCCGAAGGGAGCCCCCACCCATGCACCCGTCCATCCGTCCGTCTCCCCGCACAGGGCCTTCCAGAAGCGGCAGCAGCAGCAGAGCGCGCTGCGGGTGATGCAGCGGAACTGCGCGGCTTACCTCAAGCTGCGACACTGGCAGTGGTGGCGGCTCTTCACCAAGGTGAGGGCACCCGGGAGGTGGCCTGAGCGGCAAGGAGGCAGGACTGCCGGGGGCAGGGCTGCTGGGCCTCAGTTGGCTGCATCTGTAAAATGGGACCCATCAGCCTGACCTTTGCTCAGCAGGCTCTGTGGGTAGCAAGTGACCCAAAACCCTGAATCGAACCGATGTGGATAAAAGGTGCAGGACAGCTTCAGGTACAGCTGGATCCAGGGCTGGACTAGGGGGTCCTGAAGACTCCTCAGATCCAATGATGCACTGGGAGAACTCAGGGAAATGCCTGCTGGTGATACTCCTGCTCACCCTTTACTCAGGTTAAGGATACAGATTAAAATCAGTAAAGAGGAAAGGCGCCCAGGGCCGAGCTCAGGAGAGACCAGGTGCCAGCTTCCAGGTGTCTCCAGTGGCCTCGTATAGACAGCTCCGGACCTCCCAGAAACGATGCGTGACAATACTCATGGGGAATTTTGCCCACTGGGAAACCGCACCGAGCCTCAGTGTTCAGGGGTTTTTGGTTTTGTTTTGTTTAATGTATTTTGATTGATTTCAGAGAGGAAGGGAGAGGGAGAGGGAGATAGAAACATCAATAATGAGAGAGAACCATTGATCGGCTGCCTCCTGCACGCCCCCCGCTGGGGATCGAGCCTGCAACCCAGGCATGTGCCCTTGACCGGGAATTGAACCGTGACCCTCCTGGTTCATAGGCCAGTGCTCAACCACTGAGCCACGCCGGCTGGGCAGTGTCCAGGGTTTTTTTGTTTGTTTGTTTGTTGTTGTTGTTTTTTTAATATATTTTATTGAGTTTTTACAGAGAGGAAAGGAGAGAGATAGAGTTAGAAACATCGATGAGAGAGAAACATCGACCAGCTGCCTCCTGCACACTCCCCACTGGGGATATGCCCGCAACCAACGTACATGCCCTTGACCGGAATCGAACCTGGGACCTTTCAGTCCGCAGGCCGACGCTCTATCCACTGAGCCAAACCGATTTCGGCAGTGCCCAGGGTTTTTATTGTGGTCACTCACGTAGGCATGGCTGACCGCCCACGTAATTGACCTCTGTGACAGTCTCCAGCCCTTGCAGAGGTCAAGTTGATATCACGTGGCCCCAACCACCAGATAAACCAAGTCACGTATCAGACCAACACTCTAAGGCAGTGGTTCTCAACCCTCTGGCCCTTTAAATACAGTTCCTCATGTTGTGACCCAACCATAACATTATTTTCGTTGCTACTTCATAACTGTCATGTTGCTACTCTTATGAATCGTAATGTAAATATCTGATATGCAGGATGGTCTTAAGCGACCCCTGTGAAAGGGTCGTTCGACCGCCAAAGGGGTCGCGACCCACAGGTTGAGAACCGCTGCTTTAAGTTCTTAGAGGTTTTCTCGAGGAGCCAGGCAAGGGCCAGTCCTTCCTTTGGGGTTTGGACACCACAGGCCTTTCCTGTACAGACAGGGCCCACACAGGGATGTCAACTACCCAGCCTTCTGTCTCCTGCTGTCTGTCCTCTGTGATGGTCACCCGCAGACTTACTGCCAGGGAGCCACCCGCCGACTCAGACTGGCCCCCAGCGAGGCCGGCGTGGGCTTGTCTTATCTCAGAGCTCAGAGTCTGGGTTTCGTTCCCACTTGCCCGGCTGCAGTCATGTGACCATCCAGACCACTCACCACACATCAGATGAGCCAGGCCGACTGCCCGTGCCCACCCAAAGCCAAGGGACAGAGCCAGGCCATCCGGGCCCCTGTGAGCTTGGAGCAGGGTGTTCCCCAAAAGGGGAACGGAGAGGAGGCAGGAGGATGGAGATTTGGAGGAGAAAACGCAGCTCTTCAGTGTAATTCTCGATAAGACTTTTGAGCTATCAGCCTACGTGCCTACAGCCAGTGTTAACTGAGCACCTACTATGCGCCAGTAACGTTTTAGGGGACCGTGATAAAATGGTGAATAAAAATAGACAAAGCCCTGCCCTATGCAGCCCATAGTTCAGGGCAAGGGTTGGCAAACCCATAAGCCAGGCGCCTGTTTTTGTAAATGCCTGCTGGGTGGTGTACTGTCTGGGGCTGCTTTTGTGTTACAGCAGCAGAGGGGAGTCGTTAAAGCAGAGACAGAGTGGCCTGCAGAGCCTCAGATATTTCCCTTGCTGGCCCTTTATTTATTTTTATATGTTTTTATTGATTTTTTTTATTTATTTATTTATTTTTTTTTTAGAGAAAGGAAGGGAGAGGGTAGAGAGATAGAAACATTGATGAAAGAGAAGCATCCATCAGCTGCCTCTTACATGTGCCTCACTTAGGATCGAACCCACAACCTGGGCTTATGCCCTGACGGGAAATTGAACCGTGACCTCCTGGTTCATAGGTTGACACTCAACCACCGAGACACACAAGCCAGGCATTAACTGGCCCTTTAAGAAAACGTTTTCGGCCCTAACCGGTTTGGCTCAGTGGATAGAGCGTTGGCCTGCGGACTCAAGGGTCCCAGGTTTGATTCCGGGCAAGGGCAGGTACCTTGGTTGCGGGCACATACCCAGTTGGGAGTGTGCAGGAGGCAGCTGAATCGATGTTTCTCTCTCATTGATGATTCTAACTCTCTATCCCTCTCCCTTCCTCTCTGTAAAAATATCAATAAAATATATTTTTTTAAAAAGTTTGCCTACGCTAGGATGGGAGCTAGGGGTAGATTTGACAGGCGTCAGTGAATGAATCCCACAAATAAATATAAATCTATATCTGTGATAAATGCTATAGAAGAGAAAATAATAGACTAGAAAAGACTCGAGCAGAGAAGAACCAGGAACAGCTAAGAACCGAATCGGAGGCGATGGAGCAGAAATGGTCAGAGCGAGTCCCACTTGGCAAGGGGAGGGCGGTTTGTGAACCGTCATTTGGGTGATGGGTGCGCACCGTGTAAGGTGCGTTTCTCCCCTTGGACCCGGGGCCAAGGACTCTGAGAAACGCCTGCTGCTGGGTACCAGTGTGTACAAAGGGTTCACTTAGCAAAAAGGAAACACGGACAGGGCTGCTCGCCCTGTTCCCGTACCCGGAAACCCTGCTATGGCCTCCCCCTCCCCGCCCCCTGTGTAGATGGGACCCTGCCGGGCCTGCCAGGTCCCTCGCTGGCCGGCGGAGGAGCTGGCCTTGCAGCCCAGAAGTCCGGCCCTTATTCAGGGCGTGAGCTCTTGGCTCCCGGGCCAAGCGGCCTCCCGGACACCCCGCCACCTTGACCTCCCGTAGGTGAAGCCGCTGCTGCAGGTCACCCGCCAGGATGAGGTGCTGCAGGCGCGGGCGCAGGAGCTGCAGAAAGTGCAGGAGCTCCAGCAGCAGAGCGCCCGCGAGGTGGGCGAGCTGCAGAGCCGGCTGACACAGGTGAGGGGGCGGGGGCCGGATGGGCGGGGCTTGCTGGAGGGGCGGGGTTGTGGGCGGGGCCGGGTTACAAGGGGCGGGGCTTGTGGCTGAGTGGGATGTGCGGGGGGCAGGGCTGTTGGGGCGAAGCGGTAGGATGGGTCAGAGCCAACGTGTATTGGGGCCGAATAGGGGTCTAAGGGTCGAAACTGTGGTGTGGTTTGAGCCATGCTGTGCAGGATCCTGGGGTGTAGCCAGGGCGTTGGGTGGGGGGCTGGTTCCTGCCCGGCTAAGATGCTCAGGGGGCGGGGCTCCAGGGCGGCGCGGGGCGGGGCAGGGGACCAGCCGGGTAGCAGGGTTCTGGTAGGCAGGCGGTGGGCTTCTCTTCCTCTCCAGGATTTCTGGCATCTTAAAATAATGCTGCAGCAAACCTCTGGAGCATTTGTCTGTTTGCTTTTCCTGCACTGCTTCCCTTGGCTAAATTGCTGGGCGTGGGAGTATTAAATGAAATGTGAGGTGGTAGAAAGGCTTTCCTGGGGCTGTCTCGCGGGTGGACTGGAGGCGGGGAGGCTGGGGAAGAGGCTGGGCGACTGTCCATCGGGAGAGGACGAGGCCTGAGTGTGTTGGGGCTACAGGGACAGAGAGGAGGGACAAAGCAAAGGGAGTCGGGGGGGCAGGAGGGACAGGGCTGGGGACCCATGGGGTCATCCTGAGATGAGGACCTGGGGGAGGAATGGGGTTGGGGGCTGTACCTCAAAGAACAAATCAGGGGACAGGAGGGACCTGATGCTCCACTGAGGGCCGTCCTGGGGGCGCTGCCTGCTGACCTCTGACCTCCCACCCCACCCCCAGCTGGAAGAGGAGCGCACCCGCCTGGCAGAGCAGCTCCGAGCAGAAGCAGAGCTGTGCGCTGAGGCCGAGGAGACCCGGGGGCGGCTGGCAGCCCGCAAGCAGGAGCTGGAGCTGGTGGTGTCGGAGCTGGAGGCCCGCGTGGGGGAGGAGGAGGAGTGCAGCCGCCAGCTGCAGCACGAGAAGAAGAGGCTGCAGCAGCACATACAGGTCTGGTCCCCGCAGGCCCCCTCCCCCTCCTCCTCCCGTCTGTCCACCCGGCCTCCCTTTGGCCATACATTTGCAGAAAAAAAAAAACCTCAAAGTGGATCAAGCAGAAAGAACACTTTTTTGGTTTAAATATTGGGAGACTCCAGAAGGGATAAGCTTCAGGCATGGCTGGATCCAGGTGCTGAAGTCAGCTCCTCAGTACTCGGCCTCTGTCCATCCGGCTCCATGGGCCTCCGTGCCACTGCATTCCCAGGCAGGCGCCCTCCCGTGGTTGGCCTTCAAAGCCCAGCGCGTATTTTACGCTTAAGGCACATCTCAGTTCAGGGGCCACGCTTCCATGGGCGACACTTCATCTGCATTTACATCTCATCATTTGTTTAGTTGGAAAAGTCGATTTGCATACCCAGGTTGTTCCAAACATACTTAAAAGTTTTCCAGGGATTGATTGGGTGTCCGACTTTAAATTTAAAATAAACACAATGAAATAAAAAGGGAGATTCAGTTGCTCATTCACACTGGCCACGCTAAGAGCTCGGGAGTGGTTTTGTTTTTGAACAATGCTTTTATCGATTTTATTTTTTTATTTTATCGATTTTAGAGTGGAAGGGAGAGGAAGCATCATTGATTAGCTGCCTCCTGCATGCCCCCATGCCCCCCACTGGGAATCAAGCCCACAGCCCGGGCATGGGGACCTCCTGGTCCTTGGTCGATGCTCAACCACTGAGCCACAAGGGCCGGGCAAACTCTGGAGTGTTTTACTTTTTTAAAATATATTTTTATTGATTTCACAGAGGAAGGGAGAGGGAGGGATAGAAACATCCATGATGAGAGAGAATCATGGATCGGCTGCCTTCTGCACGCCCCCCCTGGGGAGTGAGCCTGCAACCCAGGCACATGCCCAGAACCGAACCCGGGACCTTTCAGTCCACAGGCCGATGCTCTATCCACTGAGCCAAACCGGTCAGGGCAGGAGTGTTTGAATTGCCTCCTCCTTATCTGGTTGGTGAGGGTGGATCCTGCCCTTTGGTTACGGATTTGGCCTAACAGGCGAGGCAGGCAGCAGGTTATTAGTCGAGAATACTCACAGCTGAGTGAACAGAGACCACGCCAGACAGAGCCGCATGGGGGCGCACTGGGGAGGATGAATGAGCCGTGGCCGTGGGAGGCAGGCTTTGTACCAACAAGAGGGCGAGGTGGCCCGGTTCCTGCAGGAAGCAGCGCTTGGTTTGTTTGACTAATTCCAGCTGGCAGGCGCCTGAGAGCCAGTCCGCGGGGATCAGCAGGCCTGTGCCTGGCCCCTGCCAGGGGCGCTGATCCCAGGAGCAGAGCGGGCAGGCGGTTGGGCCGCTGTAGGTCCCCCCAACTTTACCAGGTGTCAAGGCAGCTCATAATATTGCATCGTAGTTTCTGGTTTCACACCAAGGCCTCCTCCACATGTGCCGGTCACCGCCGTAGGGGACGGTGCCCATCGACACGGTCTGTTTATTTATTATTTATTGATCAAGATCTTCACACACACAACAATGCAGCTTCCACAAGGACGAAGAGGTGTTTTGTTTTGTTTTGTTGATCCTCACCCGAGGGTAATTTTCTCATTGATTTTTAGAGAGAGCGGAAGGGAGGAGGAGAGACACAGAGAGAGAGGCATTTATGTGAGAGAGACACATCGATTGGTTGCCTCCAGCACGTGCCCCGACCTGGGGCCTGGGGGATGAATCCACAACCCGGGTACCCACTCTTGGCTGGGAATCGAACCTGTGACCCTCTAGTACACGGGCTGATGATCTACCATTGGGCTACACTGGCCAGGGCCAAATTTTTTTTATTTATTCAATCGAAAAGTTTTTCTTTATTTAGCGATTTATAATGTTTACTCCTGGGCCTTGAGAGAATATTTGGGATTGTACAGACGTGAGGAACAGCCAGGGAAGGACAGGAGGTTTTTAGGTGAGAAACCAAGATTTAGAACAGAGACTTCTTTCTTCAGCGTCAAATATATTTTTTAGAGAGCGTAAAGGCGAGAGCAAAGAGCAATAGAGGGACATCCATCAGTTGCCTCTGTACCCACCTCCACCGGGAATCGAACCCACAACCTTTTGGTGCACGGGATGATGCTCCAACCAACCGAGCCACCCGGCCAGGGCCAGGACAAAGGCTTTCATCTGTCCTCAGGGTCTAGAACAGTGCCTGGCACACACGAGGCACTCGGCAAATGCTTGCTGAGCTGATGAATGAAACAGACCAGGAAGGGTTTTGTCCTTCCCAGCCTCGTGCGGAGTGTGGACCTGTCTGAGCCACCAGTCTGGGGGTCCATGGACCATCCCCTCCCCACCCTCCCATCACACCAGCCCCCGGCCCCTGGGTCCTCACTGCCCTCCTCCCACCCCAGGAGCTGGAGACCCACCTGGAGGCCGAGGAGGGGGCCCGGCAGAAGCTGCAGCTAGAAAAGGTGACGACGGAGGCAAAGCTGAAGAAATTTGAGGAAGATCTGCTGCTCCTGGAGGACCAGAACACCAAGCTGAGCAAGGTCGGTGGCCTGGAGCCCCCACGGGGGGTGGGGGGCAGTGACGCTGGTGGCGCCTGGGCTCCTCTCTGCCTCTGCCCCAGCCGGCCCTGCCTCCAGGGTCTTGCTCACTCTCCGTCTGAGCTGTGTTTCCCTGGAGCCCTTTCTCTCTCCTCGTCTCCCTTTGTCACACGGTCACCCAAGCAGCCATGACTGAGCAACAGCCGTGTGTCATCACCTGTCGCTGTGTCACAGGCACCCCAAAGCCGCGTGGCTGGAAACAACACCGTTTCATTGCGTCCCTTCGTCCTGGGGGTCGGCTGCCAGGGCCCCCTGTCGCCTGTGGCCCTCGCGGCGGTCACCGTCACAGGGCGGCCGGACTGGATGTCCGGTGTCTCCGTGCTCCTGCGTGGCCTCTGTCCCCCCAGCCGAGCCAGAGTGTCTGACACAGCAGCGCGGGGCTCTGGGAGAGGGAGGCAGGAGCAGTGGCCTCCCTCCCATTGAATCCTGTCTGTCGCTCAGGTGTCAGCAAACGTTTCCCGAAGCCATTCCGCTTCTGTCACAACCACTCCGTTATTTTATTTTATTTTTAAAAATATATATTTTTATTGATTTCAGGGAGAAGGAGAGAGAGAAGGATAGAAATATCAATGAGAGAGAATCACTGATTGACGGCCTCTTGCACGCCCTACACTGGGGACCAAGCCTGCAACCCGGGCATGTGCCCTGACTGGGAATCGAACCTTGACCTCCTCATTCATAGCTCATTGCTCAACCACTGAGCCACACCAGCTCGCCAACTCTTTTTTATTTTATTTCAAAATTTGTTGTTTTGAGAGAGAGAGAGAGACATCGATTTGTTGTGCCACTTCTTTGTGCATCCATTGGTTGATTCCTGTACGTGCCCCAACTGGGAATCAAACCCAACACCTTGGCGTGCCAGGACGACACTGTAACCCACTGATCTACCCGGCCGGGGCACAGCCACCTAATCCCATTATTGTAGCGAGAGAGCAGCCACAGACCATGCATCATCGAATGGGGGTGGCTGTGTCCCAATGGAGCTTTAGGTATAAAAGCAGGCGCCGGGCTGCATTTGGCCTGCACACTGGTTTGCAGGCCCCTGAGCTTAAAGCAGCCACAGATTCAAGAGGCGGGGAGTTAGACTCCATGTCAGAAAGGCACACAGGGAAGAATCTGCCACCGTCTGTAACCAGCCACAGCCCGGGCTGTGCTGGGCACGGGGGATATGGCATGGAACTAACTGGAAAGCCATCGCGCCCTCACAGGGGAGAGGGGGCTGCGTCCCCAGAGGAAATCGATGTGATCGCACTTGTGACTTAATTATAAGCTGTGTCGGAACAGGACAGAAAACTGGGGGGCGGGGGGGCATGGTCTGTTCCCGGCATCAGGGTGACCTGGGAGCTCCGTGGTGCACAGGGGCTTTCTGGAACATGCCTGTATGGATTTCTGCTCACGGTTGGAAAAGTACTGCTCCGGCCTGTGCTTCTCAAACCCTATGTGCTCCGGAACCCCGTGGGGAGCTGGTGGAAGCAGACTCTGATGGAGCAGGTCCGGGTGGGGCGAGAGTTGGCTTCTGAGGGTGTTGCTGTGGGTCCGTGATCCCTGCTTCGGGCCGTAGCAAGGGTCCGGTGCTCGCACAGGGATGGGGCAGGCGCGCAGGACGTTGGCCGCAGTGTCGTTTATAAGAGCAAGTGATTAGACCCCCAGCCAGTTTGGCTCCATGGATAGAGGGCCCGCCTGCAGACTGACAGGCCCAGGTTCGATTCCTGTCAGGGGCTCGGACCTCGGTTGCAGGCTCAATCCCTGGCGCTGGCGGAGGCAACCAATCGCTGTGTCCCTCTCACATCGATGTTTCTCTCTGTCTCTCCCCCTCCCTCCCACTCTCTCTGGAAATCAGTGGAAAAGTGTCCTCGGGTGAAAATTAAAAAAAAAAAAGAAAAAAGAGCAAATGATTAGAATCTCCCTCAGGGCCCATCAGGGGCTGGTGGTCAGTGAATGGTGCTGTGTTTCCAGTAATGGACGTCTACGCTCATTGTGTGGATCGGGCCAGAGAATAGACCTTAGCAAGCATGTCAAACTCAAAGGCTAACACGGGCCAAATACACAAGGCATGTGGCCTGCGGGCCGCGAGTCTGACATGTTTGCCTTAGAGAATGGAAGGGGAGAAGAGGTTGGGGCAGGAGGGCAGGGAAGGATGGAGACAGCAGACGCACTGACGCCCCCGCCCCACGCCCTCAGGAGCGGAGGTTGCTGGAGGAGCGGCTGGCCGAGTTCTCCTCCCAGGCCGCGGAGGAGGAGGAGAAGGTCAAGAGCCTCAATAAGCTGCGACTGAAATACGAGGCGACGATTGCAGACATGGAGGGTGAGCGCCCGCCCGCAGCGGGGGCTGTGCACGCGGCCTGGGGGACCTCAGGCCGGCCGCCTGTGCGCGGGGCCTCAGTGGTTGTATCTGCTAAATGGGGCAGGAAAGAAGGCTGGAGACAGGTTGGGTGTCTTCTCAGCGCTGAGTTTCTGTCTCGCTCAGGGCCATTCTCTTTGGTGTCCTGGGTCACTCTCTCTCTCTCTGTCCCACCCACTGTTTCAGACACTTTTTTTGTCTCTGTCCCTTGCTATGCACTCAGAATCAGAAGCCAAAGGGACCAAGCGCAGGAGGTGGCTGGGGAGATGGGCAGGGCAGAGAGAGGCAGTGAGCAGGAGCAGGGGCTGTCCTTGGGGGGGACGGGGACAGTCTGGGGTCTGGCCCAGGGTCTGGGGCGCTCCCCGAGAGGGAGAAGCTGGAAAGAGGAGGCTGAGCTGAGCCTCACACCCCCGGCAAGGGAGGGCGGGACCGTGGGTCTCCGTGGGAGCTGCGGCTGTGGGTGTGGAGCCCTCGCACATGGTCCCCGCCCGCCCCCAGACCGCCTGCGGAAGGAGGAGAAGGTCCGCCAGGAGCTGGAGAAGCTGAAGCGGCGGCTGGACGGCGAGAGCTCGGAGCTGCAGGAGCAGATGGTGGAGCAGCAGCAGCGGGTGGAGGAGCTGCGGGCCCAGCTGGGCCGCAAGGAGGAGGAGCTGCAGGCCGCCTTGGCCAGGTGCCCTGGGGAAGGGGGAGGAGCACTTGGCGGGGCGCCAGGCACACAGCACAGCCTGCCGATGAGATCCTCCGGGTGCAGAGCCCAGCGGAGAACCAGGCACAGCCGTGCACACGCCGCCCCCTCTGAGCCTGTGTCCCCTTGTGTAAAACGGCCCCGGGGGGGGGGGGGGGGGAGGGGCTCCAGGCCCACCTGCTCAAGGGAAAAGGGAACCGAGGCCCCTGGTGTCTAGTAACTTGCATGGTTCCGGGTCAGAATAGAGGCCAGAAAATGCAGTTTCTTCTCCCCCATTCCCCTCCCAACCCCGAGCAGCCCAGAGTCAGTGACTTGATAAGCGGTCTGACCATCTGAGGAATCATAATCATTACGACAGCCATTCACGATTATTGAGCGCCTACTGTGTGCCGGATAGGGCAGTGGGTTTTTCAGATGCTTTTGACCCAATGTGCTTCATGCAAACTGAGACGCCTTGATTATAGGAAAGATGTGCTTCTTAGAATCGCTGGTACACAGTGTGTGTGCGTGTGTGTGTGTGTGTGTGTGTGTGTGTGTGGTTAAGAACACACAACTGGGGTCTGACTGCTGGGTTCCATTCCTGGCCATGTGACCTCACCCAAGTGACATTACCTCTGTGGCCTCAGTTTCTTCATCTGTAAAATGGGGGTTAGTGTAGAATTAAATAAGAAGGTGCTCATCAAACGCTTGGCACACCCTGGGCCCTCGGTGAAGGCTGGTATGTCTGTTAACCACTTTTCATTATTTTATTCCAATGGTCTTGTTATTTTCTCCTTTTTAAAAATTTTTTTTATTGATTTCAGAGAGGAAGGGAGAGGGAGAGAAAAAAACACCAATGATGAGAGAGAATCATTGATCGGATGCCTCCTGCACGCCCCCCACTGGGGATCGAGCCCACAACCCGGGCATGTGCCCTTGACCAGAATCAACCCGGGACCCTACAGTTTGCAGGCCGATGCTCTATCCAGTGAGCCAAACCGGCTAGGGTTCCAGAATGTTTTCATCACCCCCAAAAGGAGGCCCGGTGCCCACTAAGCTGTCACTCCCATTCCCCCACCCCCAGCCCCTGGCACCACCAACCCGCTTTCTGTCCACATAGGACATTCCTATTCTTTTTTTTTTTTAATGTGTTTTTATTGATTTTGAGAGAGAGAAAGGGAGAGGGAGAGAGAGACAGAGAGGGAGAAACATTGATGTGAGAGAAAAACATTGATCGGTTGCCTCCAGCACACACCCTGACCAGGGACAGAACCCGAGACCCAGGCATGTGCCCTGACCCGGAATCAAATTCAGCCAGCCCCTATTCAGTGCACAGGGCAATACCCCACCCACTGAGCCACACCGGCCAGGCAGACTTTCCTGTTCTTGACAAGAGGGATCATACAGCAGGTCGCCTTTTGCACTTCTGTCGTTTTTGTCGCCATTTTCCGCAGCAACCCTGGGAGGGGGCTGTTCACGTCCTCTCACAGGCCAGGGCCTGCCGTTCAGAGAGGCTGTCACTTGCCAGGCAGATGGTGGCCCGGCAGGGGATGCAAACCCATCTGCACAGCCCTGGCCTGCGCTGGCCCTCCATTCAGTTCTCTCTGCAAGAGGCTGTGTCCCTTAGGGCTCATGAGGTGGGTCTGTGCGGTCAGCTCTGCCACTCACTGACCGTGTGACCTGGGCAAGGGCTTTCCCTGCCCTGTGCCTCAGTTTCCTCATTTGTCATAAACACTGAATGAGACCATGGAGTAAAGGGCTTGCATGTGGTAGGAGCTTCATAAATGTCCCTGGGATTACTATCAGCGTCGTTCCCATTTTACAGCTCAGTAAACTGAGGCTGAGTACTGGAGGCACATGCCCAGGGGCAGAGCTGAATTTGAACCCAAGACGGGTCACCCCAAAGTCCTCTTCGCCCCCAGAAGTCATCCTGCCCCCTGCCTGCTCCTGTGGCTAACTCCTTGGTCCTTGTCTGCCCCCAGGGTAGAGGAGGAGGGCGGGGCCCGCGCCCTGCTGCTCAAATCCCTTCGGGAGGCACAAGCAGGACTGTCCGAGGCCCAGGAAGACCTGGAGACCGAGCGCTTGGCCAGAGCCAAGGCTGAGAAGCAGCGGCGGGACCTGGGCGAGGAGCTGGAGGCCCTGCGGGGCGAGCTGGAGGACACGCTGGACTCCACCAATGCCCAGCAGGAGCTCCGGTGAGGCGGGCTGCCCGCGGCCGGCACAGCCTGGGCACATGCGGGGCGGGGGAGGGGAGAAGGACTCGGTGAGAATTCTCCATCTACACAGAGATTTAGTAATTCAGCAATTGGTTATTGAGTACCAGCTCTGGCCAACCTGGGGTTAGAGATGAGTCATACCCTGACATTGCCCCCTGGAACTTCCAGTTTGGGGGGAGGCAGATTTGGGCACAGAACAGACCCAATCCAGGACAAAGCGTGCCCTAATGGAGTAGCATTGCATGATAAGCGAAGGCCCCTAAGGCACATCTGTGGAAGGGAGTTCAGGAAGACTTCCCTGAGAAGGGGCCTTTTGAACAGGATTTTGAAGGATGAGTAGGAGTTCACCCTTAAAGCCACATGCCTTGCACAGCATCAGTGCCTAGATTCTTTAAGGAATGTAGAGTGAGGTCCCCATCCTTGGAGAGAAAAAATAAAAACAAGCACAACTCGCTGTCAGGGGCTCCCCCAAAGTCCTTGCCTTCCTCTGTTCTGAAATTCTGTCCCCTCCCCCTGCCCCAAAGGTCCAAGAGGGAACAGGAGGTGACGGAGTTGAAGAAGGCTCTGGAGGAGGAGACCCGCATTCACGAGATGGCGGTGCAGGAGCTGAGGCAGCGCCACGGCCAGGCGCTGGGAGAGCTGGCGGAACAGCTGGAGCAGGCCCGGAGGGTGAGTTAGGGCAGGAGGGGGGGTTGGGGGGGTAGAGGGTGAGGGCAGTTCTGGGGGCCATGGTGCTGGGTTGGAGGAGGTACCGCTGGCTGGTTCTAGGCCGGCCCATCTGTCCGGGGTTCTTTCCTTATGTATTCATGTCCTCGCTTCCCCTTCATTCAGCATTAACTGAGCGCACACTGTGTTCCAGGGATGGTACTAGGCACCCAGCGGTGAACAAAACAACCAACACTCCCTCCCCTGTGGGGTGCCCGTTCTGGCAGGAGCGGCAGAGTGCAGACAATATAATATAAACATTCATAATAGCTGTTGGGGTACTAAGTGCTGTGGGAAAACGAGGGCCCAGAAGAGGGGATCAGGTGCGAGGCGGGCGGTTTGTGATTTTAAGCAGAACCTTGGAGGGACTGGGTGAGAAGGGGACATCGAATTAAGAAACTGAGGGAGGTGCCTGGCCATGGTAGCTCAGTGGTTGAGTGTCGACCTATAATCCAGGAGGTCATGATTCAATTCCTGGTCAGGGCACATGCCCAGGTTGCGGGCTCGATCCCCAGTGTAGGGCATGCAGGAGGCAGCCCATCCATGATTCTCTCTCATCATTGATGTTTCTTTTTTTTTTTTTTTTTAATACATTTTTATTGATTTCAGAGAGGAAGGGAGAGGGAGAGAAAAATAGAAACATCAGTGATGAGAGAGAATCATGGATCGACTGCCTACTGCATGCCCCACACTGGGGATCGAGCCCACAACCTGAGCATGTGCCCTGACCAGGAATCGAATCATGACCTTCTTGTTTATAGATCGATGTTCAACCACTGAGCCACACCAGCTGCACTCATCATTAATGTTTCCATCTCTCTCTCCTTTTCCCTTCCTCTCTGAAATCTATAAAAATATATTTAAATATATATATATATATATATTTTTTAAACTGAGGGAGGTGAGTTGAGCCATCCCGGCATCAGAGGGAAGTGAATTCCAGGTAGCAGGAAGAGCCAGTGCAAAGGCCCTGAGGCAGGAATGTGCCCGGCCTGGTTGGTGGGGGAACCTTAAACCTTTGCTTATTTCTCTCCCCCTGCCAGGGCAAAGGTGTCTGGGACAAGACCCGGCTGGCTCTGGAGACCGAGGTGTCTGAGCTGCGGGCAGAGCTGAGTAACCTGCAGGCCTCGCGGCAGGAGGGCGAGCAGCGGAGGCGCCGCCTGGAGTCACAGCTACAGGAGGTGCAGGGCCGGGCCGGCGACGGGGAGCGGGCACGCGCAGAGGCTGCGGAGAAGCTGCAGCGAGCCCAGGTGAGCGGGGCCGCGGTGGTCTCTGCTCTGTGACCTTGAGTGAGACCACCTCTCTGGGCTTCTCTTTGGTCCACGTCAGCCCTGTTGTCCGTCCCTTCCAACTTTTCCAACATCATCACGCGCGCGTGGCTAGTACTTGGAGAGAGGTTACTACGTACCAAACATCCTGTGTATTTCACGGCATCCTCCCGACTCCTCTTTGGTGGCAGTGCTAATCCTGTTCCCACTTTACATTCGAGGAAACTGAGGCCCAGGGAGGTGAGCTTGATTGTCTAAAGCAGTGGATCTCAACCTTCTGGCCCTTTAAATACAGTTCCTCATGTGGTGACCCCACCATAAAATTGTTTTCGTTGCTACTTCATACCTGTCATGTTGCTACTGTGATGAATCGACATGTAAATATATGATATGCAGGATGGTCTTAGGCGACCCCTGTGAAAGGGTCGTTCGACCGCCAAAGGGGTCGCGACCCACAGGTTGAGAACCGCTGGTCTAAAGTCATTCAGAGCTGAGACTCGAACCCAGGCCTGCCTGACCCTGTAGCTCTTAACCCTGCCATAGCCCAAGCCTCCACTCTTCTCTTTGGGCCTTAAATGATCCGTGGTCTGATTAGAAGAGGCCACAGTGAATGCCTGGAACCGTGTGAGGACAATACCATTTTGTGACTACGAGGCAAACAGCGGGTTCTGGGCTTTTTAACTAAATGACCAGTACCTGTTCATTATTGAGGACACAAACAGCAAAAAGAACAGAGGGAAAACACCCCACCATTACACTTCTTAATTTCCAGATGAAAAGTGTGGATTCATTAGAGTAAAGGTTAGGCTGCTATAACAAAGAGACCCCAGAAATCATCAGCTTGAATAAAATACACATCTTTCCCTCTCCAGAAACAGGCTCAAACCCTAGCTGGTTTAGCTTAGTGGATAGAGTGTCAGCCTGCGAACTGAAAGGGTCCCAGGTTTGATTCCTGTCAAGGGCACATGCCCCGGTTGCGGGCTTGATCCCCAGTGGGGGGCATGCAGGAGGCAGCCGATCAATGATTCTCTCTCATCATTGATGTTTCTATCTCTCTCTTCCTCTTTCTTTCTCTCTGAAATCAATAAAAATATTTTAAAAAGAAAAAGGCTTAAGGTAAGCATTTGAGGCTGGCAGGACCCTATGCTCCATGAGGTCACTCAAAAGCCGGGTCTTGTTCCACTATTCCCGAGGGCGTTGACCTGGTCATCTTCAGAGTGGAATCTGGGTTGTGGGCACATCTGTGCTCCAGCTGAGGAAGGGACAAAATTTGCATACATCACTTGCTTGCATGTCATTGGCCATACCATAATCACATGACCACAGCTCACTGCAAGGGAGGCTGGGAAATGTAGTTTCTAGCTGACAGTCATGGGCCTGGTTAATAGCCGGTCACAATGGGAACAAGGGAGAATGGATCTGGGGGGACCACGAGGGTCCATCCCAAATGGAACCATGCTATGCAGCCACCACTGTGCCAAGCACTCGGCATATTGCAGGAGTAAAAGTGGCACCAAGAGTCCAGTTTGGTGGCTGAGAGCAGAAGTTCTATCCGGAAGTTTCTTTAGTGTTGATGATTTTCTGTATTTGTGCTATCCACTCGGCTAGTGAGCCCTTGAAATGTGGCCAAGTACAAGCGAGCTGGAGTTTTGCTTTTATTTGATTTTAGTGTAAATGGCTGCATCTGGCTGGTGGCTGCCATCTCGGACAGCACAGCTCCAGGGCCATTCTGCCTGGGCTCAAATCTCAGTTCCACCAGCTGTAGCTGTGTGCTCCCGGGCACCTTTCCTGACCTCTCTGTGCCTCAGTGTTCCTTTATGAAAACTGGGAATAATAGTGGTATCTGCCTCTGCAGGTTGGTGTGTGAATCCAGTGAGCCAAAAGTTGTAAAGCCCTTAGAATAGTTCCTGGGCCCGTTCTGTTTATCCACTCACCAGCTGATGAATATTTGAGTTGTTTCTACCTTTCTCTATGCTGCTATGAATGTCCCTGTACATGTGTTTGCTTGGACATATGTTTTCATTTCTCTTGGGGCCACACCTCGGAGCGGAATTGCTAGGCAATAGAGAAACTCTGTTTAACCGTTGGAGGAACTGCCAGACTGTTTTCCACAGTGGCTGTGCCAGTCACATTCCCACCAGCTGTGTGGTAGGGATGGGAGGTGGGGGAGCCGCTGGGGTCGGCTGGGTGGAAGCCGCCATTGGAAGGTGCCCCTTTCCCACAGGCTGAACTCGAGAACGTGTCTGGGGCACTGAGTGAGGCCGAGTCCAGAGCCATCAGGCTGAGCAAGGAGCTGAGCAGCACAGAGGCCCAGCTGCACGACGCCCAGGTGACCTCTCCCCCCCCTCCCCGGCCCCCGCCCTTGCACCCAGCCCCTCCCACCTTTCTGCCCACACCTGACCTCCATTCTCCCCCCATCTACAGGAGCTTCTGCAGGAGGAGACCAGGGCAAAGCTGGCCTTGGGGTCCCGGGTGCGAGCCTTGGAGGCTGAGGTGTCTGGGCTACGGGAGCAGCTGGAGGAGGAGGCGGCCGCCAGGGAGCGGGCCGGCCGTGAGCTGCAGACTGCCCAGGTCCAGGTGAGAAGTCCTGGGGGGAGACCAGGGGACACTTAGTCCCTCAACCTGTTCCTGCTGGTTCCCTGGCTCAGAGACACCCCGTTATCCGACCAGTCAGAGCCCAGACTTCTGGGTGCCAATCCCGCCTCTGACTGTCACTCAGCCCCACGACCCGTCGGTGCAGAGCCCTGACTTTCTGTCTTATCGCCCACTTTCCGTCTACACCGCCCCAGCCTGCTGAGGCCTCGTCCTCTGCCCCCCCCCGCCCCCGATCCTCCTCTCAGCCTCCCTTCACACCCCCCTGCCTCCAGTCTCTCCTCTCTCTTCCGGCTCATTCTCCACATGGTCTTCCTGCCCCAGAGCTGGCCCTGCCCTCCCCTTGCTGACAGCCCGGCCATGGCTCCAGGCTCCCCTGGACAAAGCTCGTGCCTCTTAGCCGGGTGTCAGAGGCCCTGCGTTCTCTGGTCCTACCCTTTGTCTTTGGCTGCATTCCTCTCTCCTCTCCTTCCCCACTTGGCTTGGGAAACCCGTTTCATTCTTCAGGACTCAGTGTCAGCGCCCCCTATCATGGGAATTCCCTGGCCATCCTCCTCTGAGCTCCCACAACCCTTCTTTCTCCCCGTTCCCACGCCAATCACCCTGGGCTGGAACACTCTCTGCCCATGAGTCCCCCCACCACCAAATGGGGAGCTCCTTTAAAGGGGTACCCTGACTTAGATCTGGTCCCCAACGTGGGCCAACAGAGAGCCTGGATTATGGGAGGCCTTGAGCAATGCCTGCTGAATGAATGGAGTGCATGCCTGCAAATGTCCTCCTTCAACTGGCAAACTCCTGTGTATACTTTAAGATCCATTGCAAATGCCCCCTCCTCCAGGAAGTCTCCCTTAAATGTTCTAAACAGATGCTGAGCCCCTCCTGAGGACTCCCCTGGCTCCCATACCTTAGCCATCGTCACCCTGGCTGCGACACTCAGTTCTCTCCATCAGAGTGGGGGTTCCCCAGGGCAGAGCCCGGGTCTGACTCACCGTCTTGGTCCCAGAGGGAATAGTTTTAATCTCCTGGGAAAGCTGAGGGTCGTAGAACTCACAGCCTCAACCCTCCTCCAGTGCAGTGAGCCATTTCCCTCTTCAGGCCTCAGTCTCCTCATCTGGGAAATGGGGCGCTACCAGCTCACACCTCGGTCACAGCCATGACTGCCACCCACCCTCTCTCCTCCCCACACCACACCCCCCCAGCTCTCAGAGTGGCGGCGGCGCCAGGAGGAGGAGGCAGGGGCACTGGAGGCAGGCGAGGAGGCTCGGCGCCGGGCGGCCCGCGAGGCGGAGACCCTGTTGCAGCGCCTGACAGAAAAGACGGAGGCGGTGGAGCGGCTGGAGCGGGGCCGCCGGCGGCTGCAGCAGGAGCTGGACGACGCCACCATGGACCTGGAGCAGCAGCGGCAGCTCGTGAGCACGCTGGAGAAGAAGCAGCGCAAATTCGACCAGGTGGGCCCCTCGGTACCCCGAACCCCGTTACTCTGCTGGGCCGGCAGGATGCTAATCCTGCCTCCCAGGGTCACTATGGGCAATGAGGAATGTGCGATGTCACAGCTCCACTGTGAACTTGGGGGGGGGGGGGGGCGGGAATCCTAGAGCAAGATGCTTCTTCCCATCTGTGGAGTCTATAAAATAAGACACCCATTGGTAGCACCTCTTTTTCCTCCCAAACATGTCCTGAAGGTGCACCAAAGGGTGCTAACGAGAGTTAAATGAAATACATCTCACTGCTCCTGCCGGCTCTCCGTGTGCCTTGGGGAAGCGGTTTTCCCCGTTTCGGCCTCAGTGTGTCCATCTAGGAAATGGGGATAATAACAAGCATCGGGCGATCTGAAGATGAAACGAAGATCACACAACCCCAGCGCATTAAGATCAGCCAGCCTGGAGTTTTGGATCTCAGCTCAGTCCCTTCCAGGCTGTGTGGCTGGGCAAACTGCTCCACCCTCTCTGAGCCTGGTGTTTTTTTCATCTAGAAAATGGAGGCATCACTATTGTGCCTTCACTTTTGAAAGCTATTTTCGCTGGATAGAGGATTCTAGATAAACAGTTTTGTTCTTTCAGCACTTGGGAGAGATCATCCCATGATCTCTGGCTTCCATCGTCTCAAGTGAAAAGTTAGCAGACATTGAAATCATGGTTTCCCTGGGGGTCACGTGATATGTTTTTCTAGCTGGTTTCAGTTTGTTCTCTTTATCGTTGGTATTTGACAATGTGTACCTCGTCTAGGTCCTACGCATTTTCATATGTATTTCAGAATCAGTTTGTCAGTTTCTGCACCACAAAGATCCTCCTGATTTGAGATTGCGTTGAATCTCTAGATCAATTTGGAAAGAACTGACATCTTAATAATACTGAGTTTTCCGGCCCAGGAACATGATCCATTTATTTAGATCTTTATTTTTTGTAAATATATTTTTTATTCATTTCAGAGAGGAAGGGAGAAGGAGAGGGATAGAAACATCAATGATGAGAGAGAATCATTGACCAGCTGCCTCCTGCATGCCCCCTGCTGGGGATCAAGCCTGCAGTCTGGACATGTGCCTTAGCTGGACCCCAACCAGGAATGGAACCATGACCTCCTGATACCCAGGTCAATGCTCAACCACTGAGCTACGCTAGCCGGGTTAGATCTTCTTTTTGGGGGAGAGTGGAATGGGGGCTTAGATTTTTAATTTAGCTCAGGAATGTTTTGTAATTTTCAGTGTATATCTTTCACATCTTTTTTCAGATTTATTTCTAAGCATTTTATATTTTTGATGCTACTTTAATGGTATTGTTTTTGTTTCAATTTCTGACTGCTAGTGTATAGAAATACAATCAATTTTTGTATATTTTGATATTGTTTCCTACAATCTAGCTATACTCGCTCATTAGTGCTGGTAGATTTTTTTTTCTAGATCCCATTGGGTTTCTTCCAGTTCCAAACACATGTATGTTTGACTGCCTGGTGCTGGCTTGTGGATTATTAAAGCTCTGTTAATTTTTTTAAAGTATATATTTTTATTGATTTCAGAGAGGAAAGGAGAAGGAGAGAGAGGTGGAAACATCAATGATGAGAAAGAATCATTGATTGGTTGCCTCCTGCAGGCCCCCTCCTGGGGATCGAGCCCACAACCCTGGCATGTGCCCTTGACTGGAATTGAACCCAGGACCCTTCAGTCCGCAAGCTGACGCTCTATCCACTGAGCCAAACCAGCTAGGACTGTTAATTTTTTTACACTTTTTTTTTTTCTTCACTCTATTTGGATCATTTCTATTGACCTGTTTTCAAGTGCACTAATTCTTCTGTGTCTAATCTACCCTCCGTTTCTTCCATGGACATTTTGAGTTTGGAAATTATTGTTTTTAGTTCTGATTGGTTCTGTTTCACCATTTCTAGTCCCTCCTGAAATAACGATCTCTTCATCCATTGTATCCGTCTTGTCCTGAAACTTACTTATCATAGCCCTTGTGTGATGATATCAAGGTCATCTGTGGATCTATTTTCATGGACTGATTTTTCTCTTGACTGAGCCCACCCTCTTCCTTGCTTTGCCTCTATTGTAAATGTTATTGTTTTAAATCACTGTGCCTGCAAAGAAAGCAGTAAAGGTTCAAGTACATTTTTGAAATATAGGTATATGTTTTCTTCTGTCATTTCCTCAAAAGGAAGAAACCCTTTCCTCTGTTCAGTGTCCACAGTGAGCAGCTGATGAGTTTGACCCATTGAAGAGCAGAGCTAGCTTGCAATCTTAATCCCTCTACTTCCCTCTTGTGTCTCTGCCTCTGCCTGTCTGCCTGTCTGTCTGTCTGTCTCTGTCCCTGGCTGCTCCCTATTCCCCACCCCCTTGTACACTCCTTTCAGCTAATCTATTTCCCCCACCCTGTCTCCCGCAACCCCCAAGCTCCTGGCAGAGGAGAAGGCCGCTGTGCTGCGGGCGGTGGAGGAGCGCGAGCGGGTGGAGGCCGAGGGCCGGGAGCGTGAGGCCCGGACCCTGTCGCTGACTCGGGCGCTGGAGGAGGAGCAGGAAGCGCGTGAGGAGCTGGAGCGGCAGAACCGGGCCCTCCGGGCGGAGCTGGAGGCACTGCTGAGCAGCAAGGATGATGTGGGCAAGAGCGTGAGTGGGGGCCCTCTCCCCAGACACCCCTGTGACAACTGCATGCACACGTGTGCTGTCGCCTGCAGAGCATGAAGGGACCCAGTCATCCATGTCACGTGTTCATACACACGCACACAACAGGAGCAGAGCTGCTGACCAAACCCACGTGTTCACAGACACACAGACCATGTGGAGAATCTCCCGTCGAATACACATGTTCACACACAACTCGTGAGCGCTGCCCACAAAACATACCTGTCTGTGTGTGTGTCCATGGCATGTGAGGAGAATCTTCCATGAAGCACAGACATTCACATGTACACATAGAGCATGACCATCACTCGTCACACATGTGTGTGAATACTCTGAGACAGAAAACATGAAGAGAATTTACTACAACACACACAGGCTGAGAATCACTCCCTAGACATGAGTATGTGCGTGCGCGTGCGTGCACACACACACACACACACACTCACACACACAGACCCACAGTGTGAGGAGACCCCACCTCGTCACCCCGAAGCCCACACAGGCCTTCCCCATCAGGCCTCTGTCTTCCCCCGACTCATACATCCCTCCAGGACCTGTGAGGAGCACCCCCAGTCCTGTTCCCAGGCCCCCTCACCCAGCCAGTGCCCAGCCCTCTGAAAGGCCCACCCTCCCCTTCATCCTTCCTTCACCCAATACATATGTTTGTGAGGCACCAGCCATGCCAGGCCGGGGGCAGAGCCACCTGCTTGATGACAGAGGCACTGACTGAATGCGTGTTTAGTTGAGTCCCTGGGCTTTGGCGTCGATACAATGGAGCTTTTAGCCAGGCCTGGAGAAAACCCCCAAACTTGAAATGGACCTTTGGCCTGCACCCCCCGTGACTGGAGCCAAAATCCAACTCATTCTCAAGCTACTACAGCCTGTCCTTGGGGGAAACTGTCAGGTCATGTGGAGTGGAAAAGGGTATTGATGTGACAAAGTTGGATTCCTTCATGTAAACCAAGTTGATTGGCAGGTGCCAAATAGGAGGGGACACCAGTGCCCCCCTCCAAGGGCTAAAAGTAGACACTGTCACTGACATGTTCCCATGGGGGTCACTGAACCGTGGTCACACCAGACACAGTCCCTGCCCCGTGGAGCCGCAGTGCAGTGTGGGAGCTGGGTGTTGCGAAAGGACCATTAGGTACGTGTTAAATGACCATGTGATGAGGGGTGAGTCGGAGAGGGGCTCAGGGCCAGGAGTGTGGGTAACAGGGAGGCCCTGACGGGTCAAGGGACACTTCTCTGAGGACGCGACAAAGAGAGATGGGGGGGGGCGGTTCTCTCTAAGGATCCATAAGCCCAGATCTGTTTCACGGTGTATTTGTGTGGGTTTTTCTTTTTTAAATAATTTACGCTTCCCTGAAAGGTCTGGGAGCCCCCCCCCCCAAGCTGAGATATCCTGGGCAGTCTGAAGTCGCACACCTTCAACCCATTACCACACGAGATTCCCAAAGATGAAGTCCCAGTGAAATGAACTCACAATCCCAAATCACAAAACCCGTGAGGAAATAACCCACCATGAGTGAGAGTCAGCTGACCCAACAGACACTTGAATGGACTCTCAGGAGCTTTCAGATAATAGGATTATGATACTCAGGCTCTTCATGAAAGGCTTTTGAATGGCTCAGAATGAGACATAGTAAGTCTGTGTACAGGAAATGCCGGAGGCATGAAGGAGTGAACGAACTAGGATGGGCACATGGGTTTGGGGTCCCCTCACTCCCCCAGGGTCCTGGCCTGCCCCCTCCCTAGTGACCCCGGTGCCCCGTGCTCACTCCCCCCCCCCCACCACCAGGTACACGAGCTGGAGCGAGCCCGCCGGGCGGCAGAACAGGCGGCCAGTGACCTGCGAACACAGGTGACCGAGCTGGAGGACGAGCTGACGGCCGCCGAGGACGCCAAGCTGCGCCTGGAAGTGACCGTGCAGGCGCTCAAGGCCCAGCATGAGCGAGACCTGCAGGGCCGAGACGAGGCTGGCGAGGAGAGGCGGCGGCAGCTGGCCAAGCAGGTACCCGCGGGACCTGCAGGGTGGCATCCAGCTGGCTGTGCCTCGGGGCTTCCAGGGGGCGAGAGGCCGGGAGTCCCACCCTCCCACCTATCCACCTGCTGTCCAAGTCCCATCTGCTAGCCCACCAGCCTCCTCTTCCCCAACTCATTCCCCACCACGGCCCCAGCCCGCAGCACCCCCCTCCCCCGCCACGCACTCATCACGTGCTCACTGACCAGCTTGTTCACACCCCTTCACCCCAACCTCACTCCCTCCTTCACTTCCTCTTCCACCTGCTTCCTCCTGTGTCCCATCCATTCACCCTGCACCATTCATTCATTGCTCTTCAGTCCTGTGGTCTGTGTTGGCGGGGCCTCTACCACGTGATGGGTACTGAGCATGGGGGGCGGGGCAGCTCTGAGTGTCAGAAAGACCCCTAAGAGCCTGGTGGGCAGGAGACTGGAGGGGGAGAAACTGGAGCTGGGAGGCCTGGAAGGAGAAATGGAGACTGTGACCCAGGCTGGGGGGTCTCTGAGTATTTTTTAAAAATATATTTTTATTGATTTCAGAGGGGAAAGGAGAGGGAGAAAGAGAGAAACATCAATGATGAGAATCACAGATCAGCTGCCTCCTGCACGCCCCCTGCTGGGGATTGAGCGGCAATGACTGGGAATAAACCAGTGACCTCCTGGTTCCTGGGTCATGCTCAACCGCTGAGCCATGCGGGCTGGGCTCTCTGGGTATTTTTTAAATATATATATATATATATATTTCTTTATTGATTTCAGAGAGGAAGGGAGAAGGAAAGAGAAACATCAATGATGAGAGAGAATCATTGATCAGCTGCCTCCTGCATGCCCCCCACTGGGGATCAAGCCCGAAACCCAGGCATGTGCCCTTGACCGGAATCGAACCTGGGACCCTTCAATCTGTAGGGCTGGCGCTCTATCCACTTAGCCAAGCTGGCCAGGGCTCTAGGTATTGATCTCCCCTGATCCGGCCATGGGTGAAGGCCCAAGACTTGGCCCCCAGGGCGCTGGGGAGCCCAGAGGGCCAGGACCAGGGAAGGTCAGGGTCAACTCTGAGTGTAGAGAGACCCTCTGAGCCCCGCAGGACCGGCTGGAGGGGGGATGGGCGCAGAGGGGAGGGCTTGGGTGGGGCCGGGGCAGGAGGAACACAGGGCTACAGGTCCGGGCAGGGGTTGAACGTCTCTGTCACCGGCATGTAGAGGGAGCCTGGGCCCCCTGTGCCCTGAGCCCATCCCTACGCCGCCCCCCCAGCTGCGGGATGCAGAGGTGGAGCGGGATGAGGAACGCAAGCAGCGCGCCCTGGCGGTGGCCGCGCGCAAGAAGCTGGAGGCGGAGCTGGAGGAGCTGAAGGCCCAGACCTCGGCCGCCGGGCAGGGCAAGGAGGAGGCGGTGAAGCAGCTGCGCAAGATGCAGGTGAGGGGCGGGGCCTAGACCGGGGGGCGGGGCTAACGCCCGGGATGGGTGGCCCCGCCTCCCCTCCTGGGAGACCAGCTTGGGCCCCTCCCTACACCCCCCCCATCTCCCCCCTCCCCAGCAGCACCCAGATTACCCACCGGGTTTATAACATCCGTGCCCCAAAGGCTCACTTGGTTCTTTTAATATTTTGATTGCCTTTATTTAAAATGCTTAATTTTTAAGGCCAATTCACCCATTTTATTTAATTTTTGAAATGGAAATAACATTGTGAACGTTATATTTGGTTGTTTAGGAAAAAAAATTTTTTTTTATAATGATGTATCAAGGTGGGTTCATCATTTGTAACAATGTCCCGCTCTGGGAGGGGATGTCCATGGTGGGGAGGCAGTGCCTGGGGACAGGGGTCTATAGAAAACCTCTGTGCCTTCTGCCCAATATTGCCGTGAACCTAAAACTGCTCTAAAAAACCAAGTCTATTTTATTCTTTAAAAAGTTTTTAATCCTTGCCCAAGATATGTCTTTATTGGTTTTTAGAGAGAGGAAGGGAGAGAGAGAGAAACATCAATGAGAGAAAGAAACATCGATCGCTTGCCTCCTGTATGCGCCCTGACTGGGGATCGAACCTGAAACTAGGTATGTGCCCTGACCGGGATTCGAACCCACAATCTTTTTAAAAAATATATATTTTATTGATTTTTTACAGAGAGGAAGGGAGAGGGATAGAGAGTTAGAAACATCGATGAGAGAGAAACATCGATCAGCTGCCTCCTGCACACTCCCCACTGGGGATGTGCCCGCAACCAAGGCACATGCCCCTGACCGGAATCGAACCCGGGACCCCTGAGTCCGCAGGCTGACGCTCCATCCACTGAGCCAAACCGGTCAATGCTTGTGTTTAATTTTTATTTATTTTTTTTAAATTATTGATTTCAGAGAAGAAGGGAGAGGGAGAGAGGGATAGAAACATCAATGATGAGAGTGAATCATCAACTGGCTGCCTCCTGCACGCCTCCTACTGGGGATTGAGCCTGCAACCCGGGCATGTGCCCTTGACTGGGAATTGAACCCTGACCTCCTGGTTCATAGCTGACCCAACACTGAGCCACGCCGGCTGGGCTATGTTTAATTTTCCTTTGTTTTAAGCATCCTTGAAGAGAAAACCCTTACACAATCAAAGCCATATTAACCAGGTGGCAAAGCAGCTAGAAGTGTAAGCCCTGAAACCGGACAGCCTGGGTTCAAGTCCCGGCCCCACCACTTACCACCCTGTTCTGCGCAGGCCCAGATGAAGGAGCTATGGCGGGAGGTGGAGGAGACACGCACCTCCCGGGAGGAGATCTTTGCCCAGAACCGGGAGAGTGACAAGCGCCTGAAAGGGCTGGAGGCGGAGGTGCTGCGGCTGCAGGAGGTGAAGCCTGGACGGATGGATGGACGGACGGACGGGGTCTGGGGTGGAAAGTGGGGGTGAGGGTGGGCCAAGCTGGGAAGTGGCGGGTGGTACCAACTACACTGGGCCTGGGGGTGTTCGGGAGCCCTGGGGAGGGTTCTGAGCATGAGGGCGGCCTGGTCTGGGGCCTGAGGGAGGATGAGCAGGAGTGAGAGAGGCTGGAGGCAGGAGGTGGGAGAGGATGAGCCCTGAGTCCGGGCTCTGGGGACACGGAGGGAGGAACCAGGCAGAGAGCAAAGGGGCAGGATGGATGTGACTGTGGGTGGTGAGGGGTCAGAGGACGTGAGAAGAGAGGTGGGGGTCTGGCCCGGAGACTGGGGGAACCTGAAAGGGGGGCAGGTTTGAAAGGAGACGCTTGAGCTCAGGGAGGAGGTGATGAGGGTGAGGGGCCTGGGGACGGACAGCAAGAGGTGGATCGTGGTCAGGGGCCCCGGAGAATTCTGTGTGTGGATTGAAGCTCACACCAAGTCCCCCATGTTCGTGTGCAATGAAAAGAAGGCCACAGGACTTAAGGCGTGAGAGGCAGCGAGGCTGGTACCCAGGTGCCCGCCCCCTGCAACCCCGCTGACCACCCTCCCTGGTCATCGCAGGAACTGGCCGCTTCCGACCGCGCCCGGCGGCAGGCCCAGCAGGAACGGGACGAGATGGCAGACGAGCTGGCCAACGGCAGCCTTAACAAGTGAGTGGCCCGCGGTCACGCGGGGCAAGGGCCACCCCTCCGGCCGTCCTGCCCTCTCACCCGCCTGGTCGCGTTCTCCTAGGGCAGCCATTCTGGACGAGAAGCGGCAGCTGGAGGGGCGCCTGGGGCAGATGGAAGAGGAGCTGGAGGAGGAGCAGAGCAACGCGGAGCTGCTCGGTGACCGCTACCGCAAGCTGCTGCTGCAGGTGAGCCCAGCCCCGCGGCCGGCCCCACCGACCGACCAGAACCTCGGGCCTCTTATTCAACAGACATAACAAAAGGAGAGCCTGGGTCGGGTTTTGAAGGTTGAATAGGAGTTCTCAGGAAGGGAGGTAGTGATGCCTTCATTCGCGTGTATTTCTGAGGCTTCTCGAGGGCTGAGCCCAGAGATGAACTACACTGTCACATTACAGGTGGCATGTGCGGCAATAGGAGTGTCCTGGGCCCAAGGGGGAAGTAGCGGGAATTGGTCTCTGCAAGAGTCACAAGAAGAGAGAGAGAGAGAGAGAGAGAGAGAGAGAGAGAGAGAACACAAGAGAACATGGATTTGTTGCTCTAGTTATTTGTGCGTTCATTGGTTGCCCTGACTGGGTATCTCCAGTGTCGTAAGGAAGGAAGGAAGGAAGGAAGGAAGGAAGGAAGGAAGGAAGGAAGGAAGGAAGGAAGGAAGGAAGGAAGGAAGGAACCAGTAATCCTGAATTTGACTTGGATGTGTTCACACTTGTCCAAAAGGCCTAGAAACAATCATCAATCGAGTAGCATTGAGCACCCCTACACTCTAAATTGTGGTCTAGCCCTGGCTGGTTTGGCTCATGGATAGAGTGTCGGCCATGCAGACCGAAGGGTCCTGGGTTCTGTTCCTGTCAGGCTCGATCCCGGGTGTGGAGCAGTGTGGGGCGTGCAGGAGGCAGCTGATCAATGATTCTCTCTCATCATTGATGTTTCTACCTCTCGCCCTCTCCTTTCCTCTCTCTCTAAAATCAATTAAAACTTTTTTTTTAAAGTAGTCACTTCCCTTTTTTTAAAAAAAGCGCATTCATGGAGGCCACTCAGACCTGCTGTATCACAGTCTCTGGAGGGTGAGACCATGCAGTCTGCTTTTTTTTTTTTAATAAGTTTCCCAGATGATCCTGTTGCAAAAAAAAAAAAAAAAGTGTGATAACCCTTGGAATAGACTCATTCACAGTCAGAGGTAGAATTTATAGCATTTAAGCAAGTTTGTGATAGTCTTGTGGGCTTTTTAAAATAGCAAAAACCTGTTCTAGTTTTGGTTAGAGCATCATCCCAACACGCCAAGGTTGTGGGTTCGATCCCCGGTCAGGGCACCTACAAGAAGCAACCAATGACTGCATAACTGAGTGGAACAACAAACTGATGTTTCTCTCTCTCCCTCCCCCTCTCTCTCTAAAATCAATCAATAACTTCCTTTTTCTAAAATAGCACAAATCTATCCAAAAGGTAATGCTGTCAGCTGATAGGTGGATCTGGAAAAAACACACGTCCATGTGTGTTGAGTGTTTAGTGTGTATCAGCTTTGTGCTCTGCACTTGGCAATCATCCGCCTACTCAGTTGTGGGAGGTGCCTGGACTCACCCACCGCCTCTCCTCTGAGACACCCTGCCTCTCCCGCCGCCCCAGGTGGAATCGCTGACCACAGAGCTGTCCGCTGAGCGCAGTTTCTCAGCCAAGGCGGAGAGCGGGCGGCAGCAGCTGGAGCGGCAGATCCAGGAGCTCCGGGAACGCCTGGGCGAGGAGGACGCGGGCGCCCGGGCCCGCCAGAAGATGACCATCGCTGCCCTCGAGTCGAAGCTGGCCCAGGCCGAGGAGCAGCTGGAGCAGGAAAGCAGGTAGGTGGGAGAGGGGTGTGTGGCTGGGGGGGGCGACCCTCACATTCTGGTCAATGAGATGAAGGGGAGCTGTATTACAAACATCTGGTCTGAAACATCGCAAAGGCATCACAATGCTAATGGTTGCTGATTTCCTGTATCATTTAAGAGGCTTTGAGCTGCAAGAACCTGTACTTCCACTACAAGTATGATTTAAACAGTAATGTAGCAGGTAGCTAAAGCTGCATAACAAATATCCTAAAACTTAGTGGCTTAAAACAACAACCATTTCCCCTGAAACCAAATAATTTTATTAACCAACTAGAGGCCCAGTGCACAAAATTCATGCATGGGTGGCGTTCCTCAGCCCAGTCTGAACCCTCTCCAATCCAGGGCCCCTCGGGGGATGTCCAACTGCCAGTTTAGGCCCGATCCCTGCAGGATTGAGCCTAAACCAGCAGTCGGACATCCCTCTCGCAATCTGGGACCAATCCTAACTGCTCACCTGCCTGCCTGCCTGATGCCCCTAACCACCTCTGCCTGCCTGCCTGATCGCCCCTAACTGCCCTCCCCTGCCAGCCTGGTCACTCCTAACTTCCCTCCCCTGCCGGCCTGACCGCCCCTGACCACCTCTGCCTCGGCTCCTGCCACCATAGCTTTGTCTGGAAGGATGTCCGGAAGATGTCTGGTCTAATTAGCATATTACTCTTTTATTAGTATAAATGTCACCCCAAGAAATCCAGTTAAAAATTAGCATTTGCCACATGCATAATAAGATTGAACACGTTTTCATTTGCTTACTGGCATTTGGATCGCCTCTTTTATGAAATAACTGCCTGTTTAAGTCTTTTGCCCATTAAACAACCACCACCACCACCATTTATTATTGCTCACGAGTCTTTGGACTGGCTGCTGGGTCAGCTGTTCTGAGCCTACGGGGTCTCACTCATGCACCTTTGCTCACCTGAGGGTCAGCTAGATTGGTTTGCTGATCTTGACTGGCTCTCCTATGTCAAAGGTCTCACCTGGGACAACGAGGCTAACTTGTCTCTGCTCCAGGCTGGCCCAGGATTGCTCACATGGCAGAGTCAAGGTTCCAAGAGGGAGGGAAAGTGTTAAAGGCGTTCAGGGCCCTAGACTTGAAACTGGTACAGTGTCACTTCTGCTGCATCCTGTTACTCTAGCTCAGATTTAACGGGACAGAGAAATGGACTCCACCTCTTTTATATAGATAGATAGATAGATAGATAGATAGATAGATAGATAGATAGATAGATTTATATATATATATATATATATATATATTGATTTCAGAGAGAAAGGGAGAGAGAGAGAGAGAGAAAGAAACATCAATGATGAGAGAGAACCATTGACTGGCTGTCTCCTGCACGCCCCTTACGGGGGATCGAGCTCTCAACCTGGGCATGTGCCCTTGACCGGAATCGAACCCAGGACCCCCAGTCCTCAGGCCGACACTCTATCCACTGAGCCACACCAGCCAGGGCTGGACTCTACCTCTTGAGGGAGCAGCTGCACAGTCCTGTTGCGAAGATGGATACAGTAAGGGGTGACAGTTGAGGCCATTTCTGTCATCAACTTATCACAAAGGATTTCTCTTCCTCGAATGATAAGGAGCTGGGCAGCGGAGTGATGACAGGGCCCTGGGTCAGCGTCTGTGTAGTTCCCCTCATGGTCACACAGTGGCTGCCCTTGAACCACACATCACACCCACACATCCATGTCAAAGCCAGGAAACAGCAGCGTGTGGGGCTGAGAGTTTCCATCTGCAGGGCTAGCTGGGAGGCCAGAGAGGAGGCCGGATGCTGGTCCAGGCAGAAGATGAGGCCTGAGCAGGGGCTGGTGCCGTGAGAATGGACAGGAGGGATGAAGAAGAGAAAAGTCAGGGGGAGAAGGAATGGAGCTGGGGGCTGATGGGCTATTGGGGGTGTAGGAGGGAGAGGACAATGTTTGGGGTTCAGGCCTGGTGCCGGGGAAAGCATTGAAGGTTGGGGGAGGATATTGAACTCATTGGGGAGCATGATGAGAGTGAGGGGTCTCAGGCACAGGCCGAAGGAACCGGCCGCAGAGGTTCATGAAGAAGAGGTTCTGGTCCATGGGATTACCAAGGGCCCAGGGACTCATGGGAAATGTAGTTTGAGGTCTCTGGGGAGGCTTTCAGAGGCGAATGGCCCCTTCCCCCATTATACAGATGAAGAAACTGAGGCTCGGAGGGTGTTAGTGATCTGCTAAAAGGCCCCCTGGGAGCAAGGAGTAGCCAGCTGACCAGCAGCTAAAGGAGTCTCTCCCCTGCACCCTGTTCCCTGGCTCAGTGTCCTCCCACTTCCCCCATCCCCGTGCCTGCCTCAGCACATCTGGGGCTCCTGGGTCCGTTACCGGGGACCTCATTGCATGGACTTCACCCTGCGTGTGGTGGCTCATGCAGGAGAGGACGGATGAGCAGGGATGCGGAAATCTGAAACAGGAGGAAAAGGCTTTGAGAGGGGAGAGGAGGTGATCTTGGCTCCGGGGGTCTGGCCTGCAGATCTAGGTGGACTTCTGGGCATGGGAAAGAGGAGCAGGTGTGGGGGACAGTGCCGGGCCCAGTGGGGGAATGTGAGGGGTGTTGGGATCTGGGGGGCTGCTGAGGCCCGAGCCTGAAGCAGGCTGGCTCTCAGGGGACAGGTTGAGCAACACCAGCCTGTTGGTAACTGAAACCTGGGGCAGGTGAGTTTGTCTAGGCAAAGTGTGTGCATGAGAAAGGGAGGTGACGACAGAGAAGACAGAGCTTCATGCTTCTAGAGTGTTCCACAGACAGACAGTCAGAGAAGAACATTGAGAAAGAAAAGACAGAGGGAGAAAGAAAATTCCTGGCCCAGGAGGGAAGGTCAGGTGGGTGGGGATGAGGCCTGAGCTGGGGGTTAAGGCTGTGAGGACAGAGAGGAGGGGTCAGAACAGAGTGCAGGGGGCAGTGGGACAGGGTTTGGGTACTGACAAGCCGGGAGCCGGGGGGCATGGGGCAAAGGAGACACAAGGAGCCAGGAAAGTGCCCATGGTTTGACCGGGAAAGGTGGTCAGTGGGTCAGCTCCTGAGTGGAGGATTAGGGGACATACAGTTGGGGGGGGGGGGGCAGTCGGATATAAAAAACTGATGGAGACGCTTTAAAGAGCATCAGGCACCCAGCCACCTTGGCCCAGTGGTTGAGCATCGACCTATGAACCAGGAGGTCAGAGTTCAATTCCCAATCAGGGCACATGCCCAGGTTTGGGGCTCGATCCCCAGTGGGGGATGTGCAGGAGGCAGCCGATAAATGATTTTCTCTCATTGTTGATGTTTCTATCTCTCCCTCTCCTTTCCTCTCTGAAATTAATTTTAAAAATATATTAAAAATCCTGTATAGCCCTAACCGGTTTGGCTCAGTGGATAGAGCGTTGGCCTATGGACTGAAGGGTCCCAGGTTCGAGTCCAGTCAAGGGCATGTACCTTGGTTGCAGGCACATCCCCAGTTAGGGGGTGTGCAGAAGGCAGCTGATCGATGTTTCTCTCTCACTGATGTTTCTAACTCTCTATCCCTCTCCCTTCCTCTCTGTGAAGAAATCAATAAAATATATTTTTTTAAAAATCCTATATAATAAAAACCTAATATGCTAAATGTCCAGTCATCTGGTTGTCCGTCCAACCAATCAAAGCATAATGTGCTAATGATATGCTAAGGCCGCTCAACCCCTCACTGTGATGTGCACTGACCACCAGGGGGCAGACGCTCCAACCGGTAGGTTAGCTTGCTGCTGGGTTCCAGCCAATTGGGACTGAGCGAGATGGGCCGGACATGCCCTGGAGTCCTCCCTCGGCCCCTGCCCAGCTGGCCAATCTCCTGTGTCCCTCTTAGGCCCCGATCGTGCACCAGTGGAGTCCCTCGGCCTGGCCTGCACCCTCCCGCAATCTGGGACCCCTCGGGGGATGTCAGAGAGCCAGTTTCAGCCCGATCCCGCAGGCCAGGCCGAAGGACCCCACTGGTGCATGAATTCATGCACCAGGCCTCTAGTAAATAAAGAAAACACCAGGCACCTTAGTAGAAGCCAAGGATGTGGGGAGCCTGGGTGCTAATGTCTGAGTGAACTGTGGGCGTCGGTTGCGGGTGGGAAAGCAGGAAGAGGCCAGTTGGAGAACAGGACAGCAGCCACAGGATGAGGCCAGGGGACAGAACTCAGGGTGCGCCTCTCCTGACTCTCCCCTTCACGCCTCTCTCCAGGGAGCGCATCCTCTCCGGCAAACTGGTGCGCAGAGCTGAGAAGCGGCTTAAAGAGGTGGTGCTGCAGGTGGAGGAGGAACGGAGGGTGGCCGACCAGCTCAGGGACCAGGTGAGTGGCTGACCTCACTCGGGAGCAGGGGGGGTGGGGACCACTGACAGAAATAGCACACGCTACCTCTGGAGGCAGCGAGTTCCCATCACAGGAGGCAGCGTGCAGGTGCTGCTGGATACCAATGCAGAACTAATGCAGATACCATCCGGGGCGTGGGGCCATCGCAGAGGGCTGGAGTCAGTGACTTTGTGATCCATAAATATTGAATCTAGGAAAGCTGAGATTTCTGGGAGCTGAGACAGCCAAGGAGAGGGTCGGCCAGGGCTAAAATAACACATACTGTTTATTGAGTGCTTTCGATGAGCCAGGCACTCTGCTAAACACGTACTAGGTGGTCCATTTATTTCTTATCAGAACACTGTGGTAGTATACCGTTGTTTTCCCCTCGTGTTCAGATGAGGAAACTGAGGCGCAGAAAGGTGAAGCAACTTGCTCAGAAGTATTTTGCTCAGAAGTATTTTGCTAGAAAGAGCTTGAGTGAGGGCTCAAATCCCAGTACAATGGCTGCAGAGCCCATGCTCTTAATTATTGAGCAGTTACTGAGTCCCAAGCTCTGGGCTACCTGCTTTTCCTTTTTAAGTTCTTTTTTTTTTAAATATATTTTATTGATTCCTCACAGAGAGGAAGGGAGAGGGACAGAGAGAAACATCGATCAGCTGCCTCCTGCACACTCCCCACTGGGGATGTGCCCACAACCAAGGCACATGCCCTTGACCGGAATCGAACCTGGGACCCTTGAGTCCGCAGGCCGACGCTCTACCACTGAGCCAAACCAGCCAGGGCTTAAGTTCTTTTTTTAAAAGATGTTTTTATTGGCTTTGGAGGAAGGAAGGGAGAGAGATAGAGAGATAGAAACATTGATGAGAGAGAATCATCGATCGGCTGCCTCCTGCACGCCCTCCACTGGGGATCCAGCCCGCGACCCTAACTGGTAGTCGAACCGGTGACCAAGAGGTTCATGAGTTGACATTCAACCACTGAGCCATTTGCTTTATTTTTAGTGTATTTTTTATTGTTGATAGTATTACACATATCTCCCGTTTCTCCTTTCCCCCTCTTCCCAGCCCCTTCCCTTCCCCGCACCAGGTCTTCACTACCACTACTTAAATACCACTTTTTTTTTTTTTTTTTTAAATATATTTTATTGATTTCCCACAGAGAGGAAGGGAGAGAGAGAGCCAGAAACATCGATGAGAGAGAGACATCGATCAGCCGCCTCCTGCACATCCCCCACTGGGGAAGTGCCCGCAACCCAGGCACATGCCCCCGACCGGAACCGAACCCGGGACCCTTCAGTCCGCAGGCCGACGCTCCATCCACTGAGCCAAACCGGTCTCGGCTAAATACCACTTTTTAAAAAATACGTGCTTGCGTTCTCTCACTAGCCTGATTTCCCAGGTGAAGAAACAAACTTTTAACCCCTTCCCCGGCAGAAACGTGTATACACGTTTTCACAAAATGTTCTTTTTCAGTCGTCGACGAGTATACTAAGAAAATATGGTAAAAAAAAAAAAATATGGTTTATAGGAAGACGAGTTACAAACTGTTTTCATAACCAGCATCAAAAATACTATATAGAACCAAAATAAAAAAATTAGTCTGAAAAAGAAACATTTTTAACAAAAAAATTGTTGGGGAAGGGGTTAAAGGGGATATAATTTTCATCAAAGTCACAGCCAGTAAAGACAGAGCCTGGATCAGATTCCAGGTGTGTCAGAATCTATACAGCAGTTGCCAACCGGTGGTCCGCAGACCACTGGTGGTCCATGAGGTCCAAAAGGTTGGCGACCACTGCTCTATAAAGTATCACTGTGCCCTTAAAAGCTCAGCTGTATTCACCATTCATGCCACAGATAATTACTTAGTACCCACTACAAGCTGGGCACTGTACTAGGCATTGGAGATAAGCTGTGAATGACACAGAGAAGGTCCCTGCCCTCACAGAGCTCACATTTTCAGCATAGAAAAAGAAAGACACAAGAAATCAATAAACAAGCACAGATAATTACAGATTGTGACAAAGGCTATGAAGGAAAAAAGAGAATGAAGAGCAAGGGAGACACAGAGGACTGGGGAATCCTCTCTTAGGAGATGACATGTGAATTGATACCTGGAGCTTGAGGAAGAGCCAGGCAGAGGGAACACCAGGTGAGATGAGATGGGGAGGAATGGAGAGAGATGGGCAGAGGGTATGGTGGTGGGGAAGATTGAGTGATAAGAATGATGCCTGAGAACCAGGACGACACCCAGAGGCATGACCTGGCCTCCTTGCTCCCCCCAAGCTGGAGAAGGGGAACCTTCGAGTGAAGCAGCTGAAGCGGCAGCTGGAGGAGGCTGAGGAAGAGGCATCCAGGGCTCAGGCAGGTCGTCGAAGGCTGCAGCGTGAGCTGGAGGATGTCACAGAGTCTGCTGAGTCCATGAACCGCGAGGTGACCACGTTGAGGAACCGGCTTCGGTATGGCCGCCCTGCACATATACACCCTCACTCCATAAACTCCTGTCCCCCTCTTTCTGTCCCCCATTTCTCAGTCCCCCCATCACTCTCTGTCCCTTTTTATCTCTTTGGTCTTCTGTCCCCATCATTCTCAGTCCCTCTGTCCTCATCTCTCTCTGTCCCTGTGTTCCCCCATTTCTCTCTGCCCCCACCCTTGCCCTCTGCCCATCTCTCTCCATTCCTCCCCATCTCATCTCTCCCCTCTCATTTTATTATATCTCTCTCCACCTCTCCCTATCTCTCACGTTTCTGCTGGTCTCTCCTTTTGCCCACAGACGCGGGCCCCTCACCTTCACCACCCGCACAGTGCGCCAGGTGTTCCGACTGGAGGAGGGTGTGGCATCAGACGAGGAAGCCGAGGAGGCAGAGCCAGGTTCTGGACCACAGCCCCAGGAGTCTGATGGGCCCCAGGAAGTGCAGCCCCAGTGACCCCTCCCTGTTCCTAGCCATCAGCCCCTCCCTCCCTGGCCCTGGAGGGTGCAGGTCCCATGAACCCACCCTGTGGCTTCTTGCACTTTGGAAATAGTGCCACCTGCTGGCACCACCCACTTATCAACCACACCCCAGAGGGCCCCCTGAGACCTCCGTAAACGTAGAACACTGGAGAGCCCAGGTGGGGAGCAGGAGGCAAGGACTGGGGCTCTCTCGCTGGAGTGGAAATTCAGGTGTAGTTTGCACGCTGTGGACCCATACAGCTCCCATACTTACTTCAGATGTTAATGGTCTTTATTAGGAAAGGAGCATGGTCCCCCTGCCCTCCTCAGCCAGGGCAGGCCATGGCCTCCCCGCCATCCTCTCCACCCCCACCGCCCCCATCTCCTAGGACTCGCAGCCTTTGATTCCTGCAGAGGAGCAGGATAAGGGGGTCTGTCTCATCCCACTTTTTCCATGCTCTGCCCTCCCTTCTGTTGCTATTGTGTGATCACAGTCTGCTCTGGTTAGAGTCCCTGTGGGGGCTGGAGGGGTCTCCCTGACTTTCCAGCCTCCAGCTCTGGCAGAAATAAACTCCAGCCCCAACTGGACCCCGCCCGGGTGGTGTGTGTTCCTGCAGGGGGTGTCTCTGGTGGGTCCAGATGGGCACTGACTTGTTCCACCTGTTGGCTCTGATCACAGCTGGCCAGTGATGGGGGAACCTCCTGGTACTGGACATTGCCCCACACCCCAGCCTCCCTTCAAAGCATTGCCTCCATTATACAGAGGAGGAGGCCGAGGCTCAGAGCTGCGCTGTCCCTCACTCTACACCAGGAGAGGCAGGAGGGGTGCTTGCTGTACTCTGGTCACTGGCTGACCTTCCAGTCTTTGCAAAACAATGACATTGATGACTGTTGAGTCCGTGACCGTGACCGTGACCGTGACCCTGACCGGCTAATTAGCGGTGCTGAACACCAGACGTTTGTCTCAATTCCCAGCACAACCTCTAGGGGCGAGGATCGCCTTGCTTTCCAGCACCTAGGACAGTGCCTGGCTCCTAGTTGGCTTTCATAATATATGTGCTGAATGACTAGATCATGCTGTCCTGGCCTTTTATTGTTTTAAAACATATTTTTACCGATCTCAGAGAGGAAGGAAGAGATAGAAACATCAATGATGAGAGACTCATTGATTGGCTGCCTCCTGCATGCCCCCCGCTGGGGATCAAGCCCACAACCCAGGCATGTGCCACCAGAATGGAACCTGGGACCCTTCAGTCCCCAGGCCACCGGTCTATCCACTGAGCCAAAGCAGCCACGGCCCTTCCTGGCCTTGTAGAATGGCAAAAGCCCAGCGAGGTCGAGAGTTGCCCAAGGACACACAGCTACGAAGTCAAACCCACGCAGACTGTCTTCATAGTCAGGAATATGGAGCATGCTGCCCTTCGCCCCTGGGCACACACTGGGAACCCAGGTCACTCCTCTCCTGGGGACTAGTCGCCCTCACTCAGGAGCTCCCATCATCCAGCTGCCCTCAGACTTCCCAGTTAGGGGTGTAGGCAGGCACTCACCCCAAACCACAAAGTGAGAGCCGGTGTTCAAGGGGATTTCTGGGCCCCCAGAATGCACACCCATGCATGCCGCTTTCCAGTGGTTCTCAACCTTCCGGCCCTTTAAATACAGTTCCTCATGTTGTGACCCAACCATAACATTATTTTCGTTGCTACCTCATAACTGTCATGTTGCTACTGTGATGAATCGTCATGTAAATATCTGTTAGGCAGGATGGTCTTAGGACCCCTGTGAAAGGGTCGTTCGACCCCCACCCCAGAGGGGTCTCGACCCACAGGTTGAGAACCGCTGTATCCGACCCCATGTCTTGAAGACCCAATCCCTCTGTGGACCCCCAAAAGCTCCCCAACCCTCCCGGGGACACACACACACAGGACGCAGCTTTTAAATGAAAAGGAAACTTTAATCTTGGTGGGGAATGAGAGGGCGGGCGGAAGGGGGCATGACACTTTTTCTTTTGGGGGGTGACATGCGACAGCTTCTGCATCGGGCGGTTCATGCACCCAGGGTGGGCGTGGGGGAGGCTTGGGGGAGGGGCCTGCCGACCCCTCCCTCCCTGCCCTGGGGGTGGGCTGAGAAGACCCGCCATTAGCACCAGAGTTGGACGATTTGCAGACCTCCCCTCCCGACACTGACTCCGGACACCCGCCCCCATCCCTGAGAGCGCCCCCTGGCCACCCCCCCTCCACCTGGACAGGCCAGGCTCGCCCCGCCCACGTTGGAGTGAGAGAAACTTATTGCTGTGTGTGTTGGGGAGGGGAGCCGCTGAGCTCGGGGGGGACCCCCGCCATCCGATCCTCTCCCCCCGCCCCGCCCCCCGCCCCGTGCCCGTGCGTCCCGAGCGCAGGAGGGCGCCTCATGCGAGTGGGGAGCGTCATGCAGCGCATGCGTGCAGTTGCGGGCACCCTGGCGGCCGGGCGGAGGTGGGGGGAGGGGGAGGAGGGAGCGGGACGGGGAAGCCGTCCCTTTAGCTCGCCCGCCCTCCCCGAGCCCCACGCTGTTTACTGACTTGGGCGATGAGAATCACGTGTTTGTAGAGGCTTGTCATGATCGTAGTTATTTTTAAAAGCTGAACTAAAAAGCTGGGTACGTGTGGCAGGTTGGCGAGCAGGGGGGAGACGGAGGGAAGAGGTCTGTACCCTTCGGAAAAGACCCTCGCCCCCTCCCCCCGCACCGTTCGTCTTCCGTGAGGGTCTGGGGAATGGGAGGGGGGGGGACTTTTTTTTTTTTTAAAGAAGTTAAACCCTTTGGCAATATAATCTGTCCCCACCCCCGTACCCTGGTGTCTGGGGCCCCTAGCCCTTTGCCCCGCCCCGCTCCCCGCAGAACCTGCCCCACCCCTCACCCCAGATTCGCCAGGGTTTAGGGGTCGAGGGAAGGATGGGGGGGACTCAAAAGTGCCCCTTGCATAGGAATCGTTGCATCAAGAATCGTGCTCAGTGACACCCCCCCAACCCTCGGGTGGGGTTCCTGAGGCTGTGGGAGCACAGGGAGGAAGGTTGCTAATTCTGCGGGCCCCCAACTCCGAAAGGGGGGTTCTCTAAGGATTCTGGGGCCGGTGTGGCCTCCAGGCGTGGGGGAGGTAGCGCATCCTTGAGCCAGGATGGGGTGTGAGGAGTGATTTTCCACCCGCGGGCGGGGCGGGGATCGCGGGGGACGGCGGGCTGGGGTCCCCGCCCAGGTGGGTAGGTTGTTTCCTAAGCCTCGATGTCCCAGTGTCCGTCCGTCCGGCACAGCCTCTGGATGGAGACACTCAACCTAAACAAACGGCGGCCGGGCCGGCCGCGCAGCACAACCTGGACTTACTGGCCTGTGAGGGAAGCGCCCCAAAGGGCAGACCCTCTCGGGGAAGACAGCTCCCGGGTGTCTGTCCTCGCACTGCCTGGACCTCAGCACGTCAGAGGCACGAGCACGACCCTCTGGGAAGCACTGGTGTCCGTGAAGGGGGTACCATTCAAGGGAAGACATGTTGGGGGGGCGGGGTTGGGCCTAAGAAATGGGGTGCCCTGCAAAGATCAGGTTCCCTGGAATTGCAGGCAGGCCGGGCCCGTCTTGGAAATCCTAGCGGCAGGGGAACCTGAGGTGGATGTCTGGTGGCAGAGATCTGGGGGTGTCTGGTGGGGTGGAGGCCTGAGGATTTGGGGTGTCGGGGAAGGTTCTGGAGCATCCCAAAGGCTGAAAGTGAGCTGCAGGCTGGGGCACCCCTTGGAGGCCTGGGGCGCCGGGATGCACTCCAGGGAGTGGCTGGCGGCGGGGCTTGGTTGGGGGCAGCATCTGTGTGCAGGGGTTAAGTTCCAGGGGTGCGTGGGGGTTTGGAGGATGCGGGGTGCCAGGAATTCTGGGTGCAGGGCTCATGTCCTGGGGACCCGGAGGGGCGCCGGGGAATTTCGTGTGCTAGGGCCAGACATCCCAGGAGTGTGGGGCGGGAGGTCTGAGTCCATGCAGCAAGAACAGAGGCGAGCAGATCCCGTGGGGGTGCGGGTGGGGATGACAGGGTGCAGTTCACCAGAGGGATCCTCCTAAAGGCTGAGGGAGCAGCTGGCCGCAGCGCCCCGCTTCTACTATCTGAGCTCAGCTGGGGTTTGGGGCTGGGTGACTGTTCCTCCTTCCCCCGTATTGTGGCTAATTTTTTTTTTTTTTAAATCAATGCATGATGATGGGCTGCCCTCCAGGGGGGAAGGGTAAGAGGCTAGGAGACCCTCCTGCAGCCCCACCCGACGCCCTCGAGGTCCGCCCCCCCTCCCAGAATGCCCCTGCCCTCAACCGCGTGGCATGCAGCCCCTGGCGCTTATTGCTGCGGTGGAGTTGGGGGAGGGGTCCAGGTTGGAGCATGCACAGTAGGGGGAGGTGCCCCCAGTGTGATTGGCATAATTTGGACGTATTTACACGAGTGGATGGGAGAGGGTGTCCTATGGCTCATGGAGACCTGAGAAGGCTTTATTTGGGTGGGGGGAGAGTTGGAGGGCGTGGGCTATGGCCCCTCCCCCTCCATCCTGGGGCCCAGGTGGGGGTGAGGGGCCCGGGGGTGTCTGCTGGCGTGGTCGTCTCCGTTGCATATTATTAATGACTTTTGATTTTTTTTTTTAAAAAAACCCTTTCCCCCACCCCCAGCTCCTTTGACCTTCTTCCCTGTCACCCCCGAGTCCCCCCACAGGGGGGAGGGGAGCGCTAGAGGATGGAGGGCAAGGTTGGGGGAGCGCGGCGGGCGGCCCTGGGAGAGCCGGGGGGAGTGGCTAGGGGCGCGAGGCGCAGGGACACCCCGCTCAGGCCCGCGATGCTGCTCAGGCTGCGGGATTTCTCGTAACCTGGGGGGAGGGGCGGAAACACGGGGAGGAAGCAGGGCGTACGGGTGCAGGGGGAGGGTCCCACAGACAGAGAGACCCCAAGGCAGAGGGAGGGAGGCAGGAGAGAATCAGACAGAGAGGATACCAGATGGAGAGAGAGACAGCGGCAGGGAAAGCAAGAGACAGAGAAGGCGAGAGCAGAGACATGGGAGAGACAGGCCGCAGGCACCAGGACACAGGAGACAGGGCGAGGCAGAGACGGACAGAGGCGGGCCAAGGAGACGGAGAGAGAGAGAAGTGAACAAATCGCACAGTCAGTCGCATCGAGGAGAAAGGTTCAGACATGGGGAGGGGGGAGAGACTCAGGGTTAGGAGGCAGGTGGCGCCCGCCGAGCCTCCCCCACCCATCCCTTCCCCACGCAGCCCGCCCCCCCACCCCCCCCCCGTAGGCCCCCTCATCTGAGGCATAAAGGGGGGGCAGCCAGGCGGATGGTGGCAGCAGGGGCATGGGCGGGAGCTCGGTGGAAGCCACAGGGGAGCAGCCGGGGAGGGAGCGGGCAGGGCTGCAGGGGGGGCTGACCTACTGCAGAGAGTGAGGGGCTGTGAGGCTGGGGGGTGGGGGGGGGCGCGGCCGGCAGAGCCCCTGGGGCCCCGCAGCTGCAGAGCAGCCGGAGGGACGAGGCTGGCTCACCTGGAGGCGGCAGGGACGGTAGGGGCTCAGGGAGTTTCAATGGGAACCTTCTGCCCGGAAGGTCCTAACTGTCCCGACAGCCGGGACCTGAGATGCGGGCTAAGGTCAGGGAGCGGGTGGGGGGTCCTCGGAGCTGGGGGGCACAGGCCAGCGCCCGGGGCTTTCCAGGCAGAGCCAGGGGCCTGTCTGGGCGCCGGTGTCTAGACCACAGGAGAGAGAGTCTGAGGGGTCGGGAGCCCACTGCCTCGGGGACACCCCTTCCCAGCCATTGCCCATTGCTAACCTGGGGGGAAGGGGCAGGGGGGGCCGAGGGTCTCTCGAGGCCTCAGGCGGTGACAAGAGCTGGGGACAGAAATACACAGAGTCATGGCGGGGAGGGCGATCGCGGGAACCCCCCCAACATGGCCTCACTGTTGGGGGTCGGAGAAAAGCCGGATCTCTTCCTCCTCTCTAGTGTTTTCCGGGGGGAGGGGAGCAGTGAAATGGGGCGGCCAGAGACATCAAATATGGGAGGAGCTTCGGGGGGGGGGGGGGGGGGGGGAGGGAGGAAGGAGAAGGCTGGGGAGGAAGGGGAGCACGTGTCCAGGGTTAGACTCCGGTGGCTGGGGAGGGAAGATGAGGAAGGGGGCGGTCCTGGGGCAGGTGGGGGACAGGCCGGGAGGAGGAGGGGAGGGGAGCAACAGTGGAGGGCGGGCCCTGGGGGGGGAGGGGAAAGTGAGGAAGGGGGGTCCAGGGTCCAGTCCCCATCAGCTCCAGCCATTATTTGAGTTCAATGAATGGATTTCGGCATCAGAGGCAAGAGAAGCAGAGCCCTCCCACCCCAGCCCACCCAGCCCTCCCTCACCCACATTCCCAACCCTCCCCCCACCCCTGCCCCTCAGTTCCAAGGGGCCCATCCAGACCTGAAGGAGGGGGACAGAGTGGGAAGGGGACTGGGTGCAAGCAGGGAGAGGGGTGAGATGGGAGCGGGGAGGGGCTGGTGATGAGATGACAATGAAGATGGGGGGGAGGGCGGGTGCAACAAGGAGGTGGAGGGAGGGAACAAGAGCAGACAGCCCCCTCGAGGTTCTGTCTGACCCGAAGCCTGGGCTGCCCTCCCTCTGCTGTGTGGCCTGGGTTGGTCATGGCCCTCCCTGAACTTCTGTGACACAAGGGGGCTCAGCCAGGGCCGCCCTGGAGGCTCCCCAAGTCCCACTTCTTAGGCTGCGGCGGGGATTTGGGATATGTCTCTAGTTCAGTGATGGTGAACCTATGACACGCGTGTCAGAGGTCACATGCAAACTCATTTTTTGGTTGATTTTTCTTTGTTAAATGGCATTTAAATATATAAAATAAATATCAAAAATATAAATCTTGCCATAGCCGGTTTGGTTCAGTGAATAGAGTGTCGGCCTGTGGACTGAAAGGTCCCGGGTTCGATTCCGGTCAGGGGCATGTACCTTGGTTGCGGGCACATCTCCAGTGAGGGGTGTGCAGGAGGCAGCTGATTGATGTTTCTCTCATTGATGTTTCTGACTCTATCCCTCTCCCTTCCTCTCTATAAAAAAATCAATTAAATATATTTTAAAAAATAAATCTTTTTTTTACTGTGGTTGCAAATATCAAAAAATTTCTATATGTGACACGGCACCAGGGTTAAGTTAGGGTTTTTCAAAATGCTGACACGCCGAGCTCAAAAGGTTCGCCGTCACTGCTCTATTTCTAAGGAAGCGTCCGCAGGTGTTTGTGGAACGAGGACGTGATGGGTCAAATTCCTTCAGGCGGTTCCTCCTCACTCTTAAGACCAGGCCAGCCCCTCACCGTGGCCAACACCCTCCTGCTCCTTCTGCACAGGCGGTCCGCACCCTCTCCTTCGGCTGCTCAGCTCCGGCCTCACTTCCCTCCTGGCTATTTATTCCTTTCAGCACCAAGCTCGCCCCCTGGGGACCTCAGGACCTTTGCACTCACTGTTCCTGCTGCCTGGCGGGCCCTTTTCACCTTTAGGTTTCATGTCGCCTCCAAAAACCCTTCCACAGACCAGAGACTTTTTTTTTTTTTTACTGGGTTTAATTTCTGCTTCCTCCAATCAGGGGGCATCAGACTTTTCCTTAAAGGGCCAGGTAGTAAACATTTTCGGCTCTGTGAGCCACACGGTCTCTGTCCTAACTGTTCTAGTCCACTCTTGGAGCAGAACAGTGGCTATGTTCCAATAAAGTTTTATTTACAAAACAGCTGGCTGACAGAGCTGGCCCCTGGGCTGGAGTGTGCCAACTTGGGCTCTAGAGTATCAACTCTGAGGGCAGATTCTTGCCTTGTGAATACTAGGTTACGGTGCCCTCAGGAGTCAGTTGTCAAATGAATGAATGGGTGGGTGAATGGAGCTAGGGGTTCTCGAGGGTGGTGTGAGGGTTACAGAAGGTGTGTTAAATTCCGGGCGTGTGGTAAGTGCTTGGCTGTGTTTGCTGAATGATTCACTGATAAACAACTCTCTTCACTGTGTCCCCTGAGCTCCCAGGCCAGTCCCCAGCCCTTTTCCTCCCGTTCCCTCTCTCTGCCTCCCTTCCCTTCTATCCCCACAGCCCTGACTGGGTTCAGGACGTGTCCTGGTCTCCTCCCCGGCCTGACCGCCAGTCGATCCCCAAGGGCCCAGAGCTGAGCTGCTCTCCCGGGTCCCTGAACAAGGTCCCGGCCCGCAGCCAGCCCTGCCTTCCTGCCTCGTGGCCACCTCCTCGCCCCGGTCGGTCCCTGGCTCTGCTGTGCTTATCGCTCTGGTCACTACAGTCTAATGCAGCGGTTCTCAACCTGTGGGTCGCGACCCCTTGGCGGTCGAATGACCCTTTCACCGGGGTCGCCTAAGACCATCCTGCATATCAGATATTTACATGACGATTCATAACAGTAGCAACATTACAGTGATGAAGTAGCAACGAAAATAATGTTATGGTTGGGTCACAACATGAGGAACTGTATTTAAAGGGCCAGGAGGTTGAGAACCACGGGTCTAACGGGACCACGTCCCCATCAAGTACCAATTCCCTCAGAAAGCCTAGCCTGTGGCCCCCCCACCCGGGGCTCTGCCTGTCCCTCTGACTGTACGTGCGACCTGTGCCACCGCCACCTCCACATGTCACCTGGACAGCGACTTTCTCCACCTGCGCCTGCCTCTCCCACACGGGGCTCCCGGGGAGGGCAGGCCCCTTTGCTCACTGACGTCCCGGGCGGGACCTGTGGGTGCTTTGCGAGCTGGCCAATTCACAAGTGACTGACTGGGTGGCTGAGTCTTTCTCATCCCATCTTGCACCCCAAGGGCATCCTGGGAGTGTACCCCGTTTTCTTGGTGGAGTTTTTAAAACCCAGGAGAGGTGGGGAGAGAGGCGTTGATGGGGGTGAGGATGGGTCAGTCGGGAGGGCTGGGAGGTCAGGCACATGGTGGGAAGGTTGGGGTCAGTTCCAGGGGGTTAGTGAGGGGCAGGCAAGTCCGGGCGGGCGGGTGTGGGGTCAGCGTCAGGGCCGAAGGTTAATTATATGGAGCTCTTCATGGTGAGGGGCGGGAGTCTTGGTCAGTGGGGACTGCATGTTCTCAGGGGGGTTAGTCAAGAGGGGGGTGTTCAGAGGACAGGAGCTACTTCCCCGGGGGGAAGGGGGTTCGTCCACTAGGGGATATCCAGGCCGCAGCGTTGGCGTTGAGGTCGGGCAAGAAGCTTGGGGGGCCTGGCTTACGCCAGTCTGGGGGGGGCAGTGGGGGAGCACCGGTGGCTGGGGGTGGGGGGAAGAGGCCAGAGGGTCGGGGTGGGGGAAATGGAGATGCAATAAAGACAGGTGAAGGGTCAGTGGTGAGGAAACTCGGGGAGCGGGAGGGATGGGGGGGCTTCTGGGAAGGAGATTTGGGGTCAGGGAATGGGGAAAGGGAAGTCCATCACCTCCTCCCCCCTCCCCCTCTCCCCCCTCCCCTAGGGGAGGCGAGAGAGGGAGGGTCCCAGGGGCCAGTGGAAGGCACCTCACCTTTCCGGATGGAGCCATCAGGGGAAGGGGCGTAGTCCGTGAGCAGGAAGCAAGCTCGGTCCCGGCTGTAGCGGCCCCGGCTCCCAGGGGTGATGGGGCTCTTGTCTTCCGGGGACATGGCGGGCTGGTCGATGGCTGGGCAGTCCTCATGGGCGAGCGCAGCTGCTGCTGGGTCCCCGTTGGGGCGGGGATCTGTGTCCCAGGGTCAGACAGAGACACAAAGGAAGGGGTGAGTGTGGAAACGCAGGGCAGAGCGAGACCAACAGGGACGGGGTGCGGGTGGACTCGGGTGCAGGAAGATGACTCAAGGGCAGGGTGCCAGGAGATGACAGGAGGGGCTCAGTTGGGAGCAGGGTGTTAGGGGGCATGGCTGGTGGATTTGGGGAGCAGGTCACTGGGGAAGGATGTTGAGTTTTGGGGTGTTTCTTTTTGTTAACCCTCACCTGAGGATATTTTTCCATTGATTTTTAGAGAGAGTGGAAGGGAAAGGGGGAGCGGGAGAGACAGAGAGAGAAACATCGATGTGAGAGAGACATACCAACTGCTTGCCTCCCGCACACAGGGGATCAAGCTGCAACCCAGGTACCTGCCCTTGACTGAGAATTGAACCAGAGACCCCGAACCCAAGCACAGGCTGGCGCTCTAACCATTGGGAAACACTGGCCGGGGCGGAAGGGTGTTGCGTTTTAAGGACAACAGGGTAGGCAGGGGTGGTTAGGGGACAGGGTTGGATGAAGGTGAGTGGAGGAGGGTGCTGAGTGCTAGGAAGTGCTAGCCAGGCCAGGTGCCAGGGCTGGGAAGGGCAGGCTGGGGTTGAGTGCTGGGCATTTGGAGGGATGGGTGGGGGAGGACATGGGTAAGGGGGGCTGGGAAGGGGGCTGGGACAGAGTGTTGGTGGGGTCGTTGGGTCAGGTGCACTGGGTCGGGCAGGACTGGGGTAGGGTGTAGGTTGGGGTAGATGCCTGGGCGCTGGAAAGGACACAGTGGGGAAGGGTTAAGGAGATGACAGATGAGGGAGGTGGACGTGGGGGTCCCCAGGCTCTGACTCGGGCTATTTTTAATTGGTGTGTAACTGGGTCAGTGGCTGAGGGAGCAAGATGGGGGCCGGGCGGCCCAGCTCCCTTTCTTGACCTACTTAAGACATGGGGGTGGGGCCCCCCGGCCTCTCCCTCCTCCCAGACTGACACCCCAGTCGCTGCCTCAGAGGCAGCTCCCCTGGGGGAGGGACAGGCACAGGCACAGTCCACTCCACTAGGGCCCTGGTCTCACCTCTTCCTCTTGGCCGCATCTGACTCTCCCAGACCCTCCCTGCAGAGCCCGGGTCTGGACCTGGGTCCCAAGTCACTGTCCTGTCACGTGGCCTTTCCACCCTCCAGCCAGTCCCCCCTAGATACCCTCTGACTCTTCGTGTTTAGTTTTAAGTCTTACTTCCTCTCTTGGTCTCGCTGTTATTCCAGCCTGAACTCTCTGCTGCCGACCCCTCACCGCTCCCTCCATCTCCGCCCCCCATCCCTTCTCAGGGACAATTCTCTGAGTTTCTGACTCGGTGGCTTTGGGACCATTTTCTCAGGCTCTCCTCCGGGAAGCTCGGATGCTGAAACCGTCTCTTGGTCTCCTCTCTGGCCAGCCCATGGTTCACGTACGAGACCCTCTCCCCTGGCCCCCCCTCAATATTTGGCTGCAAGTCTGTTCCCCCCCAAAACTGGCTTTCACGGGAAATCTCTCTCTCTGTCGTCTACTTCTGTGCCACTTCTCTGGCCCCAGCGATTGCTATTTGCTTTTCTCTCCCCTCTCTGCTGCTGACCATCCCGTCTCTCTGAACCTCGGGCACCCGCCTCCTGCCCCCCTCAAAACCTCCCCACCTCCTCCCACGCATCTCCGCCTGTGCCCCCACAGCCCCTCATGCCCGCTCCTCACCTGCCCGGTTGATCTCAATCACTTCCTCCTGAGCCAACGGGCAGGGCTCCCCAGGGGCTGGCAGAGGGGGCAGCCCCATGATCCCGAGCCCACCCGCTCCCCCCCTGAGCAGCCCGGGGTGCGAGTGGGGCCCCGGAGGGTAGGCCCCGGCCATCGTCATCCCCATGGAGGGCGGGGTGATGGGAGGCGGGGGGCTGATACCACCACTGCCATGGTGAGGGGGAGGCAGGGGCGGCAATGGCGGGTCGGGCTTGCAGTAATTGGGGGAGCCAGGCAGCGGGGGCCGGGGGATGTGTTTATTCTTCTTCTTGGGCAGCTTCTGCTTGGCCATGGCCAGCGAGTAGTACATGCCAAAGTTGTTGACAATGACGGGCACGGGCATGGCGATGGTGAGCACCCCCGCCAGGGCACACAGCGCCCCGACCAGCATCCCCGACCACGTCTTGGGGTACATGTCTCCGTAGCCCAGGGTTGTCATGGTAACCACGGCCCACCAGAAGCCGATGGGGATGTTCTTGAAGTAGGTGTGGTTGGAGCCCAGGATGTCATCCGGGTCGGCGCCAATGCGCTCCGCGTAGTAGATCATGGTGGCGAAGATGAGCACGCCCAGCGCCAGAAAGATGATGAGCAGCAGGAACTCGTTGGTGCTGGCGCGCAGCGTGTGGCCCAGCACCCGCAGCCCCACGAAGTGCCGTGTGAGCTTGAAGATGCGCAGGATGCGCACGAAGCGGACGACCCGCAGGAAGCCCAGCACGTCCTTGGCGGCCTTGGAGCTGAGGCCCGACAGGCCCACCTCGAGATAGAAGGGCAGGATGGCCACGCAGTCGATGATGTTGAGGCTGCTCTTGAGAAATTCCACCTTGTCCGGGCAGAAGGTGATGCGCATGAGGAACTCGAAGGTGAACCAGATCACGCACACGCCCTCCACGTAGGTCAGGAAGGGCTCCGTCTCCACCTCGATGTTGGTGATGTTCTCCGGGGGGGCCCCGGGGATCGGGGAGGCCTGCGTCACCGTCTTGTTGATGATGTGGATGAAGCCCTCGTGGGTCTCCAGGCAAAAGGTGGTGATGGAGATGAGGATGAAGAAGAGGGAGGCGAAGGCCACATACTGCGGGGCAGGTGGGAGAGAGAAGGCAAAAGGTGACCCGGGCATCTGGTCAGCCAGCCACCTCCATAGGACCCTCCCAGTGGCTCCTTTCCCAGCCCAAATGCTTCCCTCTCCCCACTAAAGCCGCAAAAGGGCAGGCAGAGGATGGGGCAGCTGTCCCCCGGCTCGGGAGAGGAGCTGACCCCAGTAGCCGCAGCACATGAGCAACTTCTGTCCTGGAAACAGCAATTGCTGGCCTCAGGCTCTGTCGCCTAGACCAGTGGTTGGCAAACCGCGGCTCGCGAGCCACATGCGGCTCTTTGGCCCCTTGAGTGTGGCTCTTCCACAAAATACCACGTGTGGGCGCACACGTATAGTGCGGTTGAAACTTCGGGCCCATGAGTAGAAGTCGGTATTTTGTGGAAGAGCCACACTCAAGCGGCCAAAGAGCCGCATGTGGCTCGAGAGCCGAGGTTTGCCGACCACGGGTGTAGACCACGCCCCCTCCTGTTCCCCATGTCAATCTCTGGCCTCGGGTGGGCGAGGAGAGACTGAGATCACTCACCCTCTATCTCAGAGGGTTTGGAGGTGGGCCTGGAGCTGAGGGAAGGGGAAGGGGGGAAGGTGGGTGGGGAGGCAGCATCATGAGGCGGCTAACAGTAAAGTCTTGGGTTTGAATCCAGCTTTCCCTCTGCCTGACGTGGGCAAAGCAATTAAGCTTCCCAAACCTCAAGTTTTTCCGGGATTATTGTGAGGATTACATTAGATGAGTAGACAGAAAGCCTAGCCGCAAAAACAGTGCTTGGCCCAGTGTCTGGAACTCCGTCAGGTCTGAGCTCTTAGGAGGGGACTGGGGCATCAGTCAGTGGGGGGCAGGGAGCCAGGGTTTAAGGACCTGGGTGCCAATGTCTGTGCCCCAGAAAAGCAAGAAGGCGGGGTGAGGCCCTGACCCAAGAGGACAGGGCAGGGGCGGAACCACAAAGTGGAGGGAGGTGTTAGGGCCCTGAAGGTGGAAGGAAGTGAAGTGTCAAGTCTGCAAAAGGGGAGGCGGTACTGATGGGGAGAGGTGGGGTTTAGGGCTCCCAAAAGAAGGGAGGGTCAGGGGCCTGGACCTTGGGGAAAGGGCAGGACTAGGGCCAAAGAAAGGTGAGGGGCTGTTCAGAGGTGCAGAGAATTGCGAGTGGAGGCGATCCTGGTCCCTTCCGTGCGGGGGATGACTAGAACCCTGCCCGACAGTGCTGTGGGGTCTGATGAAAGCCCTGCGGAGGGGAAAGGGGGTGGATGGGGGGTGGATGAGGCCCCTGCAGGTGACAGTGGGCGGCATCCAATGCGTAGAGGGGACGCAGGCTAGTCCTCGGCGAGGGAAGGGGATGAGCGTTGGGGCAAAGAGGAGGCTCTAAGCAGATGGGAAGAGGCGGAAGGGCCTGGGGTGCGGAGAAAAGAGGGGGGCCAGGGTCAGGCTGCGGAGACCCTCCGCCCCGCCCCCTCCGTTTCTCCGCAGTGGTTTAAGAGGCCACAGGCCGCCGCAGAGCGCATGCCTGGCGCTCCCCCGCCCGCCCCGAGCCCGGCGCGCGGCGCAGGCTGCGGCACCGCAGTGGGGGCGGGCCGGCCGGGCCGGGGGGCGGGGCGCGGCGGCCAGCACCGCGGACAGCTCCCCCGCCGCAGTGCGCAGCCGCCGCCGCTGGGAGCCGCCTTAACCCCTTCGGCGCCGCGACCGAGCGGGCGGTGCGCAGCCGCAGTGCCGCCGCTTCACCGCGGGAGGCCGCGGGCCCGGAGCTAGATTAACTCCTTCCCTCCCGGGACACAGAAAGGAAGGTGGGCCCCGCGGTGCACAGCTGTAGAGGCTGCACAGCGTCGGCCCTGGTTTAACCCTCTGCCCCCAGATGGTTCAAAAGCAGAGGAGGCCATGAAGTCCCTGCAAGGAAAGGAGAGATGACGAAGAAGGGAGTGTAGTGTGTGTTGGGGGGCGGGGGAGGAGGATAGGCAGACACACTCCACTTCTCATTGGTCTCAGCTCCTACCTCTACCAAGCTACCTACTTGGAGCCTGGAAAGGGGCACGCTGTGGGCACTCAAAAAATACTTGCAGAGTAAATGAGTGGCCCCCTCTCCCCCCATAGCTGTCCCGGACATCTAGCCTCACCTCAGGACCCTTCAATGGGGTAGTAAGAAGGAAGGGCACCCCAGGCCATGGGGGGGAAGGAGCCCTCAGAAGCCCGAGGGGGCACCTAGGGCCACGTCCCTCCTGTACCTCGTCCTCCGCACCTATCCCCACCCAACCCCAAATCTCGCCAACTCAGCGCTTCCTGGGGACCAAACTTTATGCGGTGCCTCCGGGCCCCCCTCCCCCTCGTTCCCTCCCCAGCGTGAATGCGGCACTGCGGCTCCGTGTCCTTCCCAGCTCAGGACGCGGCACGGTGGGGGGAGGGGGCCGAACCGGCTCCTCGGGGTGTCTGGGTCCCCAGGAGGCTAGGAGGGGTCCCTGAAGTCGCTACGCTTTCCCTCTAATTCCCCCCATTTTGAACTGCTCTCCTCTCTTCCAACACGGGGAGGAAGTTAGGACGAGAAAGGGAGATCTAGGGGGAAGGGGAGCTATTTACTAGGAAGTTGGGAATGTTTAAAGTTATGAAAGTTTTGGGGGGAAGTAAAGGGAGCTGGAGGGGGGTAAAATCTGGAATTTCAAGGGAGATAAGACTGGAGGGGTGCACTCTCTGTTCACCTTGGGGATGGGGGAGAAGCTGAGGGCTTTGGACTGAGGGTGTCTCACTCAGGGGGGAGACTTGGGAAAGGGGGAGCAAGCAGGGCTGGGGTCAGGAGGAAAGATGCCACGCAGGGAAGAAAGAAGTAGGAACTATTTTGAGAAGAAAGTTTTGGGGCTGATAACTTGAGGGAGGTCCGAGGATTGAGCTTAGATAAATTTCTGCAGCAGCAGGAGAAAAAGTGATTTATCTACTAGGAAAGTGGCTGGGAGGGTGGGGGGCAAGGGGTTGTCCCAGAGAGAGGGAGTGGGCTGTGCAGTAAATGCTGGAAGGGAGAAGCTGGGAGGATCTGGGGGTGAAGAGGAGGCATTCTGGAGGGGATCAGCATATTATTGGGGGGGCAGTCAGGAGAAACTGAGCGGTGGGGAAGGCTCTGGGGAAGTCTCCAGCTAATTTATGGGAAAGTCCTTGGGAAGGGAGTTGGAGTAGAGGATGCAGGAAGGGACTTGAACAGAGGGGTCCTGAAGGTCCCAGGAGTAAAAACGTCCTAAGATTGATTGTTGCCGGGAGGGGGAGGTGTCCTAGCCAGAGCAAGTGGTTTGGAGGTTCAGAGGGGTCCAGGAGGCTCTGAAACTGGGGTGCGGGCGTCTTCTGAGACTTTGAGGGCAGAAGAAGCAGGAGATTTCAAAAATAGCCAGGAGACTCTCACTTGGAGGGGGCCAGGGAGAGGGGCAAAGGGAAAAGGGAAAAGGCAGCAGGGAGCTGTTGGGAGAGCCTGAGGAAGTGAGGGCTGGAGAGGATGGGGGGGGGGGGGCGGGCAGGAGGGGATCTGCAGGGGGCAAAGGAAGGGAGGCAGTTTTCACAGCACTTGGAACACTTGGAGGGGTAGCAGAGGATGTCTTCGGAGGGTCTGGAGAAGGTCCAAGAAACTGGGGGCTGGGGAAGGGAAGTGAGAAGGAGCTTAGAGGGGTTCCGGTGACCGAGGGCTGGGGAAAGGTCTTCTGAAGGTCTCGGGGGTCCAGGAAAGGTGGGGGTGAGGCTGTTCAGAGGAGCCCAGGAGGAAGTTCCTAAGGGCCTAGGAAGGGTGACCTACAGAAGCGGGGTGAGGGTTGGAGAGATCTGGGGGGTTCAGAAGGTTGGAGAAACGTCCCCTGAGCATCTGAGGATGCCGGGACAGGGGGTGTGTTTCAAGGGGTGCAGGAGACCCAGGAGGGGCTGGAGGGCCCGTGGGAATCTGAGGGTTGGATGGGGCGCCCCTGAGGGCCTGGGAGCGCGTGGGGAGGGGAGAGGGACGGGGGCTCCGACAGCGCTGCTCACCCTGGCTGCCCGCGACGAGTAGGGGTCCTCGAAGAGCGCCCACACGCGAGGTTGCCAGCGGCGCCACCACGTGCCGCCTGCGCCGCCCGCGCCCCCTGGCGGTCCCCCGGCGCCGCCGCCCGCTTCCTGGAAGCAGAGGCGCTTGAGTTCGCCGCCCGCGCCGTCCAGGCCGCCGCCGCCCACGCCCGCCTCGTCGTCCAGGCCCGCGTCGTGGGCGCCCGCGGCGTTGGCAGCGTTGGCGCCGCCCGCGGAGTCGGGCGCCTCGAAGGAGTCGAGCGCCTCCTCGGCATCGCGGTGCTGCCGGTAGGTCATCCAGCAGCAGGCCTCCACGTCGGTCTCGTCGATGCCCCAGAAGCCGAGCTCCTCCTCGAACAGCGGCCCGCACACGTCGGACGGGCAGTGCAGCTTGCCGGTGCGGTAGTAGTTGAGCACGTAGGCGAAGACGCCCGGGTGCCGATCGAAGAAGAACTCGTCGGTGCCGGGGTCGTAGTCGAAGCGCGCCGCCGCCTCGGGCTCCGTCAGGCAGGCCAGCCGCGTCCCCGGGAGGGTGCGCAGCGTCGAGCGGTACGTCTCATGGCGCACGCCGCCCACGTTGATCACGATCTTGCCGCTGTCGCCACCGCCGCCGCTGTGCCGCCCCATGGCCGCCGCCGGCAGCCCGGGGCATGGCTCGGCGCGCCGGTCCCCGGGCCCGCGGGATGCCGGGGCGCCCGCCGGGGACGCGGCGGGGCCGGGCTGCGCAGGCAGCTGCTGCTGCTGCAGCGGCGGCGGCGGCGGCAGCGGCGGCGGAGGGGAGTCGGGAGGCTGCGGCGGCTGTGCGGTCTGCTGCTTGCCGGCCCCCTGGCGCCCGCGGAAGGACGAGACGCAGACTGAGCTCAGCATTGGACGGGGGGCGGGGCTGGAGGGGCGGGTCCTTGGTGGGCGGGGACTCAGGGGGGCGACAGCCGTGATTGGGTGGGGAAAACTATAAATGGAGGGGCGGGGCCTAAATAGAGTAGCAACGAAAGTGATTGGCCTGGAGGGCGGCGGGGCGGAGTTGAAGCAGAGAGCGAGAGCAAGAGAAGGGCTGGGACACTAACCCGGCCCAGCTGAATGGGGCGGGGCGGCAAATGAAACACACCGATTGGGTCTTTCTGAAAACAGGGGCGGGCTGAGGTGCTAAGAAGGCGGGACGCACCGCTAATATGGGCGGGCTTGGCAGAGCAGAGAACGAAGGGGGCGGGGCTAGGTATAACTAAAAAAAAAAAAAAGGATGGGGCGGAGCAAAGAAAAGGCACAAGTCCAAACTATTTAAAGAGGCAGGACTGGCCGTGACAGACGGAGCTAGGGGGCGGGGCCACAATCGGAGAGACCATTCTGATTGGACAGAGCAGGGGGCCCGAACCTAAAGAGTAGATAAGCAGAATCTGGTGGACAGATGGAGACTGTGGGGTTGGGCTCCTAACATTGCTTGGACTGGAAAGGGCGGATCTTAAAAAGAGGCGGGGTCGGGGGGGGAAAAAAATGTAGTAGAAACTTCTTGATTGGTCTGGAGAGTGAGGGTAGGACGGGACTAAACGAAGGCGGGAGCTGGAAATGGAGAGTGGAGAGTACAGTCTCGAGAAATGGCACTAGGCTGCCGGACTGAAAGGGGACAGGGCAGGGGTTACAGGAACTGAAACCCAGTGAGAAGAGGAGAAGATGAGCGAGCAGCCCTGCAAACCCGAGAGCGTCTGGCTAGGAATACCCGTCGGGGGCCGGGGCTGCAAACTTGGCCTAATTAGACGGGGCTGGGCCGGGATAATTAGTGTCAGGACTGAGGAACGCGGACGGGGTCTAAGAATGGCAGGAAACCTCTCGAATGAGCTGAGGGAAAACGAGACTAAGGGAGGAGCGAGGCTTTAACGGGCTTGAAAGCAACTAGGCTAGTCTGGGGCGAGGCAAGGGTAAGAGAGGGTAAAGAACAGGAGATGGGGATGCTAAGGAACCTGTAAAGAGTACAAAGCTGCCCTAGCCAGTTTGGCTCAGTGGAAAGAGGGTCGGTCTGCAGACTGAAGGGTCCCAGGTTCGATTCTGGTCAAGGGCACATGCCTGGGTTGCAGGCTCAATCCCCGGTGTGGGGTGTGTAAGAGGCAGCTGATCAATGATTCTCTCTCATTATTGATGTTTCTCTCTCTCCCTTCCTCTCTAAAATCAATAAAAAAATATATTTTTTAAAAAGAGTACAAAGCTACCAGGCTGCAAGGGGGTGGGAGGACCTGGTACGGGGAGAGAGTCCTAAGGGTCCACAGGGACTTAGAGGGCGGGGCGAAAACTTCCAACTGGTGAGGGAAAGAAGACAAGGTCTAGATACCCGCCGACTGCAGAGAAGAGGCCTAACGGCTGGATAAGGACTGGCGAAGAAGGAGCCCCGAGGAAGGAAGACGGGGGAAACCCAAGCGCCAGGAAACCCAGTGGCGGGAGCAATGGGCGGGGCCGATAGGAAATAGGGCGGGGCGAGGTGTGAGTCCTGGTGGGAGGAGAGAGATGGGAGAGTGGGCGTGGCTAGTGGAGGGCGGGGCCAGAACTAGGGCTACTATCCCAGAGCGGACCAATCGGCTCCCCAGGCGGTCCTAGCCGGGGGCGGGTGGCAGGGCGCAGGCGCAGGGCTGGGGCGGGGCCAGCGGCTGCGGCGGGGCTGCGGCGCGAGGAGGCGGAGCCTGTGGGAGCGGAGGGGGCGGGTCAGGGGCTGCGGGGTTCCTCCCGCTGCTGGGTCCCTGGCCTGCCGCCTCCTTCTTGCAGGTGCGGCGGCTGGTTCGTATCGCCCCCACCCCCACCCCCGCCACCTACCCCCGCTCCCGTTTCTGCGTCTCTTTTGAGCCCCTTTCTCTAAATATTTGTCCTTCCATCTCTGAACTCACACTTTTTTTTTTTTTGCACTCACACTTCTAAGTCTCCCTCCCTCTGGGTCGCTGTCCATTGCTTTCTGAATGTGCCCCCCTCCTTCTGAGTCTTTGCCCCTCTTCTAAGCCTCAGTGTCCTCTCCCACCGCCGTGTCTCGGTATTCCCAACCCCCGTCTCTTTCTGTTGGTCTTTATACCTTTTCCTCGGGGATTTGCCTTTCTCTCTGGGCCCCTGTCCCGCCCCCCCTCCCGGGCCTCAGTCCCTCCTCTTTGTTTCTCTGTCCTACACTGCTCCCCACCCCAGGCTTTCTTCTCCCACTCTCTGGATCTCTGCCCATTCATCTGGGTCTGTCCCCATCACCCTTGCTATCTGGCCTCCCTCCCCGTGTCTTTTCCCCCTCCTCTGTCTCCGCACTCCCCCACTGCCTTTTCTCTTTCTGCCCTTTCTCTTCCTGGCTGTCCCCATCCACTGGTCTCTATTGCCCCCCCTCCCAGGTCTTTTCACTCCCCCCCCCCCAGTCTCTGTCCCCCTCTCTTTGCCCGCATTTCTTTGGGACTCAGTCGCGCTGTCCTTCAGTCTCTGCCCCTGTCTCTGGACCTCTGGGCATTTCTTTCAGGCTCCCCCACCCCCACCCCATCACCCCCTCTAACCCCTATCCTGGCCAGGACACCGGGCTGCGTCACTGCAGGGAGTTGCAGAAGTGGGGCTTGTCCTGCAGACCAGAGAGGTAGTTCCCCTCACCACGCAGACCCTGGGCTCCCCACTGCCCCTGATTCCATACCCTCGAGTCTTGAAAACCCCGCCGGGACCCAGGAGGGCAGAGAAAAGACATCATCGGGGCTTCCGACTCCTCTCTGCCCCGAATTCTGGTGTATCCCGGGGCAAAAGCAGTGAATCCTGACGTGAGGGATTGGGCTTGAGTTGAATGAGGCTCTGGGCAAGTCAGGGGGTTTGGTAGGCACTAGGGGCTGGGGGTAGGGGCCAGGGTAAGGACCTTAGTCAGCTATCCACCCTTATCCTTCCCTTCTCCCTCCACCCCACCCGCCCCCCATGCTGCTTTTATTTTCTGCTTTTGACAGCAGCTAGGCAGGGGATCAAGTTACCAAATCAGCGTTTTTTTGCAAAGGTCAAGTGTGTGAGAAGGTGCGGGCTGGGATGGGGGTGGGGGGCTGGATAGGGGAGAGTATGGCACGAGACCCTGGAATAGAGACCATGAGAGGCGGGAGGCGGCCTGGGCCAGGAGTAACCGGGTGGTCCAGTCTCCATCAGGCCCTGGGAAATCGGATGCCGTCACTCCCTCATGGCTGTCCCCAGGCCCCACCGGAGTATGTGGGGGATTTGTGAGCTCGGATTCTCCACCCACGCAGGGCCGGAGTGAGTGGGGGGACTTCTGGAGGCATAATCAGGGCTCGGTTACGAGACCAGTGCAAGTGGACTTGATTTTTGGCCCCTGGCATCAGATTGGGGCAGGCCCATGTCTGTCCGCGTCTTTAGATCGTTTCCCCACCCCTTCTCCTTCCCAAACCATCCTTTCCCAGGTCCTCAAGGCACAACATTCCGGAACGCTCCCAACTCCCACCTGTCATCCTCTGCGTCCCTTCCTAACTCTCCCTTCCCCGTTCCCCAAAGCCCTGGAATTGGGGGACTTCTAGGATACTGTTTCTTCTCCCCATTCCTGTCGGTTCCAAATCCAGGAAGGAATGTCTTCCGGATACTAAGCTGAAAATGTGAGGACTCTGCCCACGATCCTTGGTCCCCCGAGACCCTCCAAATACCTTGCCCCCCCCGCCCCGAAAAAAAATAGATCTCTACTGAGGGGGAATCTCTCCGCTGTAATTTCTGAGTCCCCGTCTCCCGAGTCCCCCGCCTCCACAACTAGGATTTGGACTGTCTCACCGCCCCTGTTTCCTGAGCCTTCTACCCCTCTCTGTACTCACCCCAAGTCGAGGCGGGGCGGGGATGGGGGAATCCGGGGCTGGCGATGGGGGGAGGGGTGACCCAGCTCTGGGCAGCAAAAGGCTGCGTAGGGGGAGTGACATCATCGCCGGAGGAGGGGCAGCACAGCGCCCCCAGCCCAGGGGCTTCATGCCCCGCCTTTATGGGGTCCGAGAACCCAAGAAGAGAGAGGAGGAACAGGAGATGAAGTCTGCGGGAACGATATCCCCTCCCCTTAGAATAAGAATCGGGAAACTCTTTACGATCTCATCCAACCCCCATTGCCACCTGTCGCTGCCGCCGCGACCTGTCGCCTCCCACGCATGTTGTGTCTGCGCCCGCCCCCAAGGCCGTGAACACCGCCCGAACTACAACGTCCGTGATGCTCCGCGATGCCGGGAGCCTTTGACGAGAGGCAGTGTAGGCGCGGGGCTTCATGGGACTCGTAGTACAAGACACCCGCACCAGTGCGAGCCCTGAAGAAGAGCGATACCTTTATCCTTCCTTTCCTCGACTACAGAGTCAGACACTAGTTTTTCTCCCCCAAAATTGCGCACTTAAATAAAAGCTACTCAGGTTCAATAGAAATAGCGAATTTTTTATTGAGTAGCGGGACCTCCGCTGTCACCCAGTGCGCATGCGTCTAACCGGGGCGGCGTCGGGAGAACTGCGCCTGCGTGAACCCACTGCCGAGCGGTCCGGCGCGGCGAGGGCGAGCGCGCGCCAGCCCCACTCGAGCGCCTTTCTTCACGTCCCCGCGGTCGAAGACCGCCACGTAGCTGCGCAGGAAGACATCGCCGAGGATCCAGAGGGGCCCGCTCGGCGGGGGCACGTCCAGGGCCTGGAAGCCTAGCAGGCAGACGCGGGCGCCACCCCGAGCGATCTGCAAGGTGACACGCCGGGCCACGGGGCGTCACGCCCACCGAGCCCGCTGCTGCCCTGGGAGCCAGCGCTCCGCCCCGCCCGCTACCCCGGGGCTCAGTCCAGGTTCCTCTGGCCCCTCCTCGGTCCTTGTGAGTGTGAGGCCTCACTCCCAGCTCCACCCTCTGAGACACCCCCCCACCCCCCTCCACTTACCGCGTCCCCGTGACGTCGTTCTGACCGCTGCCTACCTGGATGACGTAGTCCTGGGAGGTGAGGTTAAACCAGACACCCCCGAGGCTGAAGGACACGGGAGGGAGCGCGGGGATGACCGAGCACTCGATGATGTACTGCGGAGGAGAGGGACGAGTGGAAGTGAGGGCCCCAGGGCCGTAGGTTGCTGGGCAGCTGGATATTCGGAACCTGGGAGTCGGACCCCGCTGCCTCCTCTAGCCTTCACATCTCTTCTTTCACCCCGTGTGCTTGTCGCCACAGCCCCTGGCCTCCTGTTGGATCAGACCTTCTTTTCCTCTAATTGTAGATCAAAAACTGGTGGCCCTTACCCAGCCGGTGTGGCCCAATGGTTGAGCATCAGCCCATTCAGCGAGAGGTCACCAGTTCTATCCCGGTCAGGGCACATGCCTGGGTTGTGCGCTCGATCCCCAGTAGGGGGCGTGCGGGAGGCAGTTGATATTGCCCTCTCATGGATGTTTCTATCTCTCCCTCAACCTTCCACTCTCTCTAAAGTCAATAATTTATTTTTTTTAAATAAATATTTTATTGGTTTTTTTACAGAGAGGAAGGGAGAGGGATAGAGTTAGAGTTAGAAACATTGATGAGAGAGAAAGATCCATCAGCTGCCTCCTGCACGCCCCCGACTGGGGGTGCTCTTGCAACCCAGGTACATGCCCTTGACAGGAATCGAACCTGGGACCCTGGAGTCCGCAGGCCGACACTCTATCCACTGAGCCAAACCGGTTTGGCTCTAAAGTCAATAATTTAAAAAAGACCTGGTTGCCAAAACCGGTTTGGCTCAGTGGATAGAGCGTCGGCCTGCGGACTCCAGGGTCCCAGGTTCGATTCCTGTCAAGGGCATGTACCTGGGTTGCGGGCACATCCCCAGTAGGAGATGTGCAGGAGGCAGCTGATCGATGTTTCTCTCTCATTGATGTTTCTAACTCTCTATCTCTCTCCCTTCCTGTCTGTAAAAAATCAATAATATATATTAAAAAAACACACACACACACAACAAAACACCTGGCAGCCTGTTTTAGAGTGCCCAGGTGTATTTAATTTGTCTTACACTGGGTCTAAAATGGTTTTTGAAAGATTTTTTTAAAGAATATTTATATTGATTCAGAGAGGAAAGGAGAGGGACAGGGAGAGAGAGATAGAAACATCAATGAGGAGAGATAATCATTGATTGGCTGCCTCCTGCACACCCCCTACTGAGGATCCAGCCCTCACTGGGACCAGGAATGAAACTGTGGTCTTTGCTCAACCACTGAGCCACATGGGCCAGGCTAAAATGATTTAAAAATTCATTACCACCTGTATGCCAGCGCGGTACAGGTTGGATCCTGGGGGGCCTGCTGCTGTGCAACCTTATACAAGTTCCTGAACCTCTCTCTGCTCAGTTCCCAATCTGAACGTGGAGACGGTGATAACACTCACCTTGTGTGACAAAGAAGTGAGTTAGCTTGGGAAAATGCCTGACACATAGTGAGTGCTATTATTATTATTTACAAGCCAGGGGCTTTCAAAAAACCAGCGATCTGGCTTTCCCCGGATAGCAACACTTGGCTGGAGCTGCGTAGCTGAGAGCTACCCTTTCAGATTGATGGGGTATGTGCCCCCTCCAGTGTACCTCGATTTCCACCACTCCCAAGGTCCGAATAAGACAGTATTAGACTGTTATTAACAACTCTAGACGTTTATCTTCCTGAAAAACCCATAGGAATGACCTCGTTGGGAAGACAGGAAATGATGGGAACAGGGCTGATGGTAACATCAACAGACAGGCATCAAGGCGCCATTCCAAGCACCTTAAGTGGACATATCGATTCAGTCCTCACAGCACACCAGAGAAGTGGGCATTAGTAACCCCATTTTAGAGATTGGGAAACTGAGGCCAAGGAATGTTAAAGTGGCCTGTCCAAGATCACACAGCCACCCGGGGCCATGCACAGCCACAACCCCTGTCACCTCCCGGTTCCTTTAGCTCAGGGGTCCTCAAACTACGGCCCACGGGCCACATGCAAATGCAAATATTGTATTTGTTCCCATTTTGTTTTTTTACTTCAAAATAAGATATGTGCAGTGTGCATAGGAATTTGTTCATAGTTTTTTTTTTAAACTATAGTCCGGCCCTCCAACGGTCTGAGGGACAGTGAACTGGCCCCCTGTTTAAATAGTTTGAGGACCCCTGCTTTAGCTCATTACAGGCCTACAGACGTCGTAGGCGTTTCACTTGAACCTTAGCAACTCCAAAGCGCCAAAGAGTCACAGAAATTCAGACCTGGAAGGACCCGGGCACAGCAGGGCCGGAGGTGGACATGGGGGCAGCTCTTAGGTTGCACTGAGCCCCACTCCATGCAGGAAACACCCTTTGTGTGGCTTCCGGGGGCCTTCCTGCCTCTGGCTGCTCCTGTCCTGTCCCCACTTTCGCTCTAGGGACCCCTTCTGTCTCACCTTTCCGTGGCTGTGATTACTGTCTGAGGGCTGGTGGCCCCTAAATGTGGTGCCTGACTTCTTCCACGCGTCCCCCCGACATCCCCGGGACCCCTAGCCTTCTCACTCCCATCCAGTCCTGCACAGACCTCTGTCATCATCTCCTCCCTTTCACTGAGTCAGTGCAGACGCGTGGGTGAGGTCCTGCTTCCTCCCACTTCCCCCAGCCCGTCTCACTGCCCGGTGCCTTCTGCCCTGGGATTCCTCCTGGCCACCCAGTTGTCACCTGTGGGCCCCAGCATCCTGCTCAGGTTCTGCCATTAAACCCCTATCAGCCTCCCCAGCCCGCCCCCAGCAGACACTGGGTCCTCACCTTCCCCAACAGGGGGAATCCCCCGATAGCTCTGTGCAGGGCCCGGATCTCCTCAGTGGGTCCCGTGATGAGAGATGTGCCTGTGTCCAGAATGGCAGGACAACCCTGGGCACAAAGGGTCAGCCCTGTGCCCACCGTCACACTGTGATGTACAAGGGGCAGTCATTAGAGCCAGTGTCCGAGGAGCCCAGGCCCCCAGCCCTCCTCCCTCAGACCCAGGGGTCCAGGCCCCCTGCCCTCCTCCCTCAGACCCAGCGGTCCAGGCCCCCAGCCCCTCCTCCCTCAGACCCAGGGGTCCAGGCCCCCAGCCCCTCCTCCCTCGGACCTAGGAGTCCAGGCCCCCAGCCCCTCCTCCCTCGGACCCAGGGGTCCAGGCCCCCAGCCCCTCCTCCCTCGGACCCAGGGGTCCAGGCCCCCAGCCCCTCCTCCCTCGGACCCAGGGGTCCAGGCCCCCAGCCCCTCCTCCCTCGGACCCAGGGGTCCAGGCCCCCAGCCCTTCCTCCCTCAGACCCAGGGGTCCAGCCCCCAGCCCTCCTCCCTCAGACCCAGGGGTCCAGGCCCCAGGCCCTCCTCCCTCAGACCCAGGAGCCCAGGCCCCCAGCCCCTCCTCCCTCAGACCCAGGAGTCCAGCCACCAGCTCCCTTCCCGCCAGGACACTGGAGAGCACTCTCAGCACCCCCACCCCCCAACACCCACCCCTGCCAACCTAGCAGGCAGCTCCCTCACCGCTCCATGTGGACCTGCCAGTAGGCAGGGACCGTGACTGGGACGTAGGTGAGGGGTGGGATGTAGTGTGCTGGGTCGGAACCACCCAGAACCAGCTCTCCTCCTTCGGCCGCTTCAGGGTCCCTGCAGAGACAAGAGTGCTGCAGTGTCACCAGAGTTTGCCCTGCCAGCCCCCTCACCCCCTGGAGTGGCCAATGGAGGGTCTTTCTGACAATGGGGTGGTATCTGGGCTCTAGCTGTGCTGTGAGATGCAGGCAGGGCCTCCGTGTTGGAACTGGAAGTGAGAAGAAGTGCAGCATTTCCAGCTGATGAGGATTTTTTTTAAAATATATTTTATTGATATTTTAGAGAGGAAGAGAGAGAGATAGAAAGTCAGAAACATCGATGAAAGAGAAACATCAATCAGCTGCCTCCTGCACATCTCCTACTGGGGATGTGCCTGCAACCCAGGTACATGCCCTTGACCAGAATCGAACCTGGGACCTTTCAGTCCGCAGGCCGACGCTCTATCCACTGAGCCAAACCGGTTTTGGCTGATGAGGATTTTTAAAAAAATACATTGTTATTGATTTCAGAGAGGAAGGGAGAGGGATAGAGAAATAGAAACATCATGAGAGAGAATCATGGATCAGCCGCCTCCGGCACGCCCCCTAGTGGGGATCGAACGCATGACCCTTTGGTCCGCAGGCCGATGCTCTATCCACTGAGCCAAACCAACCAGAGCAGTGTTGAGGATTTTATGGTCTTGCAGGCTGCCTGAGGTGGGAGTGGGACTTCCTGATTTGGCTGGGGGAGGTAGAACTTTTGGGAGTAAATTTTAATGAGTTTATTTGAGCTAAAACTGACACCATAGGCCAGGGAGCAAGATCTCAAATGTTCCTTGCTGGGGGGGCGGGGGGGGGGGGATATAAGTGGAGCATTGGGGTTTCCGGCCTGACTCTGAAGGTGTATGGGATTGTGGTAGAGTGGGGTGGCTTCCTAGTGGGTGGGGAGACTATTTGAATCCCATGTCTTGCAATTCAGAGGCCACAGCTTTCCTGAGTTGGCTGAGAGTGATGGGGGTGGGGGCGGGTCTTCCTGGAGGTGTGGGAGGGCAGGATCGACTAAGACAGCGGTTCTCAACCTGTGGGTCGCGACCCCTTTGGCGGTCGAACGACCCTTTCGCAGGGGTGGCCTAAGACCATCCTGCCTATCAGATATTTACATGACGATTCATCACAGTAGCAACATGACAGTGATGAAGTAGCCACGAAAATAATGTTATGGTTGGGTCACCACATGAGGAACTGTATTGAAAGGGCCAGAAGGTTGAGAACCGCTGGCACTAAGAGGTGGGTGACTCCTGAGTAGGTTAAGGTCAGAATCACTGAATGGGCGTAGGATTTTCTGTCGGTGAGAGATGGGCCTGGGCAGGAAGGTGGAGGCCCCCTGGGCTGTCTGAGCATAAAGCTGAGCTTCCTAAGAGGCGAGTGGGTCTTCTTGGATTAAAACGGGCAATTCCTGCCCTGGCTAGTGTGGCTCAGTGGGTAGAGCATTGGCCTGCGGACTGAAGGGTCCTGGGTTCAATTCCCGCAAACGGTATATGCCCAGGTTTCAGGCTCCATCCCCAGTGGGGGGCCTGCAGGAGGCAGCCAGTCGACGATTCTCCCTCATCATTGATGTTTCTGTCTCTCCCTCTTCCTCCCTCTCTGAAATCAAGAAAAAATTTATTTTAAAAAAATGGGCAGGTCCTGACTTCTGGAGTGTTCTCCAAAGGAAGGCGGGCTTTCTTTATGGTGAAGAAGGATTCTTAACTTGAGTATTTGACTGGGTCGGGCGTGGAATTCCCCGGTCTGAGTTGGAAACACGGAGCTTTTTAACTGATGGTGAGTTTCTTGAGTATATTTTTGGGTGTTGCTTAGTGAGTGGGACTTATCTATCAGGGTCAGGCGTTTCTTATATGGGGTATGTGAACTTGCTGTGCTGGGTGGATGACATCCTAGACCTGTGGTCGGCAAACCTCGGCTTGCGAGCCACATGCGGCTCTTTGGCCCCTTGAGTGTGGCTCATCCTCTGGAAATTCTGTTTATTTGTTATGCTGTGGGATGAGGCCCAGAAATCAGTTTAAAAAGATTCCCAGGTGATTCTAATGTGCAGTCAAGGTTGAGAACCACTGTAGACAGAGAGGAGCTCAGTGATTTCATGAAGGAAGGGTGGGCCAGGCCTCAGGGGAAGGTAGACCCGCCCACATTACCTGTTGAGGTAGAAGGAGAAGACAGGCTTGTCCAGCAGACCTTGGTCCACCATTGTGTCCAGTGGCGGCCGAACCCCTCCCACGGCCAGAACGGGAAAACCGAGGCCCAATATCCCATCAAAGTGGGCAAACACGAAGACCAGGCTGGGCTCCCACAGCGCCTCCCCGAAAACCACGGATGCATTCATGATTCCCCCAATCTAGGGGGAAGAGTCAAATGGGGGGCGTTATTTCTGCGAGGACATTTCCCTTATATTCACGAGGGGTCCCCACTAAGGCCTGAATCCGGGGAACGTCGGGAAACAACTCCAGCGGCCTAGGGAGCTTCACTCACTCCCACCCACCCCCCCACCCTAAGGATCCCCACCCCTTTACCCGGGAAGCCCTGCCCATCTCCCCAGGAAGCTCCGCCTCCTCAAGCCCCTCCCTAAGCCAGACCATCTTAGACATTGGGGTTCTCCCAGCTTCAAGCCTTCCTGGGGTCAAGGTCACCTACGGTCAGCTTGTCCTCACTCAGGATGCCGCTTAGCTGCCCGGTTCCATACTGAATGGCAAACTTGGTCCCGTTGGGCTTGAAGGTGCTGGAGGCTTTGGGGTCAAAGCGGTGGTGGAACCCTAGGTCAGGAGGGCAGGGGTCTGTCACTGGGGGAGCAGAGTCTCCCTTGCGAGGGCGTGTCAGAAGAGAAGGGTGCCCCCAAATCCCTTGGGAAGCTGAGGCCTACCCCCCTTCTCCCTTGAACCCCACTCATCCTTATTCTCCGCCCCCACAGAAGCTCACAGCAGGGCAGACTGAAGAAGCTGCATCTCCTGGATGGGACCCAGAGGTTGGAGGAGCCAGTGTCAAAGACGACAGAGAAGTTCTGGGGGGGCGTCCCCAGCCCAATCTTCCCATAATACTGGGCCTGAGGGCAAAACGAGGAAAAGGAGGAGGGTGAGTGAAGAACTTGACTTGAGGGCCGGAGAGCGGGGCTGTGGGGGGCTGACACTCACGTTCATGTAATTGGAGAGAGGCACAAAGGCGGACTTGCCCCCCGGGGGTGGGGACCCCAGTCCGCGGGGCTCTTCTGGGCTCCCCCATCCCCTCAGTGGGTTCGGGGTCCTGCTCCCGGTGTAGACTCGGCGAAGAGGGATCCTGTGGGGAGGAGGATAGGGACAGCTAGGACGGTACCCTTCCCGTAGACCAGTGGTTCTCAACCTTCCTAATGCTGCGACCCTTTCATACAGTTCCTCATGTTGTGGTGACCCCCAATTTCACTGTTACAAATTGAACATAATGAAAGCCTAGTGATTCATCACAAAAACAATATGTTATTATGTACAGTGGGGCCTTGACTTACAAGTGTCCCGACTAACGAGTTTTTCGAGATACGAGCCGTCTCTCAGCCGATTTTTTGCTTTGAGTTGCGAGCTAAAATTCGGGTTACGAGCCAGCTTCAGATACCCCACCGCTAGTTGGCGCAGCGAACATCACAGTGAACGCCACATCAGCCCAGCATCACGTGTCTCACCCGTTCACTTTTGATTTGACATACGAGTAATTTGAGTTACGAGGTCCATCATGGAATGAATTAAACTTGTAAGTCAAGGACCCACTGTATGTGTTTTCCGATGGTCTTAGGCGACCCCTGTGAAAGGGTCGTTCGACCCCCAAAGGGGTCGCGACCCACAGGTTGAGAACCGCTGCCACAGACCTTCTATCACTGTCTTTCCCAGATCCTCTATAATAAAAGCCTAATATGCTAAGTGGCCAGTTGTCTGTTAGTCTGTTCAACCAATCAAAGCGTAATATGCTAATGATGTGCTAAGGCCACTCAACTGCTTGCTATGACGTGCACTGACCACCAGGGGCAGACAGTCCCACCGGTAGGTTAGCTTGCTGCTGGGGTCCGGCCCATTGGGACTGAGTGAGATGGGCCGGATATGCCCTGGAGTCCTCCCACGTCCCTCCCCTGCCCTGATCGTGAACTGGTGGGGTCCCTCGGCCTGGCCTGCGCCCTCTTGCAATCTGGAGCCCCTTGGGGGATGTCAGAGAGCTTATTTCAGCCCGATCCCCCAGGCCAGGCCGAGGGAACCCACTGGTGCACAAATGCACCAGGCCTCTCGTAGAATATGATGCAAAGCAAACATCTTTGTGGCCCTACGGACAGGAACAGTCATTACCAGAAACGCTACCAAACACCGACCAGACCATGATGGCACATTTCCCCGAGACTTTACAAGAGCAAACCAGCTGAAACAGACCAACCCCCAACGCTTTCTGTAAGAGACCCATTCCAGTGAACATAGAATAACACTCACAAAGGTTTCCAAAGACCCCACATAAAACTAGTCTTTATTAAAAAAATCCTCACATGCTTTAGTTGATGGCACTGGAGACTGTTTCTCCCACCATTGGGGGGGGGATATAAGCACCAAATCCCAATTTCACTCTTTATACTAAAGCTAGAGGCCCGATGCACGAAATTTGTGCCCTAGTAGGCCTGCCTTCCCCCAGCTGCCGGCACCGGCGTCCCTCTGGCACCGGGACCCGGGCTTCCCTCGCAGCCTCGGCTTCATCGGAAGGTCGTCCAGTCTAATTAGCATATTATGCTTTTATTATTATAGATTATTATTATAGACACATTCCAGACATATCAACAACCTGGTGTGAAGTGTAAAATGGTCAGAGCTAGAAAGAAGCAAGATGTTTAAAGAGCCCGGCCGGTGTGGCTCAATTGGTTGAGCATCGTCCCATGCACCAGAAAGTTGCTGGTTCGATTCCCGGTCGGGGCACATGCCCGGGTTGCAGGCTTGATCCCTGGCGTGGGAAGGGGGGTGGGGGGGTGCAGGAGGCAGCAGGTTGCTGTTCTGCTCTCACATCAATGTTTTTCTCTCTTCCTCTCTCCGCTCCCGTCCTCTCTCTCTCAAATCAATCCAAGCACTTTTAAAAGTTCTGAGCACTTAGCTGCTGGTGGAGTAGATCTGGGAGGGGCCTGCGAAGTGGTGTTTCTAACAAGTCCCCTGGCACGGGGTGGGGTGCTGTTGGCTGGACAACACTCAGAGAATCACTCTCTACGGACGGCCGCACTTGGGGAATAAGGGCCGTGACCTATTAGGTAACACAAGCAGGTTAGCCAACCTCGGTGCAGTGCTAGCTCTTGTGCCTGCCTGTAGTCACTCCCGGAGCCCTGCCCCACTCACTGCTTTGCCCCCTCCCTCCACACACACCCCCCCCCCCCAGCCCCGTGACTCCCTGACATGGTCCTTGAGAGGTTCAGGAATGTGAAGTGGGGAGAAGGGCTCCTGGAGCAGTGCACCCCTCCCCCCCATCCGGAGTTTCCGGGGGTGGGGAGAGGAAGGGAGAGATTGAGGTGGCACTGGCCGGATGGGGGGAATCGTCGGGGTCCCCCAAAACTGGGCTTACTGAGACCTGAACAGTTTGGAAGATGCAAATAGGAGGGAGTGTCCGTCTATAGGTCCCAGACCTGGGTCCCTGTCCCTGCAGGGAGGTGTCTCACCGCCTGGAGACCCCAGTACCAGCTCATCAGAGCTCCCCAGACCATGAAGGGAGAAGAGGGGGGGTCCCCAGTCAAGGGTTTCAGGGCTGGAGGATCTTGGACTAAAGGGGCTGTGCCTGCCCTGACCAGTTTGGCTCAGTGGATAGAGCGTCGGCCTGCGGACTGAAGGGTCCCAGGTTCGATTCCGGTCAAGGGCATGTACCTTGGTTGCGGGCACATCCCCCGTGGGAGGTGTGCAGGAGGCAGCTGATCGATGTTTCTCTCTCATCGATGTTTCTAACTCTCTCTCCCTCTCCCTTCCTCTCTGTAAAAAAATCAATAAAATATATTAAAAAAATAAAAGGACTGGAGTCTGCCCTGGTGAGAGTTGCTCAGTGGCTAGGGCGTGGCCTGTGCACTGTGGGGTCGGGGGTTCCATTCCCGGTCAAGGGCACATACCTGGGTTCTGCAGGTTCATCCCAGCCCCAGTCAGGGCGCCTGCAGGAGGCAACCAGTGGATGTGTCTCTCTCACATCGATGTTTCTCTCTCTCTCTCTCTCCCTCCCCTCCCTTCCTTCCAGTCTCTCTAAAAAAAAAAAAAAATTAAAAAATCAGTGAGGTCTTAGGACACGGCAGGGTGGAGACCCTGGAAGCAGTCAGGAGTCGGGGCGCCAGGGTGGAGAGTCCCTTGAAGAGGAAGGAGGGGAGAGTCCGTCCCAGGTTTGGGGGTGGGGGTGGGGGTCCCCAGTACCGGATCAGCGCGGCGCTGGCGGGCCCCGCGGTCAGCAGTGGCAGCAGCAGCAGCAGCAGCGGAGGTGGTGGCGGCAGTGACATCTCTGGGGACAGGGTGTGGGCCCCGACCTCCCAGCTCCCTTTTCTCTCTCCTGAGACTCCGCCCTGCTCACCGCCCACCTCGGGGTTTGGAGGTGAAAGTGGCCTGAGTCCCTGGGGGTGGGGTGGGGGGATGGGGGTGGGGGTGACACAGAAGGAAGGGGGGGTGTTTTTGGACGGGTGTGCAGAGTATTTTTGGAGTTTGCAGAAGCATCATCCAGTGTCACACTGTCGAGCCCCACTCCCAACTTCGGTGGTGGTGATGGGGGGGGGGGTGGTCTCCTGCACCCCCAGCCCCTGTCTGCGAGCGCCTCCGGCTTTAGCGTGTCACTTCCACTTCCCTTTTCTGAGACTCATTAACCACAAGGGTTTTCTTGGGCAAGCAAAGCGGTGGGTGAGGAGTTGGTGGAAGGGCTGGGGGAAGGGAGAGGGGACCAGACCAGACAGCCCCCTTCCCCTGTTAGGTGGGCCCTCCAGAGGGTCAGGACCCCCCCCACCTCTGTTTTATTGGGAAAATAACTGAAACACAAATAAAAGTCGCCCACAGCCCCACCACCAGCCGAAAAAGCACAGTCCTGGCCGGGTAGCTCATTGGTTAGAGCATCCTGCAACCTTGGTGTATCGGTCACGGCGACGCTCTAACCAACCGAGCTACCCAGCCAGGGCTAAAATGCACAAAACTTTTTTTTTTTTAAATCCTCACCCAAGCATATTTTTTCCATTGATTTTTTTATTGATTTTTTTTTACAGGGAGGAAGGGAGAGGGATAGAGAGTTAGAAACATCGATGAGAGGGAAACATCGATCAGCTGCCTCCTGCACATCTTCTACTGGGGATGTGCCCGCAACCAAGGCACATACCCTTGACCGGAATCGAACCCGGGACCCTTCAGTCCTCAGGCCAACGCTCTATCCGCTGAGCCAAACCAGTTAGGTCTTTCCATTGATTTTTAGAGAGAGTGGAAGGAAGAAACAGAGGAAGGGAGGGAAGGAGGGAGGGAGAGAGAGAAGGGGAAGAGAAACATCAATGTGAGAGAGACACATGGATTGGTTGCCTCCCACATGAACCCCAACTGGGGCTGGGATTGAACCTGCAACCCAGGTACGTGCCCTTGACTGGGAATCGAACCCGGGACCCTGCAGTGCACAGGCCGACCCTCTAACTGCTGAGCAACACCGGCCAGGGTTGAACTGCACAAATCTTTTTTAAAAAAATATATTTTATTGATTTTTTTACAGAGAGGAAGGGAGAGGGATAGAGAGTTAGAAACATCGATCAGCTGCCTCCTGCACACTCCCTACTGGGGATGTGCCCGCAACCCAGGTACATGCCCTTGACCGGAATCAAACCTGGGACCCTTCAGTCCGCAGGCCGATGCTCTATCCACTGAGCCAAACCGGTTAGGGCTGCACAAATCTTAAGTACACAGCACTATGGCTTTATTTCTTTTTATTTTTAAATACATTTTTATTAATTTCAGGGAGGAAGGAAGAGGGAGAGAGATAGAACCATCAATGGTGAGAGCAAATCATTGATTGGCTGCCTCCTGCATGCTCCCCACTGGGGGTCGAGCCCACAACCTGGGCATGTGCCCTTGACCGGAATCGAACCTGGGACCCTTGAGTCTGCAGGTCGACGCTCTATCCACTGAGCCACACCGGCCAGGGCAATGGCTTTATTTCTTTTCCCTGACATACTGTTATGAAGATTTTGAAGCAAAGTTGAAAGAATTACACAGCGAACCCCCTTACTCACCACCTGGCTGCTGCGATTAACATACTATACCCGACTGCCTTCGTTATATGTCTATCCGGGCGTCCCTCTATCCATCCAGCAACCTATCTGCTCTCCTTATATATTTCAAGTAAGTTACCAACATCACATACTTCACCCTTTAACTTTGGAGCATTTACGTGATCAGCGTACTGGGGTTTTATGTATATACCGGATCAAGATGCAACACATTTCCTGCTCCCCAGAAAGCTCCCTGTCGCTGTCTCCTGGTCAGTGTTCACCCCGACGAGTACCCTGATGGCTATGGCCACAGATTAGTTTCACCGGTTCTTGAATGTCACATAAAATGAATCACATGAATTCTTCCTTGGTGTCCAATTTTTATCACTCAATATTATGTCTTTGTGAGTCTTTTTGTTGTTATTAATTTTCATTGATTTTTAGAGTGAATGCAAGGGAGGGAAGGAGAGAGGGAAAGAGGGAGGGGGGAGAAAAGAGAGAGAGAGAGAGAGAGAGAGAGAAACATTGATATGAGAGAGACACATCGATTGGTTGCCTCCTGCATGGACCCCAACTGGGGCTGGGGATCAAACCTGCAACCCAGGTACGTGCCCTTGACCGGGAATCGAACTCAAGACCCTTCTGTTTACAGGTTGATGCTCCAACCACTGAGCAACCCCAACCAGGGCCAGAAAAAGAGCTTAAAAAAATACAGAAGTGATTGCCAGAAAAACAATAGAATGTTTACATTATTACAACCCTGTAAATGCTCTTTTCATTTACAAGACTTGGAAAACCCTAAAGAAAAGCAGACTGGGGCGGGTGTACTAGTCAGCTAATGCTGTGTAACAAATCACCTCAACACAGAGTGGTTTAAGACAGAAATAACCACGTTCTCTTCTGTGACCTCCCTGAGTTAGAAATTTGAAAGCAGCTTGGCCGCAGGGTTGCAGACAGATGTCAGCCGAAGCTGCCATCGTCTGATGGCTGGAGGATCTGCTTTTGGGATGGTGGGGACCCCAACTCTTGAACTTGGGTTTTTCTCTGTGTGTGTGTGTGTGTGTGTGTGTGTGTGTGTGTGTTTAGGTTGGTGTAGCAGGAAAGTCCCTTAGGTGGACCTGGAGGAAAGGGATCTTTTTTTTTTTAATATATTTTATTCATTTTTTACAGAGAGGAAGGGGAGAGAGATAGAGAGTTAGAAACATCGATGAGAGAGAAACATCGATCAGCTGCCTCCTGCACACTCCCCACTGGGGATGTGCCCGCAACCCAGGTACATGCCCTTGACCGGAATCGAACCTGGGACCTTTCAGTCCGCAGGGTGACGCTCTATCCACTGAGCCAAACCGGTTTCGGTGGAAAGGGATCTTAAGGATGGAGTTCCAAAGGTGGGCGTGTCCCAGGCAAAGAGGTGGGTCTAAGATCCCCCCAAGTTTCAGAAAGCTTCCTCAGCAGCGCCTTGAGGAAGGAGGGACATTCAGGGGGATCCTAAAGGAGCAAAGGCTCGAGGGTTGTGCAAATAATGATGCAAGAGAGAGGAGGAAATCTCGCAAGAGGGAATGTTTTGAGTAGGGACAGGGGGAGGGAGTGGGCGCCTGAGTGGAGGGTGGGCCTCTGACCGCTTGTCCAAACACGGCCATGGGAGGGGCAGCGGCGTGAGGCCCTCCGTGCATGGGCTGGGGATGCCCCTGGGGTCGCTTCTATTTTTTCTTGCAGAAAAAGAAGTGAGAGCGAAGAGAGGAAGCGGTACTGGAGGCTGAGAAAGAGAAAGTGAAAAAATGATTTCTTGGCGACGGGAGAAGAGACAGTGGGTTGCTTCTGGGTGTCCCCTTGTCTGAAGTGCTCCTCTCGCAGGCTCAGCTGGGAGCGAGCGGGCACAGAGAAGGCAGGGAGTTCCTGCTTACCAGGCAAGGACGAACCGGGGAGAAAGAGAAGGGGGTCCGCGTTATGTGCGCAAGGACTCGATCACGGTGGCTCACCGTAGAAGCTATGCATTTGAAGAAGGAAGTGGAGGTGAAGGAAACAGAGAAAACAAAAGGGTGAGGTCAAAGGAGCAGAGGTACCAGCGGCATTACAGAATGGAAAGGCCCTACGTGATTTGGCCCCACTCCCTCCCTGCTGTCAGGTCTTCCCTCTCTGCCTCACTCACCCCAACTCAGCCACAGTGGCCTCCTTGCTATTCCTCAGACACCCGAGACGTGCTCCTGCCTCAGGACCTTTGCACAGGCTGATCTGCCTGAGAGTTTTCCCTCCAGAAAGCCTTGCTCCCTCTCCTCCTTCAAATTTTTGCTCAAATGTCACCTTCTTAGGGAAGTCAACCCTGACCACCCAATCTCCCCCACAATGTACCGTGATCTACATTTTTCATACCCTCAAGGCTTTCTAACATGTCACTGACTCTAAGATTGTGAGCCATGTGCATGTTGGAATCAGTGATAGTGTCTATGTTGGTAATTTACTTATTACCTTTAATGCCTGCCCCCCCCCTTTTTAAAACAAATGTCCATTTTTTTATTTTTTTTATTTTTTTAAATATATTTTATTGATTTTTTACAGAGAGGAAGGGAGAGAGATAGAGAGTTAGAAACATCGATGAGAGAGAAACATCGATCAGCCGCCTCCTGCACATCTCCTACTGGGGATGTGCCCGCAACCCAGGTACATGCCCTTGACCGGAATCGAACCTGGGACCTTACAGTCCGCAGGTCGACGCTCTATCCACTGAGCCAAACCGGTTTTGGCCCCCCCTTTTTTTTAAGAGAGAGAGAGTGAAAGGGAGGAGGAGAAACAGAGACAGAGAGAAAGAGAGAGAGAGAGAGAGGGAGAGAGAGAGAGACATCGATTGGTTGCCTCCCACACGTCCCCAACCAGACAGGGCTGGGGATCAAGCCTGCAACCGAGGTACATGCTCTTGACCGGAATTGAACCCGAGACCCTTCAGTCCATAGGCCAACGCTCTGCCCACTGAGCCACACCGGCCAGGGCAGAATATTTTATCTTGATCCTTCAGGATCATCCCACCCAGATTCTGCACTAGCCCAGTCCCAGCCTGCATTTCTCCAGATGGCCACATGGTGGCGGTGTGGTCCTCGTTTTACACACACACACACACACACACACACACACACACACACACACACTCTCTCTCACACGGTTTTTTTCTTTTAAGGGTCCTAGTTTATGACTTCTTCAAACGTTGTGAGCCATATTCCTAACAGCTAGAAAAGTAAAGATTTGTAATTATTCCCTAATCAGTACGAGGAAAGTGTTTTCTGATAGACTATTTTTACATGAATTCCGGTAACAGTTACATGTATTTTTCACGTACATTTTTTTTTTTTAAAATATATTTTATTGAGGTTTTACAGAGAAGAAGGGAGAGGGATAGAGAGTTAGAAACATCGATGAGAGGAAACATCGATCAGCTGCCCCCTGCACACCCGCTACTGGGGATGTGCCCGCAACCAAGGTACATGCCCCTGACTGGAATCGAACCTGGGACCCCTGAGTCTGCAGGCCGACGCTCTATCCACTGAGCCAAACCGGTTAGGGCATTTTTCACATACATTTCAACACACATTTTTTGAAAGTCCTTTAAAAATTAGTATGCCTGCTCTAAAACTGGTTGACTCTGCACACAACGTTTTTACATTGGCATTGATATCTGATGAGCTTTCCTGGAACAATGAAGAACCAGTCTCTTAATTCAACTCAATTCTCTGCCATCCAACAAGTATTTTTTTAAAATATATTTTTATTGATTTCAGAGAGGAAGGGAGAGGGAGAGAGAGAAACATCAATGATGAGAGAGAATCGCCAATTGGCCGCCTCCTGCACACCCCCCTACTGGGGATCAAGCCCACAACCCGGACATGTGCCCCTGACCGGAATCGAACCCAGGACCCTTTAGTCCCCAGGCTGACGCTCTATCCACTGAGCCAAACCAGCCAGGGCCCAACAAGTATTTTTTAAGCATCTTCCCCCAGGTAGTGATTTTTCCTTTTAATAATTAATTTTTAAATGTTACCTCCCCAGGTTCCTGAGCTGCAATCCTGGAACACATCTGCCTTTTTTAAGCTTCCCTGCTTTGGCCCCTGCCCTTCCCACTGCCTGCTCTGTGGGAAAAGGGGCCCCCACCGCCCCTGCCCAAGGAAACTGGGAGATATCTTCTGAACACACTCAGCAAAGGAGACCTGCGTCACCCCATTTTGTCACATAATGGTTTGTGACCAGGTCCACCTCCACCACCAGACCAGGTGACCCGTGAGGTAAGGCTCAGACCTGGCTCCTTTCTGAGTCATCAGACTTGCTCAGCATGATCCCAAAATTGGATAAGGAATGACTAGATTTTTCAGTCCACCATTTTATGTAATGGCCCAGAAACCTTGTAAAAGAGGGTTGATTGTGCACATTTCCTAGAAGGGAAGGGGGAGGGGACAGCCCTCGTGTACTCTGTGGGGATTTGAACCCAGATCTTGAGGCTCCAGGCACCTTTGAATCAGCCCAGAGCCTTGCTTCCAACCTCGCAGAGGCCTCTTTCCCTCCAGGTTCCCTGGACCGGAACACAGTCACGTGGTCTCACCTAGCTGCAAGGGAGTCTGGGAAGTGTAGTCCACTTGTAGTCATGGAGGGCAAAAAAGTTCTTTGTTGTTGTTTTGTTTTCTTGTGAATGCTCAGCCAGTGTTGGACGGGTCCGGCCCAGAGGGCCTCATGATCGGACCTCCATCCCTCTTGGGTCTTACCTTATACCCTCCTCCTCAGACCACTCAGCTCTAGCCACCCTGGCTTCCTTTTTAAATATGCCAAATTGTCCTGGTGGGTTTGGCTCAGTGGATAGAGCCTTGGCCTGTGGACTGAAGGGTCCCAGGTTCGATTCTGGTCAAGGGCACATGCCTGGGTGGTGGGCTCAGTTCCCGGTGGGGGCGCATTCAGCAGGCAGCCGATCGATGATTCTCTCTCATCATGGATGTTTCTATCTCTCTCTCTCCCTCTCCCTTCCTCTCTGAAATCAATAAAAAATATTAAATAAATAAATATGCCAATTTACACAGGTGGGTGTGGCCCAGCGGTTGAGCATTGACCTATGAACCAGGAGGTCACGGTTCCATTCCTGGTCAGGGCACATGCCCTGGTTCCCGGGGCTCAATCCCCAGTAGGGGGGGTGCAGGAAGCAGCCGATCAATGTTTCTCTCTCATCATTGATGTTTCTATCTCTCCCTCTCCCTTCTCTCTGAAATCAATAAAAATATATTAAAACATACATAACAATAAATATTCCAGAATTGTTCCTGCCTGGTCTTATTGATAACTTCATTAAGGCTTGGCCACAATTTTGGAAGAATTGCATCACCCAGACAATGCTATTTGAGGCATGTGAGTTGGTGACACAACACTCCTGTGTCAGACTGCACTGTAGCTTTCAAATTCACAGTAATTCTAGGTTTCGAAGTAACCTAGATATGACTACCATATCGAACCTCTCTTGTGTGCCTATGGTGAAGTGCAAGTCACTTTATTGCCAGCTCTGTTGACTTCTCTTTTGTATTGCAGTTGGTGAAGTAAAATGATATTTTGTTGTTGGGGACAGAGTTCCACTATACTATCCCTGGGTTTCACTAGTAAAAGCAGAATTACACGTTACAAATTATTGGTGATAAAAGAAATCGAATTGGCTCTCAGAGAAGTGCAAATTAAAACCACAGTGAAATATCACTAGGCACCCACTAGAATGGCTATCATAAAAAAAGATAGATAGATAGGTAAGTGTTGGTAAGGATGTAGAGAAGTTGAAATCCTCGCATGTTACTGGTGGGACTATAACTTGGTGCATGCGGTCTGGCAGCCCTCAAAAGGTTGAACATATGTACAATCCCCGTAAATATGACCCAGCAATTCCACTCCTAGGTATGTATCCAAGAGAAATGGAAACGTATCTACACAAAAACTTGCATTTGAATGTTCATCGCAGTACTATATGCAAGAATGGAACCAACCAAATGCCCATCTGCAGATGAATGGGCAAATAAAATGTGGTCTAGTCGGACAAGGGAGTTAGTATTCAGACACAACAGAAACGAACACATGGTACAACATGGGTGAACCTTGAAAACCTTATGCTAAATGAAAGAAGCCAGCCTTAACTGGTTTGGCTCAGTGGATAGAGTGTCAGCCTGCGGACTCAAGGGTCCCAGGTTCGATTCGGTCAAGGGCATGTACCTTGGTTGCGGGCACATCCCCAGTGGGGGGTATGCAAAAGGCAGCTGATCGATGTTTCTAACTCTCTATCCCTCTCCCTTCCTTTCTGTAAAAAAATCAATAAAAATATATTAAAAAAATAAAAATCATCATTTTCCCCTTTAAAAAAAGAAAGAAAGAAAGAAGCCAGATACTGAAGGGCATATAGGCTAAGATTCCATCTATAGCAGTGGTTCTCAACCTTCCTAATGCCGCGACCCTTTCATACAGTTCCTCATGTTGTGGTGACCCCCAATTTCATGGTTACAAATTGAACATAATTACAGCATAGTGATTCATCACAAAAACAATATGTCATTATATATGTGTTTTCCGATGGTCTTAGATGACCCCCGTGAAAGGGTCGTTCGACCCCCAAAGGGGTCTCAACCCACAGGTTGAGAACTGCTGATCTATAGGAAATGGAATTTGCCAGGATAAACAAATCCATAGAGACACAAAGTAGATTAATGTTTGCCTAGGGCAGGGGTGGACAACCTTTTTGTGAGTGCATGCCAAAACCAGCAAAATCTCTGACTCAAAATTCTTCTGCGTGCCAACCCTAATTTTTTGAGAACATGTTACGCCTACTTGATATCTCTTAAGGTGTACATATGTGAAGAACCTTAAAGAAATAATAAAATTCATTCGAGCGACAAAAACACAGTCTATGATGATGAAAAATACATTTATTTTTTAATATCTACATGTACACTGCTAGTCCAACAGAAAACTTTATGACTCTGTTTGATATTATCAGTGGGATTTTTGCTGCTGCATCACTGATGACAGAGATTTTACATCAGGTTTATATTTCATGACCTTCAGAGATATGCACGAGCTACTACTTTCATCCGTCAGGCTACTCCTATGACGAGACTTAACAAAAGTCATCACTGAGAACAAAGATTCACAAGTGTATGTGGATGAAACCAAAACACTGGTCGGATCTAGGAAGGCAGGGAGAGTTAATGCAGAGGCATAGAAATTGCTCTTCCCCTCTCTCGTCAACCCATGCCTATGGTCTTTAAGATAACTTGTTATGTAAAATTATTTCTTTATCTAAGATCCACCTACACTGAATTTATCTGAAAAATAAAAAAGTCAATATTAAGAAAAAAATTGTAAGTGGAAGATTATAAGAGAGGGTTTCGCGTGCCAGCAAAAGTTACTGGCGTGCCATGTTTGGCACGTGTGCCAGGGGTTGCCCACCCCTGGCCTAGGGCTTGAGATGGGATAATTGAGGGTGATTTAGTGCAGCGGTTGCCAACCCTTTGGACCTCACGGACCACCAGTGGTCCCCGGGCCACTAATTGGCGACTGCTGATTTAGTGGGTATGGGGTTCCTTTTTCAGTGGTGACAAAAGTGTTATAAATAGTGGTGATGGTTGCAACAAGTCCATGTATATACTAAAAACCATCAAATTGTACACTTAATTTAAAAAATACATGTTTTCATTGATTTTAGAGAAGAAGGGAGAGGGAGAGAGAGAGCTAGAAACATCAATGATGAGAGAGAATCATGGATCCGTTGCTTCCTGACCAGGAATCGAACCATGACCCCCTGGTTCATGGGCCGACACTCAACCACCAAGCCATGTGGGCTGGGAAAATTGTACACTTTATTTTTTACTTTTATTTTTTTTAAATATATTTTATTGATCTTTTACAGAGAGGAGGGAGAAGGACAGAGAGCCAGAAACATCGATGAGAGAGAAACATCGATCAGCTGCCTCCTGCACACCCCCCACTGGGGATGTGCCCTCGACCAAGGCACATGTCCTTGGCTGGAATCGAACCCGGGACCCTTCAGTCCGCAGGCCGACGCTCTATCCACTGAGCCAAACTGGCCAGGGCCTATTTTTTATTTTTTAAATATATTTTTATTGATTTCAAAGAGGAAGAGACCCCCCCTCCCCCATGAGACTTGCCACCAGAGGAGCAATGGGCAGCGGCAGCTCGTTCTGAGCGAATCCCTGAACCCTTTCCTCTGACTCTCCAGGGAGCTGACGGCTGCCCTGCCTCGGCTCATTTCTTTTCTGTGACATTTCTGGAGAGCCGGCGCAGCCCGCCTCGTCTCCCTCCTGTTGCTTCTTCCATCCTTAGGCCCTTCCTCGTTTCACTGTCCCCAGTTTCCATAAACGTCCCCCCAGAAGCACCGGGCCTGGCTGGCATGGCTCAGTGGTTGAGCGTTGACCTGTGAACCAGGAGGTAGCAGTTCGATTCCCTGTCACGGCACATGCCTGTGTTGCAGGCTCGATCCCCAGTGTGGGGTGTGCAGGCTGCCGCTGCCCGTTGCTCCTCTGGTCGCAAGTCCCATGGGGGGGGGTCCTTTAAAATTTAGGAGATGCACACCTGTGGTGGGGAAAGAGGAAAAGGGAAAGGCTTGCATGTGCTCCCTCGGGGGGGGGGGGTGGGGGGGGCGGAGTGCAGGCTGGGTTCTTAGGTTTGCGGGTTTTAAAGGCTGGGAGTTAGGAGAAGGCTTAGGGAAGGGTTGCAACAGAATATTATCAGGTTTTCCAGGCATATTGTGTGTGTTTTTAAATACATGTTTATTTTTTATTGATTTCAGAGAGGATTGGAGAGGGAGAAATAGATAAAAACATCAATGATGAAAGGATCATTGATCAACTGCCTCCCGCATGCCCCCCACTGGGGGTTGAGCCCACAACCCAGGCATGTGCCCCTGACCAGGATCGAACCCGGGACCCTTTGGTCCACAGGCCAACGCTCTATCCACTGAGCCAAACTGGCTAGGGCTAAATATATTTTTTATTGATTGCAGAGAGGAAGGGAGAAGAAGAGAAAGATAAAAACATCAGTGATGAGAGAGGATCATTGATCAGCCGCCTCCCTCATACCCCCCACTGGGGATCGAGACCACAACCCAGGCATGTGCCCCTGACTGGGATCGAACCGAGGGCCCTTCAGTCTGCAGGCCGATGCTCTATCCACTGAGCCAACCTAGCTAGGGCTCCAGGTGTATTGTTTCAGGGTCATAGTCTCTACTGATTGGTTAGTGTCAGGGGTGGTGACTCATCTAGCTGGTCCTGGTGTTGCTTTGCCTGGTTTTGCCCCTTTTTGCTTTTCAGGGGCTTGGAGCTGGTATCTCCGTGGAGGAAAGCTCAGGGCGTCAAAACCGAACGGCCAAGGACATGTCAGGGGAGGAAAGACCACCCTGGGGGCCAGGTTCAGCACCAGTTTTGCCCTTTGCTAGGCACCCAAGGCTTTGGCCCTGGCGACCTGCTGAATCTGGCTGTAAAGTGTTCCGCTATCTGCCTCAGTCTCCTCATTCCACTTGCCAAGGAATGTTCCTAGCTTCTTGCTACCCTGCCTCAAAGAGAAATACAAAGAATTTTCCCCGAGACCGAGAGGAAGGCGACTTGTTCCAAAACTGTTGCAATTCACCTCCAGGCTATTTCAGCCCTCGGCACTGTTCTGACGGTGAAAAGCTAAACACAACTTTAACATCCGCAAGAACAAACATAGCTCCAACACCCTGGGCTCCTGATTCGAGCCTGGCCCCGTTCGTGCTTTTTACTTCTCGTAATCCTAATGACCATGCAGTGAGGTCTTGTTCCCAATTTACAGATGAAGAAACAGAGGCACAGGGAGGGTAATCAGCTTGGCTTAACATGACACAGCGAGAAAGCAGACATGGGCTCAGGCGTCCCCCCTGATGCCCACCTTACCCACTTTTTTGTGTATTTTTAAAAATATATATTTTTTATTATTGATTTTAGAGAGGAAGGGAGAGGGAGAGATAGAAACATCGATGAAAGAGAATCATTGATTGGCTGCCTCCTGCACGCCCCCCACAAGGGATCCATCCAGCAATCTGGGCATGTGGCCTGACCGGACTTGAACTCTGACCTCCTGTCCTGGTTCATAGGTCCATGTTCAACCACTGAGCCACACCAGCTGGATTTAACCACTTGTTTTAATGGTAACATCCTCAGATGAAAAACGTCACAGATGGACTAAACAAGCTACAAAAATCATGGGTCAGACACTCCCATTTTTACAAAATGTATACATGCTCAATATAGAGCTGATTGTCATGGGGTGGGGGCGGGGAAAGACTTTGGAACAACTTCCATCTTTTACCTGGTCAAGTATTCTGAGTTTTCTTTAAAAGCTATTAGTTGTATCTTTTTTTACTGGGAGAAGGCTATGGTATTTTAATTCTTCCTATCACTAAGTTATTTAAAAAATGTTTTTGTTCTGGGTCAAGGCTTGTAATTTAACTTATTTAAAACTAATAATCAGAGCATCTCCAAAATGAGAAAACTTATAACAACCAAAAAGGGACAAACGTGCTTGAACTCAGTCCTGTGCGGAAAGGAGCTCTGGTTGGGGAGATATATGCCGAGTAGTCTTTTCCCGGGAGCCCAGAGAGACAGGGCGCCTGGCGGGGAGGTTTGGCACTGGCCACGTCTGACCGAATGAGTCCGGAACGCTTTTGCCTCTAGTGGACCTGCCGGGAGGGTAAACTTCCAAAGGGTGCACGACGCCCCTGCGGGGCAACTGACTTGGCTAGTTCTAGGCGGACCGGAAGTCCGTCATCCCCGACTCCCCTCCCCTTGCCGGAAGTGATGCACAGTGGGGTTGCCGGAAGAAGTGGCGAAGTTACTTTTGAGAAGACCGGAGCGGCGGTGGCGTACAGGGGACACAGAAGAGGAGAAAGAGAAGCAGAGTAAGGGGACAGGCGCAGGTGCATCCGAGTGTGGGGAGATGCGGGGAGCACCCCAAGCCCGGGGTTTCCCGGAGTTGCCCGCACTTCTCTGCTCAGCCCTTCTCTCCTTCTCGCCCTCCTTTCCGTAGCTCGCGTCGCCCCCGGCTGTTTCCAGGGCAACGGGAGCAGGAGACCCCGCGAGAGACCGCCCACGAGACCCTCGCGCGCAGCCATGAGCCCCGCCCCCCACTGGTGTTTGGAGAGGGGCGGGACCTGGAGAGAGGTGTGGGGGCGGGGCCTGGTGGGCGGGGCGGGGCGGGGCTTCATAGGAGGGGAGGGGTCGGGGTCTGGGGGGAAGCGCACCGGTGGAGCGGGGCAAAGTGATCGGCAGGCACTTGATGGGAGGAGTGAGGGTGCAACCTGGGCGGTGGAAAGGATGGGGGCGGAGCATAATGGGAGGAGGTGGGGATAGAATGGGAGATGGGTTTTCTTCCTCGGCTGAGTGGGATGGAGTAAGAGTAGGTGGGATGAGCTCTAACCGGTTTGGCTCAGTGGATAGAGCGTCGGCCTGCGAGCTGAAGGGTCCCAGGTTCGATTCCGGTCAAGGGCATGTACCTTGGTTGGGGGCACATCCCCAGTGGGGAGTGAGCAGGAGGCAGCTGATTGTTGTTTCTCTCTCATGGATGTTTCTTAACTCTCTATCCCTCTCCCTTCCTCTCTGTAAAAAGTCAATAAACATAAGCAACACATTTAAAAAAAAGAAAGAAACTTAGTGGTAAGAAGGGACAGGACCTGGACAGAGCGGGTGGGCAGAGCCTGGAGTTGGGGGGGCCTACAGGGGGCGGGATCTAGCTGAGGATGTGACTTGAGGCCAAGCCGGGGGCTGTCCTTGAGTAGAAGGGGCGGGCCCTGTTAGAACTGGGGGGCTGGGGTTGGGTTCTGTATGCCCAAAGGGAGGAATCTGGGAATCTTGGAAGGAAGATGTGCCCCCTCAAGACCTGTGGCTGAACTTCCCTGGCCCACAAGGCTCTCCGTCCCCCTGTGTTTTGCAGGCTGCTCCGTGACCCCACCATGTCCACCCCGACCTCGAGTGCCCAGAATACCCCCTTGCCTGGTGAGTGAGCCCCTTCCCAGCCCAGCCCACACTGCTCCATCACACACTTGTCTGGAGAAACTCACTATGCTTCCCTCTCTCAGGAAATGTCCCCCCTCAGCCCAGCGCCCCCTCTTCGAAACCCGTGGTAAAGGAGGAGCGTCCTGAGCCGTGGCCTGGGGGCCCGGACCCAGATGTCCCAGGCAGTGATGGGGTCGGCTCAGCCTGCAGCGTGGGTGAGAACGGGGTCCAGGAACCGGTTGGGAGTTGGTCCGGGAGGCTGGCGGAGGGACCCCGGGAGAGAGAAAGATCGGAAATGAGGACAAGGAGGCCCTGATTGCTTGTTGATATTTTTTCTTCTCCTCCTGGACACCTCTCCATGTGATTCATTCTTGGGGTTCACTGACATACACATCTGTCCCTCTGAATCGCCGTCTCCCTGGGCCCCCCTCTGTACCCCCTCTGCTCACTCATGGGCCTGTCTCTCTGGCTGGTTTGTTTTCGTGACTCTCTCCCGGCTTCTGTCCACCCACCCCAGTCATCCCAGACCCGGCGGAGGAGCCAGAGCGCAAGCGCAAGAAGGGCCCGGCCCCGAAGATGCTGGGCCACGAGCTGTGCCGCGTGTGCGGGGACAAGGCCTCCGGCTTCCACTACAACGTGCTCAGCTGCGAAGGCTGCAAGGGCTTTTTCCGGCGCAGTGTGGTCCGAGGCGGGGCCGGGCGCTATGCCTGCCGTGGCGGCGGAACCTGCCAGATGGACGCCTTCATGCGCCGCAAGTGCCAGCAGTGCCGCCTGCGCAAGTGCAAGGAGGCCGGGATGAGGGAGCAGTGTGAGTGCCCGCGAGGGAGCCGTGCCAGCCTGGCCGCTGCCCAGCCCTGGGGCCTCCGCTGAGGCCTGCCTCTCCCCCCACAGGCGTCCTCTCCGAGGAGCAGATCCGGAAGAAGAAGATTCGGAAGCAGCAGCAGCAGCAGCAGCAGCAGTCACCCTCGGCGCCCGGTGTCAGCAGCGGCTCAGCCTCTGGACCGGGGGCCTCCCCTGGAGGGTCCGACGGGGGCGGCCAGGGCTCCGGGGAAGGCGAGGGCGTCCAGTTAACAGCCGCTCAGGAACTGATGATCCAGCAGTTGGTGGCGGCCCAGCTGCAGTGCAACAAGCGGTCCTTCTCCGACCAGCCCAAAGTCACGGTACTGCCCCTTGAGGGGCCGTGGGCCTGGCCTGGGAAGGGAATGAGGCTCCGGCGGGCAGGGGCTTGGAGAGGACGAGCTCCCGGGGTGCAGGCTTTGCCTCAAGGTGCCCCCCGGGCCTTGGGTTCTTGGGAAGAGTCCAGAGAATAACTCCCCCTCCCCCATCCCCACCCCACTCCCATGTCCCAGCCCTGGCCTCTGGGCGCAGACCCCCAGTCCCGCGATGCCCGCCAGCAGCGTTTCGCCCACTTCACGGAGCTGGCCATCATCTCAGTCCAGGAGATCGTGGACTTTGCCAAGCAGGTGCCCGGCTTCCTGCAGCTGGGCCGTGAGGACCAGATCGCCCTCCTGAAGGCGTCTACCATTGAGGTAACAGCCGGCCCCTCCCTTCCCTCCCGCCTGTGAGATAAGCCCTAGAACAGTCACGATCCCCCTTACGATCCCCCTAGTCCTTGCCATTGTGGTCCTTGCCTATATCTTTTTTTTGTTTTTTTTAAATATATTTTTATTGATTTCAGAGAGGAAGGGAGAGGGAGAGAGAAACATCAATGATGAGAGAGAATCATTGATTGGCTGCCTCCTGAATGCCCCCTACTGGGGATCGAGCCTGCCACCCAGGCATGTGTCCTTGGCTGGAATCGAACTGGGGACCCTTCAGTCCGCAGGCCGATGCTCTATCCACTGAGCCAAACCGGCTAGGGCTGTGGGCCTGTCTCTTATGGAGGAATGTCAAAATACTAAACGAGGTCATCAGAGGTTCCCATAGGCCAAGGGGAGGAAGGAAATGGGCTGAGGCTGGAGGGACACACTTGAGAGAACGTGCCACAGAGGCTGTTCGGAGTTGATGACATTTGAGCCAAAACAATGGTGACAAATAAGGACTGAGTGCCTAGTGTGTGCTAGGCTCCATTCCACGTGCTGGGCACATGGCAATGGACAAAACACACAAAGCCCTCCCCTGCGCCTGCTGACCACCGGGGAGGGTGTCCTGAGTGGACGGTGCTGTGAGAGCTGGAACGAGGAGGGAGAGAGCTTGGAGCTTCCAGCCTGCTGACTGCAGGCTGCTGTGGCTGAGAATGGGGCGGGGGGGTTGGAGGGGGCAGAGGGACCAGGGATGATCCTGGTGAGATCAGGCCCCCTTCTAGTCCAGGAGAGGAGGGACTGGTGGCCAGAGGGGTCCCAGGGGCTCCTCACGCCCCTGCCTGCCCCCCTCCCTGCTGCCCCCTCAGATCATGCTGCTGGAGACGGCCAGACGCTACAATCATGAGACGGAGTGCATCACTTTCCTGAAGGACTTCACCTACAGCAAGGACGACTTCCATCGCGCAGGTACGGCTGAGAGCAGCGGGGAGACCTGCCTGGGAGACCTCGGCTGCCTCGTCCCTGTCCGGGTCTCCGTTTTTCCATCTCTAAAGCGGGGTGAGCCTGTGGCTCAGTTGGCCGGGCATCGTCCCGTGCACCGAAAGGTTGCCGGTTCGGTTCCCAATCCGGGCACATGCCCAGGTTGCAGCCTTGATCCCCGGTCGTAGGAGGCGTGCAGAAGCATCACAGGGATGTTTCTCTCTTTCTCCCTCTTCCTTCTTGTCTCAGTAAAAAAAATCGTAAAAAGAAAAAAAAGTGGGGTGAGGGTTGAGTGCCCCCCGCAGTGCAGTGCGGTAAGAGCACGTGTATTGGTGGTTGACGCTGCCCACTGGGACGCAGTGCAGCAGGAGGCAGGGGCCCTGCTATCCCAGAAGGCATCTTGGTGGGGCTTGAAAGACACTCTGTCCACCCACAGCCCGGTCCCACCCGAGGGCGGCTGGCTCGCAGTCCATTGTGAAGTGTGCAGCCTACGCAGCTAAGTAGGGCAACCCCAGTCCCTGCCCTCTCTCTCAGAGCACGTAACTTGGGGGCGTGGGCTTGTGGAGGAAGTGCAGGCGAGCTGAGGGCCGAGAGGCCTCGCCTAGGAAAAGGGGGGTGGGGGGTGGGAGTAGCATTGCCCAGGGGGAACCCCATGTGCAGAGGCCTCTCTCTGGGCCTCTGGTCTTTCTCAGGAAGTCCTGCTTTCCCGGGGGCACCTGTCTGTACTCCCCGGTGTCTGCTTCTCACCCCCTCTTCCCTTCCTCTAACACACGGCCCTCCCATCACCCAGGACAGTCAGTCACCCTTTAAGTAGGAGGTTGTCAGCAGGGCACAGCGGGCAGGGTGTCAGCATGTGCAAAGGCCCTGAGGTGGAGAAGAGCTGGGCAGTTTTAAGGAACTACAAGGAAGCCTTGGCGGCTGGAGCGCAGAGTTAAGGCTGGAGAAACGGTTGGGGTCCCACCACTCCCCCCACCCCCCCGTCCTCTGCCACTGCCACAGTCCAGGCCTCCGTTGTCTCCCTAGCCCACGGCAGGGTCCCTCACTGGTCTCCCACCTCAGCCCCTGCCCAGTATTAACACCCTATTGGCTCATGTCCCTCTGCTCAGAACCCTCCCTGGCTCCCGTCTCCCTGGGAGGAAAGTGTCCCACAGGCTGCAGGGTCTGGCTCCATGCTCTCTCCTTCCTAATCTCCTGCCCCCTCTCCTCACTCACTCTCCTCCTGTCCTCCTGTCTCCTCTTTCTTATTTGAATCATCAAAGGTACTCCCACCTCAGAGCTTCTGTACTTGCTGGTCCCTTTGCCCAGAACTAGGGTACCAGCTTATCCTGGCTTCCTTCCCAATTTTTCCCCCCGTTTTGTGTGTGTGTGTGTGTGTGTGTGTGTGTGTGTGTGTTCTGGTGTTTTTTTTTCTCCAATTTTTTAAAAATATATTTTTATTGATTTCAAAGAGGAAAGGAGAGGGAGAGAGAGATAGAATTATCAGCGATGAGAATCATTGATCGGCTGCCTCCTGCACGCCCCCCACTGGGGATCGAGCCCGCAACCCAGGCATGTGCTCTTGACTGGAATCGAACCTGGGACCCTTCAGTCCACAGGCCGACGCTCTATCCACTGAGCCAAACCAGCTAGGGCCCCAATTTTTTTTTTTAATCCTCACCCAAGGATATGTTTTTATTGATTTGAGAGAGAGAGGCAGGGAGAGAGACACATCCATCGTTACACGCCCTGATCGGGGATCAAACCCCGGTTGATGCTACAACCAACAGAGCCACACCCGCAGGGCCTTCCCAGCTTTAACACTGAATGTCTCATGGCCCAAAAGGCCACGCAGGCTCGGGCAGAACAGATGGTCGTACCCCACCCGGAACACTCCCTTCCTCGTGACTCGCTCCCTCCCCTCCTTCTGGTCCTTGCTCAAAGGTCCCCCTCCACTGAGGCCCTCCCACAGCGTCCCCCCTGGCGACTGCCTTGTCCGAGATGCTGACATGATTCTCAGCGGCCCCCTTCCCCTTCCCAGCATTCGCTTGCTCTCTAGATGTCACCGCTGCCTCACAGGCTGGAGGGGCGACGTATCTGTTATCTGTCCCCTCAGCTCCCATGTGAGTTCCACCGAGCACGGACTTTGGCTTGTAAATGGCTCTCTCCACTGGCACGTAGTAGGTACCCAGGGAAGTTTGATGAATGAATGAATGAACGAATGAATGAATGAGTCCCTCTTGGTGATGAGTTCCACTGAGAGCAGTGGAAGCCACGGCAGGGGGTGACACACTGTGACCTGGGCTTCAGACTCTCCTTTTCCTCCGGAGAGGTCCCGGGAAGACCCGAGAAGTGCAGGTGGTGATGGCGTAGCAATTGCTGCCTTAACGGCCGCTCTCAGACCTTGTTCCCTCACTCGGGGCAGGTTTATGGCACAGCTTCTCCGTGCCAGGCACTCTCCTGGCAGCGGGGACACGGGCCAGCGGAGGTGACGGGAACACGAGAATGGCCGCTGTCTTCCTCATCCCGCTGGGCAGTGTCAGGCCGGGCGTGGGGGCCAGTCTCGGGCGGCGTGTTTATTGGGGGGGCCTCCGCCTCCCGCCCCGCAGGCCTGCAGGTGGAGTTCATCAACCCCATCTTCGAGTTCTCCCGGGCCATGCGGCGGCTGGGCCTGGACGACGCCGAGTACGCCCTCCTCATTGCCATCAACATCTTCTCCGCCGACCGCCCCAACGTGCAGGAGCCCAGCCGCGTGGAGGCTCTGCAGCAGCCCTACGTGGAGGCGCTGCTCTCCTACACGCGCATCAAGAGGCCGCAGGTACCCGCTCCGGGGTCTGGGAGGCCCAGCAAGTCCAGACCCGCGTGGGGTCAGCTGGGGTCCTGCCTCCTGGCCTGAGCCTGGCTTGTCTGCCTCCCCGCCCCCCCCCGCCCCCCCGCAGCACCCTGAGCTCTGGCCCATGTCCTCTCAGCAGAGCCTGTGCCCAGGCCCCGTCCCCTCACCCAGGAGCCGCCTAGTCCATCACAGGGGCGGTCCGCATGCTCTCGTTGCCTCTCCCCACGCTGGCTCGCTCTCCTGGCTCAGCCTGGGGAGGGGGCCCTCCTGGTGGGCTGGCCAGAGCCTCACCGCGCAGGGCCGGCCAGTGCCCACCCAGCGCCCACCGTCCTCCCGTCGCCCGCCCGCAGGACCAGCTGCGCTTCCCCCGCATGCTGATGAAGCTGGTGAGCCTGCGCACGCTCAGCTCCGTGCACTCGGAGCAGGTCTTCGCCCTGCGGCTCCAGGACAAGAAGCTGCCGCCTCTGCTGTCTGAGATCTGGGACGTCCACGAGTGAGGGTCCAGCAACCCTGCCCGCAGCCCAGCACCTTCCCACGAATGGACGTGGCCATGCCTTCCTCCTGGGGGAGGGGGGAAGGAGCCGAGCCTGGGGGCCCACCTTGTGGCTTGGAGCACAGGCCCTGGCCCAGCCAGCCCTCAGCCCTCAGGATAAGCCCCAGTCAGGGTCCAGGAGGCTCCCTCCCTGCCCACTGAGTCTTCCTGGGAGGTGTGGATGGGGCGCAGGCCCTGACCTCTGACCTCTCCAAGCACTTCCAGCTGCTGTCCCCGCCCAGCTTACACTCAAGCCCACTGCGCAGTGCACCTTGAACAGAGGGAGGGGAGGCCCACGGCTCTCCCACAGCCCGAGAGACCGCAGGTCCCCTCTCCTTCTGCTTTTATTTAATAAAAACTAAAAGAAAAACCACACAAAAAAATGGGAAAATAAAATATGAATAGAAACCTGCCCTGAGCCAGAGTGCGTGTGAGGTGGGCTGGGGATGGGTCGGCAGGGTCTTACCCCACACTGGCCCTTTAGACCAGCGGTTCTCAACCTGTGGGTCACGACCCCTTTGGCGGTCGGACGACCCTTTCACAGGGGTCGCCTAAGACCATCCTGCATATCAGATATTTACATGACGATTCATCACAGTAGCAACATCACAGTTATGAAGTAGCAACAAAAGTAATTTTATGGTTGGGTCACAGCATGAGGAACTGTATTTAGAGGGCCAGGAGGTTGAGAACCACTGCTTTAGACGGTTGCTGGGTGGGTGGGAGGGGTGTTCCCAGTGATGGGTTCAGGAGAGGCCCCTGATGGCCTCAGGGTCACCACCCTGTGTAAGGCGAATGGGAGGCAGCTCATGAAAGACCGTTGACGGGGATGAGGGGACTGGGGACATTCCCTCAGACAACAAATACTTGCTGAAGCCACCGTGTCCGTTCTGGGAACACATGCCATTCCTTCTAGTATGTATGGAGCGTTTCCCATGTGCCAAACACGATTTTAGGCACCGGAAACCAGCAAACAAGACGGAGTCCCTCAGAGGTGGCAGCGGGGGTAGTGCATGGGGACAGCTAGGGTGCAGGGGAATGGGGGCAGCAGGCGGGAGGCGGGGGCCGGAGGAGAAAGGCAAAGCTTCACAAAGATCATCCTAGCCGGGACCTAAACCTGAGAGCACGGAGCGTGGGCCCCCACGTTGCAGGGCACATGCCGGGTGTGGAAGGTGAGTTCAGAACAGGGAGGGGCACCGAGGGCTTCTCTTAGCCGGATGGACAGCCCTGGTTGAGGGTGAAGGGGGTTTTGCTTCGAGAGATGGGCTGGTTACTGAAAGGTTATGTGGTTTGTAGGACGGGGGAGAGAGGACTGCAGAGATGAGAGTAGTTACAAATAGCGGGGCACCCCACTGGTGTGCCCGCCCCACGCTAGGTCTAGTTGACAGATGGGGAAACTTGAGGCCGTGAACCAGAACAGATCAGGCCGGGACCTGAGCACGTATAGCCCAGGTTCTGCAGGGAGGGCGGACGTCAGGCTGCCGGTGCTCAGCGGGTCCCCGGAAGCCCCCGCGGGCAGCAGGCGGGAGGGGTTGCGGAGGTTGCGCGCGCAGCCCCCACGGGCCGGTGGGGGTGGTGCCCCAGGGTGGCTGCGCGCGCAGCCTTCACGTGCCCGCGAAGCAGCCGCAAGGAGGGGCGTGGCTTTGGCCGCATAAGTCAACAGGGGGGCGGTGTTTTCGAGAATTTGCCTGCAATTGGAAGGAGGGGCGTGGCCCTCCCCTACTTGGAAGAAGGGGGTGTGGCCCGGTGCTGCGGTGGGCGTGGTCTATCCCTATTTGGGCGTGAGGGGGCGTGGCCTGCTCGGCGCGCCGCGGCTCTGGGCCTGCGCGCGCTGGAGTCAGGGGTCACGGCGGCGCAGTCCGTGGCGGGAAACGCTGTTTGAAGCGGGTGAGTAAAGGGACGCGGGGGGATTGTCGGGGACCCCGCCTGGCCGGGAAGGCGGCTTGAGGCGCCGGCGCGTAGGCCTGAGAGAGGGTCGTGAGGGGTCGCTAGGGCGTGGCGGCGGGAGGGACCCCCTGGGCTCGGGGGCGCGCGGGGAGATGACGGGGCCGGGGGTACCTTGGCCTGCCGCTGGGCGCCCATCGCTGGGCACCCGGTCCCGGGGCGAGATGGGGCACGCCTTCCGGAGCGTCTTTGGGGCCACCGGATCCCGGCGGCAGGGGAGGACTGAGTTGTGCACGTGGGGGCCTGGTGTGGTACTTTATTCCCCAAATACTGAGCGCTCGGTGCCGGACGGTGTTGCGGAAGCAGGGGCTGCCGCACGAACTAGTGAGAGAAGGACAGGACAGGAGGGTCGGCGGGCCCCTAGTCAGGAGCAACGGGGAAGCAGCGCTTTCGGGCCCTGATGCCTGAGCTGAAGGGGCATGAGCAGGGCACCTGCTGCCTTGGCCTAGGTGGGCAGGAATGGCCCCTCGGGGGAAGTGGCATTGGAGAGAAGTCAGCCACGTAAAGAGAAACCCGGGCAGCGGGACCGTCATGTGCCAAGGCCCTGAGGTCAGAAGGGAGCAGGTGAGGGTGGGGACGAGGTGGGGAAGCAGATCCCGTAGGGCAGTGGTTCTCAACCTTCTGGCCCTTTAAATACAGTTCCTCATGTTGTGACCCAACCATAACATTATTTTCATTGCTACTTCATAACCGTAATTTTGCTACTGTTATGAATCGTCATGTAAATATCTGACATGCTACATGTGTTTTCCGATAGTCGCGACCCACAGGTTGAGAACCGCTGCCGTAGGTCCTTGTGAACCTTGCTGGGGGGTTTGGCTCTTATTCTGGGTTCAGCGGGGCGTCGTGGGAGGTTCTCAGCGTTGGAGCCACGTGACCCCGCCCTGCGATTTGAGAAGCTGGCCGGTGGGGAGAAGATGGAATGGTGGCTGGAGGGAAGGAGGGAGACCAGCCGGGAGGCAAGCCGCTGGAAGGAACCTGTCAGGCCCGGGTTGGCCAGGGGGTTTGAGGCAGCAGGACACGGGGCTGGATGGAGAAGGCTGAGGGAGAGCGGGGTCTGGGGGCGCCGCTCTGCAGGCAGAGCTTTCAGCGGTTCTCAACCGGTGGGTCGCAAACAATGAAAATACATCCTGCTCCTCAGATATTTACGTGACGATTCATAACAGTAGCAACATTACGGTGATGAAGTCGCAACGAAAATAATTGTATGGTTGGGGGTCACCACAACATGAGGAACTGTATTAAAGGGTCGCAGCATGAGGAAGGTTGAGAACCACTGGGATGGGGTGAGTGGCAGGGTTTAGAGAGGGCAGGGTGACGTCAGTGTCCTGGCTTTGCAGCCCCACCTGCTCCAAGAATCTGTTGTTGCCACATCTCCCCCCCCGCCCCCCCTTCCTACACATCACCACCCAGGCCTCCCATCTCTTAGGTTCCTTCCCCACTCGGGGGTGGGGGGGGGCCTTTGCCACCCCCGTCCCTCCTGCTGCAATGCTCTTCCCTCGCTTCAGCCTCCAGGCAGCTGCTCTGTGGCAGGCCCTGTGCTGGGTTCGAGGGAACCGGTGATAATTCAGTTCAGGTGGGGAAGACTCAGGGTTGGTGACACTCGAGAGCAGTCTAAACTGGCCCTGTGCTGGGGACCCCGACCTGAGCGAGACCCCGACCCTATTTTGGGGGAGCTCGCAGCCTGAAGCACTCCCAGCTTGGGGTGCACGTGTGCAATGACAGAAGTGGCACAAGGCGCTGTGGGAGCCCCGAGGGGGCAGAGGGTCAGTCTGGAGTGAGGTGGCGGAGAAAAAGGAGGGTTTTGTTCAGCAAACACTTCCCAAGGCCACGCCCTGTGCTGGGCGATGCTGGCGGCTCAGAGGAGCGCCAGGCCCTGCCTTGCCCTCTGAGGGGTCCCTGTCTGAGACACAGGCCCGATGGTCCCCGTCATGACAAGGGCAGCAGGAAGGGGGGAGGCCCGGGTTCTGCCCTGCTAGGCAGAGGGCAGTTCACCTGTGTACCTTACCTGGTGCGCCCGGAGGCCAGCACTCTGGAGTGCTGCTTAGCCGTAGTCTCCGCAGTCTGCCTGCCTGGCTGGGACCCTGGCTTCCCCTCTGAGCTACCTGTGCCGCCTTGGGCAGGTAGCGTCCCCTCTCTGGGCCTGGCTCCCAGTAATTGTATGTGTTGGATAACGACAGCACCTCCCTCAGAAGTTTTTGTGACAATTCCATGCGTGCCCTCCTTCATTCTTTTAGAAGCTGTTTATTGAGCGTGTCCTCTGTCCCAGGCACTTGGCAGGGTGCATGAGACACAGCAGGAAAGAAAAGATCTAGTCCCTGCTCTCAGAGCTCCCGTTCTCCCTGTGGGGACAGGCAGGAAGTGAGACCGATAAGCCGTGGTTCTCAGACTTGAGCGCCGAGGGCCGGATTCACTGGGTCCGGGCAGCGGCCCGACCGTTAGCATTGCAACCAGTTCCCACCCAGGGCGCAGGCTGCTAATCCAGGGGCCGCACTTGGAGAACTCGGAGAACTGATTCAGGGCACAGACAGTCACAAGTGGCAGCAAGAAAAAGCAGGGAAAGGGGGTGGAGGTGTCGGGATGGGGCGGCGGGGCTGCACTTTTATTTTTTTATTTATTTTTATTTTTTAATATATTTTATTGATTTTTTACAGAGAGGAAGGGCGAGAGATAGAGAGTTAGAAACATCGATGAGAGAGAAACATCGATCAGCTGCCTCCTGCACACTCCCCACTGGGAGATGTGCCCGCAACCCAGGTACATGCCCTTGACCGGAATCGAACCTGGGACCCTTCAGTCCGCTCTATCCACTGAGCCAAACCGGTTTTGGCGGGGCTGCACTTTTAAACAGGCCTCACTCAGATTGACATTTGAACAAAGACCGGAAGGAGGGGAGGGAGGACGCCATAGCACCATCTGGGGGAGAACATTTGGCCGGGCAGCGGGAGCAGCCTGTGCAAAGGTCCTGAGGCAGGGACTAAGCCTGGCGTGCTTCAGGAGCAGAGAGGAGGCAAGTGGCTGGAGCCGAGTGAGCCGGGGGCGGGGGGCGGAGGGGGGGGTGGTGTCTGAAAGGAAATGAGGCGATTGTGCGGGGTTTTGGGGGCCACGATGAGGACTTTAACTCAGCGATGAGGACTTTAACTCAGCGTGAGACGGGCCCCAGGGGTGGGCTCTGAGCAGAGGAGGGGATGGGCTGCTCTGACATATTTGTACAGGATCCTGCTGACTGCTGTGTGGAGAATACACTGAGGCGGGCAGGGTGGAATGAGGGAGCCCTGGAAAGGCTCTTTACTCATTCAACGGGTATTTTTATTTTTTAAAAATATTTTATTGATTTTTTTACAGAAAGGAAGGGAGAGGGATAGAGAGTTAGAAACATCGATGAGAAACATCGATTCAGCTGCCTCCTGCACACCCCCTACTGGGGATGTGCCTGCAACCAAGGTACATGCCCTTGACCGGAATCGAACCTGGGACCTCTCAGTCTGCAGGGTGACAGTCTATCCACTGAGCCAAACTGGTTAGGGCTCAACAGGTATTTCTCGAGGACCCTCTATGTGTCCAACACTAGTAGACTCCTGCCATATTTCAGTAAACAAATGGATGGGTCCTGGCCCTCACAGCTCATCTTCCAGCAGGGGGAGACAGACCAACAGCAATGTGCAAAATGAAGAAGCCAGCAGCAGTCTGAGGGAACAGAGGGGCCAGGCCGGTAGCTGGGGGCTGAGAAGCTGTGGGACTTAGGTCTCTTGGGAGGCAGAGCTGATGGGATTTGCAGAGAGAGTGAGCACGTGGCCTGAGGGGAAGAGAGAAGCCGGGTGACCCCACAGTAGTTGGCCTGATGGGAGCTGTCATTGGTTGAATGGGGGAGACAGTCCATGAGGTGCAAGGAGCAGGTTTGGGGTAAGATCAGGGGCTGGCTTTGGAGTCTGAGGTGCCCGGAGAGACGTCCCCACAGTGGGCAGCTGGACCAGTCAGCCTGGAGCCCGAGGAGCGGTGGGGGCCAGAGACACAAAGGCAGGAGTGATCGGCATGGAGATGGCATTTAAAGCCACGAGGTTAGCCCTGGCCGGTGTTGCTCAGTGGTTGGAGCATCCTCCTGCGCACAGAAAGGCTGTGGGTTCAATTCCCATCAGGGCACGTACCCAGGTTGCGGGTTCGATCCCTGGTTGGGGTGCGTACAAGAGGCAACTGATGGATGTTTCTCTTTTACATCGAAGCTTCTCTTTCTCCCTCTCCCTTTCTCGATCTCTAAAAGCAATCAAAACACACACACACACACACACACACACACACACACACATACACACATACACACACACAATGCCGTGCAATTATGTGAAGTGCAGTGAGAACACTGAGGGAGCGTGGGTCACAGAGAAACCAGCACCTGACCCAGAGCGGGCACTTGGCGTTCTGTTACTGCCGCGGGCACCGCTCAGGAGCTGCTACCGAAGGGCCGAGAAGGGAGTACAGAGTTTGCCAGGCTCCCGTCTGGTGCCAGGGCAGCTGAGGGAACACATGGGGACCTCCTTCCTTCTAACGCTGCCTTGCCTGAGGGTGCATTTAGGATGGTGCCTGGGATAGGGACCTCGACTTTGCTGCTAGTGACACCTTCCCTCCTGCCACACCCCGCTGGCCACAGCCCATGGACCCAGGGCAGCCCCCTTGTGCCTTTCTCTGCCAGGTCAGGCCAGGCCTCTCCTCGGGGCTCCTGTAAGCCCCTCAGCTTCCCGTGTCCCACATTTTCTTAAACAACTTTTTATTTTTATTTTTTAATATATTTTATTGATTTTTTTACAGAGAAGAAGGGAGAGGGATAGAGAGTTAGAAACATCAATGAGAGAGATCGATCAGCTGCCTCCTGCACGCCCCCTACTGGGGATGTGCCTGCAACCAAGGTACATGCCCTTGACTGGAATCGAACCCGGGACCCCTCAGTCCGCAGGCCGACGCTTTATCCACTGAGCCAAACCGGTTCGGCTTAAACAACTTTTTGAGTCCAAAAGGTAACACTCTAAGTCCACCCTTCTGTACCTTGCTTTCGCTCCCTAACAATGCGTCTTTGAGAGCCCTCCAGGTCAGCACACAGAGCGCTTCCTCATTCCTTTATCCAGCTGCATAATATTCCTCGGGGCGGAATTAATGGGATTTATTCAAACAGTCCCCCAGGGGAGAACATTTAGGTGGTTTCCAGTCTTTTGAGATGGCAAACAATGCTGCCGGAAATAACCTCGTAAATGCAGTTTTTCATCGTATCTGCAGCATAAACCCCTGGATGTGGGATTATGGCCGCCCCCCCTTTTATGTTTTTAATTGAGGTCTGATTTACATAAAGTGGCATGCGAGCGTACAGTTGGATGTACAGTATGTTGCTATCACCCCAGAAAATTCCCCCATGCCCCTCCCCAGTCAGTCTCTCCTACCAGAAGCATCCGCTAGCCTGGTCTCTAGCATCAGAGGTCAGTCAATTCTAGAACCCTGTGTAATGCCGTCATACAGTATATACTCAGTTTTTAAAAATTGATATGGAGTGTCGGCCTGTGCACTAAAGGGTCGCAGGCTCGATATCTGGTCACAGACACGTACCTGAGTTGGGGTTTGCTCCCCACCCCAATCAGGGAGCGTGCGGAAGGCACCAGTCGATGTGTCTCTCTCGCATCAATGTTTCTCTTTCCCTCCCTCCCTCCCTCCTTTCTCTGACGAGCAATGGAAAAAATATCCTCAGGTGAAGATTAACAAAAAAGGAAAGAAAATTGAGGTGCAGTCGTGTGCCTGGCTTCTCTTACACGTTTGAGATACGTCCATCCTGTGTGTATATCAGTAGCTGCCTCCTTTATTTATATATACATATATATATATATTATTGATTTCTCCACAGAGAGGAAGGGAGAGGGACAGAGAGCCAGAAACATCGATGAGAGAGAAACATCGATCAGCTACCTCCCACAAACCCCCCACTGGGGACGTGCCCGCAACCAAGGCACATGCCCCTGACCAGAATCGAACCTGGGACCCTCCAGTTCGCAGGCCGACGCTCCATCCACTGAGCCAAACCGGTCAGGGCAGCTGCCTCCTTTTTAATGCTGAGAGATAATTCCATTGTGGACCGACATTTGCTGTAACACACCCCTGTCCAGAATTTTTCTGTGATGTCATGGTCTAGGCCAGTGGTTCTCAACCTTCTGGCCCTTTAAATACAGGTCCTCATGTGGTGACCCAACCATAAAATCATTTTCGTTGCTACTTCATCACTGTCATGTTGCTACTGTGATGAATCGTCATGTAAATATCTGATATGCAGGATGGTTTTAGGTGACCCCGTAAAAGGGTCATTCAACCACCAAAGGGGTCGCGACCCACAGGTTGAGAACCGCTGGTTTAGGCTAAACTCTGTAACAAAGAGGTTCCAAGCACAGTGGCCCAGACATGATACCCATCTGTGTAGCCACGTAACTATCCAAAGGCAGGCAGGTGTGCTCCAGAAGGCTGTGAGGGCCCAGGTTCCTTCCGTCTTGTCACTCTGTATGCCCTGTAACGTTGCCCTTGTCCTGGTGGTCAAGGTTGGCTTGTGGCCACCGCATTCACGCTCCGGCCGCCTGGAAGGGGGAAGACAGAGGATGGAGGGCAGGCTTCCTCTTCGGCTGTCCTGAATGTCGCACTCCTTACAGTCACCCTAAGTCCGCGAGCTAGAACTTGATCCTGTGACCGCCATCTAGCAGTGCATCCTGGGAAATGTAGTCTTGAACTTGTCGGCTTGTGGTGCCTCCGAGACGAAGGATGTGTTGCCAAAGGAAGGACCAAAGGGAGACTGGATCTGGGGGGGTAGTTATGGGTTCCGGAGGTGCTCCCTTGAAGCTGGGACAGCTGATTTGTCCTGAACCCCCTCCTCCCTCCCGTCTGGGGCTGGGATCTGCTGTAGGTTTCTGTAATCCTCTGTCTCAGCCATGGGAGACACGTACTGTTCTATAATTCCTCATTTCTTTCTCCCCTCCCACCCCCCCACCCCCTTCCTTCCCTTTTTCCTTTCATATTAATCCTCACTCAAGGATATTTTCCCATTGATTTTTAGAGACAGTGAAAGAGAGGGAGAGAGAAGCATTTATGTGAGAAAGACACGTTGATTGGTTGCCACTCACACGTGCCCCGATGGGGGCTGGGGATCGACGCTGCAGCTCGGGTACGTGCCCTTGACTGGGAATGGGTCCTGTGATCCCTCTGTACACGGCCAGCACTATCCACTGAGCCACACCGGCTAGGGCTACAACTTTTTCTTTTTTAATAATTTCAAACGTATAGGAACAAACGTATACGACAAAGAACACTTGTTCACCCTTCACCCAGCGTCACCTGTTTTCACATTCTACCCTGTTTGTGTTATGATTTGCATGCACACTTTAAAAAAACACTTTCAGAGTAGCTTATACACATCATGGCCATTTACCCCTGAATACCTGAGTGTGTGTTTCCTTAGACTGTTCTCTTACTGAGCCACAGTGAAGTTACCGAATCGAATAGGCTTAACCTGAGTGCAGTCTTCAGTCTACCAGAGGATGTGTACCTTTATGTCAGTATATCTTGTCAAGCCCTGGCTGGTTTGGCTCAATGGATAGAGCGTCAGCCTGTGACCAAAGGGTCACAGGTTTGATTCCAGTCAAGGGCACGTACCTCGGTTGCAGGCTCCTCCCCGGCCCCCGCCCTGGGGGCCCATGGGGGCTGGGTGAGGGCTCCTGTCCTCCCCACGGCCTCCCACGGGGGTGCGTACAGGGGGCAACCAATTGATGTGTTTCTCTCACATCAGTATTTCTCTCTGTCTCTCCCCCTCCTTAACACTCTCTCTAAAAATCAATGGAAAAATACCCTCGGGTGAGGATTTAATATATATATCTTGTTAAAATAATGATTTCTGGTAGGTTACAATTAAGAAGACTACACTGAGTGGCCAGATTATTATGACCACCCCATCAGTACTGCATTGACACTTCCAAAAATACTGAATATTGAAAACTTCCTAAGCAGATACTCTCAAGGTTTTATTATTATTATTTGCATAACTAATTCGCTTCATTGTACTGATGGGGGGGTCGTAATAATCTGGCCACTCAGTGTAGAAACGTACGTAAGTTATGATGATACGTGCATATTACATACGGGAGCAGAAGGAGTGAAAGCAGAGGTGGCAGTACCTTGCGGCCTGGGGAGGTGGGGGAACAGTGCCCATTCAAGATAAAAAGGGCCTTTGCTTTTGTGTTTAACGGGACGGGAGCCTGTGAAGTGTGTTGGGCTGGGACGGGACCTGGTCAGATTGGTGTTTCAGCCACTTGCGGGCGCCCAGCGCAGTGACTGGCCCAGGGGAGGCACCTCCCAGCCGATTGGTGAACGGAGGCCGGGCCGTGGGTGATGCTGGGTGATGGGTAGGCGAGGGTTTGGGGGGTGGAGGCAGCTGGTAGGAAAGAGAGGGGAGAGCTGAGGACCAAGGCTGTGCCAGAGAGGGGGGCAGGGCGTGCGGGGCCCATGGCATCCGGTCTGCAGGGGCAGGCGAACGGGTGAAAGGATGTGGAGGGCTCGGGGTGCGAGGAAAGGGTTAGACAGTGGGAGCGGGCGTAGTTACACTGATGGTGACAGCGTCGGGGATGCGCCAGCTCCTGTGAGCCCGCAGAGCTCTGAGGCTCAGCCATGGGGGCGCGGAGGCCGTGGGGGGGACAGGAGCCCTCACCCAGCCCCCACTGGCCCCCAGGATGTATGACAAGCGGCGGCCAGGCCCGGGGGCCGGGGCCGGGGTGCCCCCGAAGCGGGCCCGCGGGGGCCTCTGGGATGAGGAGGAGGCCCCTCGGCCATCCCAGTTTGAGGAGGAGCTGGCGCTGATGGAGGAGATGGAGGCGGAGCGCAGGCTGCAGGAGCTGGAGGAGGAGCTGCAGTCGGCCCAGGAGGGGGCTGCCGACCGTGAGACCTGGAGCGGGAACCCCCCACCCCACCCCCGCCCTTCTTGGAAAGGCCTCTGAACTGAGAGTCGGCCACAGAGCTGACCTGTAACCTCTGACCTCTGGCCCACTTTGGGCTCCACATCAGGCTGGCCTTTGACCCCGTGCCAGTATGCCCCCTCTGTTGCCTGCTGCTTTTACTCTGACCTTGACCCCTCAGCTTGGCAGTCTCTTCCGAGTTTCCTGCCTGATCTAAGCCACCACCTCCACGGACCTTCCTTTTGCATTTTGGGAAGCCGCCTGGGCTGGGCCGGGCTGGGCCGGGCTGGGCCGGGCTGGGAGGGAGGGTGGGTACTTTTGTCTGAGGGAGGATCCCGACTCCACTTAGCATCATGTCATCCACCTCCCTCCCCCCCCCAGGGCACTTCTCCCCGACAGCCAGAGATGCCCGCTGGCTTCGGCCCACCCCACCTTCCCTGGACCCCCAGACGGAACCCCTCATCTTCCAGCAGTTGGAGATCGACCATTATGTGGGTGAGTTTGGGGACAGGTCCGGAGGGTGGCAGGAGGGGCCCTGGGCTCCTGGGGGGAGCAGGGCCCGGGTCAGCCCCTCTGGCTCTGTGTGTGGGAGGAGCTGGCTGTGTGCGGGAGGGGCAGGGCTGGGGCTGCCCAGGCTGGGCAACGAGGAGCCTGGCGAGGGGGTCGGGGTGCATGTGCCAGGGGCTGGGGTGGGGAGGGGGCTATGACTGCAAAGGGGCGGCTCAAGGGAGCTATTTAAAATGATAGCTAGCCAGTTTGGCTCAGTGGATAGAGCATCAGACTGAGGACTGAAGGGTCCCAGGTTCGATTCCAGTCAAGGGCATGTGCCTCAGTTGCAGGGGTTGCAGGTTGACCCCCAATTTTGGTGGTGATTGCACGAACCTACACCCGTGTTCCAGTTCATAACAACACATGCAACACACCGAGTCCATTTTCCTTTTTCAAAGATTTTTTTTTTTCCATAAACAGGCGGGGGCTCCCTCTAGCTGTGGGTGGGAAATGGACCGCAGGGGCAGGTGGAAACAGAGGGGCTGAGACGACCCATGAGAAGCTGATGTGGGCGGAAGGGCTTCAAGCTGCAGGAATGGGGGCTGTGCTCCCAGGGCGGGAGGGGCCGGGGGGCCCTTTGAGGAATGTGAGGGGCACCCGCCTTACCTGTCCCCTCCCCAGGCCCAGCCCGGCCCCTGCCTGGGGCGCCTGCACCATCCCGCAGCTCCGTGCCTGTGCTCCGCGCCTTCGGGGTCACCGATGAGGGCGTCTCCGTCTGCTGCCACATCCACGGCTTCGCCCCCTATTTCTACACCCCAGCGCCCCCGGGTGAGTGGCCCCGGCCCTGGAGACCCCGCTTACTCCTGACCCCCTGGTGGCCCCTGCGCTCCTGACCAGCCCTCCCACCCCCAGGTTTTGGGCCCGAGCACCTGGGCGACCTGCAGCGGGAGCTGAACGGGGCCATCAGCCGGGACCAGCGCGCGGGCAAGGAGCTCCAGGGGCCGGCCGTGCTGGGCGTGGAGCTGTGCTCCCGGGAGAGTGAGTGCCGCCCGGGGCTGAGCCTGTGGGGTCCCCCTGGGCCGGTGCCAGCCTCCTCTGTCGCCCGCAGGCATGTTCGGGTACCATGGGCACGGCCCCTCGCCGTTTCTGCGCATCACCCTGGCTCTGCCCCGCCTTGTGGCCCCCGCTCGCCGCCTCCTGGAGCAGGGAGTCCGTGTGGCAGGCCTGGGCACCCCCAGCTTTGCGTCCTATGAGGCCAACGTTGACTTTGAGATCCGGTACCAGCCCCCACCTCGCTTCTCCACCCTCCGCCCCACCCCCCAGGTGGTCTCGGCCCACTGACCTCATCCCCCTGCAGGTTCATGGTGGACGCGGACATCGTGGGCTGCAATTGGCTGGAACTGCCTGCTGGGAAATACGTCCTGAGGCCGGAGGGGAAGGTGCGGACCCGCCAGGGGTGGGGGACAGGGAGTCGGGGACCCAGCAGCCACTGACACGCCTGTCCCCGCAGGCCACACTGTGTCAGCTGGAGGCAGACGTACTGTGGTCAGACGTGGTCAGCCACCCGCCAGAAGGGCAGTGGCAGCGAATCGCACCCCTGCGTGTGCTCAGCTTTGACATCGAGTGCGCCGGCCGCAAAGGTCTGTCCCCAGGGGCGTGGGCTCCCCTTCCCTCCCTTTAGGTCAGTGACTTGCCAGTCTCGCCCTGGGTCCCCGTGCTTCCGGGGGAAGAGGGAGTAAACATGGAGGTGTTTGGGTTATTGTAAGACTCGAGGGTGGCGGTGGGTGAGGGGGCTCCAGACGGGGTGGGTTTGGGGAGAGCATTTCCCACAGAGAGAGCAGCAAGTGCAAAGGCCCTGGGGCAGGACCATCCCCATCTGTGCGGGGGAGAGAAGGCAGGAGGTGAAGGCAGAGGGGAGCCAGGATGGATCTGGCGGGGTCTGTGGGCAGTCGGGACGGAGCGGGGTGGACAGGCCAGGGGAGATTTAGAGGTGTAGCTCCCTAGAGTGTCCTGAGGGCGAGGAGGGGTCAGGTCCCCACATCCCCTCCCTCCCTCCCTCCCTGTGCAGGCATCTTTCCCGAGCCCGAGCGGGACCCCGTGATCCAGATCTGCTCGCTGGGCCTGCGCTGGGGCGAGCCGGAGCCCTTCCTGCGCCTGGCGCTCACCCTGCGGCCCTGCGCCCCCATCCTGGGTGCCCAGGTGCAGAGCTACGAGCGGGAGGAGGAGCTGCTCCAGGTGACTCTCGTTCACGTCCCCCCCCCCCCCGTTCTCCTGAGCGCCCCCACCTGAACCTTCATAGCCCAGGCTCCCCTGATCCTGAGACTCACGTCCAAGAGTTCAGACCCCTTCACACTGAGGGGTGAGCGGTTCTTTCCAGCAGCACCTTCCGGGTCTTTCTACCACGAGTGGGAGGGCTTCCAGAACATTCCAGGAGCGGGGGGGACCGGGGCAGGGGGCTGACCAGGAGGACAAGCAGAGTGACCCTGTGTGTGCCTCCGCACCCCACCAGGCCTGGTCGACTTTCATCCGCACCATAGACCCCGACGTGATCACTGGCTACAACATCCAGAACTTCGACCTTCCCTACCTCATCTCCCGGGCCCAGCACCTCAAGGTAGGGATGGCCACGGTGGGGGAGGCTCGCCTCAGACAGTGCCCTACACCTCCCCCCACCCTCCCTGTGGCCCTGTCCCCACGGAGGTCCACCTGGCTCTGCACCTGCCACCCCAGTGGCAGATCTTCTAGGCTTTAACATACGTGAGCAACAATAAAGAAATGGGGTGCTGGCTGGTTTGCTCAGTGGTTAGAGTGTTGGCCCGTGGGCCCAAGGGTCACAGGTTCCATTCCCGGTCACAGGCACATACCTCAGGTGCAGGTTCCCCAGCCCCCGCAGGGGCACTTGCAGGAGGCAACCAATCTATGTGTGTCTGTCATGTTGGCGTTTCTCTCTCTCCCCCTCCTCCCTCCATGTCTCTCTCGCCCTCCTCCTTCCCCTCCACTCTCTCTAGAAATCAGTGGAAAAAATTTCCTCGGCTGAGGATTAACAAATAATAATAAATTAAATAAGAAGATGGGGTCCTGGCCATGGGGCTCAGTTGGTCGCATGTTGTCTTGTGCGTGGTAAGGTTGCCGGTTTGATTCCCAGTCAGGGCACATGCCCGGGCTGTGGGCTCGATTCCTGGTGGGGGGCGTGCAGGAGGCAGCTGATCAGTGTTCTGCTCTCACATCAGTGTTTCTCTCTCTTCCTACCCCTTCCTCTCTCTCTAAAAATCAATTAAAATAATCTTTTTTTAAAAATATATTTTTATTGATTTCAGAGGGAAAGGGAGAGGGAGAGAGAGAGAGAGAAACATCAGTGATGAGAGAGAACCATTGATCGGCTGCCTCCTGCATACCCCTTACTGTGGATCGAGCCCACAACCCAGGCATGTGCCCTTGACCGGAATCGAACCCGGAACCCTTCAGTCCGCAGGCTGACGCTCTGTCCACTGAGCCAAACCGGCTCGGGCTAAAATAATCTTAAAAAACCAATAAGGAAATGGGGGTGTTCCTTGAAGTGTGTGGTGAGACCCGGATGCTCACTGAGTCCCAGCACAGGGTATGAGGTGTGTTAGTTCCCAGGGCTGCCTAGAGGCTGCGAGTCCAAGATCCGGGTGCCACAGGCTCCGTGCCCTCTGAGGCCTCCTGGCGTCTGGTGGCTCGGGGCGCCTGGGTTTAGATGGCGCTGTCCCGCCTCCGCTGCGCCCGCCTCTGCGCCTGTCTGCTCACATCGCCCCTTCTTCTGAGGATCGAGGCGTATTGGTCAGGCCCCCCTCCCTCTGCCCCGTGGCTCCAGCCCAGCTCAGGCCCCTGCTCTGTGCCTGGCCACTCCCAGGCGACCGTGTCCAGGGCCAACGCCTCCTGACCCCAGACCTGGTTCTCTGTGCCAACCCGTGCTCCCACCGGGCCTTCCCCAGGCCCCCACCCCGTGCACCCACCACCTTCCCACTGAGCTGGGTGTCATCCCACCTGCTCCTCTGGCTCCCCATCTGGGTGCAGCCCTCCAGTCATTCGAGCCGTCCTTGCCCCCTTTACCCTCACAGCCCTCAGGCCCCTGGCTCTCCCGGTCCGGTCTCCCGTCCTCCCCTCTAGTCCACACCTGCCCAGCACCGGCCCCCCGGCCCCTCCAGCCAGAAGAGCTGTGTTGTGGGGAGTGGCATGGGTGGTCCGGTCTCCATTCCTCTGGCACAGGCCTGGGATCCCGGGTTAGACGCCCGACCCCGTCTGCAGCTCCCACCTGCTGTGCCCTCAGGTGCAGGACTTCCCCTTCCTGGGCCGTGTGGCTGGCCTCCGCTCCACCATCCGGGACTCATCCTTCCAGTCGAAGCAGACTGGCCGGCGGGACAGCAAGGTGGTCAGCATGGTGGGCCGCGTGCAGATGGACATGCTGCAGGTGGGGCCCGGCCGGGCGGGCGGGCCTTGTCCTTGTGGGGCTGCTGCCCGGGGCTTGTGCCCACCCTGTGCCTCCGCCCCAGGTGCTGCTACGGGAGTACAAGCTCCGCTCCTACACACTCAACGCCGTGAGCTTCCACTTCCTGGGGGAGCAGAAGGAGGACGTGCAGCACAGCATCATCACCGACCTGCAGGTGAGCCTCAGCCATGACCTCTGACCCCCCTCCTGCCCCGGTCTCTCACCTCTGCCCCGTCTCTAACCTCTGACCCCACTTCCTGCCCCCAGTCTCTCACCTCTGCCTCGTCTCTAACCTCTGACCCCACCTCCTGCCCCAGTCTCTCACCTCTGCCCCCATCTCTAACCTCTGACCCCCCTCCTGCCCCAGTCTCTCACCTCTGCCTCGTCTCTAACCTCTGACCCCACCTCCTGCCCCTGGTCTCTCACCTCTGCCCCATCTCTAACCTCTGACCCCACTTCCTGCCCCTGATCTACTCCTCTGACCTCATCCTTCCACCCGACTTCCTGACCTTGGGCTTCAACCTGTGCTCCTAACCTTCACCTTGACCTCCTGCCCCTAACCTCTGACCCCGCCCTGCAGATGTCATTTTTCTGCCCACTCACATGACCTTGATTCTGTTCCCGTCCACACCAGCCTTTCAGACTCCCTCCCACCTGTCAACTCCCTGACCTCTGCCTGCTCCCCGCCCAGACCCTGGCCCTCCCCGCCCCCTGACGCCATCGGTGTCTGTCCCCAGAATGGGAACGACCAGACGCGCCGCCGCCTGGCAGTGTATTGCCTCAAGGACGCCTTCCTGCCGCTGCGGCTGCTGGAGCGACTCATGGTGCTGGTGAACGCCATGGAGATGGCGCGCGTCACCGGCGTGCCCCTCAGCTACCTGCTCACCCGCGGCCAGCAGGTCAAGGTGGTGTCGCAGCTGCTGCGGCAGGTCAGTGGCAGAGCCCAGGGCGGTTTCTGTCCCTAGCGGCGGCCCCTCCCTCTGCCTGTTCCCATGGGGCTGCCCTGTCCGCGCCCACCCTCCGTTTCCTGCCTTCTCCCTGCCCAGGCCATGCGCGAGGGGCTGCTGATGCCCGTGGTGAAGACAGAGGGCGGCGAGGACTACACAGGAGCCACGGTCATCGAGCCCCTTAAAGGGTGAGACCCCTGGCCGGGCGGGGCTGGTGTGGGGGTGGCGAGGGGTCTCGCCCTGACTGCTGGCACTCCCAGGTACTACGACGTCCCCATCACCACCCTGGACTTCTCCTCGCTGTATCCGTCCATCATGATGGCCCACAACCTGTGCTACACCACGCTCCTGCGGCCCGGCGCCGCCCAGAAACTGGGGTACGGCACCCTCTCGGCATGAGGGCCCCAAGACCGCCAGGGCCGGGCTCAGGCAGGGTGGGCTGGGGGACAGAAATAGTGGGGAGGGGAGAGGCGGGGGGGGGCCCGAGGAGGAGGCCAGGCGTCACCCCCTGCCATCCCCCGACCTAGCCTGACTGAGGACCAGTTCATCAAGACGCCCACCGGGGACGAGTTTGTGAAGACGTCAGTGCGCAAGGGGCTGCTGCCCCAGATCCTGGAGAACCTGCTCAGCGCCCGGAAGAGGTGGGCTCCGGCGCCCCCGCCCACCCCGCTCAGAGGTCCCCCGTGGGTCACCCCGTCCCTGTGGGTCCCCGCGCTGCTGGGCACCTTCACTTTGTCTGTGTGGGAATTAGAACGAGTCGCCCCCTCCGGCAGCTCCCCTTCGCCCCTGTGCCTGCCGCCCTGTGCAGTACACGGCACACCCAGCCACACACGCACTCCTTCCCAGAGAGGCGCCCCAACCGCGTGCCCAGACCCGGGCCTCGTCTCCCCGAGACCTGGGCGCCACCTGAGTGCCGTGCTTCCCCTCCCCGCAGGGCCAAGGCCGAGCTGGCCAAGGAGACAGACCCCCTGCGGCGGCAGGTCCTGGATGGGCGGCAGCTGGCGCTGAAAGTGAGCGCCAACTCCGTGTACGGCTTCACCGGCGCCCAGGTGGGCAAGCTGCCGTGCCTGGAGATCTCCCAGGTGAGTGCTCAGGCCCCGCGGCGGGCAGCTGGGGTCGGACAGCACCTTCTGGGCAAACCAGGGCCCACGGGAGGGGCCGCCCGCTCGCCGGCCTTTTGGAGAGGGTGCTTGAGTGATGGGTCCGTTCCGTTGTTCACCAAATGCTTGCCAGCTGCCAGCGGTTGGGCCTTGTGCCCTGTGGGTCCAGCAGGTGGCAGGGCCAGTGAGAGTTTCTGCACAGGGAACCCTCATGCGGTGCCCAGCCCGTCGGGGACACAGCCCGTGGGCGTGAATGTGTACGGGAAGGCAGGCGTTGCCAGGGCCCCACAGACACATGGGCAGGGCAGGCAGCGGCTGAGGGCCGTGGGGGAGGCAGCGGCTTTGCTCATTCTTCATCTGCCACCGTCACCCCCATGTCCCCAGCAGCTGCACCCTAGCCCACATCCTCCCCGGTCCCCATGGGGGTGGGGGAGTGGCGGGCAGGCCCCCCTCCCTCTTGCTCATGGGATAACAAGGCCAGTCTGCTGGAGGTGGGGTCCTGGGCCGGACGGGTGGTCACCCAGCAGCACAACAGGCTCGCCCTTGGGTTACTGTGTGTCCTTGGTCACCATCATCAGATTAGACAGGAGGGTCCCCCCTCCAGCTGTGAGGTCCCCCCTGGGGATGTTGAGTGGGTGCTCGGTTAGTGCTCTGCGCTGAGAAGGAACTGGGCCCGTGGCCTCCCTCCCCGCCCCCAGTCGCATCCTAGGCCTGTTTACCAGAGGCAGCTGTGCTCCCGGGGCAGGAAAACAGACCCCAGTGAGACCACAGAGGCTCTGAGGTTCTGCCCAGCTGGGAGCGGTGCCTCAGCTCACGGCCCAAGAGGTCCTTTGAAAAGTCTTCCTGTCCAGACTTGGTTGCCTCCAGCCATGGGGAGCTCCCTCCCTGCCTGGCCATTGTGCGAGGCCTCTAGGCGAAAGGTTTGGAGGAATCCCCTCCCACCTGCAGTTCAGTGGTGCCCCCAAGACCCCTCAGATCCAGTGATTCACTAGAAGGATTCAGAAGAGCCGTTTATTCACAGTTATGATCTGATACAGTGAAAGGAGAGAGGTTAACACCAGCCAAAGGAGGAGGCCCGTGGGGCAGGGCCCGGGAGACCAGGCACAGCATCCGTGGTCTCCGGTGGGCCGTGCGGACTGCTTATTCCGCCCGTCGTGCGTGGCAGCATCCCCGGGGTGAGGCCCACAGGGAGGCTCGGCCGGCCAGTGCTTTTATTGGAGGCTGGTCCCGGAAACGTGGCTGACCCCTGTGTGGCTGATCGGGTCTCCAGCCCATGTCGGGGTCACGCTGATGCCATGTGGCCTCAGGTGAACAAAGACCCTCACCGGGCAGGACATTCCAAGGGCGAGAAGCTCACTCCCAGGGGCTAACCAGTCGCCATTGACCACCCTGTCCCGGGCCTCCCTCAGCCCCTGGGTGTTTGGCCCTTAGGCTCTAGCCCCTGAGCAAGGCCCGGTGGGAAAATGCGGCTCTGCCCCCCAGGGATCCGGGGCTCCCTCAGTGGGGACTGCCGCTTCCTGGCTGTGTCGCTAGGTCTTTTCCCTCTCAGTTCCTCCCCTCTGTTTCTTAGCTTCTTTCCTTATTTCTGCCTCAAATTTTTGGGAGCAGGGAGATGGAATAATTTAAAAATACGGAATCATTCCAGAAAAAGGTAGGAAAGCAAAAGGGACATGGAACGGTGGAACAAATAGAAGGCTGGTTAAGTGAAGTGGTGGATTGAAGTCCAGAGTGAATGAGTAATTACACTAAATGTAAGTGGCCTAAATGCTCTAGTTGAAAGACAAAGCTTTTCTGGCTGGACCCAAACAAACAAAAACAGAAGAGTCACGCCCGTCTTTCCTTACCTGTGCCCCTCCTCCCGCCCCCAGCCTCACTTTCCTTATTTGTAAAGTAAGACTGTTGGAAAGGTAGGTTTCTTCATGGAGCTGGTGCAGACCTCTCTCTGGGGGCATTGGGCTGTGTGGTGTCATTCCCAGTTGCCCAAAGATGGGGGGTGGGGGAGGGAGGCCCTGCTGACTTGGGGGGAAGGGGCCATGAACATCAGTGGTCACGGCACCCCGTGGAGAGACCCCCGAGCTCACGGCTGCTTCTGGCTGCAGCTCCTCCATTCGATGCAGCCCTTCCTCCTCCATCAGGAGCCCGCTCTTCCCCACAGACCACTAAGGAGCAGCTCAGTAGCCCCACTTGGCAGATTTGGGATAGAATGGCTTGCCCAGGCCCACACCTACAAGGAGCCGTGGAGGTGGGCCCCCAAGTGTCCGCTACACATGGCTCCTGGACCCTCACCGCGATTCTCTCCCCAACAGAGCGTCACAGGGTTTGGCCGCCAGATGATTGAGAAAACGAAGCAGCTGGTGGAGTCCAAGTACACAGTGGAGAACGGCTACAGTGCCAGCGCCAAGGTCAGGGCCACCCGCCCACTGCCCGGGATGGGCCTGGGATGGGCCTGGTGCGGGGAGCACGGGCCCTCGGTCACACGCCCCTCCCGCCAGGTGGTGTACGGCGACACCGACTCCGTCATGTGCCGGTTTGGCGTCTCCTCCGTGGCCGAAGCGATGGCCCTGGGGCGGGAGGCTGCAGACTGGGTGTCCGGCCACTTCCCCTCCCCCATCCGGCTGGAGTTTGAGAAGGTAAGGCCCTCGCCCTGAGCTTGGGGTGGGCAGGTGAGGGAGGGTCTTGGCAGTTGCAGGGGGGCCTCTTTCTCAGGGTGCCTGCAAAGCTCACAGGTGCCTACATTTGGGATTCCCCTGGTCAGCATCTGGGAAACGCCAGTGTTGGCAGGGTCTCCCTTTTGGGGTGCCCGATCGGGGTACTCAGGGTGTCCCGTTCTTTGGGTTCATGGGCCCCCGTGTCAAGGTATTTTGCTGCCGGATCCTCCTGAGTTCGGGGCCTTGGCTATCGAAACCGCCAAAGCCTGGGCTCCGCACGCTGCGTGCTGTTTGGTGACAACCGGTCCGTCTTGGGGCGCCTCTGGTGTGGTTTCCCAGCACCTGTCGGGGGTCTGTCCTGGGTGGCAGGGATGCTGACGGGCCAGGCCTGGGTCAGGGAGCCATTGTCTGGGGTTCCCGGCTCCTGGTGTGTGACAGGCTGGGGTGTGGGGCTCTCACCGGACTTTATCCTCAGGGTTCAAACCAGGTCAGGCCAGGGGCACCTCTGCTCTTGGAATCAGAGCCTCCCAGTTTGGGAGGTCTGTGCCTCGGGGCTCCCTCCGGTCCTTGGTCTCCTCTCTGGGGGTGCCCCCTTCTGCCTCAGCTTCTGCCCCAGACCCAGATTTGGGGCTTTCAAGGCTTTAGCCCAGAGTCTGGATCTCATGTTTGGGGCCTGTTTCTAGGTTTGTCCCAGCCTCTGTTTTAGACTTGGGGACCCTGGTCTGGGGTTCCCTGGAAAGCTGAGGGTGTTCCCGGGCTCAGGTGTTGGGGTCTCAGGGTCCAGTCCCCCAGGCATCCCAACCCCACATCTCAGGAACCATACCTGCCTGTCACTTTCTGGGGGGTGTCTCAGGATTGGACACCCTGCAGTCTCAGGGGCCTCAGCCACGGGTCCCCTCCCAGGTCTACTTCCCTTACCTGCTCATCAGCAAGAAGCGCTATGCTGGCCTGCTCTTCTCCTCCCGGCCCGACACCCATGACCGCATGGACTGCAAAGGCCTGGAGGCCGTGCGCAGAGACAACTGCCCCCTGGTGGCCAACCTCGTCACCGCCTCACTTCGCCGCCTGCTCATCGACCGGTGTGTGAGATGAGACCCCTGGATCCAGACCCCAGCCTCCCCCACCCCCCTCAGACCCGGGAGCCCGCCCCTCCTCCCTTGGGGACACGGGAGTCAGGCCCGCTGTTCCTCAGTGAGAAGCTTTTCCTTAGTGAGAAGCGGTGGGAAGCGTGTGGGGTTGGGCAGCTGTGGGGTTGTAGCCTGTGGCTGAGCAGACGCCCCCGTCCTGGACCTCAGCCCGGAGCCCGTCCTGGTCCCCAGCCTTGGGGGCGTGGAGGTGCCAGCCTGGCCCTCAGCAGCCACTGGTGATGCCCCATCTGGCCCACAGAGACCCAGAGGGCGCCGTGTCCCACGCACAGGATGTCATCTCGGACCTGCTGTGCAACCGCATCGACATCTCACAGCTGGTCATCACCAAGGAGCTGACCCGCGCGGCCGCCGACTACGCCGGCAAGCAGGCCCACGTGGAGCTGGCCGAGAGGTCCGCTGGGGGCCTGGCCGTCCAGAAATAGCCCCTCCAGCCCGCCGAGCCCACCACTTCCTGGCCCCGCCCCCCCGCCGTCCACCTGCCCTCACCCACCCTCTCCCCGCAGGATGAGGAAGCGGGACCCCGGGAGCGCGCCCAGCCTGGGAGATCGGGTGCCCTACGTGATCATCGGGGCCGCCAAGGGCGTGGCTGCCTACATGAAGTCCGAGGTCAGGCCCACCTGGCTGCCCGCCGCCCAGCCCGCCCGCTCTCACTTCTGCTTTCCGCGGTGGGAAGGTGTTTCCCTCTGTGGGCCCCGTGGGGCCCTGCCAGCCGCCCCAGCACACCCGGGCGTCGGCTCCAGGATGCTCTGCTCCCAGCCGCCTGTGCCCTCTGGAGGGTGTCCCCACCCAATGTCTGACCTCTCCCTCGCTCCCCCTGGCGAGGGGTTCAGCCTCGCTGCACATGGCGTCCCTCCATCTCTGTCTCTGTGTCTGTGTCCCCTTCTGTCGCCTTGGCCCCCGTTCTCCAGCCTCTGGGTCCCTGAGATCTGTACCCTCCATCCTGCTCAGATGTCTGTAACCTCTGACCTAGTTCTTGTCCCCCTTCATCCTTCATCGCTGTGACCTCTGACCCTTCCTTGATTACCTGAGGGCCCCACCTGTGGACCTCAGCATGGATCACAGAGCCTGTGGCCAGGGACCCCCAATGACCTGTGACCCCATCCCAAACCCCCCACCCCCTTCCTTGATGCCGCTCCCTACAGGGCAGCACTGTGCCCAGGAACGGCCGTACACCACGGTCCCAGTCATGAGTGGGGGAGCCCTCGGTGTTCTTAGTGCCTGTCGCCCTGTGTCCTCTGTCCCCGGCCCAGTCCCTCCACTGCTCTGGCCCTGGGTGACCCTGCGCTCTGGCCCTGGGTGACCCTGCGCTCTAGCCCTGGGGTGACCCTGCGCCCGGCCCGCAGGACCCCCTGTTCGTGCTGGAGCACAGCCTGCCCATCGACACGCAGTACTACCTGGAGCAGCAGCTCGCCAAGCCGCTCCTGCGCATCTTCGAGCCCATCCTGGGCGAGGGCCGTGCCGAGGCCGTGCTGCTGCGTACGGGATGCCCCGGGGGCGGGGGCCTGGGGCCGGGGGGCACCAGCCCACGCCTTTTCTCACCCCTCACCCCTCACCTGCAGGGGGGGACCACACACGATGCAAGACCGTGCTCACCGGCAGGGTGGGCGGCCTCCTGGCGTTCGCCAAGCGGCAGAGCTGCTGTATCGGCTGCCGCACCGTCCTCACCCACCAAGGTGAGCGGTCCCCGCCCCGCCCCTGCCCTCCATCCACCCCGGGGCGTCTGAGGTCCCCGGCCCCTGCCCCACAAGCTGGCACTGCTGCCCAGATGGGGTCTCCCCTGGGTGGGGGTCTCCTCTCTGCAGTCACCCAAGAGGGGGGTCCTGGCCCCCCACCCCAGGAGTTCCCCGGGGAGTTTTCCCCACACACTCTCTCCCTTGTTCTCCGTCTGTGGGGACTTTCAGAAGTCGGGATGGGCAGCGGGCGGGGAAGGGGCAGGGGTGGGGTGGCCTGGGCCCTGGCTCGGCCCCAGCTCCCCCATTGCCCCCCCCTCCCGCAGGAGCCGTGTGCAAGTTCTGCAAGTCCCGGGAGTCGGAGCTGTATCAGAAGGAGGTGAGGGTTGGGGAGGGTTGGGACGAGGGGCCGGCCTGGGCCGCTGCTGAGCCCCCCATCTCGTGTCCCCCCTTTTCCCCCCCCCCGTCCGCAGGTGTCACACCTGAACGCCCTGGAGGAGCGCTTCTCGCGCCTGTGGACGCAGTGCCAGCGCTGTCAGGGCAGCCTGCACGAGGACGTCATCTGCACCAGGTGCGCAGTCCGTGGCCCCGGGTCCCTCCATGCCCCCCAGGCCTGGGGAGCTCGGCCCCAACTCCAGGGTCTCAAGCAGCCCCACCCCCACTTCCCTTCTGGCTGCAGAGTTCCCTGACCTCAGTGTCATGGCTGCAAAATGGGCCGTGCGCACCCAGCCCTCCCAGGGGTCGGGGTGGGGAACCACTGAGTGGGGCAGGGTCGGGCGCCCAGTATCTGCCCCAGGGGAGATGGCTGCCCCGACCCCCTCCCCCAGGGTGGGGCCGGGCTTTCCCCAGGGAACGGGTGGGCGGGGCGGGTTCCCACGCCAGGTGACAGGTGATATACGGCTGTGGCCCAGCGCCTCCGCGGGCACCCGCTGTTATCGCTGCCCCCCCCCATGCCCGCTGAGCAAACAGCCCCACACGGGAGGGGGGCGGGTGGGCAGCAGGCCGGGGCCAAAGTCCTGGGAACGGTCCGCTCCATCCTGGGGCTGGGCATCGGGCCTGCTGCAGCCCGGGCAGCCGCCCTGGCCCTGACCCTGACCCGCCCGCCTGCCGCCCGCAGCCGGGACTGCCCCATCTTCTACATGCGCAAGAAGGTGCGCAAGGACCTGGAGGACCAGGAGCAGCTTCTGAGGCGCTTCGGGCCCCCTGGCCCCGAGGCCTGGTGACGCCTGACCTCCGCAGGCTTCCCAGGAGGGCCCTGCCGGCGGGGACCGGTGGAGAACTAATAAAGTTTGGACCTTTTGTTACCTGGTGCTTTGTGTTTGGTGTCTGGGGGGGCGAGGGACAAAGTCCACGGTCAGGCCCTGACCCCCAGGTGCCCCACTGGACGCCTCCCCCTGTGCAGGGCACCTGGGCTCCCGCCCCGCTGCCAGCCCTCACAGGCCCAGTCTGCCTCAGTCCCCCCGGAGCCTGAGTGGGCATCTCTGGGCACCCACTCCCCTGCCGACAGCTCCGCTCTGCCCAGCGCACCCTCCCTGCGGCAGCTGGCCCTCCAGGTGCTGGCCCGTTTCCTCCAGGCCTGGGGCAGCCCCGGCTCGCGGGCTCCCACTCCCCACGACCCAGGGGACCCCCCTCTGTGTCACACCCACGATGTTTCCACCTTAGGGTCCTCATCCGCATTGGGGCTGGGTTTTCCTCAGGGACGCGCCCTCCTGCTTTGACCCCCTCCCACTTCACTGACCAAGGACCCCATTTAGGGTCCTCCAAGTCCAGCTCCTCTCCTCCACCCCTCAGGGTTACCCCCGTTCCCAACTGCGGGGATCCCCAAATCCAGCCGGCTCCCGGGCCCGCCCTCCCCACCACGTGACCCAGAGGTTGTGCAATCCAGCCCCCTCCCCTGGCCCCCTCCCTGAGGGGGTTTTCCAGGAGGGCTGAGCTCAGGCACCCCTGCCCCCAGGGGGCCGGGCCAAGGTATAAATAGGGGTGGCGGCTGCCACCGGCAGTGAACACAGCCCGGCACCGCCATGCTCGCCCTGGAGGCTGCGCAGTGAGTGGGGCCCCTAAACCCGCACACGGGACCCCGGCCCCCCCACCCCCTGCCCCTCTGCCAGGCCTCCCCCAGCAGTGGTCTCGGCTGACAGCCTCACTGGGGGGGTGTCCACGCTCACTCCCGTCCCTCTGGGTCTCTCCTCCCTCCCACCTCTGATTCCTCCGTCCTCCTGTCTCCCCCTGGACCCCACGGACCTCTCCTGGGAGGCTGGCCTCCCCCCCACCCCACCCACCCACCCACTCCCCTCTGACATCTCCAGGGCCCTCCACCCTGTCCCCCGGCCCCCCCGGGTCCTCCACTCCCTGTGCTCTCTCTGTGTTCTGCCTCCGCCTTATGTTTTGGGGTCTCCTTTGCCTCTCGCTCCCTCTGTCTCAGCCTCTTTCCAATTCTCTGTCCACCTGTCTTACTTCTCCTGTCCCCCATCTCTCCCCCACCCCGTCCCTCTATCTCCGGGCTCAGTAAATACCTCTGCATCTGAGCGCGGACGGCTCCATACCTCTCTCCCTTCCCCGTTCTCACTCGCCCTCGCTGGGTCTCTGCGTCTCTCCATTGCGCCCCTGGTCCAAGATGGACCCATTAGACAGACTGGCTAAGGGAGGCCCCTCCCTGCTCCCACCCGCCCGCGGGCACCCTCATCTCCCTGGGGACTTTCTCTCCCTCACTTTCCCTACCCCCCCACCAGCCCCTGCCTATGCAAATCCCAGGGGACGGGGGACATTTGCCTGGCTCCCACCCCCACTTCCTGCCCCAGTGAGGGAGTGGGGGGCTGGTCTCCCACACGAACACACAGCAGACGGCTGTGGTGGTCACAGCTGCAGCCGCCTCTCCCCCACGGCCCCCCAGCCACGGCGAGCCTCAGGTGGCTGCAGGCACCCTGACATGCCCCTGTGTCTCTCCCCCTCCAGGCTCGATGGGCCCCACTTCAGCTGTCTGGTGAGTTGAGGCCCTGGGGGCCAGGGCAGGGTGGAGGGGGGGACCCACATGGCCTACTGTGACCTCCCTGCCTCAGTTTCCTTCTCTGCTCCTTCCTGTCACTGTCTTTTCTACTCTCTCTCAGTGTCTCCCGCCACCACCCTCCAGCCACTCATCACAGATGTCTCTCTAATGTCTCTCTCCTCTCGGGCTCCGGGCGTGGGTGTGGGGGAGGGCGGGCGGGGGGGGGGGTTCTTTGTATCTTTGCCTTTCTATCTCGTTCTCTGTCCAGCCCACAGTCAGCAAATCTATTCCTCCCTCTTCCCTTCTCTTCTCTGCTTTATATTTTCAAAAATGTAGCCTGTAATAGATGAGACACACAATACTTGACCTAAAACCCGCAGCCAAGTCCAAGAAATAAAGCCTTACTCATGGCCCCGAAAGACACCCCCTCTGGGGCCCCTACCTCCCCCACATGACGAGTTTTGCTTGTTTTAAAAAAATGGAGGCATAACTTATGTCGGGCAAATGACACATCTTGTGTGCAGCACAGTGAGGGCTGACCCGGGCACACACCTGCGCGACCACTAACCAGCCGAGATGCGCTCCGTCACCCGGGAATACCCCGCGGCCTTCTCCCTCGATACCCGCTCCGACGTTTCCACCACGAATTCGTTTTGCCTGGTTTTGAACTTTCCATAGAGTGAATCACAGAGTGTGCCCTTTGCGGTCTGGCTTCCTTTGCTCAACATCAAGTGCATGTCAGGTGCCGGCTTTTTCCTTGCTGTATAGTACTCCACCCCCCATCCCCCACCTCATGTGTCCATTCCCCCGTCCATGGCCACTGGGGCTGTCTCCCCTTTTGGTGTTTTTTTTAAATACATTTTATTGATTTTTTACAGAGAGGAAGGGAGAGAGATAGAGAGTTAGAAACATTGATGAGAGAGAAACATCCATCAGCTGCCTCCTGCACACCCCCTACTGGGGATGTGCCCGCAACCAAGGTACATGCCCTTGACTGGAATTGAACCCGGGACCCTTCAGTCCGCAGGCCGACACTCTATCCACTGAGCCAAACCAGTTAGGGCTCCCCTTTGGTGCTTTTAATGAGGCTGCTCTGGGTCTTCCTGGGCAAGGCTGTTTAGTGGACAGACGTTTTCCTGGGTAAATCCAGGCGTGAGGTCGCTGGCATGGAGATGGTCTGTCTCCTGCTTTGGTCTTTAATTGCGAAAGTGAGATGATTCTTGAGATGAATGGAAGCAATGATGCGGAGGTGGGTAAAGGCAGCACTGAGACCAGAAAAGAGCTCCCACCCTTCACCCCACCACCCAGGCAGATGAGGCCGGGGGAATTCTCGTGAGGATGACACGCGAGGGGCTCCTGGCGGCCCACGGCTCAGTGTCTCTCTCCGGGTCTTCGTGCCTCTGCTGTGTTGTGCCTGTCTCCTCTCTCTGTATCTCTGTGCGTCTCTCGCTCTTTGCCCGTCTCTGGCGCCAGGTCTCTGTCTGTCTGTCTCTTTCTCTCTCTGTGCTTCTCTCTGAGTCCCCGTGTCTGTGGGATTGACCCTTAGCAGCTTTCTCTGTCTGGGCCTCTCCCCTCTTCTCCCCTCCTCTCCCTGCCCCTGTGGACGTCTCCCTGCTGGTCCAGAGTGGGGGTGGGGCTCCTCACAGCCCGCTGACCCCTCCTCCCCCCTCCCCCCAGCAGTACCCAGATGGCATCTTCTACGACTTGGACAGCTGCAAACACCCCGGCTACTCTGACTCAGAGGGGGCTCCTGGTGAGTGATCCCGGCCCAGACCCCTCCCACACGCCCCTTGGGCCCATTTCACTGATGGGGAGCTGAGGCGGGGGGTGGGGTGGTCCCATAGCTCAGCAGGGCGAGGTCAGCCCAGGCCCTCAGCCTCCTCCCTTTCCTCCCTGGCCACTCGCCCATGCAAATCCCGGGGTCAGCCATTTGCATGGCCCACAATGGCCCCTCTGTGCTGGCGCTTCCAGTGGGAGGGGGCCAAGGCCACACCCCTGGCTTCTGACTCAGTGCCCTTCCCCCAGACTCCCTGTGGGGCTGGACGGAGGTCCCGGCTGTGCCTGCCACCTCCTACGAAGCCTTCGACCCAGCCCCGGCCACCTTCAGCCACCCCCAGGACGCCCAGCTCTGTTATGGGCCCTCCTCGACCTACAGCCCCGTGGGCAGCCTCAACCCAGCCGCCAGCCTCGAGGCCCCGGCGCCTGGCTTCCCAGCGTACCCCACGGAGGACTTCGCCTGCCAGGTGAGAGGCAGGGGGATCACTGACACCCCATCGTGTGATTGAGGTTTGCTGAGTGCCAGGCACTGCATTAGGGCCAATGCATTATAACCCATCCCTCCCTCCCTCCCTTTGAGGCTGAGCACTGTCATTACTGCAAAACCAGTGACAGAGAGAGCCAGGGGGCAGCACAGGTGGCTGTCATCCGTGTGGCACGGGCTTTCATGGAGGTGGCCGGGCGTCCCCATGGCTGTCTGAGCCGACCCAGGCTGTAAACGGAGTGGGGAGGGCCCAGGAGGAGGAAGCTGAGGGAGGGAGAGCAGCCCCGCCCCCCCCCCGCCCTGCGACAGGACGGCAGGTGACCCTGACCTTCCGCAGACCCTGGGCCCCCCGGCGTACGCCCCGTACCCCAGCCCCGTGCTGTCGGAAGAGGAAGACCTCTTGCTGGACAACCCCGCCCTGGAGGTCTCAGACAGTGAGTCGGACGAGGCCCTCATGGCTGGCCCCGAGGGCGGGGCATCCGAGGCAGGTAAGTGGGAGCAGGTCGGGCGGGGGACTCCCACAGGGGGCGGGAGGAGGGGGCTGAAGGGCCGTGGCTTCCCCAGCCTGTCCATGCACCCCAGCTCTGAGGGCGGCACCAGGCTATGTGCCCGGGGCAAGGGCCTCTGCCTACCTCTCTGCGCCTCACCCTCCTGTCTGTACGGAGGGGTGACAGTCACGGTGACTGTTGCTGGTGTTTGGGAGGGTTCATGGGAGGATGTTGTGAGGTAACGGTGCTGGGTAGAGACCAAGCGCTCAGGGAGGCTTCACCGCCGTCGCCAACACAGCAGCACAGAAACCACCCAGCCCCAGCCCCAGCCCGTCAGCCCCTGCTTCCGCCCACGAGCCCCGCACCCGTTATGCACAGCCTCCTCCGGGAAGGCGGGATTGGTCCTTAGCAACTTTCTCTGTCTGGGCCTCAGTTTCCCATCTGTAAAATGGGTTGTCGTCCTCACCCCGTCCCATGGGGCTGTGGTGAAGGTGAAATGAGCTCATAATTGTAAAGCCCCGGGCACGGAGCTTGTAAAAGTGAAATACCTACACAGGGAAGTCTCATGTATAGCCGAGGCGATGCCAGCTCAGAGACGTTACGTCATCACCCCAGGGGCACACAGCTGGGAAATGGCAGAACTGGGGTTCTTGGACCCGGTGCCCTGCTATGGCCACCTGCTCCTGCTCTGAGGGGCCCAGCAGTGGACCCCTGGCCTCTCCCAGGATCCCAGTCCCTCTGGGCTGCGAGGCTGGGAGACCCGGAGCTGGGCTGACTCAAACCCACCCCAGGTCTCTTTCCACCACCAGTCAGCTCCCTGTGGGGAGACTTTGAGGAGCGCTGTCAACCCATTTCACAGCTTCCCTCAACAATATGTGTTCCTGGGCGTGCTCAACAGTATATATTCATTCCTAGGCGCTGGCCAGGGAGCAGAGCTCAGGCCAGGAGCAGATCCTGTAAGAGAAAGCAGGGAGGGGCCATGGGGTTGGGGGCGGGCAGCTTCAGGGAGGTGGGGGGGGGGGCGCAGACAGAGCCAGGCAGGTGTATCTATCAGCTAAACCTCTCCATGGGGAGACGGAGGCTGGGGGGACGGGGCGGGCCCCCGGGCACCTCCCTGACACCCCGCCTCCCTCCACAGGGGCCCGCAAGAAGCTGCGCCTGTACCAGTTCCTGCTGGGGCTGCTGACCCGCGGCGACATGCGCGAGTGCGTGTGGTGGGTGGAACCGGGCGCCGGCGTCTTCCAGTTCTCGTCCAAGCACAAGGAGCTGCTGGCGCGCCGCTGGGGCCAGCAGAAGGGCAACCGCAAGCGCATGACCTACCAGAAGCTGGCCCGCGCCCTGCGCAACTACGCCAAGACCGGCGAGATCCGCAAGGTCAAGCGCAAGCTCACCTACCAGTTTGACATTGCGCTGCTGCCGGCCGCCCGCCGGGCCTGAGCCCGGGCGCTCTGGGGGGGCTCTCAGGGGCTCACCAGGCTGGTGTCACGTTGCTGTCCCCTCACCCTAGGTCATAGGACCCGTGGATCCCCCACACTGTGGGGGTGGGGGGCTGCCATAATCCCTAAGCCCTGCCCAGGGCCCCTCTGGGATTCCTGCATCTCGTCCAGAGTCCCCAGGATCTTCATGGCTTGGGTCGCAGGACTATGTGTCTGTGTGGAGTGGGGCGGGCCGGTGCTTCCAGAACCCCGCGGGCTTCCCTGGGATCCCCAGCCAGGCTGGGGGGCCGCTGTGTGTCTGTGATCCCACAATCCCATGGGGAGGGCGCGGGTGAGCCCACAGATCTTCACACCAGGACGGGGCGCTGCCAGCAGCCTTAGGCCCCGTCCAAGGTCTGGGCCACCTCTGCCTGGGATTCTCCAACCACATCCGTGCCCCTCTCTGGGATTTCCACCTGACATCCCCCTATGGGGACCCCACTAGCAGCTGAGTCGTCATGGGAACCCTCCCTCCCTCTCCTGGGGTGTCCCCTGTAGTCACATTCTGCGGGTCATTCTGGCCACTGAGCTGATTTCTGGGTGATCTTGGCAGCCCCCCACATCATTTCTAACTGATGACCCACTCCTTACCCCACACCCAGGGGGCAAGTCAGGTCCCCCGCCCCCGCTCCCTCCCCCCGAGGGGTTTTCTTTAATTCACGGTCACAGTTTTGTTTGTTTTTGGAGGGGCATCCAATTTAACTGACATTTCAATGGAGGGAGATTTTGCAAAATCCTTCTGTTAAAACGTTGCACAATCCAGCGACCGGCTTTGGGGTGTGGCGGCTGGAGCAAGGCGGTGCTCCCTCGTGCTCCCCCCCCCAACCCCCTAGTGGGACCCTGTTCGCCACCAACCCCCTTGGCTGTCATACCCCGGTGGCTTCTCTCAGTTGCCTTGACCCTCAGCCACCTGCACTTTGACCCCTGGGTGAACCCAGCTGGGGTGAAGCCTGGATGGGCCGTGGGTGGGTGCTCTGCTTGGAAGCCCGAGGCCAGGGGCTGTGGCTGAGCCCCGAGTCCAGTCCTTGAGCCTCAGTGGCTGGGGGCCCTCGAGTCAAAGACGTGCTGCTTCTGGGCCTCAGTTGTCCCTTCTGTGAAAGGGGAGAGGAAGAGGAGGAAGATGGGGACAGTCCCTCGCAGCCCCGTGGACAGGCCTTTGACGCAGCTCCTGCAATCCACCGCACCCCCACTGATGGCCGGAGGAGGCCGAGGGGGGCGCATCAGGGGCCCAGAGAGAAGAGGTCCTTGCAGGGGCGCCGGGTGCTGGCAGCAGCAAGAGCAGAGCAGCCCCCCTGCCGTGTGGGAGGGGCCAGAGCGGTGGGAGGGGGGTGGCAAGATGTCCTCCCTGGGGCCTCCATTGCAAATGAGGTACCTTCTGCAGAAACCATCATCACCCCAAGTGTGGAATGAAATAAAATAAAACAAATCAAGGTAGACGGGCCTCCTGGGACCCTCTGTCAGGGCCGGCGATGCTGGCGCACGGCCTGCTGGCCCTCGGGGACACCGGGACAGGGAGGGGGTAAGAGAGGAGATGGAAGAGGCGCTGAGAGCCAGACCAGGCTGAGCCTTGCGGGCCAGGGTAAGGGGCTTGGGCTACAGGCACTGGTGGTTCGGTCCAATTTTTGTCCCTCTTTTCCTGACCAAGGGGCTCCTTCCCCGCCCGCTCCCTGCTGCCCTTTCCGTCCTCTCCCTTCCCTTCCTTTCCCCGCTCTCTCTGGATCTCTGGCCCCACCCTCCGCCCTTTCTGGTCTCTGTCCTTCCTGGGACTCCTGTCCTCCCTCGCCAGCCGGGGAGCTGTGTGGTTGTCTGCCTGGTAACCCGTGACGCCACAGGAAGGCAGCCTCCGGATTGGCTTGGCGCTCCTTGGGGGCGGGAAGTTTCCGGCTCATAGGGGGTTTTGGAGACCGGAAGGGGGAGGGATTTGTCTTCCTCACACCGGGTCCCTCGCCCTGCGCCCCTCCTCGCCCCCCGCCCCGTCCTCCTCCTGAACCCCCAAGCCCTCCCCCAGCCTTCCCTCCCCAACCCACCTCGTCCTCTCAACACCTGGGTCCCCAAGACCCTCCCCTCCCCCCCGGGCGTCCCCCTCCTCCCCCCTACCCAGGCAGCCGCAGGTCTCCCTGCCGGGAAGGGCGCCAGCGCCGGGCACCCCTCCAGGGCCTTCCCGGCCTCCCCCCGCCCCCGCTGGCGGCACCCGCGTCCGGTGCCCGCCGCGCCCGCTCCGGGAACCGTCCTGGGGGCAGGCCGGGCGCGGTCCCAGGGGGGTGACGGCCAGGCCGGGGTCCCAGGGGGCCGGGGCCCAGACTTGGGTGCGCCCACGTCGGGGGACGGACTCCGGAGTCCCCGAGCCCCAGGGCCCTCCTGCCGGCACGGGGACCCCTCCCGCCCGCGCGGGGAAGCCGGCCCCTCCCCCAGCCCCGGGCTCTGGTTTCCCGAAAACTCCTGACTTGCAGATACTAAGAATGGCCCTCAGGACCCTGTCTGCTCCCCACCCCGCCCCCGCCCCGCCATTCACCCACTTTAGTCCCCAGCCCCTGCCTCTCCCTCTTCCTAGGACCCAGGAGCTCGGGCCTCACCCTTCTCCTTCCCCCAGCACCCAAGGTCTGGAAGCCAGGTCCCTTCTGCCCCCAGACCCAGGAGCCCAGACCCCAACCCTCCTCCCTCCGACCCAGGAGTCCTTCCCCACCCCTCCTCCCTCAGACCCAGGGGTCCTCCCCACCCCTCCTCCCTCAGACCCAGGAGTCCAGGCCCCCACCCCTCCTCCCTCAGACCCAGGGGTCCTTCCCCACCCCTCCTCCCTCAGACCCAGGAGTCCTTCCCCACCCCTCCTCCCTCAGACCCAGGAGCCCAGACCCCAGCCCCTCCTCCCTCAGACCCAGGAGTCCTTCCCCACCCCTCCTCCCTGGGACCCAGGAGTCCCAAGCCTTCCGGGGACCTGGCGCTCAGCCTCTCCTTGTTGGGCCGTCCCTGTTGGCTCCCAGGGTCGGCTATGGGGAGGGTGGAGACTCCTGGGAGTCAGCTCACTCCTTAAAGGGTTCCCCCGCGGCCCAGCGGTCCTCCCTAGGGCCCAGAGGGACACAGCTGTGGCCAGAGGAGCCAAGACGGTCCGCTGACATGCCCGAGGCTAAACCAGGTGGCTTTGGCACTTCCCCCTGTGGAGCCCTGTCCTTTCTGAGCGGGACGGGGCTCCTTGCTCTGTGATTCGGGGATGGGGCGCCTCCTCTGTGGGGAGCCGGCTTCCCCCCTTGCATGTTGGGGGAAGGTCCCCTTCCCCGTGCGGTGAGGGTGAGGGGGGTCCCTTTGTGGGGACTGGGGAGGCCCCTCTCTGGGTGCGGAAGGTCTGCCTCTGACTGTGTGTGTGAATCCCGGGGGGACGGGTCCTCTGGGTGGGGATCGGGCCTTGTTCTGTGGGGCGAGCCGTCCTCGCGGGCACAGAGTCAGGGCGTCCTGTCTGCGTGGTGAGGGGAGCGCATGAGGGTGAGGGCTCGCCTTCCTGTAGGAACCAGGGCTTCCACGTCAGACTCAGGGGTCCTAGCATAAGGGCTCCGAGCCTTTTTTTACGTGCAGACTGGGGGGCACTTCTTGATATGGGGGTGGAGGTCCCTCTCGGTGGGGAAATGAACCTCCTGGGGTGCCCAGGCCACTGGCCCTAGGTCAGCCAGGCTGTGGGGTGGGGGTGCAGCCCCTCACTGCCGCTGGGCCGCCCTGGACCCAGGAGCCAGCAGGCCGGCCTGCCAGCAGAGGTGCTGTGGTCAGCACGAGGTGTCCGGTTTCCAGCCCGGGCGGGCGGAAGAGCTAATTTTACCCCCAGGACCCAAAGGTCAGGGCCTGTGGCCTGGAGCATGGGGCACAGCCGGCCAGGGCGAGGGGAAACCTGATCGCACACACTCAGGAGTAGAGATAAATAAATTTAATTTGTCTGGAAGGGGGCTGGGTTGGACCCCTGGGTCTGAGGGAGGAGGGGCTGGGGGCCTGGACCCCTGGGTCTGAGGGAGGAGGGGCTGGGTTGGACCCCTGGGTCTGAGGGAGGAGGGGGCTGGGGGTTTGGACTCCTGGGTCTGAGGGAGGAGGGGCTGGGTTGGACCCCTGGGTCTGAGGGAGGAGGGGCTGGGGGCCTGGACCCCTGGATCTGAGGGAGGAGGGGCTGGGGGCCTGGACCCCTGGGTCTGAGGGAGGAGGCACTGACCATGTGCTCAATTGGCAACACCCATCTCTCAGCGGCCAAAACGGCCCCGAAAGGCAAAGATGAGGCCAAACCTGCTGCCGAGGAAACCGCTCCCAAGGAAACCCCAACAGAGGAGGCCCCCCCAGAGTCCCCCAAAGGTGAGATGGTGTCCCGGGGGCTCAGCAGAGCTCGGACCTCACCACCCAGGCTCCCCTGGCCCTTCCGCACTCTCCCTGCCCTCCCCACGGTGCCCCCAGAGCTGACCCGCCCCTCCCCAGCCTGCCATGGCTCCCCAGTGCCTCCGAGACAGAGCCCAGCTCCCCAGCCTGGCCTGCAAGCGCCGCCCCAACACCTGGCTGATTGGTCACTGAGTCTTGGTCACTGAGTCTTGCCCGCTGGGAACGCCCCGTCCCTCTTGGCGCCTCTCCTGTTGCAAAGCCCTGCTCAGGACCATCCAGCCCACCCTCCCGTTCACAGATGGGGAAACTGAGGCCCAAGGGGCTAGGCCGGCCTGGCCAAGGTCACGCAGCTTCCTGGGGTCACACGGTCTCTCCCAGGTCAGGAGAGGCCACGACATACCACGGCCTTTGGCTTCTGGGCAGAGGGTCCCTCACTGGCTCTCAGCCCTGTCCCCACAGTGGCCTGTGGCCCCTGCCAGTGCCTCAGACCCCGTCCTGTCTCCCACTAGAAGCCCCATCTGAGGAGCAGTCCCCCACTGCCGAGGAGCCCACGGGCGTTTTCCTGAAGAAGCCAGACTCTGTGTCTGTAGAGAATGGTGAGGGGCCTAGGGGCCTGGGCTTCTGGGTCTGAGGGAGGAGGGGCTGGGGGCCTGGGCTCCTGGGTCTGAGGGAGGAGGGGCTGGGGGCCTGGATCCCTGGGTCTGAGGGAGGAGGGGCCGGGGGCCTGGGCCCCTGGGTCCGAGGGAGGAGGGGCTGGGGGTCTGGGCTCCTGGGTCCGAGGGAGGAGGCGCTGGGGGCCTGGACCCCTGGGTCTGAGGGAGGAGGGGCTGGGGCTCCCAGCCTCCAGTCCTCTCTAGAGTCTGGGGTTCCCACCTGACCACTCCCTCTCATCCTTCACCCCCCCCCCCCAGGAAAGGACGTGGTGATCGTGGCCAAGGTGAACGGGAAGGAGCTCCCAGGCAAACCGACCATCAAGTGGTTCAAGGGGAAGTGGCTGGAGCTGGACATCAAGAGCGGGGCCCGGTTCACCTTCAAGACCAGCCATGACTCCACCAACAACGTGAGGGCCAGGGACACGGGTGGGGCCAGGGCTGGAGCCGCGCCGGCCTGTGAACTCCGGGGTGTCATCCTGGGCCTGGGTTCCAGGGATGGAGGCTGCTCGGGGCTGCTTGGTAGAGGTTGTGTTGGGCAGGAGGGGAGACCGTTGGGGTTCAGGCACTTGGGCACGGTGTGTGCGTTCCCAGGAAGTCTCAGGGGGTCAGGGCAGGGGCCTCAGGCCTGGGTGGGGTGGGGAGAGACGGCGTTGGGATGGGGGAGGGATTGGAGGGAGAGTTGTGGGCGGGTGGGCTCTGGGGAGGTGGTCACGTGCACCCACACTCCCGCCCCGGCCCCCAGGTGTACGAAGTCGAACTGCACATTTCGAAGGTGGTGCTGGCGGACCGTGGCGACTACCGCCTCGAGGTCAAAGCCAAGGACTTCTGCGACAGCTGTGGCTTCAACATCGACGTGGAGGGTGCGCTGCCGGGGGTGGGGCCGAGGGTTTGGGGTCTGGGGTGGGGGACCAGGTCCAGGGGCTGGGGTGTTCCCGACTGCGGAGACAGGCTGCATGCTCAGAGCGTGAGGCGGGGGAGGTCGGCGGCCCCTGCGAAGGCCCGGGAGGCAAGTGCAGTCCTGGCAGGGTCCCGGGACACAGGTTTGAGAAAGGGGACGGAGGGGAAGGGTGTGTGGGTTAGGGGGAGGGTGTGCAGGATGAACGGGAGGTGACACAGATTTGGGGGCACGTGCATGGAGCCCCGAGGGTGCACAGGCGCGGGGGGGGTCTATAGCCCAGGAAGTGTGGGTGCTTAAATCTGGAAGCAGGATGCCCAGGCCTGAGGAGAAGGGCGTGTGGGCCCGGGGGGAGGGGGATAGGCTGCCGAGAGGGTGGTACCTGGCAGCCAGGGAAATGAGTCTAGAAGCAGAGGGGTGTCTGGGCCTCAGAGAGAGGGTGTGCTGGTCCACGAGGTGGGAGGGGGTGGCGCGGGCCCTGCAGGCTGCTCTTGGTCTGCGGTCAGGACGTGCCTCCAGCTCACCTTCTCTCCCCACTTTGCCTCTCCCCAGCGACTCGGGACTCCACGGGGCCGGTTCTAGAAGAATTCAAGCGCTCGTAAGTGACCCTGGACCCTGGGGTTCTTCTTGGGAGAAGGGAGGATCGGGGAAGGCAAGGAGTGGGGACCCAAGGTGACTCAGGAGTTCACGCCCCCCTCTCCACGGCCGCAGGGGTGAAGCGAAGTCCGAAGACGCGGGCGAGCTGGATTTCAGCGGCCTGCTGAAGAAGAGGTGAGCCCACCCTCCTGGCAGAGAGAAGACGGAGGCTCATGGGGGGGGGGGGGTGAGGCCGTCTATGGACTCCCTGCCCGGCCTTCCACCACCGCCTCCATCCCCCCACTGCCCGCCCACCAGCCACCCCACGTCTGCCCGCCAGTTCACCTCCCTGCACACCTTTTAACCCTCCACGCTCACGTCCACTTTCCTACCCACTCCGGCTCCTTCTCATCCACTTGTTCACCCAATCCAACACCTATGCAGCCATGTGCCCACTCACCACCTGCCAATCTCATCCGCCCATCCAGCCAGCTCCCTACTGACCCATGGACTAATCCATCTACCCACCCACCTACCCGCCCTTTGCCCATCTCTCTACCCACATGTCCATTTACCCATCCGCCATCTCCCCGCCTGCCCTTCTGTCCACCTGCCTTTACACTGAGCCACCCAGTTCTGAACAGGGAAGGGATGGCATCTGATGTGGGGGTCAGAACTGTCCTCCTGGGGCCAGGTGGGGGGCAGACTGCAGGGGGACAGACAGGATGGAGGCCAGGAGACCAGGGAGGAGGCTGGGGCGATGGTCCAGGCGGGAGAGAAGGAAGGATCACAGGCCCAGAGACAGAAAGCGGCCCGGGCAAGGCACCCAGCAAGCGGGCGGAGAAGGCGGGAGGAGACCCCGCGGTGGCCTGGCCAGCTCTCCCTGCCCGCAGGGAGGTGGTCGAGCAGGAGAAGAAGAAGAAGAAGGACGATGATGACCTGGGCATCCCGCCTGAGATTTGGGAGCTCCTGAAAGGGGCAAAGAAGAGCGAGTATGAGAAGATCGCCTTCCAGTACGGAATCACTGACCTCCGGGGCATGCTGAAGCGGCTCAAGAAGGCCAAGGTCGAGGTCAAGAAAAGCGAAGGTCAGTACCGGCCTGAGGGAGAGGGGCCCTGCGGCATCATGGGTATCAGAGGTTGGGACCCCCGGACCCATCTTTTGGCGGCCCCCATCGGAAGGGTAAGAGAGTCCTCTTCTCAGGGACTTCCAAGCTCTTGACCTTGACCTCTTTTTGACCTTGGAGAGCTCATGGTCTGGGGAGGGAGACTTGGCAGCTCGGGGATGACCAGGGCAGGGAGGACCTCTTAGCTCCACTCGCCCTCCAGCCTTCACGAAGAAGCTGGACCCAGCCTACCAAGTGGACAGAGGCAACAAGATCAAGTTGGTGGTGGAGATCAGTGACCCAGACCTTCCCCTCAAGTGGTACAAGAACGGCCAGGAGATCAAGCCGGGTAGCAAGTATGTGCGTGTGGCCGTCTCAGAGTGGGCTGGGGCGGGGACCTGGGGCCCAGAGAGAACCCCCCGAAATAAGGCCAGCCACTCTGAACCCAGAAAGGGCACTCCCTCTCCCATGTGAAAAGTCCAAGTACCTCAGTCGACGACTAGACAAAAACACTGGAGACCAGGAATTCCGTTGAGAAGAGACCCAAATGGCCGGTGTGCTGTGAGGTACACATTCAGATGTGCAGATGGTACGAACAGCATTAACAGTAATAATGCAAATCAGCCCTACCTGGTATGGCTCAGTGGATAGAGCGTTGGCCTGCGGACTGAAGGGTCCAGGGTTCGACTCCTGGTCAGGGGTACATGCCCGGGTTGTGGGCCTGATCCCCAGTGGGGGCCGTTCAGGAGGCAGCTGATCAATGATTCTCTCTCGTCATTGATGTTTCTGCCTCTCTCCCCTCTCCCTTCCTCTCTGAAATTGATAAAAATATATTTTTTAAAAGATACAAAAAAAACCCAACCCATTTTGATGGTTCAATTTTAGGTATTTGCTTAAGGGAACCATGGTGGTTATGTATATGTAGCTGCCAGGATGCTGACCTAAGCATTGGCTATTGTAGCAAAACATGGAAAACAACCAAAATGCACAATTCCATGCTCAGGTGCTGTAAAGATATTCTAAAATACATGCTGACTGGGAGAGCTGTTTAAGATTATTGTGTGCAGAAGCGCACTTCCCATCTGCTTCACAAAATGTTATTTGCATATCCTATATAATAAAGAGGTAATATGCAAATTGACCACCACACCCTCACACAAAAGATGGCTGCCCCCATGTGGTCAAAGATGACCACCACAACAAGATGGCCAGCAGGGGAGGGTAGTTGGGGACAACCAGGCTGTTAGGGGAGGGCATTTAGGGGCGACTAGGCTGGCAGGGGAGGGCAGTTTGTGGCGACCAGACCAGCAGGGGAGGGCAGTTGGGGGTGATCAGGCTGGCAGGGGAGTGGTTAAGGGGTGATCAGGCTGGCAGGCAGAAGCAGTTAGGGGCAATCAGGCAGGCAGGCAGGCAGGCAGGCAGGCGGGCAGTTAGGAGCCAGCAGTCCCGGATTGTGAGAGGGATGTCCGTCTGCCGGTTTAGGTCTGATCCTACAGGGACATCCCCTGAGGGGTCCCAGATTGGAGAGGGTGCAGGCTGGGCTGAGGGACACCCCCCCCCCCAGTGCACAAATTTTGTGCACTGGGCCCCTAGTCTATATATATAAAAGCCTAAGTGACCATTGCAACCAAATGACCAGACTGACTGGTCGACTAGTCACTATGACATGCACTGACCACCTGGGGGCAGACGCTCAATAGAGGAGCTGCCCCTGGTGGTCAGCGCGCTCCCACAGCCAACCTTCCACAGGCCTCATGGTCCCGATCACCAGCCAGGCCGAGGGACCCCACCTGTGCACAAATTTGTGCACCGGGCATCTAGTGTATAGATAAAAAGATTGGCAAGACAGAGGCCAAAATGTTTGCATTTGGTGGGGCAGTTATGGATGGGTCCTTTGTGTTTTTTTTTTTAGGATTTTTTATTAGTTTTTAGAGAAAGAGGAAGGGAGAGGGGGAGAGAAAAACATCCATATGAGAGAGAAACATCCATCAGCTGCCTCCTGCATGCCCCCTACTGGGGATCAAGACCGAAACGGGGGCATGTGCCCTGATCAGGAATTGAACCTTCAGTATGTGGGACAGCACCCAGCCAACTGAGCCACACTGGCCAGGGCTACATGGGGTCTTTTTTAAAACGATTTTTTCCCCTTGGCTGTGTTTTCTCAATTTGTCGCCATGAGCATTTGGGGTAAGATAAAAAGTTGCATTAGTGAAGGTGCAGGTTAAGTTGCTGTAACAGAGTCCCTAGAACACATGACTTTAATTAGGGCTGTATTTCTAGTTGGTGGAGGTAGGGGGACTAGCTCTTTTCTTACAGACTTTTCAGCATCCGAGTTTCCATATTTCTGGCTACACCGTCTGTATGGTTGAAGCTGGGCCGTAGGCACATCTGTGTCTGGAGGAAGGAAGGAGGGAAGGAGAGATGACCTAGCACAGTGGTTCTCAACCTTCTGGCCCTTTAAATACAGTTCCTCATGTTGTGATCCAACCATAAAATTATTTTCGTTGCTACTTCATCACTGTCATGTTGCTACTGTTATGAATCGTCATGTAAACATCTGATCTGCAGGATGTATTTCTATTGTTACAAATTGAACATAATGAAAGCATAGTGATTAATCACAAAAACAATATGTCATTCTATATGTGTTTTCCGATGGTCTTAGACGACCCCCGTGAAAGGGTCGTTCGACCCCCAAAGGGGTCGCGACCCATAGGTTGGCAACCCACAGGTTGAGAACCGCTGGGATAGAGTGTCAGCCTGTGGACTGAAGGGTTCGGTTCTGGTCAAGGGCACATCGATCCCCAGTTGGGGGCCTGCCGATCAATGATTCTCTCTCATCATGGATGTTTCTATCTCTCGCTCCCTCTCCCTTCCTCTCTGAAATCAATAAAGAAATATATTTTCAAAAAAAGAAAAGGAAGTTGGACGGTGTACCCCCTCCCCCACAGTTTGTCTCTGAGCGGGAGTGCCTTGCCTGGGAACTGGTGGGCGGCTGCACCCCAGGGCCAGGGGCAGACCCTGGACTGAGGCGAGGTTCTTGCGCCAGGTACGTGTTTGAGAACGTTGGTAAGAAGCGAATTCTCACCATCAACAAGTGCACGTTGGCGGACGATGCCGCGTATGAAGTCGCCGTCGGTGATGAGAAGTGTTTCACCGAGCTCTTCGTCAAAGGTGAGGCCGGGGTTGGGGCCTGGGCTTGGGGACTGGGGTCTGGAGGGGCTCCGGAGACCGCTTGACCTCCTGTCCCCCACCCCCTGTGCCCACAGAACCTCCAGTGCTGATTGTGACACCCCTTGAGGACCAGCAGGTGTTTGTGGGCGACCGGGTGGAAATGGCCGTGGAGGTGTCGGAAGAAGGCGCCCAGGTCATGTGGTGAGTGATCCCCCGTCTCCACTCAGGTGATCCTCCGCTTCTCTGCACCAGGCCGATCTTTACGGCCTCTCCTGGAGGCCCTGGGCCTCTACCCGGGAGTCCCCAGAGGCCTCACCTCTCTCTCTAAATTCTGACCCTCACCATCTAGAAATCCTAGGCCAGTAATGGCGAACCTATGACGCGCGTGTCAGAGGTGACACGCGAACTCATTTTTTTTTGGTTGATTTTTCTGTGTTAATTGGCATTTAAATATATAAAATAAATATCAAAAATAGAAGTCTTTGTTTTACTATGGTGGCAAATATCAAAACATTTCTATATGTGACACGGCACCAGAGTTAAGTTAGGGTTTTTCAAAATGCTGGCACGCCGGGCTCAAAAGGTTCGCCATCATTGCTCTGGAACATCTGACTTCTACCTATTCCACCCCTTTTCCTGATCCCTGCTATTTCAGATTCATTAACTCATTTATTCATCCATTTGACCAATCACATCCATCCTCTGGCTTATCTATTCATCTCCCCATCCCCCATCCACTCATCCATTCACTCATCTAGTTATCCATCCATCCATCCATCCATCCATCCATCCACCCACCCACTCACCCACCCATCTACTCCTCCATTCATGCATCCCACATCTGTTCACCCATCTGACAGATGTTTAGGAAGCACCTACTGTGTGGTGGCACTCTTCTCTGTGTTGAGATAAATGGAAAGAAAATATGTCACCATGGCCCCTTCCCTCGTGGAGTTTATAATCTGGTAAATTTCCGGAGCATGTAGGTGTGAGAGACGGAGACAGGTATTAGTCATCACATGAATAAATACAAAAGTTTTGTTTTGACCAGCGTTTCAGAGGAGCCGTAACTGATGCTGTAACCAGTTTTTTAAAAAAATCCTCACCCGAGGATATGTTGCTGGTTTGTTTTTTTTAAAAAAACATGTTTCTTTATTGATTTCAGAGAGGAAGGGAGAAGGAGAGAGAGATAGAAATATCAATGATGAGAGGGAATCACTGATTGGCTGCCTCCCGCACACGCCCACTGGGGATCGAGCCCGCAACCCAGGCATGTGCCCTTGGCCGGAATTGAACCCAGGACCCTTCAGTCCGCAGGCCGACGCTCTATCCACTGAGCCAAGCCGGCTAGGGCTGTTGCTGTTTTTTTTAAATTGAATTTAGAGAGAGAGGAAGGGAGGAAGGGAGCGAGGGAAGAGAGAGAGAGAGAGAGAGACCTACTGTACGAGCCCTGACTGGGGATCGAACCTGCAACCTAGAAATGTGTCCTGACCAGGAATCCAACCAGCGACCTTTTTGTGTGTGTGTGTATGGGATGATGCACCAACCAACTGAGCCACCCGACCAGGGCTGTAACCACCTTTTTTTTTTTTTCCTTTTAAATATTTTTATTGGTTTCAGAGTGGAAGAGAGAGAAAAAAACATCAATGATGAGAGGGAACCATTGATTGGCTGCCTTCTGCACAGGCCCCTCACTGGGGACTGAGCCTGCAACCCAGGATGTGCCCCTGACCAGAATCGAACCTGGGACCCTTCAGTCCGCAGGCCGACGCTCTGTCCACTGAGCCAAACCGGCCAGGGCTGTAACCACTTTTTAACAGGAAGAAGGGACTCTGGAAGTCAGGGAAGACTTCCTGGAGGAGGTGACGGTTGAGCTGAGATTTGAGGGATGAGGAGGAAGTAGGAAGGAAGGAGTGTCCCAGGCAGGGGAAGAGGCACCATTTACAGAGGCCGCACTATTTGGCATTTCTCTGTGACCTCAGGACGCCCTCTATGCTCTTTCCTCTCCTCGTGACCTCTTTTTGTGTCCCCTGACCTACAACGGACCTGGAGGCACCTCCCGGTGGCCTGTGACCTCCTCTCTTTTTCTCCCCTGAACCCTCACCTGGGACCTACCTATTCATTCAGGCTGCCTCTGCCAACCTTAATCCCTCTTCCCTCCCGTGACCTCCCTTTGGACACCTGACCCCTACCGAGGACCGTGTCTCTGGCCCAGGACCCACCCTCTGACATCCGCACCCCTCCCTCTCCGCTTTGCGTCCCCTCCCCCCAGGATGAAGGACGGCGTGGAGATGACGAAGGAGGACTCCTACAAGGCGCGGTACCGCTTCAAGAAAGACGGGAAGCGTCACATTCTCATCTTCTCAGAAGTGACCCTGGAAGATGCGGGTCGGTTCAAGGTCATGACCAACGGCGGCCAGTGCGAGGCTGACCTCATCGTGGAAGGTTCGGGGGCCCCTGGGTGGGGCGGGGGCCCCGGCACATGCTTCTCCGTGCTGCTCAGCGTCGCTCAGGCTCCAGTTTGGGATTGTCCTTGATACCTCTCCTTGCCTCACACCCTTCATGCAATTCATCAGCAAGTCCTCAGAGGAGATCCTGAATCTGACTTCCCCCACCTCCGTGGTCGCCCTCTCCCCCCTCCCCCTCTCCACCCCCCCGCCCCCCGCCGGCCCTGGTCCCAGTCTCCATCCCCTCACGCTCAGACCATTCTATACGGTGTCCCAAAATTCACGCAAGAAGTAATTTTGATAGGAAACGCAGGTTTATAATTAAAAATGATAAATTTTTTATTGATTCATGAAGTATATAGCATAGGGTTATGTATGGAATAGCACATCATCGGGTAAATGGCCGCCACGGCTTTGCTGGCACATGTGCAAAGCCGTGGTCTTCATTGGTCTTCATTGTCCCTGCTCCTGAGCCATCATTGGTACTTGGGAATGCTTATCAAATTGAAGGGATTGAAATCAAAGGGCAACAGATATTAGAATCTGATTCAATAAACCAAGTAAAATTAGGCTTTTACTTTTTGTTGTTGTTAATGCTCACGCAAAATTCAAATCTTGCGTGAATTTCGGGATACCCTATAGTAGTCTCCTTGCTGGTTGTTCTGTTTCCACACCTGCTCCCATCACACACACACACACACACACACACACACACACACAGACACCACCTCACAACCAGTGATCCTTGTAAAACATCAGTCAGATGGTCACCCCTGAACACCTCCTGTCGTCTGGGTGATGACAGTATTGCCCCCACGTCCACCTCCTGGATTGATTATTGGACTATGGGTGTCTAAGATGTCACCCATCAGGGCAAGCTGAGTGGAGGGTAGTACCTGGGACTCTATGCACTATTTTTGCAAACTCCTGTGAGTCTATAATTCTTTCAATATGACAAAAGCTCACGTGGCCGGCATGGCTCAGTGGTTGAGCATTGACCTCTGCACCAGGAGGTCACGGTTTGATTCCTGGTTGGGGGCTCAGTCCCCAGTGGGGGGGGGGGTGCAGGAGGCAGCCAATCGATGATTCTCTCTCATCATTGATGTTTCTCTCTCTCCCCCTCTCCCTTCCTCTCTGAAATCTATAAAAACATATTTTTTTTTAATTTTTTTTTTTAAAAAAAATATATTTTATTGATTTTTTACAGAGAGGAAAGGAGAGGGATAGAGAGTCAGAAACATCGATGAGAGAGAAACATCGACCAGCTGCCTCCTGCACACTCCCCACTGGGGATGTGCCCGCAACCAATGCACATGCCCTTGACCGGAATCGAACCCGGGACCTCTCAGTCCGCAGGCCGACGCTCTATCCACTGAGCCAAACCAGTTTCGGCAAAACATATTTAAATATGACAAAAGAATGAAGGTATTTATGGACCAAGTTAATTACGTCATATTCACATGTAGCCCTAAAAATGGGCAGCTTTTAATTTACTGATGTGGAATTATTTCCAAGACACAGTAAGTCATTACTTAACGTTGCCGATCGGTTCTTAAAACTGCGGCGAAATGACCTATAACAAAACCATTCTTACCAAAGGCCAAGTGACAGAAACAAGAGTTAAGTTCCTGTCACATTTGATTGATGTTACTACAAAGTGATGTTGAAAGAAATGACGTTATTCAGGGACCTGCTGTATATTTTTAGGAGAAAAAGCAAATGTGCTGTTATTTGCATACTAAAGGCCTGTTGCATGAAAAGATTCGTACAATAGGCCTTCCCTTCCCCAGCTGCCAGCACTGGTTTTCCTCCAGCCCCCGGGACCCAGGCCTTCGCTCTGGCCGGAGCCGCCTTCAGCGCCTTCGCTGCCCCGCCCGGCCGCCCTGGGTCGCAGATAGCAGGCCCGAATGGCAGCAGGGCAGGCGGGATGGCGCTGTCCCGCCCTGCCTGCAGTATGCAAATTAGCTGCCATCTTTGTTGGCAGTTAATTTGCATATCGTGCTGATTAGCCAATGGGCAACGTAGCGAAGGTACGGTCAATTACCATGTTTGTCTATTAGAAAGGATGGGGGGACAGAGAGGAGGCAGGGAGGGAGGGAGGGAAGGGAGGGAAGACAGAAAGAAAATGTATGTACGCATCTGTTTTTACAGCTGTAGACTGGATGGGTGACGCCTTCAGAGAAGGGCCTACATCTAGATGATTGGTGGTGGGTGGGGATGAGACTCCCCCTCTATATCTAAAGCCTCTTCTAATTTAATTTAATTTTTGTTCATCCTCACTCGAGGATAGATTTCTATTGATTTATTATTATTTGTTTATTTTTATTGATTTCAGAGAGGAAGGGAGAGGGAGAGAGAGATACAAACATCAATGATGAGAGAGAATCATTGATCGGCTGCCTCCTGCATGCCCCACACTGGGGGTCGAGCCCGGAACCGGGCATGTGCCCTTGACTGGAATTGAACCTGGGACTCTTCACTCCATAGGTTGACGCTCTATCCACTGAGCAAAACCGGCTAGAGCTACTTTCCATTGATTTTTAAAGAGAGTGGAAAGGAGGGAGGGAGGAGAGAGAGAGAGAGAGAGAGAGAGAGAGAGAGAGAGATCAACTGGTTGCCTCCTGTAAGCATCCTGGCTGGGGATTGAACCCACAACCTGGGCATGTGCCCTGACTGAGACTTTAACCCATGACCTTTCTGTGCACAGGACAACGCTCCAACCAACTGAGGCTCACCGGCCAGGAGTGCATTTTAAAAAATATATTTTTTTATTGATTCAGAGAGGAAGGGAGAGGGAGAGAGAGACAGAAACATCAGTGATGAGAGAGAATCACGGATCGGCTGCCTCCTGCACGGCCCCCACCGAGCCCACAATCCAGGCGTGTGCCCTGACTGGGCATCGAACCACGACCTCCTGGGTCATAGGCCAACGCCCATCCACCGAGCCATGCCAGCTGGGCTGCATTGTTTTATTTAAAAAAACAAAAACTTTAAAAATGTAAGTCAGGCCCTGACCGGTGTGGCTCAGTGGATAGAGCGTCGGCCTGCGGCCTGAAGGGTCCCGGGTTTGATTCCAGCCAAGGGCATGTACCTTGGTTGTGGGCACATCCCCAGTGGGGAGTGTGCAGGAGGCAGCTGATCGATGTTTCTCTCTCATCAATGTTTCTAACTTTCTATCCCTCTCCCTTCCTCTCTGTAAAAAATCAATAAAGTATATATATATATTTTTAAAAGAATTGTTATAGAAATAACGGAATTCTCAAACCACAAGAGAAAGTAAAAAAAATAATAATCATAAAAAAAATAAAAATAAAAATGTAAGTCAGACCCCCGCTGTCTTCCCATCACCCCGCACAGCTCTGGCCTTGCTCAGACTCCACACAGAGTCCTCTCCTGGGCCACAAGCCCTGGGATCGGGCCCCGGCTGCCCTGCCCGTTTCATCTCCTACCACAGCTTGCCTGCCTGCTGTTCCCACACCAACAAGCCTGCTCTGCTCCACGGGGCCTTTGCACATGCCGTCCTCTCCACCTGGGGACCCCTGTGTCCTCCTGTGAGCTCGTCCCCACCTGCCCTCAGGCTTCATGGCTCCCTCTTGTGACGTGAATGTGTTTCCCAGTTCACATGTCTGTGGACAGACGGGAGTTGTGACAGCCCCCTCTCCTTCTCTCCTCATCCAGTGAAACAGCTGGAGGTCCTGCAGGACATTGCGGATCTGACAGTGAAGGCCTCGGACCAGGCCGTGTTCAAGTGCGAAGTGTCTGACGAAAAGGTGACGGGCAAGTGGTTCAAAAATGGGGTCGAGGTTCGGCCCAGCAAGAGGATCACTATCTCCCACACGGGGAGGTGCGGAGTAGACTATGGAGGTGACTGGGGGGGATGGAGCATGTGTATCAGCTAGCGCTAGCTGCGTAACAACCATCCCCAGACTTAGTGGTTCTGAAGAACAAGGATTTACTTAATCGAGTCTGTGGGTCGATGGGAGACTGGCTGATTGAGGATGGCCTTCCTGTTGCTTGTGTGGTCAGTTGAGTGTCAGTTCTGCTCACCCTCTTGTGCTCTGTGGGGACTTGGAAGTGCTGGGCTGTGTCTGCGCTGGTCCTGATGATGCCTCATCTCCTAGTAGGGCTGGCCCTGGCATCGTCACGTGCTAGAAACGGGTTCTGAGGACATGCAGGGGAACGTGACTGTGTGGCCTGGGCTGGGAACTGTCCCCGTGTTGCTTCCACCATATTCCTTTTTTTAAAAAAATATATTTTATTGATTTTTTTACAGAGAGGAAGGGAGAGGGATAGAGAGTTAGAAACATCGATCAGCTGCCTCCTGCACACCCCCTACTGGGATGTGCCCACAACCAAGGTACATGCCCTTGACCGGAATCGAACCTGGGACCCTTCAGTCCACAGGCCGACGCTCTATCCACTGAGCCACACCAGTTAGGGCATTCCTTTTTTTTTTTTTGCATTGGAATTTTCAAAGAGAGAATGAAAGGGAGGGAGTGGGGCGGGGGAGAGGGAGAGAGAGAAAGAGAAACGCGGTTGTGAGGGAGACACATGGATTGGTTGCCTCCCTCACGGACCCTGACCAGAGCTGGGGATCGAGCCTGCAGCCCAGGCCCACGCCCTTGACCGACGTTCTAAGCACAGAGCACGCCAGCCCGGGCACTTGCATCGCATTCTGTTGGGCGAAGGAAGTCAAAGGCTGCAGGGTCTCCTGGCAAGGGGCGTGGGCAGAGGGAGGGGAAATCGTGGTCCTATTTGCAGTCTGTACAGAATATGCTACCATAGTGCCCCTGGATGTCGTGTCCTGTGGGTTCCGGACTGCAGCCCCGGGGGGAACGTGGCTTTCTCTGGGTTCTGTGTAGGGACCCTGCCTGCTTGTGGTTTCAGTGAGAAGAAGAAACCCTACAGCTCACAGGGCACCCACTGCGTGCCGGGGAGCTTTCTAAATGCTTCACAACCCTGGTGGGGATTGTTATCACTGCCTGTATTTTTTTTAAAATATATTTTTATTGATTTTAGAGAGGAAGGCAGAGGGAGGGAGAGAGAGAGAAACATCAGTGTTGAGAAAGAATGATCGATCGGCTGCCTCCTGCACGCCCCCACCTGGGGATCGAGCCCGCAACCCAGACATGTGCCTTTGACTGGAATCGAACCTGGGACCCTTTAGTCCATAGGCCGACGCTCTTTCCACTGAGCCAAACTGGCTAGGGCACCTGTATTTTTAAAAAATATATATTTTTATTGATTCCAGAGAGGAAAGGAGAGGGAGAGAGAATCATTGATCAGCTGCCTCCTGCACGCCCCCACCTGGGGATCGAGCCCACAACCCGGGCATGCACCCTGACTGGGAATCAAACCGTGACCTCCTGGTTCATAGGTCGACGCTCCACCCCTGAGCTACACTGGATGGGCATCATTGCCCGTATTTTATAGGTGAAAACTGAGGCACAGAGAGGTTAAATAACTTGCCTAAGGCCACACAGCTAGGAAGGGGCAAAGCTGAGATTTGAACCCAGAGTTCCAGAAGAAAAAGGGTGGGTGTGGCCCAGCTGGGGTTGCTCAGTGGTTGAGCGTCAACCCGTGAACCGAAGGGTCACTGGTGTGATTCTCTGTCCGGGCGCATGCCCCATTGGGGGTGACCCCCAGTAAGGGGCATGCAGGAGGCAGCCCATCAGTGTCTCTCTCTCATCAGTGTTTCTCTCTCCCTCCCTCTCCTATCCCCTCTCTCTAAAATCAATTTTAAAAAAACAACATATTAAAAAGAAAAAGGGTGGGTGTGAGCATGTACATTGCATCGAGGAGGATGTTTCTCCATCGTGGTCCCAGGGCGACCTGGCTTGACCTCTGCCCTGTGTCCCCAACCCCTTAGAATCCACAAGCTGGTGATCAATGACGTCCGCCCGGAGGACGAGGGGGACTACACGTTCGTGCCCGATGGCTACGCCCTGTCTCTCTCAGCCAAGCTCAACTTCCTGGGTGAGGGGTCCCTTTGTTCTCCCCCAGGGCCCGAGTGCCCCCTCAGGAGTAAGCTTCCCTCAGTGCACACTGTGGGCAGGGGGGTGCCGTCAGACAAAAGATGAGGGAGAGCGTTGTTTCCCCCACAGCGTGACCAGGGGGAACCAATGGGACAGTCACGGTCCTGAGCCCAGCCCCGCACCCCGGTGCCCGCGTGACCCCAGGCCCTCCCCTCTGCCTCTGGGGGTGGGGGTGGGATCGGGCCCCATGGATTTAGACCTAACCATCCCCTCTCCTGTGTTCACCAGAAATCAAGGTGGAGTACGTCCCCAAGCAAGGTAGGGACCCTGTGGCTTTGGTACCTGGGGCTGGACTCCTGGGTCTGAGGGAGGAGGGGCTGGGGGCCTGGACCCCTGGGTCTGAGGGAGGAGGGGCTGGGGGCCTGGACTCCTGGGTCTGAGGGAGGAGGGGCTGGGGGCCTGGACCCCTGGGTCTGAGGGAGGAGGGGCTGGGGGCCTGGACCCTGGGTCTGAGGGAGGAGGAGCTGGGGGCCTGGATCCTTGGGTCTGAGGGAGGAGGGGCTGGGACCTGGACTCCTGGGTCTGAGGGAGGAGGGTCGGGGCCTGGACCCCTGGGTCTCCATAGCTGGGGGAACCCTGCTTCTCCGGAGACCCCTGGAGGGCTTTGGGACGGCCCTGCTGCCAACTCCCATGTCCCCGGAATCCCGTCTCTGCCGCCAGAGCCTCCGAAGATCCACCTGGACTGCTCGGGGAAAACCTCGGAGAACTCTATCGTGGTCGTGGCGGGGAACAAGCTGAGGCTGGACGTGGCCATCACGGGGGAGCCCCCTCCCGAGGCCACCTGGCTGAAGGGGGACGAGGTACGTGGGGCTTCCCCTGCGCCCGGACCACCTGGCCGCTCGGCTCTGCCGGGCGGCTTTTGGCAAGTGGCTTTCCCCCTCTGAGCCGTAAAATGAGGATTGTGATTCCTTCTTCAGAGGGAGCTTTTGAAGATTGGAGATTCAGTTTGTCCATCTCAGGGGACTGTCCCAGCACATGGTGGGTGCTCCGTCCATCCATCTCTCCATTCGTCATTCTCCATCCATCTGTCTTCCCACTCATCAGTTAATCGGTTAATTCACCCATCCATCCACTCATCCAGTATTTCATCCATTTGTCCAGTAGCCAACCCATTTACCTGTCCACCCATCCATCCATCCACCCATCCATCCATCCATCCATCCAACCACCCACCCACCCATCCATCCATCCAACCACCCACCCACCCATCCATCCATCCATCCATCTACCCACCCATCCATCCATCCATCCATCCACCCATCCATCCACCCACCCACCCACCCATCCACCCACCCATCCACCCATTCATCCACCCACCCACCCATCCATCCATCCATCCATCCATCCATCCATCCATCCACCCACCCACCCATCCATCCACCCATCCGTCCATCCACCCGTCCGTCCATCCATCCATCCACCCATCCGTCCGTCCATCCATCCATCCATCCATCCATCCATCCATCCATCCACCCATCCACCCATCCACCCATCCATCCTTCCTTCCTTCCACTCAACAAATATTTTGACCTTGTATGTTCCAGTCCCTGGGACAGTCCAGTGTATCTGCTCTGGGCTTCAGTTTCCTCTCCTGTAAAAGGGAGAGACTCTGTCTTCATTCATCCCTTCCCTCGGCAAACACCCCTGAGCTCTCCTTTCTGCCAGGCCCTCTGTGCAGGCACCACGCTGGTAGCCACGCATCAATCACTGACCACGCAGCCCCGCCTCCTGGGAGCCCTCGCTCTGGGAGAGGGGCAGACACCCGCCCGGATAGTCAGAGTCCAGGGTGATGGGAGGCACCCGATGCGATGAGAATTCAGGGGATGGGCCGTCACTTTCCCTTGAGGGCACCCAAGAGGGCTTCCTGGAAGAGGCGGCACAGAGGGATGAGAGGAATGAGAACAGTAGAGCAGAGAGATACGTGGGTGGGTTGGGACATTGCCTGCAAGGTCTTGGCACGAGCCAGTCTGGTGTTTTCAAAGGAGGGCGGGGAGGGCCGTAGGGAGAGATGAGTGAGGCCAGTGCAGATCCAACGGGTCCTTTGTGCTGGCCCACGGCCTTGGTAACTGGGGCCCCCGACTCCTGGGTCTGAGGGAGGAGGGGCTGACGGGAAGCCGCGGGGAGATTCGAGCAGGGCAGGGGCAGAGGCGGTCTGGTGGGGAGAGGCGGCCCATGGCCCTCGGGCGCTGTGTCCAGGTGTTCTCGGCCAAGGAGGGCAGGATGCGCATCGAGCAGCGCGTGGAGTGCAGCAGCTTTGTCATCGAGAGTGCGGAGCGGGCGGACGAGGGCCGCTACACCATCAAGGTCGCCAACCCCGCTGGCGAGGACGTGGCCTCCATCTTCGTGCGGGTTGTGGGTGAGCAGGGGGAGCCGAAGGGGCTGAGCTGGGGGGTGGCTCCCTGAGGCCGTGAGGAGCCCCCTGACTCTCCTCTCCGCCCCCCAGATGTCCCAGACCCCCCGGAGGCGGTGCGCGTCACCTCAGTCGGAGAGGACTGGGCCATCCTGGTCTGGGAGCCGCCCAAGTATGATGGGGGACAGCCAGTCACCGGTGAGTGCCTCGTACCAGTTCCTGTGACCTCCGACCTCCCGGTCCCCCTGGTTTCTCTTTGACCTCCCAGAGTCCTTAGCATCCTCAGTGATCCCCCAACCCCCCCAGACCTGGTTTCCATCTTGTAAAAAATATATATTTTTATTGATTTCAGAGAGAGGAAGGGAGAGGGAGAGAGAGAGACTGAAACATCCACGATGAGAGAGAATCATTGATCGGCTGCTCACTGGGGAGGAGCCTGCCACCGGGGCATGTGCCCCTGACGGGAATCGAACCCGGGACCCTTCAGTCCGCAGGCCGACGCTCTATCCATTGAGCCAAACTCCCTAACAACCTCGGAGTCCTCCCTCAGAGCAATAGCCTGGGGTTTTCTGTGACCCCTGACCCCCGGATTTATGACCCGTGACCCCATGACTGGTGAACCCTGGCTGCTGGTGACCTTGAGATGAACCCCAAAGCCATGGCTTCAGGCCTCTCTGGGCCACGTGGCCTGTCCTTGTGACCCTCACTGCCCCAGCGGGCCTGTGACCCCTCCGTGGCCTGTCCATGACCCCGGCGACTCTCCTTGGCGGGGGGCAGGGTACCTCCTGGAGCGTAAGAAGAAGGGCTCCCAGCGCTGGATGAAGCTGAACTTCGAGGTCTTCACGGAGACGACCTACGAGTCCACCAGGATGATCGAGGGCGTCCTGTACGAGATGCGGGTCTTCGCCGTCAATGCCATCGGGGTGTCGCAGCCCAGCCTCAACACCAAGCCCTTCATGCCTATCGGTGAGGTCCCCCGCCCCCTCACTGGGCCCCTGCCTACTGCTCACCCCGGCCCTGGCTGTCGCTGACCTCTGACCCCCACAGAGTCTGCCGGCTTCTGCCCCCTCATCCGACGACTCAGCGCACTGGCCCTGAGCCCGGCCCTGTTCCTGCTACACTCTGTGTGGCCGCCTGAGTATCGCACTGACCTCTGACCTAGCAGACTAACCCCTGTCTCCGCCCTCGGAGACCTCACTTTTCCTTGATATCTTGTTTTCGTTTATTTTCAATTGATTTCAGAGAGGAAGGAAGAGGAAGAGGGGGTGGGGAGAGAGAGAGAGAGAGAGAGAGAGAGAGAGAGAGAGACATCAGTGATGAGAATCATTGATCGGCTGCCTCCCGCACGCCCTCCACTGGGGATCGAGCCCACAACCCGGGCACATGCCCTTAACCGGGAATCGAACTGTGACCTCCTGGTTCATAGGTCGATGTGTATCCACTGAGCCACGGCCGGCCGGGATATCTTGTTTTATTTTTTATTGTTTTTAATTTTTATTTTAAAATATATTTTATTGATTTTCCACAGAGAGGAAGGGAAAGGGATAGAGAGCTAGAAACATCGATGAGAGAGAAACATCGATCAGCTGCCTCCTGCACACCCCCTACTGGGTATGTGCCCACAACCAAGGTACAAGCCCTTGACTAGAATCAAACCTGGGACCCTTGAGTCTGCAGGCCGACGCTCTATCCACTGAGCAACACCGGTCAGGGCCGGGATATCTTGTTTTAATTATCATCGATGACGTGTCCTTGCTCATTGATTTCTGGCCCACTCTCTGACCGGGGACTCCAACTCTGACCCGTGACCCTCCCTGCTGACCCCTGACCCCTCACTTACCCCCACTGCCCCTTTCCATGGATCCTTATAGCGCCCACAAGTGAACCCCGGCACCTGACAGTGGAGGACGTGACAGACACCACCACCACCCTCAAGTGGCGGCCCCCCGACAGGATCGGGGCGGGCGGCATCGACGGGTACCTGGTGGAGTACTGCCTGGAGGACTGTGAGTGGCCAGCAGGCTGGGGGGCGGGGCTCCTGGGTCCCCGTGGGTGTCTCGTCTCATCTGTAGAGCCTGGTCATAGTGCGTAGTAACTGTCAGCTGCCACCAGTTCCCGGCCGGGGAGGGGCCGGGGGCTGAGGGGCCGGCGGCCGGGTGGTCGGTCGGTCGGTTGGAAGGCAGATCCCGGCACCGCCCTCTCTCCAGCCGAGGAGTGGATCCCCGCGAACACGGAGCCCGTCGAGCGCTGCGGCTTCACCGTCAAGGATCTTCCCACAGGAGCCAGAATCATTTTCCGGGTCGTGGGGGTCAACATCGCGGGGCGCAGCGAGCCGGCCACTCTGGCTCAGCCGGTCACCATCAGGGAGATCGTGGGTGAGCGCCCCTGACCCCTGACCCCTGACCTTGCCCTCCCGCAGACCACGCGGGTGTCTTCTGGCCAGCCCTGCCCAGGCCGTCGCTAGGGCCCCCCCTCCCCCACAGTCTCATCGCTGAGGACTCCTCGTCCCTCTGGAGGGTCCCCGAGCCCAGCGCTGACCCCCCTGGGGTCTGTGTCCGCAGAGCAACCCAAGATCCGACTCCCCCGCCACCTGCGCCAGACTTTCATCCGCAAAGTCGGGGAGCCCATCAACCTTGTCATCCCCTTCCAGGTGCGTTGCGGGGGTCGGGGTCGGGGGTCAGGGTCAGGGTTCAGGGGTCAGGGGCCAGTTCCCACAGGAGGGCCCCGGCCGACCTCTGCCCCCTGCTGCCCGCCCGCCCAGGGAAAGCCGCGGCCCCAGGTGGTGTGGACGAAGGGCGGGGCGCCCGTGGACACCTCCCGCGTGAACGTGCGCACCAGCGACACCGACACCGTGTTCTTCGTGCGCCAGGCAGCCCGCTCGGACTCGGGGGAGTACGAGCTGACCGTGCAGATCGAGAACATGAAGGACACGGCCACTCTCCGCATCCGGGTCGTGGGTGCGTGGCCGGGGCGGGGCGGGGGCGCCGGGGCCGGGAGGGGACCAAGGAGGGGGGCCGGGGAGCCAGGGTGAGAGGCGAGGACATGGGAGTGGGGGGCAGGCCTGAGCGGCCAGGACAGGACAGGAGGCGAGGGTGGACATTTAGGGCCCTCGGGCTGGCCGGTAGCTACCACCTCCTTCCAGAGAAGGCAGGGCCCCCCGTGAACGTGACGGTGAAGGAGGTGTGGGGCACCAACGCGCTGGTGGAGTGGCAGCCCCCCAAAGACGACGGCAACAGTGAGGTCACTGGGTACTTCATCCAGAAAGCCGACAAGAAGACCATGGTGAGAGGCGGAGGGCCAGGCGGGCGGGGTGAGCTGGGAGCTGGAGGCGGGGTGGGAAGGGGCGGGAAAGCCGCCGGGGGTCAGAGCAGGCGCTGCCGCCCCCCTTTTCCAGCTGGGGAAACCGAGGCCCGGAGAGGTTGGGAGAACGGGCTAGGGCTGAGGTTTGGTGCTTGATGTGTTTTCTTTCTTTTTCATTGTTTTTTTGTTAATCTCACCTGAGGATATTTTTCCCCATTGAGTTTTAGAGAGAGTGACAGGGAGGGAGAGAGAGTAGGAGAGAGGATGGGGGGTGGGGAGAGAGAGAGAGAGAGAGAGAGAGAGAGAAACATCCATGTGAGACACACATCAATCTGTTGCCTCCCGCACGCACCCCAACCAAGGCTGGGGATTAAACCTATAACCCAGGTCTGTGCCCTTGACTGGGAATCAAACCCACGACCCTTTGGTGGGAGGGCCGGTCCCTAACCACTGAGCAACACCATCCAGGGCATCTTTCTTTAATGGAGGTAACATTCACATAACAACATTAAGCATTGATTTCGAAGTGGCTTTTAGTACATTCCCAGTGGAGTGCAACCACCACCTCTATCTAGTCCTGGGACACGTTTTTTAAAAAAATTATTTTTATTGATTTCAGAGAGGAAGGGAGAGAGAGAAAGAGATGGAGAGAGAGAAACATCCATGATGAGAGAGGATGCTTGATCAGCTGCCTCCTGCACGCCCCACCCTGGGGATCGAGCCTGCCACCCGGGCATGTGCCCTGAGCAGGAATCGAACTGTGACCTCCTGGTTCATGGGTCGATGCCCAGCCACGGAGCCACGCTGGCCGGGCTGGTCCCGAGACATTTTGCACCTGAAAGGAAACCCCGTAACCACTAAGCAGTCACTCCCTTCCCTCCCCAATCCCCTGGCGACACCACCCCGCTCCCGGTGTCTATGGATTTGCCTCTTGGTTGCCTGGGAACAGAATCGCCCAGTATGCGGCCTTTGGTGCCTGGCTGCTCTCAGCCTCCTGTTCTCCAGGTTTCGGGGTTTCGTCCCTTTTCCTGGTGGCTGCCATGTTGAGCTTCTCCATCCCGGGTGGGCGTTTGGGTTGTTCTCTCTGCCGGCCGCTGCGAAGGGCAGGCTTGCTGGCTTCGCCCACATGTGGGGGTGCCTTCCTCACCCCCCCCCGCCCTTCCCGGGGTCTGTGTCCCTGACTTTTCCGCTCTTCCCTGTCCCCCCGCCAGGAGTGGTTCACCGTCTTTGAACACAACCGCCAAACCCACTGTACCGTGTCCGACCTCATCGTGGGCAACGAGTACTTTTTCCGGGTTTTCAGTGAGAACATCTGTGGGCTCAGCGAGTCCCCCGGCGTCTCCAAGGACCCGGCCCGGATCCTCAAGACGGGTAAGGCCCTCCCCTCTGCACCCCCCGCCCCGGACCCCAAGGTGATGGCACCGGGTGACAGAGGAGAGGCGGCTGGGAGCAGCCGGGCTCAGTGGCCTCACAGGCTCACCTGCCCGCCCGCCGCCCGCAGGGATCAGCTGGAAACCGCCGGAGTACAAGGAGCATGACTTCCGCATGGCTCCCAAGTTCCTGACGCCGCTGCTGGACCGCGTGGTGGTGGCTGGCTACACTGCTGCTCTCAACTGCGCCGTCAGAGGCCACCCCAAGGTGCGTGAGTGTGGGGGGGGGGGAAGGGGGGGCGGCGGGCGATCCTGGAGGGGCATTGTCAGCAAGATGAAGCCCCTCCCAGACTTGTCTCTTCTCAGTTCATGGAATTTGCTCCCTTTTAACCCGCTGGTCAAACCCACCTGCCACCAGTTTCTCTAAATAAAGTTTTATTGGAACATGGCCCTGCACACTTGCTTGCGTGTTGGCCATGGCCGCAGAGAGCTCAGGGCCCACTGTCCTAAAATAGCAACTACAGTGGGGCCTTGACTTAGGAGTTTAATTCGTTCTGAGACCGAGCTCATTAAGGAGCTCTTTAAGGAGCTCATTAACTCAAATTACTCTGTCAACTCAATGCAAAAAAAATCGGCCGAGAGACAGCTGGTATCTCAAAAAACTCGTTAGTCGGGACACTCGTAAGTCAAGGCCCCACTGGCCCTTTGCAACCGAAGTTTGCTGACTTCCGGTCTGACTTCCAAGTTGTTTTGTTTTTTGTTAATCTTCACCAGAGGATATATATATATGTTTTTTAAAATATATTTTTATTTCAGAGAAGAAGGAAGAGGGAGAGAGAGAAACATCAATGATGAGAGAGAATCACTGATTGGCTGCCTTCTGCTCGCTCCCCACTGGGGATTGAGCCCGCAACCTGGGCATGTGCCCTTGACCGGAATCGAACCTGGGACCCTTTAGTCCGCAGGTCGACGCTCCATCCACTGAGCCACACCGGCCAGGGCCAGACGATATTTTTTACATTTTTTTTTTTTTTTAGAGAGAGTGAAAATGAGAGTGGGGAGGAGGGGAGAGAGAAACATTGATGAGAGAGAGACACATAGATTTGTTGCCTCTCACGTGTGACCAAGGCTGGGGATCAAACCTGCAGGCCAGGTACGTGCCCTTGACCGGGAATCCAACCTGTGACCCTCTGATTCGTGGGCTGACACTAACCATTGAACACACCGGCCAGGGCTGACTTTCTCACATTTTTAGCTTTGGCCCCGGTCGGCACACCGTGGGTTCATTAGTTCACTTCCTCCATCTCCATCTATCTGCTCATTCATGGGCTCCACCCATTCATTCACCCCATGCGGCCATAATCGGGAGGCGGCACAGCCAACGTTGAGGACTCAGACCTCCCGCCCAGGGCCCGTTCTCCACGGCCCAGGCACCCTCTCTGAGCTGCCCGCCTCCCCTCCCCCCTCCGCAGCCGAAGGTGGTCTGGATGAAGAACAAGATGGAAATCAGGGAGGACCCCAAGTACCTGATGACCAACTACCAGGGGATCCTGACGCTGAACATCCGCCGCCCGTCCCCCTTCGACGGGGGGACCTACACCTGCCGCGCGTTCAACGAGCTGGGGGAGGCGCTGGCCGAGTGCAAGCTGGAGGTCCGAGGTGAGAGGCGGCCCCTCACCTGCTGCCCACGCTCTTGCCCTTTGCAAAGCTACGGGAGTCAGACCCACCGGAGGCCGCCCGGGGCATCGAGGGCGGGGCGGGGGCACCGGACCAGCCTGGGTAGTGTCCCAGGGGAGTTGAAGGACAAGAAAGAAGCGAGTGAGGAGAGCTTAGCAAGGGACCGCTGAGGCCCCCAGTGGGAGGCGTGCAGACACAAACATGGGTTACGGCAGAGGCCCCGGGGCTGTGGGAGCCCAGAAACACGCCTCCCTCCTGCACAGACTGCCCCAGGCTGTGCCCCCCTCGGCCACAGCCCCAGCTGTGGCAGCCACCCCACCTCCGTGTCTCTCTCCAGCCCACCCTACACAGGGCCCCCGGGACACTCTGTCCAGGGGTGACCTGCCCTCCAGGGGCTCCCCAGCAGCCCAGGCGCCCCTCAGCCTGGAGTCATGGTCCTGCATCTGACCCTGCCCCCCGCCCCTCTCCGGCCTCATGTACCCCGTTTTCCTCCACGCCGTTCTGGCCGAACTGAGCTGTTGGCAGTAGGTCAGACCAGCCGTGCTTCCTCCTGGCCCTGGGCCTTTGCACGTGCCATTCCCTCCGCCCAGAACATGCTTCCTCGTCCCCCGCCCCATAGTCTATGTGGGGAGCCTGCTATCCAGGTCCCTCCCCGACTGGGACTTCCCCTGGCCCGGATGACAGCCCGGCAGATGGAAGGGACCCTCCACAAGGGCTGAGACCTCAGTCACGCCCCCAGGCCGCCGTCCACTTTATCAGCTGTTCATCAGCTCAGAAAGACCCCCATCCAGGGTTCTGGGGTCAGCCTGTTGCCAGCCGCTGCTCAGAAATCCCTGCTCAGATAGCCGGTCCCAGTTTGGGGTTCAAAGCTGCAGCCCTGGCCCCCGGGTGGCACCGGCAGAGATGAGGGTGGGGAGCCGGGCGGTGAAGGGGAGACAGCTCCTCCTGCTGGCCAAGCGAGTCCAGCAGGCGGCGGGGCCCGGCAGGGCGCTGGCATAGGGGAAGCGGGGTCCCTGCGTCCCCCGCAGCCACCCCCTCTCCTCTCGCCCCCCCAGTGCCGCAGTGAGCTCCCCACGCCCGGATCGCGGCTGCTGAGCCTGAGCGGAATCCCCCACCCCCGACAGCGGCACCTTGCAGGAGCTGTCACTGAGCCCAGAAGATAACAATCTTGTCCGGAGACACACGTGTCTGTCCTTCTTGATCCGTAGCCCTGCCTTCCCCCCGGGTCAGGGGCTGGGGGGGGGGCGGGGGGGACAGCCAGGCCGCAGTGGCCGCCACCCTAAGACAACCCCTTGATGAAACAGACCACTCGGAGGCCGCCATCCAGAAACAACTACTTTAATGGGGGCAAGCACATTGCTATGGCAACTACGGAGCGTCAGGGGCGGACCCAAGACGCCCTCTTAGAGGGGCTCCCATCGGTGGGGGCCGGGCGGAAAAGAGTCGGGGAGGAGCCCAAGGCCAGGCCGGGAAGGCTCCCTGGTGAGGGGGCCGCGGGGGAAATGGGGCGCTAGGTCTCCGGGGCGGCTCCCCAAGGAGCCGGACACGGTGCGAGGATGCGTGGGAGACCACGGAATGGGGGGACATCGGCCAGACTGCTCCTGACCGCGTTGTTGGTTCTGAAGTGGCTGATCCTTATTCACTTTAATCATCCATGTGTCTGGCCCCACGTGGGGAAGCTTGATCTCTGGTCCTCTGGGGACGCCAGAGCGTGTTGGGGGACTCGGGGTCCCCGCGGTAGGAGGCCTGTGGGTTCAGCCTCGCTCCCCTGCCTCGCACCTGCGGACAGAGTCTGTCTTAGAGGCCGCGGCTGCAGATGTAGCTGCATTTGGGGCGGGGGGGACCCTGTACTTACTGGGGAGGCGGGGAGCGAGGACTCCAGAGGAAGGGGCCCTACGGGCTCCAGTGGCCCCACCTTCAAGGAGGGGGGCATCTCCCCTCCTCAGGCCTACGGGGACCTGGGTGTCGGGCCTGGCTGGCTCCACCCTTCAGGCCCGGGCATTCCCTCGCCAGATGCCCCTATGGAGAGAGGCTGGAAGGGGAGACACCCAGTTAGGGAACTGCAGCCACCTTAGCTGGCCCCCACGGCCATGACACCCGCCCTGCCTAGTCCCTGCTGCCCTTCATCATGGACTTCACACCCTCTGTCCAGCCCTGTCACTGCCTCGGTCAGACCCAGGCATCCGGGCCCCCAGCCCCCCCTCCCTCAGACCCAGGCATCCGGGCCCCCAGCCCCTCCTCCCTCAGACCCAGGAGTCCAGGCCCCCAGCCCTCCTCCCTCAGACCCAGGAGCCCAGGCCCCCAGGCCCTCCTCCCTCAGACCCAGGGGTCTAGGCCCCCAGCCCCTCCTCCCTCAGACCCAGGAGCCCAGGCCCCCGGCCCCCCCTCCCTCAGACCCAGGAGTCTAGCCCATTTTCCACCCCACCCTCCACCCTCCGCCCTCCTCTAAGCCCCATCCCTCCTGTCCTCCCTTTCAGTCTGATACTCCTCCTCCTCTTCATCTTCCTCTCCATCCTTCTCCTGGCTACTCAGGGCCGAGTAGAAGCGCAGGCAGTAGAGCAGCTGCACCCACTGGCCGAACTCGAAGTCACAGGTCCTGGGCGGACCCTGCAGCTGCAGGTAGAAGGTGCGGCCATTGTGCAACTTGACCTTGAGCTGCCTGCGGCTCTTGTCGTGGACGAAGAGCTGGACAAACTGCAAGGGTATCATCCTGGCGGGCAGAAGGGGCGCCTCAGGTCCTGCCTTCCCCGGCCGCCCCCTCCCCGCCGCCAGCCGGCACCCTCGGAGTCGGGGTTGCCCACCTGGCCGCCCCTTCTCTCCCCGGAGGGAGTCCTTTCCACTCTCTCTGCCGCTTGAATCTTCTCCCTCCCCTCCTGGCACCCACAAGGCACACGTGTGCCTCCCGCTGGCCAGTCCTCTCTCCTGAACCCCTGAGTTGAATAGACACCCGCCTACTTGAAATCCAGTTCCATTTGGATGTGGCCTCGGCAGCTGACACAGAAAATGCCCAGCCACCACATTTCTGACCTCATCCCCACCCCAAACCCGCTCCTCTCCATCCTCCGGTTTTAACTGCATCCACTTGCTCGGCCAGGAACCCGGAGTTGCTCCTGACTTTCCCTCTCACACCCTCATCCAGTCCAGCTGCCCCCCGCCCCCCCCCAATCCTGATGGCCCTGCCCTTAAAATCATCCATAATCCTGCCACTTCCAACCCCCAGCGCCTCCAACAGGGCCAGCCAGCCCCAGTCTGTCCCCCACGCGGCCGCCGGAGGGAACCGGTTGACACCTGAGTTGGCCCAGGTCCCTCCGGTGGCTCAGAGTAAAAGCCAAGTCCTCAGCTCGGCCAGGACGCCCTGCCACGGTCGGTCTGCCCCTTTTGTCTCCCCTCTCTGCCCTCACCTCCCGCCTACCTCCCTGGCTCACTCCGCTCCAGCCACACTGGCCTCCGCGCTGTTCCCTTAACCAGCCGGGCTCGGTCCTGCCTCAGGACCTTTGCACAGGCGGTTCCCTCTGCCTGAAGTCTTGCTCCAGCCACCCCCGTGGCTTGGCCCCCTCATCTCTCTCAGGGAAGTCTGTTTGCAATCCTGGGCCTATTTGCAGCCATGTCCAGGCTTGCAGATCTCCGCATGGTCCCCTCTCTGGGCCCCCATTCAGCTCCACAGACCTTTTATCCCGTCGGACAAACTGCCATCTATTCTGTCTGCCTGCCCAGTAGAAGGTGAGCTGGAGGGCAGAGATTTGGGGCTGATTTTGTCACTGCTGCTTCCCTAGCACCCCGAGTGACAAGAAGTACTGTGGGTGGAGACTTGTTGAGTATTTGAAGAAATGAATTGCTCTGCCTCCAGCCTGATTCAAGGCCCCAGGCAGAGGAGAGAACAATCCAGAGAGGGTGGGTAAGCTGGCCTAGGTCACACAGTGGGATCTGTATTCTTAATCACAACCATTAGGGAGCCACAGAGGCCCCCTCTGGCCCAGCAAGCCTACCTCTAGGACTTGGTCTTACGCCCTCCTACCCGGGCACATGGATGTCCCCTGCCTGCCACACTGGCTGTAACCCCAAGACACCAGACACCACCTCAGAGGGGGACGATCTATGATTATATTCTCAAGATGGAAGAACAGCTGCTGGCATTGACAGAGAGCTTACTCTGTGCCAGGCACCAATATCCTAAGCACTTTTACTCAGTTTACCCGCCCCCCCCCCCAGCAGCCCTGGATGGGGGCTCTCCCCTCATCCCCATGTTCCAGATGAGGAAACCGAGGCACGGACAGGTAGGGAACTTAGGCCAAAGCTAGTGAAAAGAGGGGAAGCCAGGATTTGAACCCAGGTCATCCGAGGGCGGCCTTTTGCTTAAGGATGTTCTCTAGAATAGCAAGAATACCCCCACTCCCTCCCCCCCAAAAAACCACAAAGAGTGGTGCCCGAGGGCCCAGAGTCTGTTCAGTCGTGTATGCCCACAAGGGGACCTGGTAGCTGCACTCACGTGGATTTGAAATGGGTATTCACATCCTGCTGACGGAGTGAGTGGAGGGAAAAGTGGCCTCTAGAAGGTGCCTGCAACTGTTAAAGGGCCAACACACACTAGATGTCCATCAGAAGTGGTGCAGTGAGCCCTGACTGGTTTGGCTCAGTGGATAGAGCGTCGGCCTGCGGACTCAAGGGTCCCAGGTTCGATTCCCGTCAAGGGCATGTACCTGGGTTGGGGGTGTGCAGGAGGCAGCTGATGGATTTTTTTACAGAGAGAAAGGGAGAGGGATAGAAAACTCTCTATCCCTCTCCCTTCCTCTCTGTAAAAAAATCAATAAATTATATTTTTTTAAAAAAAGTGTTCCAGAGTAACTCCGGCTGTAAACTGGTCAGCAGGGAGGGGCCAGGGTGAGCCTTGAGCCTGAGTTTGCAGAGCAAGCTCAATGCTTTGACGTGGATGGTATGTTTATTTGGGGGCGGCGGGGGGGGGGGGAGGGTGCTAAAGGAGATTATGGGGGTCAAAGCCTTCCCGCTGTGCCACCCTGGGCATCCTTCCCACTGCAGGTCACGGCTCAGTGAGCAGGGAGATCAACTGGTGGAATATAATTAGCACCGAAAAGAAAAGGAATGTTGTAGAGAAGGCCAGGCCACCATAAGACGCCTGGATACCGCTTTGTGGAACGTTTTAAATTCAGAGACAGGGCCAAAACCGGTTTGGCTCAGTGGATAGAGCATCGGCCTGCGGACTGAAAGGTCCCAGGTTCGATTCCGGTCAAGGGCATGTACCTGGGTTACGGGCGCATCCCCAGTGGAAGATGTGCAGGAGGCAGCTGATCGATGTTTCTCTCTCATTGATGTTTCTAACACTCTATCTCTCTCCCTTCCTCTCTGTAAAAAATCGATAAAATATATTTTAAAAAAAATAAACTCAGAGACAGGGATATCTAAAGGCTGAGACACCTTTAGTTCAAGTCAGAATCAGATTCTGCCGCCAAGTGAACTACAAAAAAGTCAGAGCCGCCCGGCCGGTGTGGCTCAGTGGTTGAGCATCGACCCATGAACTGGGAGGTCACCGTCTAATTCCAGGTCAGGGCACATGCCCAGGTCTTGGGCTTGATCCCCAGTAGGGGGCGCACAGGAGGGAGTCGGTCGATGTTTCTCTCATCATTGATGTTGCTCTCTCTCCCTCGCCCTTCCTCTCTCTCTAAAATAAATAAAACATTTTTTTTTAAAGTCAAAGCCACTGGCAGAACACTTCTCTAAATACACGATACCCATGGGCATGTTTGGGTATTTGCGGCTGGAGTTGGACGCAGGAGCCTAGGATGGGGAAACGTGTATCTTGTGTTGTGTGTTTTTATACTTTGGAGTCGAATCTGCATTATGTTTCCCGAGGAAAACCAGAGACCTGAAGGGGCAGTGCGCAGCGGGACACAGGTCGCCATTGTGAGGAGCCCAAGGTTCCGATTCCACCCCTGACCCATTGTGAGGCCCTGGGCCGGCGGCTCCCCTCTCTGGGCCCCGCTTCTCTCTCTGGAGGATGGGGCTAAAGGGCCCCCCCCCCATAAGAATATGGTGTCATGCCGAAACCGGTTTGGCTCAGTGGATAGAGCGTCGGCCTGCGGACTCAAGGGTCCCAGGTTTGATTCCGGTCAAGGGCATGTACCTGGGTTGCGGGCACATCCCCAATAGGAGATGTGCAGGAGGCAGCTGATCGATGTTTCTAACTATCTCTCTCCCTTCCTCTCTGTAAAAAATCAATAAAATATATTTAAAAAAAAAAAAGAATATGATGTCAGAGAGGAGACGAGATGAGTGGCCCAGGGGGTGCTTGGCATGCAGTGGGCCTAGTGGCAGGTCATCCTCTTGACCCCTGCCAGGCTGTGGCTGAGGACCGCTCCCCCTGGTGGCTAACTATCCCTGATTTCTGGCCCCTGTGGACGGCCCTGTCCTGGTTCTTCTGGGGGCGGCAGCCCAGAGAGGGCTGGTAGCCCTCGGGTCATCTGGGCGCGAGGAGGGGCTGCAGGGAGCCCAGGGTGCCCTGAGCTGGGGAAGGAGGGCTGGGCTGGGCTGGGGTGGGGCAGTCACCCATAGAGCTGCAGGTGTCCGTCCTCCTTGGCGGGGCCCGCCAGCAGCAACAGGTCTGGGAGTTGCTGGGCCGGACTGGAGGCCGCCAATCCCATGGTTACCTTGTTGGCAACGTCTCCTAACCGGGTCACCTGCGGCGGGGGACAAGGGTTAGAAGCTGGATAGATGGTGGGGTGTGTGCGTGTGTGCAGAATTGGGGAGGGATCAGAGGTCAAGAAGGAGTAAGGTTCATGAACCTAGTGACTGAAACACCAAGACGGGGGGCAGATGACCTTGAGGTCAAAAGTCATAAGGTGTTAAGTCAGGGAAACCGCAAGGGAGTCAGAGGCCAGGTTTCATAGAGAAGCTGAAGGTCTGCAGGTTTGGGGAAAGGGGTCGGTCAGGAATTCCAGGAGGTGGACGCTATGGGGGAGTTGTCAGAAGCGGGGAGAGCCGGGGATCCCCAAGTCAGGAGCGCGGGCGGGGGGGGGGGGGGCTCAGGCGGTCCTGGGGCTTCACACCTGCACGAAATTGCTCTCAAAGATGGAGAAATCCCGTAGCTGATCGAACTCCCCGCTCTGGAGGAGGCGTTGGAGCTGTCCAGGCCAGCCTGTGGGACAAGCTGAAACGAGGGTGTGTTTTAGGGGGTCCAGTTCGGGGGTGTCTATTCCAGGAGGCTGAGCGTTGGGGGTACCGGCTGTCGGTCTCCAATCGCCGGCCCCATCCCTCACCTGGCCCCGCCCCTGAGGCGTGGCTCCACCCCTCACCTGCCATACAACCCACCTGGTCCCACTACATCGGCTCCGGCTCCATCGAGGGCCGTCTCGAGCTCTAGTCTCTGCTTCATCATCGGAGGGAGGAAGCGAGGAAAATAAACGGGGGGGAAAAAACGGAGGGCGTGGCCACGGAGTGTGACGTCACAACGCAGCGGACCGGGAGACGCTAGTGATTGTGCCGTCACCCAAGGGGCGGAGCCAGCCCAGTGACGTCATGCCCCGGTAAGGGGCGGGCACTAGTGCGCAGACGCGAGGAGCCGGCGCAGGCGCACGCGGGCGGGATGCGGTCCGTTCCTCCCAGAGTGCTCCGCGGCGCTCGGCGCACTCTGGCCCGTGGGCTGGTGGGAAGGGGCCAAAATGGCGGCGGCCGGCGCCAGGGCCACTCGGCTGCTTCTGCTCTTGCTGATGGCGGCCGCAGCCCCCAGCCGCGCGCGGGGCAGTGGTTGCCGGTCCGGGGCCGCTGCGCGGGGGGTGAGTACAGACGTCGGGCCGCTAAAATGAAAATGGGGTGGAGGGCTCTAGCGTGATTGGAGGGGGGCAGGGTGTGTGTGTGTGTGTGTGTGTGTGTGTGTGTGTGTGTGCTGTTGCATGCATATGCATGAGGGGGCGGGACTTGATCCGGGGCCGCTGCGCGGGGGTGAGTACAGACGTCGGGCCGCTAAAATGAAAATGGGGTGGAGGGCTCTAGCGTGATTGGAGGGGGCAGAGGGGGGTGTGTGTGTGTGTGTGTGTGTGTGTGTGTGTGTGCTGTTGCATGCATATGCATGAGGGGGGCGGGACTTGATCTGGGGTTAAAATCTGGACCGGAGGTTGCACAGGTGCGAGAGTGGCAGATGCAGCAGAGTTAGGAGAAATTTGGAGATTTGGAGAAAAGGAGGGCGTGGATTCCTCCTTTTTGGGGGCAGTTAAGGCTACTTGGATAGTATTAGCTTGGAAAGGAAGCGCAGGTGCCTTTTAACTCAGGCATATTAATGATACTGGGCGTGAGAGTGACCCGAGCGGGTAGTTGCCTTGGAAACGAGGTTAGCGTGCTTGCAGGCTCTGGTTGTCTGGGGACCGCCCAGATCCTGAATTTTCATGAAATGGGCGGTGGAGCCGTGGGCAAGCGTCAGTGTTTGGATATGAGTGTGACAATAAGGCTCCTCTCTCAGGATGCCGGTCTGCCCGGGGTCAGGGCGAGGGCTCTGTTGGTCCTCACTTGGGGTCCTCTGTCCGCAGGCCGGGGTGGAAGGTCGAGACGAGGCCTGTGGCACCGTGGGGCTGCTGCTGGAGCACTCGTTTGAGATCGGTGAGTCCAGCAGTGTCCTCGCCTGAACGCTTCCCCAGCGCCCCGTGAAGTCGGGAACCTTCGTTTGGGTGCTGTGCAGTGTGAGACACCCTCCCTTCACGAACAGCCTTGCTCCTGAGAGGGTGTTTGCATTGCCTAGGGGAGGGGGGGGGTAGGGAGGGTGGGGGGAGGGGGGGATGTGTGTGGGGAGGGCACTAGAATAGAAACTATGCCTTTAACTATAAGGCAAATCCAATGCAGCAGCTGTGATAACCTCAGAGAGCGCTTCTCTGACCCATTCGTTGCCTGCGCCCTGCACTAGTGGTTGGATGCTCTGCGTGTACCAACTCCAACATCCTCACAACAGTCATGCAAGGGAGTAGGTATGAGGGATGGCCCCATTTTTCAGAAGAGGAAACTGAGGCACAGAGGGGCACCACACGCCATGGCCCAGCCTACACAGCCTTGATTCAGATGCCCCCAGAGCACAGACGTCAGTGTGGCCCAGGGGTTAATAATCCAGCCTGGGAAGCAGCTCCCCATGTAACATCCAGGATGTGGGCCCGGGTGGCACCAAGTGCTGGCCCCTGCAGCTTACAAAGGCCTTGATCTCTAGCTGACGCTGCCCGTCGCCCCCACACTCCCCCACCATTGACCGCCCCCCCCCACCCCCCTCTAGCTGCCTTCCCTCCCTGGCTCTGCTCACTCAGTACATTTTTATAACAGTTTCCTCTTGCAGCATCGGCTTGTTTTAAGCTTTGATTAAAAATAACAATAATAACAATAATAATAATAATCCAGCCTGGGGCCCCAGACTCTGGGGGGCACTTGTTATAAACACTGAAGCTGGGCCTCTTAGACCTGGGTCTGACCCTGGTGTCTTCCTGAGAAAGCCAGGCTGATTGTGATGGCCCGGTGGGAGGGTTGTGGGGTGGGGGGAACTCTTGGGCCCTGTGTTTTGCTGCTGGGCAAACAGGCTCAGAGCAATTATGTGAATGTCCCTGGTTCGCCTGGCAAGGCAGGAGGGCTTAGGAGCTGTGGGGTTCGGGCGTCTGCCCTGCTCTGTGAGGATGTGGTGGGGTGTCCCTCACCTGCAGGTGGGAAATGGGGCCCAGGTTGGGGAAGTGCAAGGGTTGAGGGGTGCTATGGGGGGTGCTCGCTGAGCCCCGGCTCCCACAGATGACAGTGCCCACTTCCGGAAGCGCGGCTCCATACTCTGGAACCAGCAGGACAGCACCTTGTCCCTGTCGCAGCGGCAGCTCAACGAGGAGGAGCGGGGCCGACTCCGGGTGAGGCGGGGACTGGGGCCCGGCGGGCAGGGGGGACACCTGTGCCCTAGCCCAGTGATGGCGAACCTATGACACACGTGTCAGAGGTGACACTCGAACTCAGATTTTTGGTTGATTTTTCTTTGTTAAATGGCATTTAAATATATAAAATAAATATCAAAAATATCTTTGTTTTACTATGGTTGCGAATATCAAAAAATTTCTATATGTGACACGGCACCAGAGTTAAGTTAGGGGTTTTCAAAATGCTGACACGCCAGCTCAAAAGGTTCGCCGTCACTGCCCTAGAGTGTGGCATGCATGCCTCAGGGCCCTGGCCCGTGCTGCCCCTCTGCCCAGCACACCTTCTCCTATGCCAGTTTTTTTACAAAACATATTTTTATTGATTTCAGAGAGGAAGGGAGAGAGAGAGAGATAGAAGCATCAACGATGAGAGAGAATCATTGATCGGCTGCCTCATGCATGCCCCATACTGGGGATCAAGCCCACAACCCGGGACCCTTCAGTCCGCAGGCCCATGCTCTATCCACTGAGCCAAACCAGCCAGGGCTCCTCCATCAGTATCGCACAACCAGTTCTTCCTACCCTTCCCGATTCAGCCAGGACCAGCCAGGCGTTAGGACGAGGTTTGCTTTTGAGGAGCAAGCTCCCCACAGGGGCCATGATGGGACGAGAGAACGTTACTTCTGTAGCCCGCGCTCCACGGCCTCCTCCAGGGCTGGACTCCCGGCCCGCTCGGTCCTCCCCAAGGAGGTGTAGGGTTCCTGGGGCTCCAGGGAACAAGGGAGAGGAGGGGGAAGAGGGGCTGAGGGAACAGCCATGTTTCAGGGAAACTGGCAAAAGCGACCACCGTCCACGTCATCCCCGTGGGCAGATGAAGCTTCAGGGGCCTGGCCTCACCCACGGCAGGGCATCCCAGTGGGAAGATCCGGGGCCTCCTCCGCGTGGCGGCCGGGAGTGGGCGGGACTGTGGGGGGCCTTCCTGGCTGCGAGGGGTGGGGGGTGGGGGTCTAGGCTTGGCAGGTCCTGGCATCGTCCCCCTCACCGCCGCCTCTGCCCGCCCTGCAGGACGTGGCAGCCCTCAACGGCCTGTACCGGGTCCGGGTTCCGAGGCGGCCTGGCGCCCCTGACGGCCCAGAAGCTGGCGGCTACGTCTCCTCCTTCGTCCCCGCGGTGAGTCAGGGACGAGGACTGGCCTCCGTCCTTGCTCTTCCCACCCGTCCGGCCGGCTGCCACCATTTGGGCCCGGTGTTTATGGACGGGGAGGACTTGGCCTTGTCCTCGAGGCCTCCCAGCCGCGTCCATGCGGTGGGTTCTCTGAGCGGCAGCGCAGGACGGTGGCCTGGGCTTGTGCCCCAGGGGCAGGCGGCCACGGAAGCTTGGAAGATGCTGCTGGGGCGGTGGGCGGGGCCGGGGGCGGTGGCTGGGGCGGTGGGCGGGGCCGGAGGCTGGGGTGGTGGGTGGGGCCGTGGGCGGGACCGGAGGCGGTGGGCGGGGCCGGAGGCGGTGGCTGGGGCGGTGGGCGGGGCCGGGGGCGGTGGCTGGGGCGGTGGCTGGGGCGGTGGGCGGGGCCGGAGGCGGTGGGCGGGGCGGTGGGCGGGGCCGGAGGCGGTGGCTGGGGCGGTGGGCGGGGCCGGGGGCTGGGGCGGTGGGCGGGGCGGTGGGCGGGGGCGGGCATCCCAGTGCCCGCCAGGCCTGGGCAACAGCCCCTGCTCGCCTCCTCTCCCCTCCTCCCGGCAGTGCTCCCTGGTGGAGTCGCACCTCTCGGATCAGCTGACGCTGCACGTGGATGTGGCCGGCAACGTGGTGGGCCTGTCGGTGGTGACGCACCCCGGGGGCTGCCGGGGCCAGGAGGTGGAGGACGTGGACCTGGAGCTGTTCAACACGTCTGTGCAGCTGCAGCCGCCGGTCACGGCCCCAGGGTGAGGGCAGGACGGGTACCCAGCCCCGCCGGCTTGGGGGTGGCTGACTCGCCCCTCACCCGTCTCCTCCTCCACCTCCTCCTCCACCCCCGCAGCCCGGAGACGGCGGCCTTCATCGAGCGCCTGGAGATGGAGCAGGCCCAGAAGGCCAAGAACCCGCAGGAGCAGAAGTCCTTTTTCGCCAAATATGTGAGTGGGGTTCCGTCTGCCCTGCCCCCTCCTGACAAGCCCCGCTCCCGCCCTGCGCCTCCTCCTCCCGGCCCCTCGTGCGGCCTCGGGCCTCCGTGCGTGTCCCCCTGGCCCTGGGCTGAGCCTAGGCCTCCGTGAGGGCAGGCGCCCAGGCTCAGTGCGTGGCCGGCTCGGAGCTGGTGGTGCGGCCCTGGCCCCGGGTGGGGGCAGCCTGGTAGAGGCAGCGTCAGAACAGAGGCCAGTGGAGAAGGGGTGCGGGCAGCCCCAGGAGGAGCTGGGACGAGAGTCCAGTGGAGAGGACGCAGCCTGGGCCGGGCCGTGGCCAGGGCTGTGAGGCTGGAGATGGGGTGGCAGGTTTCAGAGGAACAGGGTGGCTTGGAAGGAGGGGCTGGTGGGGTCCCCCAGGTCCAGGTGCAGGCGGTTCTGGGCAGGAGTATTTGGGTGGCAGTGCTCTGGGCCAGGTGCCCGAGGCCGGGCTGGAGCTGAGGAGGGGCCAGGCCTGCGCTGCCAGAGAAGCCCCGAGGCCCAGGGTCCCGGGACCTGGGGGTGCTGGCTGAGGGGGTGGGCCCGCCAGGGGTCTGGCCGGGGCTGCGGTTGGGAGGATGCTGAGCCCTGCGTGTGGGCGCCATGCCTGCAGGGCCTGAGGATAGCCCAGCCTGGGATTGTGAGGAAACAGGCCCAGAGAGTCCGAGAGCTTGCCTTCCTGGCTGCCCTCCCGAGGGCTGCAGGACCCACGGCCACCACTGGCCCTGACCCGCGCCCCTCCCTCCTCAGTGGCACCTCATCCTGGGGGGGGCCGTGTTGCTCACAGCCCTGCGTCCGGCCGCCCCGGGGCCCGCGCCGTCTCCGCAGGAGGCCTGAGTCTGGAGGCCTGAGTGAGGACCCAGCCCCCCGCCTCTGCCCACCGTGCACCCCTGCCCTCCCGACCCGACCTGACCTGTAGTGACGTAGGGGACCTGGGCCCTCTCCTCACGCGGCCTCCCCTCACGCCAGCCCCCCCCCTTCCCCGCCCTGGGGGATGCTGCTCGCACTCACCTCCTCTCTCTCTCTCTCTCTCTCTCTCTCTCTCTCTCTCTCTCTCTGTCCGCCGCCCGTCCCGTCCTGTCCGCCCACAGTGGATGTACATCATTCCTGTCGTCCTGTTCCTCATGATGTCGGGAGCGCCGGATGCCGGTGGCCAGGGCGGCGGTGGGGGTGGGGGTGGCGGAGGGGGCAGTGGCCGGTGAGGGGCGCGGGGCTTCCTTCCTGCCCAGAGAGTCGGGCCTTGCTCATCCCAAAAGGCTTCGCGGGCCCCTCCCCCGGAGCCTCTCCCGGGGGTCCCTGTGTTCCTGCCTGGAGGGCAGTGGGGTTCTTGGCCCTGCTGCCCCCTGCCTGCCCCCGTGGCCGTAAGGCTTCCCTCTGACCCCGTGTCCGTCACCCCCAGCGCCCCGAGCCCTGCAGTCCGGGAGCTCCCCAGCTCCGCGCCTTTGTTCTCACCCTGGCTCCGGCTGGGCTCCATGGCCCCTACCTCATTGGCTACACGCCTGCCCCTCTGTCCCGAGGACAGCAGGCCGGGCTGGTGTGGGCGTGGGCTCCACTCCTCCCTGGCCCTGCCCTCAGGCCTGCTCTGCCCCTTTTCCGCCCAGGATGCCAGGCCCCATGTCTACGTCAGCACAGAGCAGACGGCTTCCGTGTGCGCAGGCCCGGCCGTCACTCCCGCTGCCGGCTGCCTTCCCTGGGCCGCGGGAGAGGACGCTGGGCCTCTGCCTTTACACCCTTCCCCAAGCTTATCTAGTTAAAACCATTGAGAATGTACTGAAATATATGAAGTTTTGACAGTTACCACTTCCAGCAGCCAAGTGCACTGTGGACTTGGCTCCCGGTGCACGTGTGTGTACGTGTGTAGCATTGCTGAATCTCCGTGTCCACGCTGTGAGTTATGCGAAACCCCAGGAGATGGCCCTCGTGTTGTGGCTGCAGGACGCTCCTCCGCGCTGTGTCCTGATTAAACTGGTCCCCAGTGCTCACTGTCTCGCTCGCTTCCCGCCTCCTGTGGCTGTAACAGCCCCACAGTGACTCGTGGCCACCCCTGTGTGTTTGTTTCCTGGGGACGCGTGGCTGGAAGTGGGGTCACTGGCAGCTTAGAGGCCTTTTCATGAGCAGGGGAGGCATGGGGCGGGAAGGTGTCCCCCCTCACTTTTACCCCTTGGTTTTCCTCCTGGAGATTGATGAGCACAGGCCAGTGGGGGTGCTGTTGATCTCCCCGCTGGTCACAGAATCAGCTCCACACGCGCCTGCCACTGGCTTCGCTCCGGCGGACTTCCTGGCCGGTGCCCAGAGGGGCCTGGCCCCTGTGCTCCCCAAAGGGCGCCCCTGAGCTCAGCTAACCAGGGACATGCAGGTGTAACTAAGATAAAACCCTGTGCCCCAGCTGGTGTGTTCAGTGGTTAGAGCATTGGCCTGCACCCTGAAGGGTCTTGGGTTTGATTCCCAGTCAAGGGCCACATACCTGGGTTGCGGGTTTGATCCTGGCCCTGGTCGGGGCGAATGCGGAGGCAGCTGATCAATGTGTCTCATATTGATGATTCCCCTTCCCCCTTCCTCCCATTATCTAAAAATCGGTGGGAGAATGATCCTCAGGTGAGGACTAACAGAAAAACACACAGCCCCGGACCGGAAGGCTGGGCGGGTGGCCATTGCCGCCGGATCCATGTCGCCGAGCTGCCTCCAGTCCCCTTCCCACAGCCTCGGACTCTCAGAATGAGGCAGAGCGAGGTGGCACTGGATTGTCTGGGAACCTGGCCTCTGCTCAGTGGCGTTTACGTCTGAAGTCCTCTTGGGAGTCGCCTGGTGTTGCCGACCCGTTTTCTGAGGCCCTTGGACGGCCAGCTGAGGCCCTTCCCTCGACCCCTCTTCCTCCACAGGCAGCCACCTGCCCTGCATGGTGACAGGTGGCCTTGGGGGCCCAAGGGTCCCACCCTCCCATTTCCTCAGTGTCTGTGTGACACACCTGTCAGCATTGGGGCTATTTCACCAGTTTGGTTTTTTAATATGTTTTTTATTGGTTTAAGAGAGGAAGGGAGAGATAGAAACATCCATGATGAGAGAGGATCATTGATGGGCTGCCTCCTGCACGCCCCACACTGGGGATCCAGCCTGCAACCCAGGCATGTGCCCTGACCGGGAGTCGAACTAGCAGCCTCTCTGATGGAATGACGCCCGACCAGCGAGCGCACTGGGCAGGGCTCGTCTTTTTTTTTTTTTTTAATATATTTTATTGATTTTTCTCAGAGAAGAAAGGAGAGGGATAAAGAGTTAGAAACATCAATGAGAGAGAAACATCGATCAGCTGCCTCCTGCACACCTCCTACTGGGGATGTACCTGCAACCAAGGTACATGCCCTTGACCGGAATTGAGCCTGGGACCCTTCAGTCCGCAGACCAATGATCTACCCACTGAGGCACACCGGCCAGGGCTCGTCATTTTTTAGTGGACTGCAGTTTGAGAATTTAACTCCCCTCTTGTCCTCTAAGCCTGTCGATCGCTCTCAAGTGGCCACAGTTCTGGTGTGGAATGTTCTAGTCCTTGTCTGAGCAGTCTGGCTCCCTGGGCTCTGTCCTTACTAAACTTCTGCTTCTTTTCTGACCCTGGAGTGTGCGCTCCTGGCTCCGTTTATTGGCCAGGGTATCTGGGGGCTCAGCATGAACCTCAGAAGTTACAGAAGGGTCCACAGCAAAGAGCCTTCTCCCCGGCCAACACTGCCCCCCCCCCCACCCCCCGGCCGTCCGGGCACTGTTCTGGAGGGATTCTCCATAGACAGCCCATCGTGTGCGTCAATAGTTTTGCAAAGTGTGTTGCTTTCATTCCCCCTCCCCCCGGACATCAGTTGGAGAGGTTTCCATCTCTGACATAAAGTGCATCCTCAGCCCGGCCTGTGTGGCTCAGTGGTTGCGTGTGGACCTATGAACCAGGAGATCATGGTTTGATTCCTGGCGAGGGCACTTGCCCGGGGTTCGGGCGTGGTCCCCAGTGTGGGGCGTGCAGGAGGCAGCCAATCAATGATTCTCATCACTGACTTTCTCTCTCCCCCTCTCCCCCTCTCCCTTCCTCTCTGAACTCAATAAAAATCTATTAAGAATGAAATGAAGTGGGTCCTCACTTGTGGACTGGCTCACGCAGATTTCTTGGGGCCCATCAGCGGCCCTTTGGGTTTCCTGCGGGAATCCCCAGGTACCTGCGTGGCTTTGCTCCTGCGTGTAGGTGCAGCCGCACTGCCGGGTGGGGACTTACTGGGGCGTCAGTCCCCACCCAGCCCCGCTGAGGTTCCAAACAGCACCTCTTCCTGGGTGATGCCCAAACCCGCCTCCCGCCCAGACCCTGCTGGTCTCCGGACCCACAGCTGCTGCCCTGGACGTGCCTCAGGCACCACCGAGGAAGCCGGTGCCACCGTCGCCCATCAGCACTGCTGGGGGCCTTCATTCCAGCGAGTGGTGCCGCCACCTACCAGCCTCACAGACTGGAGCGCTGCTCCCTGCCTCCGTTCCTCTCTGCCTCCTCCCTCCACCCGTGTCCCCATGACCACAGCCCTGGGCTCATCCTTCCCCGCCTGGACCATCAGCCAACCTCCACCTGGGTGCCATCATTCCCTCTCCGTCCATCCCCCTCATGGGAGCTTTCAGCCCGCTGAGCGGGCCCCACTCCTCTCCGGCTCACAGCTATGGCTGCCCAGTGTCCCCAGGACCAGTCCCAGGCCCTCAGCTGGGCCTTTGAGGCCTGGAGTCACTTAGCTGCCACTAGGCGGGGCGGCAGGCACAGTTCTCGCCCTCTCCGCCTCCCCACAGTCACCCCACCACCACCTTTCTGCTGTGCCCCTTCTTTTCTTTCTCCACTGAGCTCAGCCCTCATTTTTCCTCCTGGCACCCACCCCGGCCTCCTGACCTCTGGTCTGAGGGGGGAGGGGCACCTACAAGGTAACTCAGTGATTGCCCATTTCCCAATGTCCTTCCTCACCCCTTGGAGGCCCCTCTCCGCCCTACACAATGTCACCCGCTCTCTGGCATCGGGGAACCCCTTCCCCAGCCTAGAGCTTCGCATTGGCATTTGGGGGTCCTTAGCATAGGGTTTGACAACTTCTTAAAGATAGCTAAGGCACCCAGCTGGTGTGGCTCAGTGGTTGAGCGTTGACCCGTGAACGAGGAGGTCACGGTTTGATTCCCAGTTAGGGCACATTCCCATCAATGATTTTCATCATTGATGTTTCTAGCCCTCTATCTGAAATAAATAAAAATATATTTAAAAATAAATAAACTAGACAGCCACTTGGCCTGGAGGTCAAATCCCCCCTGGTGTTAGCTACAACAATCAAGGCTTAACTAAAAGACTGCGCACAAAGACCACTAGGGGGTGCACCAAGAAAGCATAACAAAATGCGGAGACAAAGAAACAGGACAAAATTGTCAATGGAAGATATAGAGTTCAGAACCACACTTTTAAGGTCTCTCAAGAACTGTCTAGAAGCCACCGATAAAGCTATTGAGATCTTCAAGAAATCTAATGAGACCCTCGATGCTATGATGGGGAACCAACTAGAAATTAAGCATACACTGACTGAAATAAAGAATATTATACAGACTCCCGACAGCAGACCAGAGGAGTGCAAGAATCAAGTCAATGATATGAAATCCGAGGAAGCAAAAACACCCAACTGGAGGGGCGGAATGAAAAAAGAATCCAAAAATGCGAGGATAGTGTAAGGAGCCTCTGGGACAGCGTCAAGCGTACCAACATCAGAATTATAGGGGTGCCAGAAGATGAGAGAGAGCATGAAATTGAAAACCTATTTGAAGAAATAATGACAGAAAACTTCCCCCACCTGGTGAAAGAAATGGACTTACAGGTCCAAGAAGCGCGGAGAACCCCAAACAAAAGGAATCCAAAGAGGACCACACCAAGACACATCATAATTAAAATGCCAAGAGCAAAAGACAAAGAGAGAATCTTAAAAGCAGCAAGAGAAAGAAACTCAGTTACCTACAAGGGAATACCCATACGACTGTCAGCTGATTTCTCAACAGAAACTTTGCAGGCCAGAAGGGAATGGCAAGAAATATTCAAAGTGATGAATACCAAGAACCTACAACCAAGATTACTTTATCCAGCAAAGCTATCATTCAGAAGTGAAGGTCAGATAAAGAGCTTCACAGATAAGGAAAAGCTAAAGGAGTTCATCACCACCAAACCAGGATTATATGAAATGCTGAAAGGTATCCTTTAAGAAGAGGAAGAGGAAGAAAATGGTAAATATACAAATTATGAACAACAAATATGCATCTATCAACAAGTGAATCTAAGAATCAAGTGAATAAATAATCTGATGAACAGAATGAACTGGTGATTATAATAGAATCAGGGACATAGAAAGGGAATGGACTGACTATTCTTGGGGGGAAAGGGGTGTGGGAGATGCAGGAAGAGATTGGACAAAAATCGTGCACCTATGGATGAGGACAGTGGGTGGGGAGTGAGGGCGGGGGTGAGGCGGGAACTGGGAGGAGGGGAGTTATGGGGGAAAAAAGAGGAACAAATGTAATAATCTGAACAATAAAGATTTAAAAAATAAATAAATAAATAAATGCTGAAACCACAAAAGGAGAGCACAAGAATATAAAACTAAATCAAGAAAATATTTTTAAAGACTTCATGCCTAATTTTAGTATTTTTAAAAGCCTCTTTACTACCCAAAATGGTGCGCTGTAACATGTGGCTTCTGGAAGCAATTGTACAGGAAGCAGATCTTGTAGATGGGACTCCATGGTGAGGACCTGGGGCCAATTATTGGGGCCCCTTTAGCTGTCATTCACCTTTGCACCCACTTCCATTCAGTAAGGATTGTAACTGTCATTACAAAGGAAACACACTCAGTTTGTCCCAATTCTTAGAAAGAGACTTCCAAGCAAACTGTACACCAAACCTCACCTTCCTTTGTTTCCCAAACCGTCCCATATGCATCTCCATGGCAACACAAGAGAGAATCTACCCCCAGCATGACTTGAAGTCCAGAGGGTTAATTGGCACACACACAGGAAGCTGAGTATGATGCCGAGTATGCTGTGTACGTATGGACTAGGAGTAAAAGGGTTTTATTGTTACAGAATTTGGGGAATCCTCCCTTCCCCCTCCTTCCCCACTAGCGCCCCCTCCCCATCCTGCATTGTAGTCACTGTTCCCACGTCTAATACAGCTGGGTTGCAGTTCCACCCTCTGCCACTAGGTGGAGGCAGAGGACTTCACGCCGAGACTGTCTCTGGCCTCAAGCCGACCCGGCGGCGCCCCTCCCGGAGAGACGCGACCAGCAGGGGGCGCTGGCGTCCGGTCCTTCGGGGAAGGTCGGGTTCCCACGGAGCCTGGGTCCTGGCAGATGCGGTTCCGCGAACACTGGGCGCCTGTTGTCTCCTCTGCAGGGAGAGCCCGGCCAGGTCCTCCCGCTGCTGCTCTCCTCCCCGCGGCCTGGGGAGAGGAGGCGGTGGGGGCTGGGCAGGAGGATGGAGCAGGAAGGAGTAGCCCTCTTCTCGGTGAGCTCAGCCAGGAGTCCAGGGGTCAGCAGAGTGAGGGAGCCCGTTCCCGGCCACCCCTAGGAGAGTGGGGGGCGTGGGGGGGGGAACCCAGCCCTGGCCCTGCCACTCACGTGCTGTGTGTCTTTAGGCAGCTTGCTCCCAGTCTCTGAGCTTGTTCTCCGTTTGCTGCGTCCTGGGCCTGGGGCAGGTCTGGTTCCTCCAGGCAGTGTCCAGCGTCCGGGACAGGCAGAGAAGAGAGAAAATGGGGGTCACAGGGGTCCTCCCACCCCGGGGCTCTGGCTTGGCCACCCCGCCGCCTCCAGGAAGCCCGTGAGGACCCCTGGTGACTCCCCTCCCGCTGAGAACTTGGGAACCTCAGCGCTCTGGGAATGGGAGAGGGGGCCGCAGAGTGAGAGAGGAGCCCTGGGGTGGGAGAGGGGTCGGGGCAGGGAGGGGGGGGCCCTGGACAGAGGCTGGGTGGAGACAAGGCACAGAGGGAGGGAGAAAGGCTGCTGGAAGGGGAGAACCCCTGGATGGGGGGGACGCAGATTCATGGAGGAGAAAAGGAATAAGATGGAGAGGGGGAGACAAGAGAAAAACGAGAAGACAGAGAGGGGGAGAGATGAGAAGAAGAAAAGGAGAGATTCAGAGGCGAGAACTCAAAGAGGGAGGAAGGAGAGAAAAGAGATGGAAGGGAGAAGGGAGGGGGAAGACATGGGGAGAAAGTGCAGGGAACAGGACTAGGGGAGAAGGAGGAGATGGGGGCGCTCAGAGGACAGCTGAGGGGGGAGCAGGGAGGGGAGCAGGGAGGGAAGGGGGATGAGAGATGGCAGAAGTGGGAGAAAGAGGAGACGGGGAGGAGTTGGGAGAGCTCAGGCCAGAGGAGAAGGGAGGGGAGGAGAGGAGAGGAGGGGAGGGAGGGAGAGAGAGAGAATGAGGAGCAGGAGAAACGAGAAAAGGACCGGGACGGGGAGCTGGACAGGGAGGTGACGAGAGGGAGCGGGGTTGGTGGCACGTGGCTCTGAAGGAGGGAGAGAGCAGAAGCAGAACAAGAGAAAGAGCCAGGAAGCAGGATGGGAAAGAGAAGGGAGAGGATGCGGGGAGAGAAGGAGCAGGTGGGGAGAGAGAAAGGCAGGGGGCAGAGGAGTGAGGAGTGGGGTCAACAGGAGAGGGGAGGAGGTGAGAGGCGCTGGAGGCGAGGAGAGGACAGAGGGGGGGAGGGAGGGGAGGGGTGAGGAGAGGCGAGGCCTTGGGAGGAGGAAAGGCGGGGAGAGCAGGAGGAAGAGGTGAGAGGCGTGAGCCTGTGTAGGCGGGAGCAGGTGTGGAGACGCGGCTGAGAGAAGGGGAGGCAGGGACAGAGTGGAACAGAGATCCCCCCTCACCCACACCCAGAGGCTGGGGGCGGTCTAGCGGAGGGCAGGGTGGAGGGAGGAGGCTTCGGGCTGGACAGGAAAGGGGGAAGCCGTGGGAGGAAACCCAGAGGTGGGAGGACGCGGCCTGAGCCAGGGAGCAGCGGGACGGTGGGGGGTGGGATTAGGGGGGGGTGAGGGTGTGTCTGCCCACGTCCCAGCCTGGCGGATGCTGCTGCCCACACCTAGCAGCCACCCTGTGGGCATTTCTGTGACCAAGGGACAGAGTGACAAGTGGGAGGACAGACTCTACACAGACGAAGGTGCGGCAGAGAAGGAAGCGGTGAATAGAGTGGGAGGGAGGGAAGGGGTGGGGAAGCAGAGCGGGAGAGACAGACAGACAGGGAGACAGACAGGGAGAGAGATACAGGGGAGGAGGGACAGAGGGAGAGAGGAGAGGACAGACGGGGAAGAGGGAAGGGAAGGTGGGCAGCCTCCAGGTCCGGGGCGAGTCCCGTCCCCCGCCCCCTCGTCCCCTGTCCTGGTTCCCCTGAGCTGAGACTGACCGACACGGACACGAGCAGCTGCAGGGCCTGCGAGTGGGGAGTAAACATCGGTGAGCAGGAGGCAGAGGAGAGGGACCCACGGGTGGATGAGGAGGCCCCCACGTGGGAGAAAAAGCGAGGGAGGAGGAGTGGTGTGGGGGGGACTGAGAGGGACAGACGGACAGAGTCCCAGCAGGAAGGCTGGGAGGTGTGAGGGCGATAGAGGAAGGGACCAGGGAGAAGGGCTGGAGCAGGGAGGGGAGCGACTGAGCAGAGGGGAGGGTGGGCGGAGGGTGAACCTGGTGCAGGGCCTGGAGGGGGGAGGAAGGGGAGGAAGAAGCTGTGAGGACCAGGTGGGGAGGAGAGAAGGCTTTGGGGGGGCATGGGGGTCAGACAGACAATAGGGAGACACTGAGATGAGGGGGAGTTAGCCCAAGGAGATGAGAGGATGAGAAGAAGGATGTGATTAAGGAGGTGTGAGCAGAGGACAGTGCGACTGGTGTTCCAGGGAGACAGCTGTGTGAGGGGGAGACACAGGGAATGGAGAGAGAGAGAATAAGAGAGGGAATGAGGGAGGGAGGGAGGGAGGGAGGGAGGGAGAGAGAGAGAGAGAGAGAGAGAGAGAGAGAGAGAGAGAATGAGATGGGGAATGAGAGAGAGAATGAGAGGGAATGAGAGAGAAGGATTGAGAGAATGAGATAGAGCAAATGAGAGAGGGAGAGAGAAAGAATGAGACAGAGGGAATGAGATAAAGGGAATGAGAGAGAAAAAAAAGAATGAGATGGAGGGAATGAGAGCGAAAGTATGAGATAGAGCTAGAGAGAGAGAATGAGATAGAGTGAATGAGAGAATAAGAGAGAGGGACTGAGAGAGAAAGGAAGAATGAGAATGAGTGAATGAGAGGATGAGATAGAGGGAATGAGATAAAGGGAATGAGAGGGAGAATGAGAGAGGGAATGAGAGGCAAAATGAGAGAATGTGTGAGAGAGAATTAGAGGGAATGAGAGAGAAAGAAGGAAAGAATGAGAGAGCAAGGGATTGAGAGAGGGAATGAGATAGAGGGAAAGAGATAAAGGGAATGAGAGAATGAGATAGACAGAATGAGTGAAAGGATGAGGGAGAGAAAGACAGAGACTGAGGGAATGAGAGGGAAAGAATGAGATGGAGCTAGAGAGAGAGAATTTGACAGAGGAAGAATGAGATAGAGTGAATGAGAGAGAGACAGAACAAGAATGAGATGAAGGGAATTAGAGAGAGAGAGAAAGAATGAGAGATGGAATGAAAGATGGAATGAGAGAGAGTGAGAGAGAGAGAAAGAGTGAGAGTGAATGAGAAAGAGAGAGAAAGAAGGAAAGAATGAGACAGAGGGAATGAGAGAGCGAGGAATTGAGAGAGGGAATGAGATAGAGGGAAAGAGATAAAGGGAATGAGCGAATGAGATGGAATGAGAGAGAGGATGAGAGAGAGAAAGAAAGAATGAGACAGAATGAGAGAGACCAAGGGAATGAGAGGGAAAGAATGAGCTAGAAAGAAAGAGAGAGAGAATGAGACTGAGAGAGGGAGGGAGGGAGGGAGGGAGGGAGGGAGGGAGGGAGGGAAAGAGAGAGAGAGAGAGAGAGAGAGAAAGGGAGAGGGAGAGAATGAGATAGAGGGAATGATAGAGAGAGAAATAATGAGATGGAGGGAATGAGAGAGTGAAAGGATGAGGTAGAGGGAATGAGAAAGAGAATGAGACAGAGGGAATGAAAGAATGATAAAGGGAATTAAAGAGGGAATGACGGAATGAGCGAGAGAATGAGAGAGTGAGGGAACGAATGAGACAGAGGGAGTGTGCGAGAGAGAGCAAGAAGGAGATGGAGGGAATGAGAGAGAGAAATAAGAATGAGACTGAGTGAATGAGAGAAAGGGAAAGGATGTGATGGAATGAGAGAGACAGAATGAGATAGAGCTAGAGAGAGAGAGAGAATTAGATAGAGGGAATGAGAGAGAGATAGAATGATATACAGTGAATGAAAGACAGAACAAGAATGAGATGAAGGGAATTAGAGAAAAATGAGAGAGGAAATGAAAGAGAGAGATTGACACAGAGGGAATGAAAGAGAAAGAATGAGATGGATGGAATGAGAAAGAGAGGTGAGATAGGGGGAATGAGAGAATGAGAGAGACTGAATAGAGAGAGGGAATGAGAGAGAGAGGGATTGAGAGAGAAATAATGAGATGGAGGGAATGAGAGAGAGAATGAGAAAGTGAGAGGGAAAGAATGAGAGGGGGGGGAGAGAGAGAGAGAGAGAGAGAGAGAGAGAGGAAGGATGAAATAGAGGGAGCAAGAGAGAGAATGAGATGGAGCTAGGAAGAGAGAAAAAGAGAGAGGAATAGATGCCATCCATCGGGAGAAAGGGGGAGCGCGGTGCAGATGTTCATGGCTGAGGGGCAAGTAGACCTACAGAGCCCGTTCTCTTCCCCTGTCTGGGCCTCAGTTTCTGCTCCTGCCTCCTAGGTGGCTGGCGAGGGAGCAGTCAGGACTTAAAGACCAGGGAAGTGTCAGTGCCCATGTGCCCATCATTGTGCACTGCCATCTCCTGGGTTCTATTCCAGGAAGAGAAGAAGGAGGAAGAGGAGAAGGAGGAGGAAGAGAAGGAGAAGGAGGAGGAAGAGGAGGAGAAGGGACAGAAGGAGAAGGAAGAGGAGGAGAAGGAGGAGGAAGAGGAGGAGAAGGAAGAGAAGGAGGAGGAAGTAAAGGAGGAGGAAGAGAAGGAGAAGGAGGAGAAGGAGGAAGAAGAGGAGAAGAAGGAGGAAGAGGAGGAGGAGAAGGAGGAGGGAGAGGAGGTGGAGGGAGAGAAGGAGGAGGAAGAGGAGGAGGAGGAGGAGGAGAAGGAGGAGGAGGGAGAGGAGGAGAAGGAGAAGAGAAGGAGGAGGAGAAGGAAGAGAAGGAGGAGGAAGTGAAGGAGGAGGAGAAGAGAAGGAGGAGAAGGAAGAGAAGGAGGAGGAGAAGAGAAGGAGGAGGAAGAAAAGGAGAAGGAAGAGAAGGAGGAGGAGAAGGAAGAGAAGGAGGAGGAAAAGGAAGAGAAGGAGAAGAGAAGGAGGAGGAAGAGAAGTTGGAGGAGGAGAAGGAAGAGAAGGAGGAGGAAGTGAAGGAGAAGGAAGAGAAGGAGAAGGAGAATAAAAGGAGGAGGAAGAGGAGGAGGAGGAGAAGGAAGAGAAGGAGGAGGAGAAGAGAAGGAGGAGGAGTAGGAAGAGAAGGAGGAGGAGTAGGAAGAGAAGGAGGAGGAGAAGAGAAGGAGGAGGAGAAGAGAAGGAGGAGGAGAAGGAAGAGAAGAAGGAGGAATAGAAGGAGAAGGAGAAGGAAGAAAAGGAGGAGGAAGAGAAGGAGAAGAGAAGGAGGAGGAGGAGAAGGAAGAGAAGGAGGAGGAAGAGAGCGAGGAGGAGAAGGAAGAGAAGGAGGAGTAAGAGGAGGAGGGGAGAAGGAAGAGAAGGAGGAGGAAGAGGAGGAGAAGGAAGAGAAGGAGAAGGAAGAGGAGGAGAAGAAGGAGGAAGAGGAGGAGAAGGAAGAGAAGGAGGAGGAAGAGAAGAAGAAGGAAGATAAGGAGAAGAGAACGATGAGGAGGAGGAAGAGGAGGAGAAGGAGGAGGAAGAGGAGGAGAAGGGAGAGGAGGAGGAGGGAGAGTATGAGGAGGAGAAGGAGGAGGGAGAGGAGGTGGAGGAAGAGAAGGAGGAGGAAGAGTAGGAGAAGGAAGAGGAGGAGAAGGAAGAGGAGGAGAAGGAAGAGAAGGAGGAGGAAGTGAAGGAGGAGGAAGAGAAGAAGAAGGAAGATAAGGAGAAGAGGAGGAGAAGGAAGAGGAGGAGAAGGAGGAGGAAGAGGAGGAGGAGGAAGAGGAGGAGGAGGAGAAGGAGAAGGAATAGGAGGAGGAGGAGGGAGAGGAGGAGAAGAGAAGGAGGAGGAAGAGAAGGAGAAGGAAGAGAAGGAGGAGGAAGAGGAGGAGGAAGAAGAGGAGGGGGAAGAGGATGAGAAGGGAGAGAAGGGGGTGGTGGAAGAGGAGAAGGGAGAGAGAAGGAGAAGGAGAAGAGAAAGAAGGAGGAGGAGAAGGAAGAGAAGGCGAAGAGAAGGAGGAGGAAGAGAAGGAGTAGGAAGAGAAGGAGAAGGAAGAGAAGAAGAGAAGGAGGAGGAAGAGAAGGAGAAGGAAGAGAAGGAGAAGGAAGAGAAGGAGAAGGAAGGGAAGGAGAAGAGAAGGAGGAGGAAGAGGAGGAGGAGGAGGAAGAGAAGGAGGAGGAAGAGAAGGAGAAGAAAGAGAAGGAGAAGGAGGAGGAAGAGAAGGAGAAGGAAGAGAAGGAGAAGGAGAAGGAAGAGAAGGAGAAGAGAAGGAGGAGGAAGAGGAGGAGGAGGAGACAGAAGAGAAGAAGGAGGAAGAGAAGAAGGAGGAAGAGAAGGAGAAGAAAAGGGGGAGGAAGAGAAGGAGAAGGAAGAGAAGGAGAAGGAAGAGAAGAAGAGAAGGAGGAGGAAGAGAAGGAGAAGGAAGAGAAGGAGAAGGAAGAGGAGGAGGAGGAGACGGAAGAGAAGTAGGAGGAAGAGAAGGAGAAGAAAAGGAGGAGGAAGAGAAGGAGAAGGAAGAGTTGGAGAAGGAAGAGAAGGAGAAGGAAGAGAAGGAGAAAGAAGGAGAAGGAAGAGAAGGAGAAGGAAGAGAAGGGGAAGAGAAGGAGGATGAAGAGGAGGAGGAGGAGAAGGAAGAGAAGGCGAAGAGAAGGAGGAGGAAGAGAAGGAGAAGAAAGAGAAGGAGAAGGAGGAGGAAGAGAAGGAGAAGGAAGAGAAGGAGAAGAGAAGGAGGAGGAAGAAGAGGAGGAGGAGAAGGAAGAGAACGCGAAGAGGAGGAGGAAGAGAAGGAGAAGGAAGATTAGGAGAAGGAGGAGGAAGAGAAGGAGAAGAGAAGGAGGAAGAGAAGGAGGAGGAAGAGAACGAGAAGAGAAGGAGGAGGAAGAGAAGGAGAAGGAAGAGAAGGAGAAGGAGGAGAAGGAAGAGAAGGAGAAGGAGGAGGAAGAGAAGGAGAAGGAGAAGGAAGAGAAGGAGAAGAGCAGGAGGAGGAAGAGAAGGAGAAGGAAGAGAAGGAGAAGAGAAGGAGGAGGAAGAGGAGAAGGAAGAGATGGAGAAGGAAGAGAAGGAGAAGGACGAGGAGGAGGAGGAGGAGGAGGAGGAGGAGGAGGAGGAAGAGGAGGAGGAGGAGGAGGAAGGGAAGGAGAAGAGAAGGAGTAGGAAGAGCAGGAGGAGGAGAAGTAAGAGATGGAGAAGGAAGAGAAGGAGAAAGGAAGGAGGACGAAGAGAACGAGAAGGGAATGAGGAGGAAGAGGAGGTTAAAGAGGAGGAAGAGAAGGAAGAGAAGGAGAAGAGAAGTAGTAGGAAGAGGAGGAGGAGGAGAAGGAAGAGATGGAGAAGGAAGAGAAGGAGAAGTGAAGGAGGAGGAAGAGGAGGTTAAGGAGGAGGAAGAGAAGGAAGAGGAGGAGAAGGAGGAGGAAGAGGAGGAGAAGGAAGAGGAGGAGGAGGAAGAGGAGGAGAAGGGAGAGAAGGAGGTGGTGGAAGAGGAGGAGAAGGGAGAGAAGGAGGAGAAGGGAGAGAAGGAGGAGGAGAAGGAAGAGAAGGCGAAGAGAAGGAGGAGGAAGAGAAGGAGAAGGAGAGAAGGAGAAGGAGAAGGAAGTGATGGAGGAGAAGGAGAAGGAAGTGAAGGAGGAGGAAGAGAAGGAGGAGGAAGAGTAGGAGGATGAGAAGGAAGAGAAGGAGGATTAGTAGGAGAAGGAGGAGAAGGAGATGGAAGAGAAGGAGAAGGAAGAAAAGAAGAGAAGGAGGAGGAAGAGGAGGAGGAGGAAGTGATGGAGAAGGAAGAGAAGGAGGCGGAGAAGGAAGAGAAGGAGAAGAGAAGGAGGAGGAAGAGAAGGAGAAGGAAGAGAAGGAGAAGAGGAGGAGGAAGAGGAGGAGGAGGAAGAGATGGAGAAGGAAGAGATGGAGAAGAGAAGGAGAAGGAAGAGAAGCAGAAGGAAGAGAAGGAGGAGGAAGAGAAGGAGGAGGAAGAGAAGGAGAAGGAAGAGATGGAGAAGAGAAGGAGAAGGAAGAGAAGCAGAAGGAAGAGAAGGAGGAGGAAGAGAATGAGAAGGAAGAGAAGGAGGAAGAAGAGGAGGAGAAGGAGGAGGAAGAGGAGGATGAGGAAGAGAAGGAGGAAGGAAAGGAGGAGGGGAAGAGAAGGAGAAGGAAGAGAAGGAAGAGAAGAAGAGAAGGAGGAGGAAGAGAAGGAGAAGGAAGAGAAGGAGAAGGAAAGGAAGGAGAAGAGAAGGAGGAGGCAAAGGAGAAGGAGGAGGAAGAGAAGGCGGAGGAAGATGAGGAGAAGGAAAGGAAGGAGGAGGAAGAGATAGAGAAGGAGGAGGAAGAGAAGGAGAAGGAAGTGAAGGAGGAATAAGGGGAGGAGGATGATAAGGAAGAGGAGGAAGAGAAGGAGAAGGAAGAGAAGGAGGAGGAAGAGAAGGAGGCGGAAGAGAAGGAGAAGGAGAAGGAAGAGAAGGAGAAGAGAAGGAGGAGGAAGAGGAGGAGGAGGAGACGGAAGAGAAGAAGGAGGAAGAGAAGGAGAAGGAAGAGAAGGAGAATGAGGAGGAAGAGGAGGAGGAAGAAGAGAAGGATGAAGAAAAGGAGGAGGGAAAGAGAAGGAGGAGGAAGATGAGGAGGAGGAAGAGAAGGAGAAGGAAGTGAAGGAGAAGGAAGAGAAGGAGAAGAGAAGGAGGAGGAAGAGAAGGAGAAGAGAAGAAGGAGGAAGAGGAGGAGGAGGAGAAGGAAGAGAAGGCGAAGAGAATGAGGAGGAAGAGAAGGAGAAGAAAGAGAAGGAGAAGAGAAGGAGGAGGAAGAGGAGAAGGAAGAGAAGGGGAAGGAAGAGAAGGAGAAGGAAGAGGAGGAGGAGGAGGAAGAGAAGGAGGAGGAAGAGAAAAGGAGGAAGAGAAGGAGGAAGAAGAGGAGGTGAAGGAGGAGGAAGAGGAGGATGAGGAAGAGGAAGAGGAGGAGAAGGAAGAGAAGGAGGAAGAAGAGGAGGAGGAGGAGGAAGAGGAGAAGGGAGAGAAGGAGGAGGAGGAAGAGGAGTAGAAGGGAGAGAAGGAGAAGGAGAAGGGAGAGAAGGAGTAGGAAGAGAAGGAGGAGGAAGAGGAGGAGAAGGAAATGAAGGAGGAGGAAGAGGAGGAGGAGATTGTGCAGCTGAGGCGGGGCATAGGGGTCACTCAGGATGTGCCCTCTATCTTCTCTGGAGGAGGCATCAAGAGAAAAGGGAGGCCCCTACAGCGGCAGGAGGATTGGATGTGGCAGGCTGGAGGTGGGGGCAGGACGGGAGAAGAGTCCAGCAAAGGAGAGGACGCACAGGGCGGTACCGGCGGGTAGTGCCTGGAGCACACAGTAGGCGCTCTCTAAAGGCTCTGTGCTCGTTCCTGGAAGAGGACCCAGAGAACAGCGAGGGAGACAGGCAAGAGGAGAGGATGTGGGAGGTTAGTCGTCTGGAATACAGTAAGTGCTCCCTATTGAATGTTTTGAGAAAGAGCAGATGGAGTGGGAAAAAAAGGAGAAGTCAGAGATGTAGGAACAGGGAAAATGGAAGAAAACTCTCTGGTATACAGTAAGTGCTCAATAAATGCGTGTTTCCTGTCCTGGCAGAAAACCGAAAGAAGTAGAGGACATCAGAGACCACAGGTCCTTGGAGACCAGAGGATAGAGGAGAGGAGAGAGAGCACAGGCAACTGCTTGGCATACCACAGGTGCTCAATAAGTGTGTGTTCCTTGCCTTGGGAGAGTAGAGAGGCACAGAAAGACAAGGAGGGGATGGAGGAGAGACGGGAGGAAGAGAGTGTGAGGAGGTACACAGTAGGCACTCAGCATGTGCCCATTCCCTCCCCCTGGAGGGGCCAGAAGGTCAGAAAGTAGAGGAAATAGAGGAGTTCGGGAAGGAAAGAGCGGAGACGGCGCAAATTCCCCTGGCACACAGTAGGTGCTCAGCAAATGCTCACTTCCTTCCCTCCCAGGAGAGACCGGCCAGAGCAGGAAGAAGTGAACAGAAGCAGCGTGGAATGGGCCGGAGAGGGAGCCGAGAATGAGGTGCAGAGGCCATGTGTGAGACTGCAAACACTAGGACCTTAATAAATGCCCACGTCCCCTCCCCCCTCCGCCCTCCCCCCGGAAGGGAGCTGAAAGCACAGAAGAAAAAGCAGAGGGCACTGGAAGGGGCGGGGAGGGAATCGGGCGCCAGGAGCGGCAGCTCAGGTATATACAGCAGGTGCTTCCTATGTGCTGGAGGCAGGCGGGCAGCCAGACGGGAGGCAGAGGAGGAGTGGGAGGCTGAGGGTGGAGGCCTCCTGGTGGATGCCCCTCCCCCAGTTCAGGCCCCCTCCCTGCACAGCCCCCGCCCTCCGCCCCCCCCCCCCCCCCGCCCCCAGCTGCCCTGACAGGAGCCAGGACAAGGGCGCATTGTCCGGGGCCTGGAACAGGCCGGTGGGAATGAGGGAGGGGGCTGCCCAGTCCTTTCCGCTGTGTCTGGGGGACAGGGGTTGGGGCCCCTCCTGATCTGTCTGTCAGTCCCCGAGTGTCTCTGCATCTCTGGGTCCCTCTCTGCTTCTCCCTGCCTCTGGGTCTCTCCCTGTCTCTCCCTGCCTCTGGGTCTCTCCCTGTCTCTCCCTGCCTCTCCCTGTCTCTGGGTCTCTCCCTGTCTCTGGGTCTCTCTGCCTCTCCCTGTCTCTGGGTCTCTTCCTGTCTCTGGGTCTCTCCCTGCCTCTCCCTGTCTCTGGGTCTCTCTGCCTCTCCCTGTCTCTGGGTCTCTCCCTGCCTCTCCCTGTCTCTGGGTCTCTCCCTGCCTCTCCCTGTCTCTGGGTCTCTCCCTGCCTCTCCCTGTCTCTGGGTCTCTCCCTGTCTCTGGGTCTCTCTGCCTCTCCCTGTCTCTGGGTCTCTTCCTGTCTCTGGGTCTCTCCCTGCCTCTCCCTGTCTCTGGGTCTCTCTGCCTCTCCCTGTCTCTGGGTCTCTCCCTGCCTCTGGGTCTCTCCCTGCCTCTCCCTGTCTCTGGGTCTCTCCCTGCCTCTCCCTGTCTCTGGGTCTCTCTGCCTCTCCCTGTCTCTGGGTCTCTCCCTGCCTCTCCCTGTCTCTGGGTCTCTCTGCCTCTCCCTGTCTCTGGGTCTCCCTGCATCTCCCTGTCTCTGGGTCTCTCTGGGTCTCTCCCTGCCTCTCCCTGTCTCTGAGTCTCTCCCTGTCTCTCCCTGCCTCTCCCTGTCTCTGGGTCTCTCCCTGTCTCTGGGTCTCTCTGCCTCTCCCTGTCTCTGGGTCTCTCCCTGCCTCTCCCTGTCTCTGGGTCTCTCCCTGCCTCTCCCTGTCTCTGGGTCTCTCTGCTTCTCCCTGTCTCTGGGTCTCTCCCTGCCTCTCCCTGTCTCTGGGTCTCTCTGCCTCTCCCAGTCTCTGGGTCTCTCCCTGCCTCTCGGTCTCTCCCTGCCTCTCCCTGTCTCTGGGTCTCCCTGCATCTCCCTGTCTCTGGGTCTCTCCCTGTCTCTGGGTCTCTCTGCCTCTCCCTGTCTCTGGGTCTCCCTGCATCTCCCTGTCTCTGGGTCTCTCCCTGTCTCTGGGTCTCTCTGCCTCTCCCTGTCTCTGGGTCTCTCCCTGCCTCTCCCTGTCTCTGGGTCTCTCTGCCTCTCCCTGTCTCTGGGTCTCTCCCTGCCTCTCGGTCTCTCCCTGCCTCTCCCTGTCTCTGGGTCTCCCTACATCTCCCTGTCTCTGGGTCTCTCCCTGTCTCTGGGTCTCTCTGCCTCTCCCTGTCTCTGGGTCTCCCTGCATCTCCCTGTCTCTGGGTCTCTCCCTGTCTCTCCCTGTCTCTGGGTCTCTCCCTGTCTCTGCCCCCATCTCTCAGTCGGTCTCTAGGCCTCTGTTTCTTGCTATCTCTGAGGGAGGCCCCCCAACCCAAGCCCTGGACCCGGCCTCCGCCCCCCCTCCCCCATCAGGGCAGGGCGCCCAGCCAGAGGCAGAGTGAGGAAGGAAGGAGGAGGCAGAGGAGCGACAGGTGAGGACAGAAACAGCTTTATTCATAGAAACCGCAGCAGAGGTCCGACAGGCCTCCATCGGGGAGAGAGCTGGGGGAGGGGGGGGGGAGAGAGAGAGAGAGAGAGAGAGAGAGAGAGGCTGAGACACGGAAAGAGAAAGGGAGAGAGACAGACACACAGACGGGAGAAGGCAGAGAGCCCAGGAAGTCGGATGGAGCAGGAGATGGGAGAGAGGAACGGAGAGAGGAGAGAGGAACAGAAACAAAGGCAGAGGGAGACGGGCTGGGGAGAGAGATGATGGGGGAGGGAGGACAGAGGCAGAGAGGTTTACAAAGGGGAGCAGGGGGGACAGAGTGGTGTGGGAGGGGGGGAGAGACAGAGAGAGAGATATGCAGAGACAGAGAGAAACAGAATGAGGAGAGAGAGAGAGAGAGAGAGAGAGAGAGAGAGAGCGCGCTGGAGAGGCTGGAGCTGCTGCGGGGAAGTCGAGGAAGGACGCCCCCTCTCACCTGGCGCTGCCGGCGGTGGAGCCCAGGGCCGGGCGGGTGATTTAAGGGGCGCCCGGGGGGCGGGGCTGCGCCCTCCCCGCCTTATCTGGGCAGCCGGCCGGGCTGCGGGAGCTAAATCGGGCCTCAGCTGTCAGCACCGAGGGGCGCGGGGCGAGGGGCAGGGACAGCTGTCGCCCCGCACCTGCCGGCCTGGCCTCCTCCCCTCCTGGGCACGGGCACTGGGCACTGGGAGGCCCTGCGGTCTGTGAGGCACCCCCCAATGGGCAGCTGGGCGCCCCGGGGCCCCCAGCAGCTCTGGGCCCCCTGGACAGGTGCAGCCGGTCAGAGGTGAAGTGGGCCCGGCAGGTGGGGGTGGTGCCAGCACCACGGAGGGAACAGTAACCGCTGTCAGTGCGCAGGCCCGTGCCCAGCTGGGGGTCAGTGGATGAGGGGGCTGGACCCCTCCCCTCCCCTCCCGCCTGCCTGGCTCCTCATCGGACCATATTAGGCCACAGCTGCGATGGCACCTGGAGGCCACTCAGGCCGGGAATAGAAACACTTGGGAGTGGCCGCCAGCCCGTCTGGGGCCCGGGGCCGGCACAGCGGGAGGAGGGGGCCCAGAGGGCCAGGGGGACCCAGAGATGGGGAATGACATCCAGAAAGAGCGGGCAAGAGAGGGACACAGAGGGGACACAGCGGGGGACACGGGGAAGGAGGGAGCCTGCAGGGAGCCGCCGCCCAGGGTGGGCGGTGGGGCCCCAGGTGGGGGTGTCTGGGACTCTAGCGTGTTTCCCTCCTGTGCGGTTTGACTTCTGTTTAAAAACATATTTTTATTGATTTCAGAGAGGGAGGGAGGGAGAGATGGAAACACCAGTGAAGAGAGATCACTGACTGCCTGCCTCCTGCACGGCGCTCAACCACTGAGCCACACTGGCTGGGCTGACTGCTGACCTGACCAGCTGCCCTTTGACCTCAGGAGTCTTGGAGACCAGAACCCTTCAGGCCCCAGCCCCCACCTCCTGGCCAGCGTTTCAGGGTGACAGCTGCTCCCTGCCTGTGTGGGGGGCAGCTCCTTGGATGGCTTACTGTTGGGGTGACGCCCACCCTGCCTCTCCCAGCTGTGACCTCCCTGTGTCTCGGGTCCCCAAGCCTGCCACGCCCCGTGGGGTCCCTGCTGCGGCCCAGGCCCCTCTCTGCCTGCCCCACCCCCATTCCCTGCCCGGCTCACACACCCCTGCCTCCTGGGTCAGGCCCTTGACCCTTGGAGCCATCTCCCTAGTCCCTCCCCCCATCACCCAGCCCACTGAGCACATGTGTCCCCAAACCACTGCTCTTCCCTCCCTCCCCCCCCCCCCGCCTCAGGGTCACACCCTGGGCACCTTCTTCCCTCCCTCCCTCCCCCTTCCCTCCCCCAGAGCCTGCCGGGCCCAGACTGTCCTCTGCCCCCTTCTCTCTGTCCCAGGGTCCGACTCAGGCCTCATCCTCTCCCATCTGGGCCCGGAGCCTCCTCCAGGGCCTCTGGCCTTCAGTCTGCCCAGAGGGTCTCTCTGCACCAGGACTGACCTGCCCCCCTGCCCACAGCCCCCGCCGCCCCCAGCTGCCAGCTGCTCTTCTCCTCCCCCTGCTGGCCAGCTGCCAGCTGCTCTTCTCCTCCCCCTGCTGGCCAGCACCCACCCATCTCTCCTCACCTCCTCAGATAACCGGGCAGAGACGCTCCGCTCCGCCTTCCAGGCCTGAGTTGTTCCCAATTCTGGAAAGGCTCCCTCCCCCTCCCCCTGGCCCTCTGGACACCCTCAGCCTTCCAGGCGCCTCCCAGGTCCCCTCACCTTCCTGTGGCCCCAAAGTGTCCCAGGGGACCCCTGTTAACGCGCCCCCCCCCATGGGACAGGGGAGGTCTTCCTGCCCCTTTGCTTTCTCCTCCCCGACTGAGACCTGGGGTGAGTAAGCGCCCGGCTCGCAGGCCCCACCGAGAACTGGGCTCAGGAGGCACCAGGAAAGCTGACCTGAGGGGGAAGCTGCAGGGAGGGCCGGGCCCTGGGGTGCTGGGGGGAGCGGGTTGTTGCTGTTTAAAACTGCCGCCTCCCAGGCGCGGCTTCCCCATTTGTCAGCTCTCCACCCTCCCCTCCTGCCCTGTCTCCCTCCTCAGGGCACATGCCTGCCCCAGGGCCTTTGCACTGGCTCCTCTCCCTGGGGAATGCTGATCCCCCAGACCTGCTGGCTCCCTCCTGCCAGTCCTGCTCATGGCTCCTCGGTGAGGGTGCCGAGGACGCCGCATCCCTTTGCTGAGGCTGCTCTATCCAGCCAACCTCGCTCACAGCCACGCAGCCTTCACCCTGAGGCCCTCACAGCCCACAGGAGTGGGGGGGGGGGGCGTCCCGGGTGGGCAGGGCCGGCCTCGGGGCCTGGAGGGTGTCCTCCCGGCCTGGAGGGTGTCCTCGCCTGTGGGGCCCTCTCCCCTGGCTCGTGGCCCCTCGTCTATAAAGCTGCCTGTGAGTGTACGCCTGGCCTGTTCCATCTCTGGGCCCCCGTCTTTCTCCGACTCCTCTCCTGCCTCCCAGGATCCTCATGCTTCTCGGAGACCAGAGACCAGAGACCGGAGACCGTGGGAGCCTCTCTATCTCAAGGTCGGCTTCAAGGTCAGCACCCAGACTCCACTGCCCCGCCCTGCGGCCGCACCTCTTCCCAGTTCCTGGGGATTTGGGCGGGGCCTTCGGGGGCCATTACGGCCACGGACGGAACAGAATCCAGAGTCAGGAATGGAGCCTGGCTTTCTCCCGGGCGCCGTCCCACAGGGCCCTCTGGGGGCTCCGAGGTGTCGGCCTCTGCCACCCGGGCACCTGGGCCCACAGGGCGGGAGGAGCAGGCCGGGGGCTGGGGCTCATGTTCACCCTGGCAGGGCAGGGCCGCGGGGACCAGACTCGCTGGTCAAGGGAGTCACGCAGAGAAAGGAACAAATCTGATTTATTGAGGCAACAGCAGCAGCAGCAGCAGCAGGAGGGGGGGAGGGGCGGGCATGGTGGCCGTGGGGAGGCCCCCGGGGAGCCGGGCGGGACTCAGCAGGGACAGGCAGCGCGGCAGGGTGTCCCGCCTGGGGCTCAGTCGGTCAGCAGCCAGCTGCTCTTCTCCTCCACCTCCTTGGTCACCACCACCAGCACCTGGCACAGGCCCGGGGCCAGCACGGCCCCCAGGAAGGCCCTGGGCGGGGAAACGGGGAGGCTGAGGCCCGGGGTCCTGGCGCGGCCCCTGGGGGTCGGGGGGCTCCCCATCTCCCCTCACCTGAGGCCGTCCTCATCCCCCAGCGCCTCGGGCGCCCGCAGCTTGGAGTCCAGGTTGTAGTAGACACCGTCCACCTGGCGCAGGGCCACCCAGTGCCGCCGGCGCAGGGGCAGCGATAGCAGCCCCAGCGACACGGGCGCCGGCAGGTTCAGGATCAGCCCCAGCACGTGGGGCAGGGCCAGCTGGGACAGGGGCCTGCGGGAGGGGGAGGGGGGACCGGGGAGGCGCGGGCCCCGAGTCACTGTGCACGGCCCAGGCGGCGCAGCAGCAGTGGCCGGAGCCCCCCAAGGACTCACCTCAACCAGCCCACTGTCTCCTTCCACCTGTTCACCCGTCGGACACGGGCTCCTTCACCACCTGCCACCACCCACCCATCCCTTACCCACCCACTTCCCCACCCACCCACCACCTGCCCCCACCCAACCTCCAGGCAACCCCCTCCTGCCCCCCACCTACTGTTCATCCCGCTACCCCCCACCCACCCAACCCCCAGGCACCATCTACCATCATCTCCACCTCCCACCCAGCTGTCCATCCACTCTCCACGCATCTGCCATTGATCTACCCGTTACCCACCCGCCCTACACCACCTGTCCGCCCCCCCATCTAACCGCCACCCAGTACCCAGCACCCAGCTACCCATCATCCCACACAGCACGCACCGCTGATGCAGCCAGCTCCCCACCCACAAACTGACCACCACCCACCCAACTCATCTGCTCTACCAGCCACCAGCCACCCATTGCTGTCCACGGCCTGTCAGCTACTTGCCCATCTTCATTCCCTCAGCCCCTCACTCAGCCGTCCGTTCACGCAGCCCGTCACCCAGGCACCGCCCACTGCACCACCCAACTGCCCATTCCCCACCCAGTCAGTCACCCAGTCCCATGAATTTACCCACCACCCACCCATCAATATCCATCGACCCACACATCCTTCTACCACCTCCAACCCATCCACCATGCAAACCTTCCAGCCATATTCCCCTCCCTCCCTGCCTCCCTCCCTCCCATCCCCCTCCTGCGGCTCCGCTGCTCCGACTGTCATCACACCGCACCCCCCAACCCCCCCCGTGCCAAGCCCAGCACAGGCCACTGAGCTTCAGGTCCCACCTCCTTCGGTCCCACCACACCGCGGCCAGGCCCAGCCCCTGCAGAGCGGCCATGATCACATTGACGTCATAGTTGCCGGTGCCCAGGAAGCTGCGATGGGGGTTCAGCCGGCAGTCAGGGGCCAACCTGGTTGGGGGGGGGGTCAGAGACTGAGCTGGGCCCCGAGAAAGGTGTCCCCCTCCCCACAAAGCATGGCAGTCCCGGGGTCTGAGTCACCAGCACTGGAACTCTCCCTCCTTCAACCCCCATAGCTCAGCAGCCCCAGGCCCTATCCCTCCTGCCCCCCTCCCCCCAACACCCCTCCTCCAGCATCACCTCCCTGCTTAGGCCTTGTCCTCCGCCACCTGGACCCTCACCCAGCCCCCAGCGCCCCTCCCACAGGCCCAAGGCTCTTCCCACACCTGGCACTGCCCCTGCCCCTCCCACACTCCCAGGCCCCCTGGTGCACCATCACCAGGAGCGAGCTGTCAAGGTCCCACATGGCCAGGCCCCTGGGGCCTCCTGGCCTCAGTCCCCCCGCCCGCCCCCCAGCCACAGCTCTGGAGCCCCTGCCCCCAGCCTCTCTGCCAGCTGTCCCCGCGGGAGGCCCCCAGCCCCACTGTCTCTCTGGGCCCTCCGCCCCTGAACAATAGCACCTTTGTTCTCTCTCTGGCCCTTGGGCAGGGCAGGTCGGACAGGGGCAAATTTCTGTGTCATTTTCTGTGTGTGTTCCCCTGACTCCTGGGGCGGGGCTCCCATTGGAGTCCGGGTCTCTGCAAGGCCTTGGCGTGAGAGCGCTGACCGCTCCCTGTTCTGAATGACAGATGAGTCAGTTCTCTCACCATCAACCTCGGGGGGCTGCAGCTCAGCCTGAGGGTGCGGGGTGCCCCGGGGGGCTGTGAACAACGACAAGGGTCGCCTCCAGCCAAGGATCATATGGGGCCCCGGTTGAATGGGGAGACTGGAGGCCAAGGGGAGGGCCTGGGGGACGATGGGGCCTGAGCTGGGGCCAGGGATGTGCGTGTGTGGGGGGTGTGGGGTCTCGGGGATGAGGCAGAGAGATAATAAAGAAGTGTTTGAAATCGTAAACAGTGAGGGGGAACATTCCAGGCTGCCAAGAGGGCGCAGTGCCGGCAGAACAGGCCCCACCAAGGCCCAGAGGCCTCACAGAGGGGCTCCTCCATCCCTGCGGAGGAACGCGGTTTGGGGGAGCAGTGAGATCTGAAGCTGCAGAGCAGAGCACGCAGGGCCTTGGACATCGGGCTGGGGGCCTTGGGACTTCTCCCAGGGGTGCTGGGAGCCAGGGGAGGGGCGGGGGCAACGCGGGGGTGTGTGTGTGTGTGTAGATGGCCGGGGAAGTGGGGCCGGGGCCCAGACCAGACAGGGTGGGGAGGGGACCAAGGCTTAGATGAGGGAGGGCGAGGCCTGAGTGGGTGAGGCCCTGCGGATGGACAGGCGCGGGAGGCCACACGTCCATCTCCGAGTCCCAGGGGGCCAGCCCAGGCGGGTGCTGTGGCCGCGAAAACCCTGGGCTCGGCCCCTGCCTCGCTAAGACCCCGGCGGGTGGCTCCGGGCGGGGCGGGCGGGTGAGGTCACCTCTTGCAGATCTCATCGGCAGCCTCCTGGCTAAAGAGCCGCTGCTGCAGGACGTTGTTGAGGGCGTGGATGGCACACAGCTCCAGGCGCTGCCGCTCGTGGTACACAGAGGGCCGTGGCGGCGCTCCTGGGCCCTGGGACATGCCGCCCTCCGCTCCTGCGTGCGGGGCGCAGGAGAAGGCGCTCAGGAGACCGGGACCTGGAGCTGGAGGCCCAAACTGTCAGCAGGCTCCGGAGGCGGCACCGTTCACCCCCGAGGCGGGGGCTGGGCGCAGCCTGAGGGAACGCGGGGCCCTGACCCTGCTCCCGGGTCCCTCTCTTGGCAACAGGGTACCTCCATCCCCCGTCCCTCGGCCAAAGGCCCCCTTTTCTGCTCACCCAGCAACAGAGGGACCCCCCTCCTCTCTGTAGGTAACAGGCTCCCTCTCTGGTTACCTAGCAACAGAGAACCCCCCGCCCCACTGATACCAAGTCTCTCCTCTCGTTCCTTAGCAACAGAGGAATCCTCCTCCTGTCTCTAGGTAACAAGGGTCTCTTCTGGTCGCCTAGCAACAGACGACTCCCCTCCCACCACTAAACAGGGCTTTCTCTTCCTGTCACCTGGCAACAGAGCCCCTTCCCCAACCCATACCCCAACCGTGGCGCTTGCCCGTTGCCAAGCAACGCCCCTCACCCAGCCTGCTCTTTGCTCCCCGGAACCAGGGGCTCCCGCATCCCCCTTAGCAGCGACTCTGGGCTCCGAATGCGGGGCAGGAAGCCCGGCGCTGACTGGGTAGGCGGAACAGACTACAGCTCCCGGCGCCCCCCGCGTGCCAGACTACGACTCCCGGCGGCCTCCGCGAGGAACGTCTGGGCGGCGTGGCCCGGAAGTCCCCTAAGCCTCCGGGATCGCGGGAGGGCAACTTCCGCCACTCTCCGCGGTGAGCCGCCGCAGTGCGCTCTGCAGAGGCCCTCGCCTTCGCTCACCCCCTCATCTCCCTGCTGCTCAGAGGATTCTGGGAAATGTAGTGGCTAGGTTCTCGCTGCTCAGAGGATTCTGGGAAATGTGGTGGCTCATGGTTCTCGCGATGGCTTCCCGGCTCTGTGCTCCCAGCCGAGCCCGCCCCCTGAGGTGGCGTGATGCCCAGTGTGCGGGCGCAGCGTGACGTCACAGAAGGGTAGCCAGACTGTGCATCTTTACTGAGATAGGGGGGAGTCCGGGGAAACTGAGGCAGGGCAGCGGCTGCACGGGGGCGGCGGGGGCGGTGGGGGGAGGTAATGAGGCGAGGATGTCCTGGGGGGGAGACTGCTCAGCAGATGTGGATCCCGGGCCTGGAAGGGAGCTGGCTGCAGCCTGCGGGGAGGAACAGGGAATGAATGACAGGCTGAGACCGAGAAGGGAGAGACACGCCCGGAGGAAGGAACAGAGGGGCCAACGGGTGGGGGGGGGGGGCACACAGAGACCCCCAGGAGAGCGGCCAGAGATGGAGAGAGCAGTGCAAGGATTCAAAGCCATGGCGTAGAGCAGCGGTTCTCAACCTCGGCTGCACATGAGAGTCACCTGGGAATCGTTTTTAAAATCCCGATTTCTGGGCCTCATCCTCCGGAAATTCCGTGTCTTTGTTACTAATGTGGTGGCCCCACCCATCACAAAGAAACAGAATTTCCGGAGGACGAGGCCCAGAAATCAGGATTTTAAAACGATTCCCAGGTGACTCTCATGTGCAGCCGAGGTTGAGAACCACTGGCGTAGGGGCTATAGGCCGTGATGGCGAACCTCTGACCCGCGAACTCATTTTCTTTGGTTGATTTTTCTTTGTTAAATGGCATTTAAATATATAAAATAAATATCAAAAATATAAGTCTTGCCCTAACCGGTTTGGCTCAGTGGATAGAGCGTCAGCCTGCGGACTGAAGGGTCCCAGGTTCGATTCCGGTCAAGGGCATGTACCTGGGTTGCGGGCACAACCCCAGTAGGAGGTGTGCAGGAGGCAGCTGATCGATGTTTCCCTCTCATCGATGTTTCTAACTCCCTATCCCTCTCTCTTCCTCTCTGTAAAAAATCAATAAAATATATTAAAAAAATATATGTTTTTGTTTTCCTATGGTTGCAAATATCAAAAAATTTCTATATGTGACACGGCACCAGAGTTAAGTTAGGGTTTTTCAAAATGCTGACACGCCGAGCTCAAAACGTTCGCCATCACTGCTATAGGGAGACCCCGAAATAAAGATCAGCCAACAGACACAAAAGCAGAACTGCAGAACCAGAGCCCGACAGACCCAAGCTCTGCAGAGCCCTGGGCCCAGGGCCTGGGGGTCCCCGACACTGCAGGGGCCTGGCCATACCCAGGAGGCTGCGCCAGAAGGCGGTGACGGTGGCAGAGCCGGTGACGGCGCCGGGCTCGGCGGGGTTCTCCCGGTGGGTGTGCACAGCGAAGCTTCGTCCCGTGGGGCCCGGGGGCCCGCTCAGCTCCACATCCACCATGTGCATGTCCGTGAGGCTGGAGCAAGCAGGGCGGTCAGGCTGGCTGGCTGGCCCCAGACCCACCCCCTGCCCAGCATCGCTCACCTGCGGTCCGCCACCAGCACCCCGATCACGCGGTCGAACCCCAGGCTGGGGGCCGCCAGGGCGGCAGCCGCCATGGTGTTGGAGTTTCGGGGGGCAAAGGGGCAGAGCCCGCGAACAGGGCCTTCGTAGAGCACAGTGCGAGGCCCCGTGCTCTGAGCGGCGGCCAGCGGTCCCTCTAGCCGGAAGCCATCGGGATGTGTGGCCATGGTGACACGGAGGCTCTGGAAGTGACAGCCAGGGTCAGGGGGGGCCCAGGGGTCTCTGCAGAGCCCCTCTGCTTCCTGGGGACCCCAACAGGCCCTCACCTGGAGGCCGCCAGCCGCGTCCAGTCTGCTGATGTCCTCAGTGCCCCACAGGGCCCCCCGGGCCACGAACACAGCGTGGTTCCAGCGTTTGGAGGCCTCCAGGAGCCGCCGCTCTGTGGCCTGGTCAGCCAGGGCGGAGGGGGACCCCACCTGGGGTGGGTGAAGGTGGGTGGGGCAGAGGTCAGGGGACCCATCCCCCTCTGGGGTGGGGTGGGGCCGAGGAGGAAGGGCCGGGGCTCACCAGGAGGTTGGCGTGGCGCAGGATCTGTGCCCCAGATTCCTGGATTATTTTGGGATGGGCCACTTCCACCACAAGGTCGGGGTGTCTAGGAGAGGGGAGAGGTGGAGAGGGCCTTGGAGAGAGATCAGGCCTCCCCTCCCCAGATTTTCTTGGTCTGTCGTGGCCCGTCACTCCTCACCCAGGCCTGGGAGGGGAAATGGGGCGGATGGGCTTGTCCCAACTCATACTTGGGTGACCCAAGGCCCAGAGAGGGTGAGGGCCATGCCTCAGGTCACACAGCAGCTAAGGGAGGCCAGAACAGGAGCTGCGCCCCGGGAGCCCTGCTCACTCAGGGCAAGGTCACTGACCTCTCCCCAAGGTCAGCGAGGTTCTGCAGCTGCAGGGACGGGGGTACTTTCCCCGCCAGGCGTCCTGGGTCTCGATTCCAGACAAAAACCAGTTCTAGGCCCAGTTCCGGCCCCTGAGTCAGCAGGTGGGAGACCAGGGACTGTCCTGGGAGGAGGGCAAGAGCCTCAGGGAACAGGGGACAGAGCCCCAGGGGGAGGGGGACAGGGACCTAGAGAAGGAGAGGGAGCCCCATGGTGGGTGAAAGGTGTGTTTGTGGCGGACACAGGGCCTCGGGGGCTTCAGGAAGGGGCCTGGGGAGGAGCCCCAGAGGATCAGGGACTCACCGAGACGGCCGTAGCCCACCACCCCCACCCTCCGCGGGACCCTGTCCAGGGCCATGTCCTTGAGTCTGGTGGTCTGGTCTGCGGTCCGAGCTCTGTCAGTTGCCGGCTGCCCGCTCCCCCCCAACACACACACCAGGCCTGGGCAGCCGCCGATCTTTGGACATTTGACCCTTGAGCCTCTCCCAAGCCGTCCCCCTTCCCGCAGCTCAGAGGCGAGGGTGCCAGTTGGCTGGGCGGAGGCAAGGTGACGGTGTTCCGGGCTGTGGGCATGGTGATTTGGGGCCCCAGGGGCCCTGCATGGCCCCCATCGTCTGGGCCAGTTCCTTCCCTGCACCGTGCCCTCCTCCCTCGCTGCTGATGTGGAAAATTTCCTCTGCAGTCCCCCGCCCCCTTTTCTGGCCCGGCCAGGTTGTCATGGAAACTGCATCCTGCTTGGGGTGGGGGTTGAGGTTTGGGAGCAGGGAGAAGAGATGGTGACAGGGACTCTGGGCTCTCAGTCTGTGCCCTTGCTCCTGCGTAGCCAAGGCCCCCCCTCCCTGGCCCTCCCCCCCGCGGTCACTCCCCCAGGTCTTGGCACAACGTTCCTCCTCCACTTGGGTCTCTGTGTCTGTCTCTGATGCCTCTGCTGCGGTGCTGTGTGCTGGCCTCCCTGGACCTCCATCCTTCCGGCCCCCACCCCCACCTCACCTGGGCTGGCTGCCACGCTGCCCCCAGCCAGGCCAGGCCCACATCTCCCCACTGCAGGGTCTGGAGGCCTGGCCTGCTCGTTCCTCGTCTCCCCACAAGGCGGCGGGATGGAGTCGGCTACCCCAGCCCGGGGCCAGGACCCCCCTCAGTTCACCTTGACTTCCGACCACTCATCCTCCCCCCCCCCCACCAGGCCAGCAGCACCCCTCCCAGTATTGTGTTCTCACCCCCACACTGTCCCTCCCGCCTCCCCACGTCCCATCGGTCAAGGGGAAGCCGGCGAGGCCCGGGGAGGCCCAGTGCCCCCCAAAGGAGCCCCAGCCAGCGTGGGTGCCTGGCATCGGAAATGGCGGCGTCTGCAGCGGCGCCCGGCTCCCTGCCCCCAGCCGCCACCTGGTACCCGCTGCAGTGTTGCCATGGCAACCAGGGATGGCTCTGAAAGAGGACGCGGGAGAAAAGGAGCATGAAAGAGGGAGTGAGGGAGAGTCCCGAGCCGAGATGCCAGCCATGGCGGCTGCGGCCTCTGCCCAGGAGGGAGGAGGGTGCTGTAAGAGCTGCAGGTGGAGGAGATGAACTGCCGTGGGCCCCACCTCTGTCCTCAACTCCGGGGGCCTGAGTGTCCCCCACAGCACGCAGCCCTGCTCTGTACGGGGCCAGGCTGGGCCGGGGTGGTGGGGGGAGAGGGGGAGACCCGGCCTGCTCCGGACCCAGCCCTGCGTGTGTGTGGACCCACGTCCGTGGGCCTCTGTCTGTCTAGACAGCACGGATGGTGCCCAGTCCTCTAGACCAGTGGTTCTCAACCTTCCTAACGCCGCAGCCCTTTCATACAGTTCCTCATGTTGTGGTGACCCCCAATCTCATTGTGACAAATTGAACATAATGAAAGCATAGTGATTCATCACAAAAACAATCTGTAATTATCTATGTGTTTTCCGATGGTCTTAGGCGACCCCGGTGAAAGGGTCGTTCTACCCCCCAAGTGGTCGCGACCCACAGGTTGAGAACCGCTGCGCTAGAGGCTCAAACGCCAGCACCTTGGCCTCCCTGCTCACCCCTGGGTTTGCTCCCGCACCCTGGCTGCTGGCCCTGGGGGCGGGGGTGGGGGGCTCTGCATGCGGCCTCTGCCCTGGGGGACAGTGTATCCTCCCCCCACTCCCCAGGCCTGGACCCCATCCCTCCGGCCTCTGCATTTACAAGACAATGTGTGGCTCCCTCTGGTCCAGGGGGCCTCGGGGAGCACCACTTGCCCCCAGGTCACCCCCCTTCACCGAGATCCGCTTTGCTTTCTGGGGTGTGAACAGGTGTGTGTGGAGACGGGTGCTCAGCTGGGCTCTGTAACGGCTTGAATGCCCCCCCCTCCACCCGGTGAGACACGCTGAGGTGCTGACCAGGACTGTGCGTGTGACCTGACGTGGACACAGTCCTTGCAGACGGGCAAGGGGGGGGGTAGGAAGAGGAAGGGCCCTCATCCAGCATGACTGGAGTCCTAATAAAAGGGGAACTGGGCCCTAACCGGTTTGGCTCAGTGGATAGAGTGTCGGCCTGCGGACTGAAGGGTCCCAGGTTCGATTCCGGTCAAGGGCATGGACCTTGGTTGCGGGCACATTCCCAGTAGGGGGCGTGCAGGAGGCAGCTGATCGATGTTTCTCTCTCATTGATGTTTTTCTCTATCCCTCTCCCTTCCTCTCTGTAAAAAATCAATTTTATATATATATATATTAAAAAAGGGGGGGAACTGGGACACAGAGGCAGGCACGCTCAGAGGGAAAACGACAGACGTGGAGACGCAGGGGAGGTTGGGGTAAAGCTGCTGCCAGCCTAGCAACGTCTGGGGTCACCAGCCAGGCCCCCCCCACCCCCACCCCCGACTCCTGGGTCCCGACCTGTGACTCCACATTCTGGCCGTTCTGGGCCACCCAGTTTTTATGACTTTGCTACGGCCGCCCCAGGACACTAATACGGGCCCCTCCATTTCTGCTGAGAGGTGGGAGCCGAGAGAGCACCCCAGTACCTGCCTCAGAGGGGCTGCAGGTGCCAGGTGATGAGGCCCCACCTGGGGCCTCCGAGGTCAAGGCTGAACAGGGTGAGGGGTCCCCATCCCCTTAGCTCCCCGTCCACATTCACTTCCTTTTTCTCTCTTTTCCATGCTTTCATGACCCAAAAAATATTTTTTTACTTTTTCCGTGTTTTTTTTTTAAAGTAATTACAGAGCAGGTAGTCGTTGCCGCAAACCTCCCTTCAGTATCAAAAGAGTCTGTGTGTGTGTGTGTGTAGGGGGGGTGAGCCCTGGGGCGCCCCCCTCCCCAGCTAAGGGCCCTGGGGACCGAGTGGGCGCGGGAGGGGGCGGGGCCACGGTGTCTGGAGGCGCCCACGACCACGTGTCTGTCTCTTCCGTTTCGAGGGTGGATGGGTGGGTAGGAGGGAGGGGGCGGGCAGGCGTCAAACTGCAAAAAATGAATCTTCAAAGGAGGGTCGTTGGGGGGTGAGGGGAAAGACGCCCCTCCAAAACAGCTCCTCTCTCCCCTGGAGGTGGAGGGCGGGAGCCGGGAGGAGGAGCGGGGGCGCGGGGTGGGTAGGAATCCCGCACCCGCTCCAGTCACCGGGGATGGGGGCGAGGCCGGAACCACGGGCTCCGCGCCCGGGGCGCACCCTGTCCTCGCCGGGCCAGCCGCCCTGGGGTCCAGGCAGGCTCCGCGCCCGTCTCCCTCCCCAGCCCCTCCTCCCGTCCGTCCGTCCCCCCGCGGGTCCGAGGAGCTGCGGCTGCGGGGAGGGTCCCGAGCCGGCGTCCCCCGCCCGCCCCGGGGCGGAGCCAGATCCGCGCCCCGCGCAGGGTCCCCGCGTCAGATCTGCGTCTCCTGCACGTTCTCCTTGGAGCCGCTCTTGAAGAGCAGAGGTTCGTGGATGGAGTTGAGGCCGGGCGGGCCCTTGCAGCCGCCGCCGGGGTTGGCGCCGTAGTGCGCCTTGAAGGCGGCCGCCGCGTAGTGGTGGTGGTTGAGGTGGTCGCGCTCCAGGGCGGGCAGGGCCAGGTGGCTGTCCCCGCCCGCGCCCGCCCCGCCCGCCACGGCGGCCGCCGAGGCCACGGACACGGCCGAGGCGGCGGGCAGCTCGTCTTCCACGTTGATGATCTCCACGGTGCGCGTGGGCCCGTGGTGCTTGTGCAGCTGGTGCTGCTTGCGCAGCTTGTAGAAGGCCACGAGCATCACGGCGGCCATGAACGTGATGGCCACGAAGCAGCCGATGATGATCTTGGTGGTCTTCATCACGTCGTCCAGGTCCTTGAGCGCGTTCTCCGTCACGTCCGTGATGGGCACCGTGAACGCCTTCTCCGTGGGCCGCGAGGAGCGCGGGGCGGGCGCCGTGGTGGACGACGACGAGGCCGCGCCGGCCGCGTCCCCCGCGCGGCCCCCGGCGCCCCAGACGCCGTCCGTCGTGGGCCCCGGCGGCTCCTTCTCCGTCCCCCGCGTCTGCAGGACCTCCTCGCCGGGCTGCGTCTCCAGCGTCTCCACGGTCACGGTGGTGAAGTAGGTGTAGCCGCCGCCGCTGCCGCCGGGGCCGCCTCCGCCGCCCCCGGGCCCGCCCCCGCCGCCGCCGGCAGCGCCACCGGCCGCCACGGGGTCCACGGCCGAGACGTTGAGCGTGGCCGAGGCGGTGGTGTTGCCCGCCGAGTTCGTCACCATGCACGTGTACTGGCCCGTGTCCTGCACCGTGACGTTGGTGAAGTTGAGGGTGCCGTCATGCAGCACGGAGATGCGCACGCGGTAGGAGCCGTGCGTCATGAGGGTGCCGTTGGGCGTCAGCCAGTTGACCGAGGTCATGGAGGTGCCCGTGCGGCACTTGAGCTCGGCGGCCATGCCCTCGGTCACGTTCAGGTCCGTGGGCGGCTCCACGATGACGGGCGCGTAGCAGGTGAAGTGCGACTGGTCCAGCTCGCCGATGTAGCGCCCCTTGAGGCCGGCGGGCGCGTGGCAGCGCGCGCAGCAGGTGGTGTTGCTGGGCACGGTCTCCTTGAGCCACCAGCTGAGCCAGAGCACGTCGCAGTTGCAGTGCCAGGGGTTGTGGTTGAGGTGCACGCGCTCGAGGCGGTGCAGGGGCGTGAAGAGGTCGTGGGGCAGCGACATCAGGTTGTTGTGGGACAGGTTGAGCTCCTCCAGCGACTTGAGGTCGTCGAAGGCGTTGCGCTCGATGGTGGCCACCTGGGCGTGCATGAGCCACAGCTTGCGCAGGCTGGTGAGGCCCTGGAAGGAGCCCGGGCGGATCAGGTCCAGCCGGTTGCCCGACAGCTCCAGCTCCTCCAGCCGCACCAGGGCCGTCAGGTTGGGGATGTCCTTGAGGTTGCACATGCCCAGGTTGAGGTAGCGCAGGTTGACCAGGCCCTCGAAGGCCGCCTCCGAGATGTACTCCAGCCGCTTGAGCTCGCCCAGGTCCAGGCGCCGCAGCGAGGGCACGCGGTTGAAGGCGTAGGACGGGATGCTCTCGATGGGGTTGTTACGCAGCCACAGCTCCCGCAGCTTGGACAGGTACTCGAAGGCCTGCGTGGGCACCGTGGTCAGCCGGTTGTCGAACAGCTCCAGCGTGTTCAGGCTGGGCAGCCCGTTGAAGGCGCCCACCTCGATCTTGCGCACCAGGTTCTTGCTCAGCTGCAGGATCTCCAGGTGGCGGAGGTGCTTGAAGGTGTCGGTGCGGATCACCTGGGGGGGGGGCGGGGGAGACACCATCAGTAACTCAGGAAACAACGGACAAGAAGCACCAAGTCGCCCAAACCGGTGTGGCTCCGTGGATAGAGCCTCGGCCTGCGGACTCAAGGGTCCCAGGTTCGATTCCAGTCGAGGGCATGTACCTGGGTTTCGGGCACATCCCCAGTAGATGTGCAGGAGGCAGCTGATGGATGTTTCTAACTCTCTATCCCTCTCTCTTCCTCTCTGTAAAAAATCAATAAAATATATTTTAAAAAAAGAAGCAGCAAGTCGCCAAGTGCTGGCGGCCATGGACAGAGGGGCCCAGCTCGCCCGTGGACAGAGGGGCCCAGCTCGCCCGTGGACAGAGGGGCCCAGCTCGCCCGTGGACAGAGGGGCCCAGCTTGCCCGTGGACAGAGGGGCCCACCTCGCCCGTGGACAGAGGGGCCCAGCTCGCCCGTCTCTGCTGGTGGGAGAGCATGACCATGATGCCATTTGGGAAAAACGGTTTGATTTTTTTTTTTTTTTTTTTTTTTACAAAAAGTATAAAGGACTTTTATTATTTGTAACATAGGCACAATTATTTAAAGTTAATAAACTTTTATTTAGGGAATTTCACATGTTCTGAGTTCTTCCACATCCTTAGTTCCCCCCTGAGTTTGAGTCTTAATTATCTTATTCCCTTTTTTGCTCAATCCTGATGTCATCTCAGTCAGTCCACAATCCTTTTAGTTGAGTGTCTTTGATCTACACTTGAATATGGACATACTTCAAAAAGCCTGCACCTATAATCGTTGGGAACTAATTTCTTCAAGCAATTTACTTTAGGGCCGTGGTTAGGGTCTGAGTAGATGGACCTGCCTGGTTTTTTAATTTCAGACACCCTAGAAAGAGACACGTATTGGTTCCTACTGAAGATTACTTCTGTCTAACTGCACACTAAGAACTGTAAGAATAATGTCTCAATAAAAATACCAGGTTTAACATGCACAAAGCCAAGAAAACCAACGATGCCAGATACTGAATTCATATTGCACTGTCCTTTGAACACCCAGCAGGAATAAACTACTGAATGCAGATACCATGCAGTGCGTTGGTTTGATTTTTTTAAAAAATATATATTTTATTGATTTCAGAGAGGAAGGGAGAGGGAGAGAGAAACATCAACCATGAGAGAGAATCATTGATTGGCTGCCTCCTGCACGCCCCCTACTGGGGATGGAGCTCACAACCCGGGCATATGCCCTTGACTGGAATTGAACCCGGGACCCTTCAGGCTGCAGGCTGAGGCTCTATCCACTGAGCCAAACCAGCCAGGGCGGAACGGTTTGATTTTTGAAAATAGATTTTTATTGCCGTTTAAGGTGGGGTGGGGGGTGGGGGGAAGAGAGAGAACCATTGACTTGTTGTTCCCCTTATTGGGGCATGCGTTGGTTGCTTCTTGTATGAGCCCTGATTGGGGATCGAACCCACCACCTTGGCGGGGCTGATTATTTCTTGCAAAGGTAAACATTGAGCTGCCACGGGACCCAGCCTTTCCACTCCTGAGGCTTTTCCCACGAGAAGTGGGAGCAGGGGCCCAGCCGACTGCCGGGGGGTGGGCGCCCACAGCCTCTGTGGTCATTGTAGCCCAACCCGGAAGCCCCCCGAGGCCCCCAGCGGTGAAGGGCCATTCGCTGGGTCCCAGTCATGGGAAGGAACCGCGGATGGATCTCACGGGGGTTGAGTGGGGGGAGCCAGACGCCTGCGCGGTGGGGTCCCATTCATTCTGCTCCTTGGCCGCGCTAAGCGGGGTGTCTCTGAGTACGCGCATTGGGGAGACAGGCTGGGAAGGGGCGCCAGGGAGCTCCCTGGGGTGACAGAAACGTTCCAAATTGGGGTGGCGGGGGGGGCGCTCCACAGATGCATGGAACTGTCAAAACTCCCCAAGCTGTACATATACAAGGGGCATTTTATTATATGTAAGTTACACCCAATAAAAAAGATTCATCAGCTAAACACGTGTTGAACGCGTTTTCGGTGCCAGAGCCTCTTGTACATAAATGCGTGGTGGGCAACCACCGAGTTCATCCTCCAAACCGCCCCGTTTGACGTATTCAGCACCTGCAACGCGAACCCACACGCTCGGAAAACCACAAGATGTTTCCACAGGAACTTTGGCACCAGATCCATGTGGTGGCAACTCTGACCAGAGCCCTACAGGCTATTTAAGCCCTTTATCGATCCCACTCCTGTGACCAGTCAATCCTTTCACTCCATAAAGAATCCCGCAGTTGACAAGGGGTGTAACGAGGCCTGCTGGCGTGCTCTAGGAAACACCTTGGGCCCCACGAATTATCCCCATTCAAGTGGGAGCACATGGAGGCACAGAGAGGTGCAGTGCCTTGCCCAAGGCCACACAGGAGGGGCGGACCGAGGCTGTCCCGTTCCAGAGTCCTGGCTCTTTTTTTTAAAAAATATATTTTATTGATTTTTTACAGAGAGGAAGGGAGAAGGGATAGAGAGCTAGAAACATGGATGAGAGAGAAACATGGATCAGCTGCCCCCTGCACACTCCCCACTGGGGAAGTGCCTGCAACCAAGGTACATGCCCTTGATGGGAATCGAACCTGGGACCCTTGAGTCCACAGGCTGACGCTCTATCCACTGAGCCAAACCGGTTAGGGCGAGTCCTGGCTCTTAACCCACTGAACGCGGCCGCGGCCTCTCAGGGTTGAGGCTGGGGAAGGCCTGGGAGGCAGTCTTGCCAGATTCTCCTCTCTGTTCACCGTGCCGGGTACACTGAGGCACAGAAGTCCGCACAGCCACTCGATGGCATTCCCAAAGCGCTGCCCATGCCGTGGGGGACCCTCGAATTATAATATCAGGGGGAACGGAGAGGGCCCGAGAGCGTCCTGTGTGGTCGCGACTTCGTGAAACTTAAAGAGGAGGCTGAGGCATTAGGTGTCCAATCCCAGGCGGGCCGCCCCCTCCTGTGTGGCCTCGGGTAAGTTGCTGCCCCTCTCTGTGCCTCAGTGTCCTCCCACAGAAAGGGGCTGTGAGGACACAGCCTGAGCTCTTCCCAGAGTGCTCTCCAGCTGGGGAGCGTGGGCAACTTGTATTCTTTATTTGTTTTTCTTCAATTGGACAAACTGACTTTTATAATAAGTACAGTCCTGGCCGGGTTGGCTCAGTGGATAAAGCGTCAGCCTGCGAACTGAAAGGTCCCAGGTTCGATTCTGGTCAAGGGCACATGCCCGGGTTGTGGGCTCGATCCCCAGTGGGGGACTTGCAGGAGGCAGCTGATCCATGATTCTCTCTCATCATGGGTGTTTCTCTCTCTCTCTCTCTCTCTCAAATCAATAAACATATCTATACTCGGGCCCAGCCAGTGTGGCTCAGTGGTTGAGCATCAGCCTATGAACCGGGAGGTCACGGTTCGATCCCCGGTCAGGGCATACGCCCGTGTTTCGGGCTCCGTCCCCAGTGTGGGGCGTGCAGGAGGCAGCCGACCAATGATTCTCATCATTGATGTTTCTCTCTCTTTCTCCTTCTCCCTTCCTCTCTGAAATCAACACAAATATATTAAAAAACACAACATATCCTCGGGTGAGGATAATAATAATAATAAAAAGAAAACCCCAAAGAGGTGAAATCAGCGCTAATCATGTTTATTTAGCCCAGGCGATCCCAAATATTATGATTTCAGCATGTAACTGAGCGGAAACGGACGAAGGAGAGTTTGCGGCTCTTTTCACACTCAGCCTTCCAAACCCCTGCAGGGCGTGTTGTCCGTCCACGCGCTGGGCGTGTGAGGCTGTGCAGGTTGCCAGGCGCTTCCTGGGCTCCCGCACTGGGGGCACAACCGCATTTTGCCCCCCGCCCCACCCCCAGCCTGTGAAACAGGACTGCCAGGAAGGGGGGACCCTCGAGCCCTGAGCCTGCTGACCGAGGCCACACTGTCATCTCCGGTGGAGGAGGCCCCAGGGCAGCGACAACCAGAGATGGCTAGTCCCTCTGACACTTGCTGTCCCCGCCTCCCCCCGCCCCCACCAAGCCGGCCCTCAGTCTGCTGACTCCCTATAGTGTCCCCTCCTCTCCAGTCCATGGCCTGGGCCCCCCGCCCCCACATCCGGCCCCAGGAAGTCTCTTCCTCCCCACCGTTCCCAGTCCCTCCCGCTCACAGCGCCCCAGATCCCCCATCACTCCCAGAGCCCACACCTGCCGCAGACCAAGAGGACCGAGTGTGATGGTCCATCCCATAATAACACACAGTCCCTGCCCTGGACAGCACATGGGACTGGCATGACATGCGCCCTCCCCTTCCCCCATCCTTCCCGAATCCCGCCACCCCTGCCCCCAGCAATTCCCTGAGCCCAGCGCATCCCCGCCCCCCCCCCCCCCCCCCCCGCCCCGGCCCCATGCCTCTGCACTTGCCCCTCCCTCTGCCTTCCACACCCCGCTCAGGGGTCACCTGCTTGGAGGCTGTCCTGGCCCTGTCACCCCCATCTGGGCCCTCGCTGCACCAGCTGCCTGTCTGCTGTCTCTCCCCAGAGACACACCGCCCTCCCCCCCCGCCCCCCCAGGAGGCAGGCCTGGGTCTCAGCTCAGGCTCTGGGTTTCCTAAGTGAGTGAATTTGAAAGCAGCCCCTCTAGGAATCTCCCCATCGTGTGTGTGGGGGGGTCCTCTTTGGCCAGAATTGGGGTCCTTTCCCTGCGTGGGAACCAGATTCCTGGGAATCTGGAAAACAACCCAGCACCTGGCCCGAGGGAAGGTCCTTGGGGCCTCAGGGTGCAAGAGACAGATGCAGATAGACGTGGCTCTTAAAACGCTGGAATCTGGCCCGGCCAGGCAGCTCAGTGGTTAGAGCACCATCCCGCTACACCAAGGTTGCAGGTTCGATCCCTGGTCCGGACACATACAAGGTCAACCAATGAATGTGTAAGTGGAACAACAAATCCATGTCTGTCTGTCTCTCTCTTTCTCCAGAGTAAACATTTTTAGAAAACCAAACTTTGGGCTCTTTAGCTTTCTTTGAAGGGCTCACAGAGACAAGAGGATGGACCTGGGATGACAGAACGCAGAGAAGAGGCCCAGGAAGGGGCTGTCCTCTCCCCCTCTCCTGAGGCCAGGCCCAGGCTGGGCGCCAGGTCAGAGTAAGAGAGCAATCTCCATATACCTGTTTATTCTGCCGAGAAAGTAATATATACGCATCCTGGCTGGGTGGCTCAGTGGGTTGCACACCGTCCTGCATACCAAAGGGCTGTGGGTTCGATTCCCTGTCAGGGCACATACCTGGGTCGTGGGTCTGATCCCTGGTTGGGGTGCACACAGGAGGCAACTGTTCCATGTTGCTCACATTGATGTTTCCACATCGATGTTTCTCTCTCTTTCTCACCCTTCCTCCCTCTCTCTCTCTCTCTCTCTCTCTCTCTCTCTCTTTTTTTAAAAAATGATACAGCCACTTTATTATTTTTATTATTATTATTTTTAATCCTCACCCGAGGGTATTTTTCCATTGATTTTTAGAGAGAGTGGGAGAGAGAGGGAGAGACAGAAGGAAACATCGATGTGAGAGAAGCACATCGATCGGTTGCCTCCTGCATGCACCCTGACCAGGGCCCGGCCAGCCCCTGCCGGCCTCTCCCTTCCCCTCCGTACGACCCCTCACTTGCAGCCTCACTCAAGCTGCCCGTCACCAATCTCGGCTCCTGGGACTCTCTCACCAGGTCCTCCACCTTCGCATACACTGTTCCCTCTGCTCAGAACGCCCTTCCCTTTTCATCTGCCCGGACACCCCCCTGAGCTCCCACCCGGGGCCTGTCCGAATGCCTCTCCTTCATCCACTGTCCGTTTATTTACCCATCAAGCGACTCTGAGGGGCGGGTGGGAGGCCTGGTCTGTGGAAGGCACACATGCCAGAGGCCGGTCACCGCCCTCCGTCTCACAGCAGAGCCAGGACTCACCGCCTGCTGCCCCTGAATCTATTTTCTTTTAGTTCTTTGATTTCCTATCCTCACCTGAGGGAACGCTTATTGCTTTTTAGAGAGAGAGAGGAAGGGAGAGAGAACCATGGATGTGAGATAGAAACATGGACGGGCTGCCTCCTGCACACCCCGCGCCCGGGATCAAACCTGCAACAATGGGCATCCGCCCGCCGCTCCCTCCCCCGCCACAGGCCCTCACCCCAGCTACTTGGGGAGTGGAACCCGCATCTGTTTGGGGCACCGGACAACACTCTAACGGAGCCGCCCGGCCGGGGCTCCCCTGCATCTGAGCACGGGGTCCCCGCCCCGCTGGCCCACCCTGACCCCAGGGGCTCGGCTGCCCGCCGTGTCCGTGTGTGTCTGAGCCATGGCCCGTTCCCTGCTCAGACGTCCCCGCGTGCCCATCTGCTCCCTTGACACATAGTCCCTGGGCGCCTGCTAAGTGTCAGGCTCCACGGCGGGCTCTGGGGGTGCAGCCGTGGGTGAGATAGCACAGCCCACTTCCCAGAGCTGATCCCGGTCGGGGGAGAGACGCTGAGTGTGATAATGACACAGCATCAGTGAGTGGCCACGGTGACCAGGGCTGCCCGGGCGGCATCGGGGAGGCGGGCTGGGGCCCCTCCACAACACAGCAGGTGGTCAAACTCTCTCTGAGGCCGGGCACCCTGGTGGTCATAGTCACGGAGGGGGGGTGGCGTGGACAAGGTGGGCCTGGTGCTTGGGGCAGACAAGCCCCTGGTGGCCTGACAAACTGACACCCCCCACCCCCACCCCCAGCAGAGAAGCAAGGCCTGGGGTCCTGCCCCTGACAGCCGCCTGCCGGCCTGAGTCCCCTGGTCCCCTCACTCCTTCCCCCCATTTCCTGAGCCCACCCCCACCCAGGCCGGCTCTGCGTCCGTGTCAAGGGCACAGACACCTAATGGGGCTTCTCCCCGCTCGTCCTCCAGCCCCCGTTGGGGTGAGCCCAGGTTCCTAATGCTGGGAGAGAGCCGCTGTGTTCTGTTGGGGTTTTTAGGAAAACAAACGGCCAAGAAATCCTTTATTAAAATTTAACGGTGGTAGGAAAGTGATTAAGGGCATCCTTCATCTTAAACACGACTGAGATACATTGTTTTTATATGTTTTGAATGCAATGAGCCGGTACAAATTTCGTGAGCTTCACTTTTGTGTTTTTTGTCCCCGTTAGCTTTTTTTCTTTTTTCTTTACAGTCACAATTTTAAAAATCATTGTTATTTTTCCAAACACTCACGGGGACTTCTCATATCTCCTCCTTCCCGGACATAAGGGTGCGTCTCCCTTTCCAAGGGGGGCACCCCGAGCCTCTAGGACCGTGGTCGGCAAACTGCGGCTCGCGAGCCACATGCGGCTCTTGGGCCCCTTGAGTGTGGCTCCTCCTAACCCTTAGGAGGACCCTAATTAAGTTAATAACAATGTACCTGCCTATATGGTTTAAGTTTAAAAAATTTGGCTCTCAAAAGAAATTTCAATCGTTGTACTGTTGGTATTTGGCTCCGTTGACTAATGAGTTTGCTGACCACTGGCTTAGGGCACGGCTGGGGCCTGGCGGGCACCTCACTCAGCGAGCCACTCAGGCCTAGACTGGGCCTCGGGGGCCCCCCCAACCTCCCGGGCCTCGCCGCCTCTGCAGCCGCCTCTGCAGCGGGGGACAGGGCCCTGGGGACTAAATGAGAAAAAGCACAGACGGAGACAACACAGCCTCGCCCAGCGCCAGGTGGCCACTCAGAACCAGGGTCTCCCCCTTTAGGGAAGACCATTACGCTATTTTGGTCAATATCACCTCGCCTGGCCTCTATCCAACAACAAATATTAACTGTCCCTGCTAGGAGGCCCCAGGCCGTGACCCCAGCCTGGCCTAAGGCAGTGGGGTCAGGGGTCAGCCCTCCCAGGAAGGCGCCCCCCCTCCGGGGCCCCCTGCCCCTCTCCTGCCTGTCTGGCTCAGCTCTCAGCTCTCACCTCCAGCCAGCGGTACCGCACGGACCGATGACTCTCGAACAACCGGGTCTGAGCTGTGCGGGTCCGTGTGATGTGGGCTTTTTCAGTTAACACCTGGGCTGCTTTGGGTCTGTGGATGTGCCCTGCTCACTGTGCTCAGCGCAGCGCCTGGCACACAGTAGGTGCTCAATAAGCCAATCGGGAACAGGATGGGTGCTGCAGGTGCACCAGCCAGTCGCCGGGCCTGTCAGACACGCGGTGGGGGCACAGGGACTCAGGGTCTCAGCTGGGCTCCCGCTCAGAGCTGGTTTCCAGGTGGAGACGGGACGAAGAGGAAGAGCGCCTGGCGTGGAGCTGGGGCTGTGTCTGGGCCCAGCAGAGAGCGCCCCCGAGTGTGGTGTGGCTGCGACAGGTGCCTATTGCAAGGGGAACACGGATGATGCGGTGGCTCCGGGGATGGGGGAATGGGGGGGAGACTGAGGCCAGGAGGCGGGGAGGGAGGTGGGTGAGCACCCAATGGGCCTGGACCAGGCCAGAGCCCTGAGGGCTGTGCCCCCGCGGCCAGGACTGGGTCACAGTTCTGTCACCAGGCGCGGAGTCCAGGGAGCTGCGAATTAGGGAGCATCAGAAGCACGTTAAGAAATCAAGTTCAAACAAAAGAAACGAAAAGAAAAAGAAAAAAAGAAATCAAATTCAGCCCTAGCCGGTATGGCTCAGTGGAAAGAGCATCGGCTTGCGGACCAAAGGGGCCCAGGTTCGATTCCAGTCAAGGGCACGGACCTCGGTTGCCGGCTCCTCCCCAGCCCGGCCCTGGTCAGGGCTTGTGCAGGAGGCAACCAATCGATATGTTTTTCTCACATCGATGTTTCCCTCCCGCTCTAAAAATCAATGGAAAAATGTCCTCGGGGCAGGATTAACAATGACCACAAAATAATAAATAAATAAATACTTTTTTGTAAAAAGAAAGAAATCAGGTTCAGCCCTGGCCGGGAGGCTCAGTGGGTTGTGCGGCCGTCCTTGCACTGAAGCGCTGGGGGTTCGATTCCCCATCAGGGCACATACCCAGGTTGCAGGTCCAATCCCCGCTTGGGGTTCATATGGGAGGCAACCGATCGACATTTCTCTCTCACATCCATGTTTCTCTCTGTCTTTGTCCCTTCCCCTCTCTCTAAAAATCAATAAAAAAACATATCGAGTTCAAAAAAAGAGAGAGAAAAATCAAGTTCTGCAGCCAGCCAGGCTGAGTCCCAATCCCCTCGCTAACGGAGGCCTCCGGTACAGCACCCTCACTCTCCCTGCCTCAGTGTCCTCATCTGTAAAATGGGGAGAAGAATAGGGCCACTTTGGGGGGTGGGGCAGGATGTTGAAGTTAGCGGACCAGACTTGGAGCCATGGGGGGGCTGGGAAGGGCTGGGAGGGGGCAGGCGATGCGCTCATGGGGGGACATTATTAGTGGGGGTCAGGCGTCTTCTGGCTCTCGGGGCCTCAGTCTGCTCAAGTGCAACGTGGGGATGACACCCCCACCTCCCTCCCTGGGCTGTCATGAGGCTCAGAAGCCACGTGGCTCTCCAGGATGCGGCGCTTCTGAGCTGAGCCCTGGGCCAGCGGTGACCGAGGCCGGTGTCCACGAAGTTGGGGGGCCATGCACTGGGGGGGGGGCAGGGGGAGGCTCGACTGGACGGGGCTGGGCGCTCAGAGCAGGCGCCTGCGGCCGACGCTTCTCCGAGCGGAGCAGGATGACAGGGGCCGCGGCGAGGCGGCCTCGCTGTCGCCTCCTCAGCTGTGATCTGCTGGCGACCTCGGTCCCCAGGGCCACGGCGCGCGCCTGGCACATGGCGGTGCTGAGCACTCGCTGTCCAGGAAGGAGGCGCCGGGTTCCCCGTGACGGGAGTTGGGGGGGGGGGGCGGCTGTGACCGTCCCCGGGGTCGGCGAGGAACCGGAGGCCCAGCGGCTTCACCTGTCACAGCCCCACTGTCCCCCGCAGTCCAGTCGGAGCGCTGCTAACGTTGCTGGGTGGTCCCTGCGGTTGCTGTTGTTTAAATTAAGTTGTAAAACAAGTCGGGCATCCCGCTCGCATCCTTAGAAAACTCGATAGTGCCTCTGAGGCACTTTCCTGTCAGTCAATGTTCCTCCAACTCCGCTCCCAGTAGCCGCGAACCTCCCGCGCGAGATGCACGGGACTCGCTTACCCGTGACCTCCCGCGCGAGATGCACAGAGCCCCGCTTACCCATGACCTCCCGCGTGAGATGCAGAGCGAACCGCTTACCCATGACCTCCCGCGTGAGATGCACAGCCGCTCGCTTACCCATAACCTCCCGCGCGAGATGCACGGCCGCTCGCCTACCCATAACCTCCCGCGCGAGATGCACGGCCGCTCGCCTACCCATAACCTCCCGCGTGAGATGCACAGAGCCCCGCTTACCCATAACCTCCCGCGTGAGATGCAGAGCGAACCGCTTACCCATGACCTCCCGCGTGAGATGCACAGCCGCTCGCTTACCCATAACCTCCCGCGTGAGACGCACGGCTGCTCGCTTACCCAGAACCTCCCGCGTGAAACGCACGGCGACCTGCTTACCCATGACCTCCCGCGCGAGATGCACGGCCACTCGCTTATCCGACGCGGGTCATCAGACCCTGGTCTGCCCCACGGCCACCCGGGAAGGGACGGCCTTCCCGGAACACGCGCCCACAGTGCCCTGCAGCACCCATGCGTGTCTCCTTGGGATGGGCCGATTGCATCTGAGGACAGAAGCGCACCCATTGCCAAGAGCTGTCACTCCCCCTGTGCACATGACCTCACGGGACCCGAGGGACGCAGGGCAGCCGGCTGCAAGCCCCGGTGGATGTGGATCCGTGGATCGGTCCTATTAGGCTGAGTGCATGGCCCCTGAACCACCAGTCCCCGGGGGCACATTCCAAGACACTGTCACGCGGGCGCCAAAGGAGCCCCAGGGAGGATTTGCGGTGGGAGCAGCTGGAAGTCTCCCGGGTGCCTGTCCTGACTGGGGGGGGGTTTGGGGGGGCAGGGCGTGGGGGGCGCCCACCGAGGGGAATTTCTACAGCAGCTAAAGCGGCGGAGCAGGCAGTTGCTTGTGCACGCGCGCGCGCACACACACACACACACACACACACACAGCCATGTGGATGGCTCTTCACAAACAGGCCGAGGGAAAACAGTGAGACAAAGAAAGCCATCTATAACGCAGCGTCATTTCCATGAATTAAAAATACACGCGCACAAAGCAACAATAAGCGCTTTCCAGAACACACACAAGCAGAGACCCGCAGTAAACAGATGAGGGTGGCTGGCTGCGGGGAGGAGGGACCGAGCAGAGGAGGAGCAGGCGGTGCAGGAGGAAGGAACCTGCAGCCAGGGCCTCACCGGGAGCAGGAGCAGAGCCAGGGGTGGGGCTCCCCCCCCTGCCCCCAGGACACCGAGGGGTGCCCGGCTACCGATGCTTCCCCAGCCAGTGCCCCTGCTCCTTCCGGTCCCGGTCCTCCGCCTTAGAAGGCCTGTCTGTGCCCCGGGCTCGCCCAGTCCAGCCTCAGACAGAAGGAGGGGCCTCACTGAAGGCCGCTGATGAAAAAAAAATTATCTTTCCCATGAAGGCATTCAAACCACCAACTCTCCCCAAGAGTAAACCATCATCCCAGAACACGTGCCCACAGTGCACTTGGCGTCGTCCCCCATGAAATGGTGTGATTTCATTTTTTTTTTTTTAGTTAATCCTCACGCGAGGATATTTTCCCATTGATTTTTAGGGAGAGTGGAGGAGAGAGGGAAAGACAGACAGAAACATCCATGTGGGAGACACATCCTCCATTGGTTGCCTCCTGCACGAGCCCTGACCAGGTACATGCCCTTGACCGCAATCGAACCCGGGACCCTTTGGTTCGCAGGCTGATGCTCTATCTGCTGAGCCAAACTGGCTAGGGCTCATTTTTTTTTTTTTTAATTCGAAAAGAAAGAAATGGGTTTCCTAACCCCGGCCGATTGCACATGAGCCGAGGACGAGCGTGGGGAGTGTCTCTGGAGGCTGTGGAGTTTCACTTGGCTTGTCCTGTGTTTCAGCTGTATTTTCTAGTGTTTCTAAATGAATTTGCATTCACTCTGTAATCAATAATTTAAAAATACACTTACAGAGGCACAGAAAAGAGCCAGCAAGGCTTTTAAAACAAAAGCTGAGCAGCAGTTATTTATATCTAGGTGGTGGGACTAGGGGTGGTTTTTAAACTTTTTTATTTGTATAATTCAAGAGTTGTTATTTTTAAAAGCGCCTCTAATTGCTCCCCAGATGGCCCCACTCCCGCCACCTGCAAGGTGCCTACTCAGGGGGCCAAATCTACCGCTCTTTAAGAAGAAAAATCCTCACCCTGACCGGTTTGGCTCAGTGGATAGAACATTGGCCTGCAGACTGAAGGGTCCCGGGTTCGATCCTGGTCAAGGGCATGTACCTTGGTTTCGGGCACATCCCCAGTAGGGGGCGTGCAGGAGGCAGCTGATCAACGTTTCTCTCTCATCAATGTTTCTAACTCTCTATACCTCTCCCTTCCTCTCTGTAAAAAATCAGTAAAAAAAAAAAATATATATATATATTTAAATATATTTCATTGATTTTTTACAGAGAGGAAGGGAGAGGGAGAGAGAGTTAGAAACATCAATGATAGAGAAACATCGATCAGCCGCCTCCCACACACCTCCCACTGGGGATATGCCTGCAACCAAAGTACATGCTCTTGACTGGAATCGAACCTGGGGCCTTTCAGTCCGCAGGCTGACGCTCTATCCACTGAGCCAAACCAGTCAGGGCAATAAAATATATTTTTTAAAAAAAGGGGGGGGGGAGAAAAAATCTTCACCTGAGGGTATGTTTTCATTGATCTTTAGAGAGAGGAAGGGAGAGGAAGAGACAGAGAGAAGCATTGATGTGAGAAGGAAACATTGATGGGTTGCCTCCCGCACGTGCCCGACTGGGATTCGAACCTGCAGCCCAGCTACGTGCCCTGATGGGAGGGAATCAAACCTGCGACTGTGCACAGGACAACGCTCCAACCAACTGAGCCGCACCGGCCAGGGCCAGCACCCGCTCTGGTGGGCGGACACCCTCCACCCTCGGGGAGCGGGCAGTGTCAGGAGCCGGTGGCCTCCAGACTGGGGTGCTGGAACCCCGGGATGAGGAATGAAAGTGTTGGGATTTGGACCGGAGAAGGGAGCCCATTTCAGTGTGCCTTTCCTTTTCCTTAAAAAAAAAATATTTTTTTTATTGATTTCAGAGAGGAAGGGAGAGGGAGAGAGAGATAGAAACATCAATGATGAGAGAGAATCATTGATCGGCTGCCTCCTGCACGCCCCACACCGGGGATCGAGCCCGCAACTCGGGCATGTGCCCTGACCGGGAACCGAACTGTGACCTCCTGGTTCAGAGGTAGACGCTCAACCACTGAGCCACGCCGGCCGGGCTGTGTGTGCCTTGTCATGTCCACGGTGCAGGGATGCAGGAGACTAGCGAGACGTACACATGAACTCATGTATGTCTGCGGGGCCACATGTGTACTCTAACAGGGAGGTGGATCCAGAGGTTTGGAGGCTGGTGGCCTGGAGGCGGGGTGACAGGCACATGAGCAAGCAGGTCCCAGCAAAGGGGCCAGCTCAGGCTTAAAACTCTGGGCCATCCTCTCTCTCTGCGCCCCTCCCTCCCACCTCCCCTCTGCAGGGAAACCCTGCCATTTCCACGTTCAAGACAGACCCAACATCAGTCCTCTAGTCACCGCCTCACCTCCACCAGCCTGTCTGAGTCTCCACAGCTCTCCCAGGTCCGCGGCCTGGGCCAGCGCCTCACACCCCGCCTCAGAGCCCGCCCGGCCTCTGCCACAGCCACCTGGCTCCCTCTGTGACCCCAAGTCCTCACTATGACCCCAAGTGAGGGGTCACTGTCCCCTCTCAGCCCCCTCCCCCCAAGCCCTGCTGGGAACGCCCTTCCCCAGATGCCCGCAGGCTCCCCGACCTCCTCCAAACCTGTGCCACCTTCACCAGCCTCCCGGCCTCCCTGCCTCCCTAGCAGTGCCCACTCCTTCCCTACACCCTTCGGTCTGTGTCTCCACCTGCCGTGGGCTCAGGGAGGCAGGGCAGCCCGGAGTTGGGCACCGATGTGTCCCGAATGCCCAGGACACAGCCTCCCACACGGAAGAAAACCAGGAGGCTTTTAACAGGTGCGTTTAGGGCAGGGCTGAGGGGCTGGGGGAGGGGCTGCGACCCAGAGAGGAGGGAGGGGACCGGGAGGGGGCTCGCCTGGGGAGACCCAGGGCAGGGGGACTAAGTCCTCAGCGCTGGAGAGTGACCGGGAAGCTGGAGAGGTAGAGCCTGTCCTGCGGTCCTCAGAGGGGTGTGTCCCGAGCGTCAGGTGCCCGCTGGGGGGATGGGCGGGCACTGGAGGCGGGAGGAGCTGGGGTGCCCGGTGCTCCCGTGAGCTCCCTGCGTCCTGGGCGTGTCTGTGCCGGTGCCCAGAGCAGGCCTGGCACCTGGCGCTCAGCAGCCCCTGTGGGACTGGACTGTTGGTTCGGTGAGGTCCCCCCAAAGAGAAGGGGGGCGCTGCCATGACTGTGGCCCGAGGGGGCTCAGAGCTCCTCCCAGCCGTGCATGCCCTGTGGCCTGTGGACCAAATCCACAGCCGCTTGGCTTCTTGAAGGCCATGGCCCGTCTGAGCCTCACTGGCCCGCTAAGCACCACCCCTGTTCATGCACTGCCCCCCCTCCTAGGGCGGAAGGCAGCGGGCGGGGCAGGCTGTGCGGGTCTCGGCATCACCCGGGACAGGCGGCATCTGCTGACGGTCGGGCAGGGCAGTTGTGCGGTGACAATGGAGTCAGAGTGTCTCCCCTCAGGGGCTGCAGCTGGAGGGACGGAGGGGGACTGGGAGGTGACTGGGGAGGTGCCCTGAGCAGAGGACACAGTGGGTCCCGCAGGAGCGGGGTGGGGCCGTGTGGCCAGGACCGATGTTCCTGGACCCCGACTGGCTTGCTGGGGCGGGAGAGGCTGCAGGGGGCCGGGGACTGACGACACCTCGTTTTTTGTTGAACAGCATCTAGGAAAACTTATTGGTAGCAGGTGTTCAAAGACGACCCAGCCTCTACTGCTGCCTTCGGAAGGAAATGCTCGCTGGCTGTGAATTCACTGAGAAGTGGGGTCTGTGCAGACACAGGCGGGCGTGTGTTGGCCAAACGCGAATGAACTTGGGTTGAAATCCTAGGAGTGGAAACTCGAGCTGACACCTTCGGAACAGTGGGTCTCAGCCAGGGGCGAGGCCCCCAGAGTGTGTGGCAACATCTGGAGACATTCTGGGAACTGGGGGTGGGTGTTACTGGTGCCTAGTGGCCAGGGACGCTGCTCAATGCCCCACAGTGCCCAGGACGGTCCTCACCGTACCCAACCCCCCCCACAGCACCCAGGACGCCCCCACAATGCCCAGGACTCCCCCATGGCTCCCAGGACACCCCCACAGCATCCAGGACTCCCCCACAGCACCCAGGATGCCCCCTCGGCACCCAGGAGGCCCCCATGGCTCCCAGGAGGCCCCAACAGCACCCAGGATGCCTCCACAGCCCCCAGGATGCCCCCACGGCTACTAGGATGCCCCCATGGTGCCCAGGACACCTCCACAGTGCTCAGGACACCCCCACAGCACCCAGGACGCCCCCACAGCACCCAGGATGCCCCCACGGTGCCTAGGATGCCCCCATAGCACCCAGGATGCCCCCACGTTGCCCAGGATGCCCCTACAGTGCCCAGGATCCCCCCATGGCACCCAGGATGCCCCCACGGTGCCCAGGATGGCCTCACAGTGCACAGGATGCCTCCACAGCTCCCAGGATGCCCCCAATGGTGCCCAGGATGTCCCCACGGTGCCTAGGATGGCCTCACAGTGCCCAGGATGCCCCCACGGTGCCCAGGATGGCCTCACAGTGCCCAGGTTGCCCCCATAGCTCCCAGGATGCCCCAATGGTGACCAGGATGCCCCCACAGTGCCCAGGATGCCCCCACAGCGCCCACGACGCCCCCACGGTGCCCTGGATGGCCTCACAGTACCCAGGACACCCCCACAGCACCCAGGATGCTCCCACAGTACTCAGGATGCCCCCACAGCCCCCAGGATGCCCCCATGGCTACTAGGATGCCCCCATGGCGCCCAGGACACCTCCACAGCACCCAGGATGCCCCCACAGCACCCAGGATGCCCCCACGGTGCCCAGGATGCCCCCACAGCACCCAGGACACCCTCTCAGCGCCCAGGATGCCCCCACAGTGCCCAGGATGCCTGCATGGCACCCAGGATGCCCCCATGGTGCCCAGGATGGCCTCACAGTGCCCAGGATGCCCCCACAGTGCCCAGGACACCCCCACAGCACCCAGGATGCCCCTACGGTGCCCGGGATGGCCTCACAGAGCCCAGGACACCCCCACAGCACCCAGGACCCCCTCACAATGCCCAGGATGCCCCCACGGTGCTCAGGACGCCCCCACGGTGCCCAGGATGCCCACATGGTGCCCAAGACGCCCCCACAGTGCCAGGACGCCCCCATGGTGCTCAGGATGCCCCCACAGCACCCAGGACGCCCCCACGGTGCCCAAGACGCCCCCACAGTGCCAGGACGCCCCATGGTGCTCAGGACACCCCCACAACCCAGATGACCTGGCCCCAAGCATCGACAGAACAGAGGAGGGACCCAGCTTCCAACATGCACATGTCTCCCCAAAGCCTCACTCAGGGCCCACCTGAGTCACATTCATAACTAACCAGGTGGCCACCGCCCCGTCTGAGCACCAGGCGCGTGCACGGTGGCGCCCGGCCCGGGCACGGGCTCAGAGCTCCCACCCTCACTCCAGCCCCACACAGGCAGCGGTGAGGGCTGGCCGGGGCCAGGACGACCAGGACGATTCTACACCCTTGACACGGCCTGTGACTCCGGGGCCAGGCCTGTCCCGCTGTGCAAGGCGCGGGTGGTTCCGCCCGAGCCCAACAGCCTGGCACGGAGACAGGGAGCTGGTGCTGAGGCCCAGGTGCCCGGCTCAGGCTAATGGGGTACAGGCAGCAGCTCCCAAGTGCCCAGGGGCCGCCCTGAAGGCCCTCGCCCACACAGGGAGCAGGGATTGGCCACCCCCTGTGCCCCCCGTGTGCCCCCCACTACCCCCCCCCGCCGGTGGCCGGGCTCACCTGGATGCCGTTCTCCTGCAGGTTCAGGTACCGCGTGTTGACAGGGATGCTGGCGGGGACCTCGGCCAGGTCTCTCCGCGTGCAGATCACTCGGCTGGCCTGGTTGCTGCAGGAGCAGGCCGAGGGGCACGAGGTGGCAGGCGGGGAGCCCCCTCCGGCCGCCGACGTCAAGGCCACGCCACCCCCGCCGGCCCCCAGGGGTGGGGAGAAGAGCCAGAGGAAGAGCAGGGCCCCGTGGGGCCAGGACATCCTACCAGGCGGCAGTGGGGGGCACGTGGAGCCGCAGGCGCGCGCCATCCTCACTGCTCATGCTCCGCGTGGGCGCCGGGGGGCTGCGGGGGGGGGGAGAGAGAGAGGAGAGGCTCAGTGAGGGACCCATCTGCCCAGGACACCCAGCTCCCGGCCGCTGCTGCCCCCGTCCTCACCTCCCTGCCCTCATCTCATCCATCCTCTCCCTGTTGGGAAGATGGTGCCCATTTCACAGAGCTGAAAACTGAGGCCCGGGAGAGGAAGTGCTTGCCCGAGGCCACTTGGCCAGTCAGTGGAGAGGTCAGCCAGATTCAAAACTTAGTTCTTGCCCGGCCGGCGTGGCCCAGGGGTTGAGCATCGACCTATGAACCAGGAGGTCACAGTTCAATTCCCAGTCAGGGCACATGCCTGGGTTGCAGGCTCGATCCCCAGTAGGGGGCGTGCAGGAGGCAGCCGGTCAATGATTCTCTCTCATCCTTGATGTTTCTCTCTCTCCCCCTCTCCCTTCCTCACTGAAATCCATAAAAAGGTATTTTTTTATTTTTTATTTTATTTTTTTTAAAAATATTTTATTGATTTTTTACAGAGAGGAAGGGAGAGAGATAGTTAGAAACATCGATGTGAGAGATACACCGATCAGCTGCCTCCTGCACATCTCCCACCGGGGATGTGCCCGCAACCCAGGTACATGCCCTTGACCGGAATCGAACCTGGGACCCCTCAGTCCGCAGGCCGACGCTCTATCCACTGAGCCAAACCGGTTTCGGCAAAAGGTATTTTTTTAAAAAAAACTTAGTTCTTTGCATGATTTCAAAACGGTTGATAAATAGGTAGAGACGGAGAGAGAGACAGAGGAGACAAAGGTGGCAGAGAAAGGGTGACGAGCCCGGCAGGAGGGCTCCCATCACCCACCCACCCCGGCCCCCTGGCTGCCTGCACGACCCCTGCGAGCAGGTTCCAGTGTCCTGTCCTGTCCCCTCCCCTGGCCTCCCCTCCTCACCACCCCCGCGTGGCCAGGCACCCAGCTCCACGCTGCTCCCAGCAGCTGCAGGGACTTGAGTTAGACTCACAGGGAACCTGAAGGACCGAGAGGCGCCAGACAAGGAGCAGCGATGGGTGAGGGGGGGCTGGGGTGGGGAGTGGGCGGGTGGGGGTGGCAGGGAGGAGGCTGGAGGCGATGCTGGGGACGGGGCCCAGGCTGCCCAGCCGGCCGGTGCTGGGCCCGGGACCCTGTGCCTGAGTTCTGGGGGGGGCACCCCCATTTCCATAGACAAGAGAAGGAAAGGAAGACAAGCTGACAGTAACAACAGTAGAGACAACAGTGATAAAACTGCGGGGGATTCTGAGTGAGCCCTTTCCTCGCAGACACCACACGGCCTTCCCACCGGAGCCTCCCGGGGCCATCGGGGAGGGCGGGGGGGCTGTGGCCCGGGTCCCCCCTCGGCTCCCAGCCCCTAGCGCCCTGGGGGACACACAGATGCTCCCACGCCCTCAAGTCCTGCTCCCCCAGGCGACCTGAGGTCCCCCGCCGGCCACCGCACACTCACTCACACCCCCAGCAGCGCCGGGCACGCCCTCGCACGCGGCCTCAGGCCCAGGACACAGGCCCCCACGCACATGCGCGCACATCCGCGCTCTCCGTCCGCAGTTCCCTACCCCGTTTCAACTCGGATGAGGAGGCCTGGGCGTTTGTCTGTGCCGGGGTGTGTGTGAGAGCGAGCGGGAGGCAGGGGGGCAGAGACAGACAGAGGGACAGAGAGACGGACAGAGGGACAGACAGAGGGACAGAGGGACAAAGACAGAGGGACAGAGAGAGGGACAGAGGGACGGACAGAGGGACAGAGACAGACAGAGGGACAGAGAGATGGACAGAGGGACAGAGAGACGGACAGAGGGACAGACAGAGGGACAGAGGGACAAAGACAGAGGGACAGAGAGAGGGACAGAGAGACGGACAGAGGGACAGAGGGACAAAGACAGAGGGACAGAGGGACAGGGACGGAGAGATAGAGGGACGAAGAGACGGACAGAGGGACAAAGACAGAGGGACAGAGTGATGGACAGAGAGATAGAGGGACGGAGAGACAGAGGGACAGAGAGATAGAGAGACGGAGAGATAGAGGGACGGAGAGATAGAGAGACGGAGAGACAGATGGACAGAGACAGAGAGACAGAGGGACCGAGACAGACAGAGAGAGACAAACAGAGGGACCGAGAGAGGTTTGATTGTGTCTGTGCCCGAACTCATTTTTCTGCGGGAGGTGCCGGCGTCCTCTCCCCGCCAGGGGAAGGGGAGGCCGGTGCCTGTCCTTGTCTGAGCCCAGGGCTCTGGTTCCAGCGCCAGCCCAGCCCACACCCTCTGAGCCGGGCCGGAGGCTGGGGGACCAGCGGCCAGGATGCCTGGGGTGAGGGAGCCGCAGCAGCAGGGCCCAGGCCTGCCTCCCCGGCTCCCCCCTTGCCCGCCCGCGGTCCCCATCTCGCCGCCGCCAGCCGCACCCCCATCGCCGCCTCTGCCTCTGCAGCCCCCCTCCCCCCAGCCCCGGCCCCCTCGTCCTTGTCCCCCTCCCACAGCACAGAGCACAGCGGACACTCACCCTGGTGGCTCGGCTTCCGGGGCCTCTCCCTGCACCCCAGGCCCCCCCTCCACATGCCGCCAGCGCCGGGCTCTGCCAACGCCGTTCTCTGGGGTTTCGTCCAGGTCGTGCTGGGGGGGGGACGCAGGGGCTTCCTGGTCTCCCCGCGCCCCCCCCCTTGCCTGTCGCCCTTCCCACCCCAGGGGGCGGCTGTCTAGGCCGCGGCCTCCTCCCCCCCCTGCGGGCCTCCCCTGGTCCCTGCCCCCACCCTCACCTCCACCTTCACTCCCCCCACCGATGGCCTCTCTCCTCTGGGGCGGACCCCACCCCGCTCCTTCCCCAGCCCCTCTGCCTCCGGTGGCCCCTCCTCAGGCCGCCACCCCTGCCCGGCTGCCCCTCACTGTCCTGCTGCCCCCGGGACCTCGGCCCCCCCCTCTCCTTCCTCCATCTGAGCGGTCCCCGTCACTCTCTCATTGTCCGGAAGCCCGTCTCAGTCAGACTCTGTCCATCTGTCCGTCCGTCCGGGTCTTGGGGCCGGGCTCTGCCTGGCTCTTTCTCTGAGATTACGATTTCCAGTCACACGGCAGTGCAGAGCCCGGCTCCCGCCTCCCCCTCCCGCCGCCTTTCTCCTCCTGGGTGGGGAGGGCGCCTCTGCTCCCTCCTCCTCGCCCCCTCCCTGCGCCCAGAGGCCCCCTCCCCTGCTAATCAAAGGCCCCGTTATCTAATTAACCCATTGGGTCTGGACGGTGGGAAGGTCGGACGCGGGGGAGGACGCTGATGGCTGGGCTGCCGGGAGGGGGTCTGGGCCATGCCAAGCCTGCCTCATGGCACACACAACCTCCTGGCTGCATAAGCAGGCCGATCCCACCCTCCCAGCGCGGCCGGCCAGCCCTCCGCACCCAGCCCAGCCCAGGGCAGGCAGCCTCCCGCAGGCTCCTGCAGGCTCCTTCCGGGACCCCAGGGGCTCCCCGAGCCCCGCCATCCGCACAGCCATCCACCCCATGTACCAGGGAACTGGGCCACATCGCAGACCCCCGGCCTGCAGCCCAGGCCAGCCCGCTCGAGCCCCAGAGAAGCCCGTGCAGGTCTCCAGGCCTCAGCCACCACCCGATGCCGCCTCCTGGTTCATTTCTGCAAAATGGGCAGGGAGCGGCGTTTGTCCATTTGACTCACCTAGCCCTCCATCTTCCCTCCATTCTCCATCCGTCTATTTGTCCATCCATCCAGCCATCCATCCATCCATCCATCCATCTATCCATCCATCCATCCATCCATCCACTCACCCTTCCATCCATCCATCTGTCCATCCATCCAGTCATCTGTCCCTTCATCTATCCATCTACCCACCCATCTGTCCCTTCATCCATCCATCCATCCATCCATCCATCCATCCATCCATCCATCCACTCACCCTTCCATCCATCCATCTGTCCATCCATCCAGTCATGTGTCCCTTCATCTATCCATCTACCCACCCATCTGTCCCTTCATCCATCCATCCATCCATCCATCCATCCATCCATCCACCCATCTGTCTATCCATCCATCCAATATTTTCCGAGTCCCTGGTATGTGCAGACACTGGTATAGGTGCTGACAAATGCCACCTCCACACTCAAGACCCAGGCAGACACAGACCATAACAGACAAGTAGCAAGAGGAGCAACACCGGCCAGCGCCAGGCCTGGGTTTGAACGCTGGGGCCGCGTTCACGCACTGTGTGGCCTCGGCCAGTGACTTCGCTTTTCTGAGCTGCAGGAAAATGCTGTGAAACCAGAAGAAGAGTATCGATCTCACAGGGCCGTTAAGGGCCTGACTAGCTACCTGCTCAGGAAGTGCCTCCACCTTTGGGAGACATGCGGACCCACCATGGCCCTGACCTGCCATCATCCCCCCAGGGATCAGAGGAGCCTCCTCGCTGGTCTCCCCACCTCTACCCTCGCCTCCCTCCCAGTCTGTTCCCACACCAGCTGCAACCAGAGGGTCCCGCCTGTCTCAGCAGCCTCTCCCAGGCCCCTCTCCCAGCCAGGCTGCTTCAGCTCCCACCTGCCTCTTCCTGTTTCCAGAACAGGCTGTGCACGCACCTGCCCCAGGACCTTTGCACATGCTCTTCCCTCTGCCTGGGCCTCATGTCCCCAGCTGTCCCTGACTCCTCTCAGGTCTCCGCTGAGATGACCCCTTTCCCGTGAGGCCATCCTGACCACCTCCCACCACACAGTCTCCCCCACCTGCCCCTCTCTATAACCTTTTCTCACCATCACCCTCTTGTAAGCCCACACACGGGAGTGTGCAATCCCCCAGGGCAGGGGCTGTGTCTCTTCTGTGCGTGGTGGGTTCAAAACACCTGCACCGGAGTCTGATGCTCAGTAAACATCAGGAATACGGTGTCATCGCCGCAAGCCCATCTTTCTCCCGCTGCCCCGCATCCCTCGAGCAGTCGCACAGAGGCACGCCCGCCCCACAGCCCCCGCTCTGCACACCCAGCCCAGGACGCACTCAGAGCTGCACACCACAGGCTCACGCCTCACGTCCCCGATCTGAGGTCCTTCCCATCCCAGGAGGCCTGCCTGGCGGAGGCAGCCCAGCCAAATGCCACAGACACCGCTGCCTCCAGCTCAGCTCCGTGGCCAGGCCATGGTGTCACCCTCTGGCTCAGTCTCGGACACTATACCTGAGGTCCAAACGGCGGGTGCCCAGTGCACCCCATGCATGCCATGCCCTGCGGGAGCTGCACCTCAGACCCCGCTGGAGGGAGCTACACCCTCCAACACCCACAACAGGAGGGCTGGCTCACCCTCCTCTTCCCAGCACGTCCCCAAAGCCAGGCATCCGTCTGCATGGGACATGAGTAACACCTCCAATGACACCGCCACCGATCACAGTGACGTCTGCCGCTCAACTGCACTGACCAGGCCCCGCTCTGTGGTCCCCCATCTGCCCTCTGAGCGGAGACGGCTATTGCCCCATTTCACAGATAGGGAAGCTGAGGCACAGAGAGCCAAGGCCAACACACAGAGGGGCCCAAGACCCCCAAGTTTATCATGATGGCCACTGAGGCCCCCTGGGGGCGTGTAGAACAATGCTGCCCCTGTCCTCCCACAGCCCCCACCCCCAGGATGTGATAATGTCACCCCTGGGCCCACCCCCACTGGCCGAAGCTCCGTGACCTCCCTTCAGTGACCCTCACACTGGCCCCATCGACCAAACACCTGCCCTGTGCCTAGCAACATGCCAAGCGCAGCCCAGGCCCCGGGGCCCTAGGAGAAGGGGCCTGTGCTTGCGCCCATTTTACAGATGGAAAAGCAGATCCGGAAGGCGGAAGGCACGGGCCGAGGGTCACCCAGCCTGCACGAGACAGCTGGGATGGCACCCCACGGCCAAAACTGGGCCAGGTCCCCCAGTGCCTCCCTAACCAACGCCCCGCCTGCCCCCCGGAGAGGCCTCAACGCCAGCATCTGTTCTCCACCCGACCTGTGCCAGGCAGATTCGGGGGGCTCGGAGAGAGCAGGTGCAGGAGGCAGAAAGGAGCTGATTGAGGCTGGGGGGCGGGGCGGGGGGAGAGAGTCAGGGGGCAGGGGAAGAGAGAGATGCAGGGTGTGAGCTGAAACCCAGGGGAGGCAGAGGTGTGGGGTGTGGGGCGAGGCCTGCAGTCCTCCCAGCCCGAGGCTCCGTGCCTGACAGCATCCAGGCAGATGGCAGCTGGGAAACTCGGGGATGCAGGGGAGGCAGGGCGAGGCGAAGAGGGAGGCAGGGAACAGTCTCATCAGGCAAACTCATTTCTTCTGGGGGAAGTTCAGAAGGTGAGAGAAAAGATAGGGACCGGACTGACTTCACAGCAAGAGGGATGGAGGTGAGATCTAAAGAAGAACTTCCCGACCGTGAGGGGTGAGGAACGGGGGGCAGAAGCGGAGCCTGGAGCCGCCAGGGTGGTGAGACATCAAAGCCAGGGAGCGGCGAGCACTTCTCTCTCCGGCTGCCTGTCCTGTGGGCCGGGCAGGGGCTGCCAGGTGGGAGGGGGAGGGGATGGGCAGCGCAGGCGGGGGGGGGGGCGGGGGGGGGGATGGACGGAACCACTTCACGTGTGTGTCCCTCAGCGCCAGCCCGTGTCCTAAATACTTTTAAAATAAAAGCCAACCGCCCTGGCCGGGGTGGCTCAGTTGGTTGGGTGTCATCCTGTCAACCAAAGCGTGACCAGTTCAATTCCAGGTCAGGGACCAGGTTGTGGGCTCCATCCCCCCCGTGGGGAGAGGCGGGAGGCAGCCAATCGATGTTCCACTCTCACATCGATGTTTCTCTCTCCCTCTCCCTTCCTCTCTGTCTAAAAAAAAAAAAAAAAAGCCTCCATAAAAATTATTTTGTTTTAATATATTTTATTGATTTTTTTTACAGAGAGGAAGGGAGAGGGATAGAGAGTTAGAAACATCGATGAGAGAGAAACATCCATCAGCTGCCTCCTGCACACTCCCCACTGGGGACGTGCCCGCAACCAAGGTACATGCCCTTGACCAGAATCGAACCTGGGATCCTTGAGTCCGCAGGCCGACGCTCTATCCACTGAGCCAAACCGGCTAGGGCCATAAAAATTATTTTTTAAAAAACCCACCAAAACCCAGGTCTGTTACATTCCAAATCTCACAGCGGGGGTTGGAGGGAGACAGGAGGATGTTAACCAAAGAACGTATATGCATAACCTCCGGACACAGACAGTAGCCTGGGGAAGGCCTGGGGTGGGGGTAGGGGCATTGGGTGGAGGGGGGCAAAAGGGAGAAAATGGGAGACATCTATAATACTATCCACAATAAAGAAATAGCCCCGGCTGGTGTGGCGCAGTGGGTAGAGCGCCAGCCTGTGGACTGAAGGGTCCCGGGTTCGATTCCGGCCAAGGGCACATGCCCAGGTGGTGGGCTCGATCCCCAGTATGGGGCGTGCAGGAGGCAGCCGGTCAGTGATTCTCATCATCGATGTTTCTCTCTCTCCCTCTCCCTTCCTCTCTGAAATCAATACTAATAAAAAAAAACACAATAAATAAAATAAAAGGAACCCCAAAGCCCTGAGAATGGACAGGGCGTTAACATTTGAGCTCGGAGATCCTGGGAAACGGCGGCCCAGGCCCCTCCTAGCTGCTGTCAGGACGCAGGGATGCAGGGTTCTCTGCTCAGGTGGCAGGGGTGGGGCGGGGAGGGGCGGCTTGCTCCCAGGAGGTGCTGACTGGTCATTTATTTGGTCTTTTTATGTTCAGTTAACAAATATGAGTACTGACTGCTCGGTCCACAGGCCTCCTGAGGCCACACACACACACACACACACACATGGGCACACACACACACACACACGGGCACACATACACACACACACACACACACACACACACACACACACACACACACACACACACACACAGGCACCCGAGGCCTTTGCTCCCGCTGTCCCCTCTGCCCTGAGCGCTCTTTCTTGCCTCTGCCGGGCTCTCCTGTCCGGGGCCCAGTCCCTGTCACATCACCACCTTGGAGAGGGTTCCTTTGCCCGGCCGCCTGCCTCTCACACTGCCTCCTCTTTGCAGCCTGGTTCTGTGTGTGTTGTCTGTCTCCCCACTAGAAGGTGAGCACCCCAGGCACAGAGCCTGGTGTGGCCTGTTTGGGGCTGGGGCTGAGTCCTCGGTGCAGAGGGACCCCCCCCAACGACCCCCCCCCCACTCCAGCCAATACTCGCTGCGTGAAGAGGGCGCCGCCAGCGCCCATGCCCTGGGGGTGTTTTGTTGTGTGTTTTGTCCGGAGGGAGTTAGTGGTCCACGTGGGCAATGTTCAAAGGGTAAGTGGAGGGTGGGCACAGGGGGGACCTGGGCCATGGGATGGGCACTTTCCTGGCCGGGGGGAGGTGATGTGGGCGCGGGAGGGAGGGGACCCCTTTGCGCCCAGGCCTGCGGGCTGGAGAGGCGGGTGGGAGTCGGGGAGACGGTCAGCCCAGCAGGCTGAGGTTAGGTGTGGGGCTGACGGGGCGGGCAGGGCAGCTCTGGGTTGCAAAGACCCCTCTGCCTGGGCTGAAGGTTGCGGAGGAGCTGGACCAGGGGTCCGGGGGGAGGATGAGATGAGGATGAGGATGAGGATGGAGAGGGGGGAATGGGTGAAAAGACACAGCGAAAGCAGGAGTTGCAAAGGCCGAGCTGGGAGACGTGGGAGGGGAGGGGAGAGGGCGGGGAGGGGCGGCCGAGGGAACCGGAACCGGGCCGCTGTCCCTGGGCTCCCGGTTCCTCCTTGGTGAAGCAGGATCCGGGGATAACCGGGGCTCGGAACTGTCCCCCCGTTTCCTCACCCGCAACGGGAATTAGTCACAGACGCCCCGTGCGTGGCCCGGGGCTGGGACGGGCTGGGAGGCCCTGAGCGCCGCGGGGCCGTCGGTGCGCCGCCGTCTCGGGGTCTGGAGGCGGCGCTGTCCGCCGCGCTCGGCCTCGATGGCTGGATGGCCGTGCGCCCTGCACCTCCGCGTCCAGCCCCGGCCGCCAGCGCGCGCGCCTGCCTCGGGCCCCGCCCGCCCGCCCGCCCGCCGAGAGCGCGGCGGAGGGACTGAGCTGTTAATTTCACTGAAATGAATCTGGATGGCAGTGGCCACACGTGACGGTGGCGGTGCGGTTCCCACCACCGCTGCCGGCGGCCCAGCCGAAGCCAGTCCTGCTCGGAGCAGCCTGCGCCCGCCTGGCTGCCCCGCAGGCACCTCCCGGGGCTCCGCGCAGCCAGATCAAAGCCAGAGACGCCAGCTTCACTGAGGGGGGCCTGCCTGTGTCCGGGGAGGTGCCGAGGGAGCCGCTGCCCCCCTATTTCAGAAGGACAGACTGGGGCAGGGCGAGGTCACAGCTGGCCCCAGGGACACCCAAGACCCTCCGGACTCCCCCCCGCTCTGCAGGACTGTGGGGGTTGGGGGGAGTGGGGCGGCCTAACCCCACCCCCCTGAACGGAATCTACCCGGGAGCCAGGTAGGGCCTGGCCTGGTGTTGGTAATTTTCAAAACAGAGGTCATTGCCAAGGCTCCTGCAGGGGCGCGCGAGGCTGCGTTTGCAGGTGGAGAGGGGCGCGGCGCACGCGGCCTGACTCGGGCCTCCTGCTTGCCCTGCTGTCCCCTAGGAGGCGATGCTGCCATGTGTTCTGTCTCAGGAGGTGCACAATGACTTCATCTTTATTTTATTTTATTAAAATATGTTTTTTTATTGATTTCAGAGAGGAGGGAGAAGGTGAGAGAGAGAGAGAAATATCAACGATGAGAGGGAATCATTGATTGGCTGCCTCCGGCACACCCCCTCCTGGGGATGGTTGTGCCCTCCACCGGAATCGAACCCAGGACCCTTCAGTCCGCAAACTGACGCTCTGTCCACTGAGCCAAACCAGCTAGGGCACAGCTACTTTATTTTTAGAAACGGGGTGCTACTCCGATCAGAAAGAGTGTATGCGCCCCTATGTTCATAGCAGCACAATGTACAACCGCTAAGATCTGGAAACAGCACAAGTGCCCATCAGTAGATGGGGCGATAAAAAAGCTTTGGTACATGGATACCATGGAATACTGTGCAGCAATAAAAAAGAAGGGTCGCTTACCCTTTGAGGCTGCCTGGAGGGGCCTGGAGAGCATCATGCGAAGTGAAATAAGTCAGTCAGAGAAAGACAGTATCACGTGATCGCACCCATAGGTGGACTCTAATGTACAAAATAAACTGATGAGCGGAGTGGATCAGAGTGCGGAATCTCAGAGGGAAGGCGGGGGAGGGCGGCTGGTTGGGAGGTAATCAACCAAGGAGCTTATATACCTATATGCATGGCCCATGGACACAGACAGTGGGGTGGTGAGGACCTGGGGTGAGGGCGGGGTTGGGGGGGAAGGGGCGGGTTGGAGGAGGTCAGTAGGGGGTAAAGGGGGAATCTATGTAATACAGCGGGGCCTTGACTTACGAGTTTAATTCGTTCCGAGACCGAGCTCGTTAAGGAGCTCGTTAACTCAAATTACTCTGTCAACTCAATGCAAAAAATCGGCGGAGAGACAGCTGGTATCTCAAAAAACTCGTTAGTCGGGACACTCGTAAGTCAAGGCCCCGCTGTACTTTCAACAATAAAGAGTTATTTAAAAAAATAAAATGGGGGTGCTACTGCCCAGCCGGTGTGGCTCAGTGGTTGAGCATCAACCTATGAACCAGGAGGTCACAGTTCGATTCCCGGTCAGGGCACATGCCCGGGTTGTGGGCTCGATCCCCAATAGCGGGCGTGCAGGAGGCAGCCGATCCATGATTCTCTCTCATCATTGATGTTTCTCTCTCTCTCTCTCCGTCTCCCTTCCTCTCTGAAATCCATGTGTGTGTGTGTGTATGTGTGTGTGTGTGTGTGTGTGTGTGTGTGTACTACTAAAAGTAATAAAAAGTTGGAAACTTCTTGAACCAGAACGTTTCTCAGACATCACCGTGAGCTCAGATCACCTGGGTTGGTGGGTCCGGGTGGGGTGAGACTCTGCATCTCAGGGGATGCTGGCCTGAGCACCCTCTGGGAGCAAGGAGAGGCAGGTCTTCAGGATGAAAAAGGGTGGGCCTCCGTCCCCCCCCCCCCAGGGGTGCGCCTGACCAGTCAGATTCTCAACAACTAGCCCCATGGCCTTGGACAGGGGCATCACCTCTCAGGCCTCAGTTTGCTCATCTGTACAATGGGGCCATAGCTAACCTCCCTCCCAGGGCGGTGCGGCTTCCGTGGTCCGATCCCTGTGCGGGGCTGAGCGCAGTGCCCGGCACACAGGCCGCTCTCAGAGAAATGACTCTAGCTGTGCTGAGCCGCGCACCGGCCCCCAGGGAGGGAGGGAGAGGGGGCCAGAGACTGGGGTCAGGGAACCCTGGGGTTGAACTCCGACTCTCTCGCTTCTGCTCCCTGCCTCCTGCCCCCCCCCTCCTGCCCACCTCGCTTGGCGGTGGGACATGCGCAGTGCTGGCACTGACTGGCAGCAATGTTAAAAGTGCCCGCTTTGGGCCCCGGCCGGGTAGCTCACTTTGTTAGAGTGTAGCCCCGATTTGCCAAGGTTGCAGGTTCGATCCCCCGGTCAGGACACATACAAGACTCAACCAGTGAATGCATCGATAAGTGGAGCAACAAACTCATGTTTCTCTCTTAGTAAATTATTAAAAAAATTTTTTAAAACTCTTTAAAACAAGTGACTACTTTTTCTCACTGGGTTGGGAGAACAAATCTTTTCCTCATTCTGTGACTCTGGCCCCGCCCCCCATGTGTCAATCACGCGTTTCTGGCTGATGGAAACCACTCATTCATCACAGGTTGTGGGGTGGGGCTCTTAGAGTCGCCTGAAGGTCTTTGCCCCTCCCCCCAGCTGGACCTGGACTGCCCCCCCCTCCACCTCGGTGCGGGAAGGCCCCTGTGGGAGTCGGGTGGGGCGCCCCTCCCCTCTGGAGGAGTAAGAGCACCAAGATGGAGAGGCCGAGGCTGGGGCCGGGCCCCCGAGTTACCCCAACTCCACTGTCTCCTTGAAAGTCGGGTCCCCCACAAGCCCACGGTTATCCGCGACGGAGTCACTGTAACTACCAGCAATTCCCACTTCCAACTGGGAGGGCCTGCATCCTGGCCTGCTTCCCCCTCTGGGCCTCGGTTTCTCCTCTGGGAGGCAGGGGTCGCCGCTGGGGAAGGCCAGGGCCTGGGTTCGCCGTGTGATCGTGGGCGGGGGGCCTCAGTTTCCTCAGATGTCACCCTCCCTGGCAGGGAGGAGTGAACGGTGGAACCCCACAGGGCCTCGATCCGGGGGGTGGGGGTGCGGGCGCCCCGTGGATGTGGGCTCACCATCACTATCTGGCCTGCGTTTAGGGCTTCAGGCCCGAGAAGGGCCAGTCCCTGAGCTGCGGTCTGGGGTCTGGTCTCCGGGGACCTGGGGGACGGACCTGGGGGACGCAGCCCAGACAGGAAGGGGGTGGCCTGCGCTCGGCCCCCAGTCCCCCTGCATCTGAGTCATACACAGGCTCCTCAGTTCCCCCTCCAGGACCCACCTTTCTCTCCCAGCAGCCCTTTTGGGGCCCCAGCCACCCCCTGGGACAGACTCCTGCCCCACCTCCACCCCTACCCCTCCCGACAGGGACTCACAGCCCATCTCCCAGGCCTCCCAGGCAGCCCCTCCACCTCCGCCTGCCATGACAACAGTTGCGACAGGTTTCCAGGCAACAAGGGGCATCCTGCCACTCTTCTCACTTCCCTGCCACCCCCCTCTCAGGGACCCGGGGGAAGGGAGTGGGGTCCCTCCCCGTTGGGGATGAGGGTGTCTGGCCAGAGAGGACACAAGAACATGCTCCCTGCACTGACCAGGGTGATGATGGAGGACCCAGGGTGATGGTGAGGACCCAGGGTGATGGTGAGGACCGAGGGTGATGGTGCGGACCCAGGGTGATGGTGAGGACCCAGGGTGATGGTGAGGACACAGGGTGATGGTGAGGACACAGGGTGATGGTGAGGACCCAGGGTGATGGTGAGAACCCAAGGTGATGGTGAGGACACAGGGTGATGGTGAGGACCGAGGGTGATGGTGAGGACACAGGGTGATGGTGAGGACCGAGGGTGATGGAGGAGGACACAGAGTGATGGAGGAGGACACAGGGTGATGGTGAGGACTGAGGGTGATGGTGAGGACCCAGGGTGATGGTGAGGACACAGGGTGATGGTGAGGACCCAGGGTGATGGTGAGGACACAGGGTGATGGTGAGGACCCAGGGTGATGGTGAGGACCCAGGGTGGTGGTGAGGACCCAGGGTGATGGTGAGGACCCAGGGTGATGGTGAGGACCCAGGGTGATGGAGGAGGACCGAGGGTGATGGTGAGGACCCAGGGTGATGGTGAGGACACAGGGTGATGGTGAGGACCGAGGGTGATGGTGAGGACACAGGGTGATGGAGGAGGACTGAGGGTGATGGTGGGGACACAGGGTGATGGTGGGGACCCAGGGTGATGGTGAGGACCCAGGGTGATGGTGAGGACCCAGGGTGATGGTGAGGACACAGGGTGATGGTGAGGACACAGGGTGATGATGGAGGACCCAGGGTGATGGTGAGGACCCAGGGTGGTGGTGAGGACTCAGGGTGATGGAGGAGGACACAGGGTGATGGTGAGGACCAGGGTGATGGTGAGGACCCAGGGTGATGGTGAGGACCCAGGGTGATGGAGGAGGACCGAGGGTGATGATGGAGGACCCAGGGTGATGGTGAGGACCCAGGTTGATGGTGAGGACCTAGGGTGATGGTGAGGACACAGGGTGATGATGGAGGACCCAGGGTGATGGTGAGGACCCAGGGTGATGGTGAGGACCCAGGGTGATGGAGGAGGACACAGGGTGATGGTGAGGACCAGGGTGATGGTGAGGACCCAGAGTGATGGTGAGGACCCAGGGTGATGGAGGAGGACCGAGGGTGATGATGGAGGACCCAGGGTGATGGTGAGGACCTAGGGTGATGGTGAGGACACAAGGTGATGATGGAGGACCCAGGGTGATGGTGAGGACCCAGGGTGGTGGTGAGGACTCAGGGTGATGGAGGAGGACCGAGGGTGATGATGAGGACACAGGGTGATGGTGAGGACACAGGGTGATGGAGGAGGACCCAGGGTGATGGTGAGGACCAGGGTGATGGTGAGGACACAGGGTGGTGGTGAGGACCAGGGTGATGGTGAGGACCCAGGGTGATGGTGAGGACCAGGGTGATGGTGAGGACACAGGGTGGTGGTGAGGACCAGGGTGATGGTGAGGACCCAGGGTGATGGTGAGGACACAGGGTGATGGAGGAGGACCCAGGGTGATGGTGAGGACCGAGGGTAATGGTGAGGACACAGGGTGATGGTGAGGACCGAGGGTGATGGTGAGGACACAGGGTGATGGTGAGGACCCAGGGTGATGGTGAGGACCCAGGGTGATGGTGAGGACCGAGGGTGATGGTGAGGACACAGGGTGATGGTGAGGACCCAGGGTGATGGAGGAGGACTGAGGGTGATGGTGGGGACACAGGGTGATGGTGGGGACCCAGGGTGATGGTGAGGACACAGGGTGATGGTGAGGACACAGGGTGATGGTGAGGACCCAGGGTGATGGTGAGGACCCAGGGTGATGGAGGAGGACCGAGGGTGATGATGGAGGACCCAGGGTGATGGTGAGGACCTAGGGTGATGGTGAGGACACAGGGTGATGATGGAGGACCCAGGGTGATGGTGAGGACCCAGGGTGGTGGTGAGGACTCAGGGTGATGGAGGAGGACCGAGGGTGATGATGAGGACACAGGTTGATGGTGAGGACCGAGGGTGATGGAGGAGGACACAGGGTGATGGAGGAGGACACAGGGTGATGGAGGAGGACTGAGGGTGATGATGAGGACACAGGGTGATGGTGAGGACTAAGGGTTATGGTGAGGACCCAGCGTGATGGTGAGGACACAGGATGATGGTGAGGACCGAGGGTGATGGTGAGGACACAGGGTGATGGAGGAGGACTGAGGGTGATGGTGGGGACACAGGGTGATGGTGGGGACCCAGGGTGATGGTGGGGACCAGGGTGATGGAGGAGGACTGAGGGTGATGGTGGGGACACAGGGTGATGGTGGGGACCCAGGGTGATGGTGAGGACAGAGGGTGATGGTGAGGACCCAGGGTGATGGTGAGGACACAGGGTGATGGTGAGGACCGAGAGTGATGGTGAGGACACAGGGTGATGGAGGAGGACTGAGGGTGATGGTGGGGACACAGGGTGATGGTGGGGACCCAGGGTGATGGAGGAGGACTGAGGGTGATGGTGGGGACACAGGGTGATGGTGGGGACCCAGGGTGATGGTGAGGACACAGGGTGATGGTGAGGACACAGGGTGATGGTGAGGACCTAGGGTGATGGTGAGGACACAGGGTGATGATGGAGGACCCAGGGTGATGGTGAGGACCCAGGGTGGTGGTGAGGACTCAGGGTGATGGAGGAGGACCGAGGGTGATGATGAGGACACAGGGTGATGGTGAGGACCGAGGGTGATGGAGGAGGACACAGAGTGATGGAGGAGGACACAGGGTGATGGAGGAGGACTGAGGGTGATGATGAGGACACAGGGTGATGGTGAGGACTGAGGGTGATGGTGAGGACCCAGCGTGATGGTGAGGACACAGGGTGATGGTGAGGACCCAGGGTGATGGTGAGGACACAGGGTGATGGTGAGGACCCAGGGTGATGGTGAGGACCCAGGGTGGTGGTGAGGACCCAGGGTGATGGTGAGGACCCAGGGTGATGGTGACGACCCAGGGTGATGGAGGAGGACCGAGGGTGATGGTGTGGACCCAGGGTGATGGTGAGGACACAGGGTGATGGAGGAGGACCCAGGGTGATGGTGAGGACCAGGGTGATGGTGAGGACACAGGCTGGTGGTGAGGACCAGGGTGATGGTGAGGACCCAGGGTGATGGTGAGGTCCGAGGGTAATGGTGAGGACCCAGGGTGATGGAAGAGGACACAGGGTGATGGTGAGGACCCAGGGTGATGGTGAGGACCGAGGGTGATGGTGAGGACACAGGGTGATGGTGAGGACCCAGGGTGATGGAGGAGGACTGAGGGTGATGGTGGGGACACAGGGTGATGGTGGGGACCCAGGGTGATGGTGAGGACACAGGGTGATGGTGAGGACACAGGGTGATGGTGAGGACACAGGGTGATGGTGAGGACACAGGGTGATGGTGAGGACCCAGGGTGATGGTGAGAACCCAAGGTGATGGTGAGGACACAGGGTGATGGTGAGGACCGAGGGTGATGGTGAGGACACAGGGTGATGGTGAGGACCGAGGGTGATGGAGGAGGACACAGAGTGATGGAGGAGGACACAGGGTGATGGTGAGGACCCAGGGTGATGGTGAGAACCCAAGGTGATGGTGAGGACACAGGGTGATGGTGAGGACCGAGGGTGATGGTGAGGACACAGGGTGATGGTGAGGACACAGGGTGATGGTGAGGACCCAGGGTGATGGTGCGGACCCAGGGTGATGGTGAGAACCCAAGGTGATGGTGAGGACACAGGGTGATGGTGAGGACCGAGGGTGATGGTGAGGACACAGGGTGATGGTGAGGACCGAGGGTGATGGTGAGGACACAGGGTGATGGAGGAGGACTGAGGGTGATGGTGAGGACACAGGGTGATGGTGAGGACACAGGGTGATGGTGAGGACCCAGGGTGATGGTGCGGACCCAGGGTGATGGTGGGGACACAGGGTGATGGTGGGGACCCAGGGTGATGGTGGGGACCCAGGGTGATGGTGAGGACCCAGGGTGATGGTGAGGACCCAGGGTGATGGTGAGGACACAGGGTGATGGAGGAGGACTGAGGGTGATGGTGGGGACCCAGGGTGATGGTGAGGACCCAGGGTGATGGTGAGGACCCAGGGTGATGGTGAGGACACAGGGTGATGGAGGAGGACTGAGGGTGATGGTGGGGACACAGGGTGATGGTGGGGACCCAGGGTGATAGTGAGGACACAGGGTGATGGTGAGGACCCAGGGTGATGGTGAGGACACAGGGTGATGGTGAGGACACAGGGTGATGATGGAGGACCCAGGGTGATGGTGAGGACCCAGGGTGGTGGTGAGGACTCAGGGTGATGGAGGAGGACACAGGGTGATGGTGAGGACCAGGGTGATGGTGAGGACCCAGGGTGATGGTGAGGACCCAGGGTGATGGAGGAGGACCGAGGGTGATGATGGAGGACCCAGGGTGATGGTGAGGACCTAGGGTGATGGTGAGGACCTAGGGTGATGGTGAGGACACAGGGTGATGATGGAAGACCCAGGGTGATGGTGAGGACCCAGGGTGGTGGTGAGGACTCAGGGTGATGGAGGAGGACCGAGGGTGATGATGATGACCAGGGTGATGGTGAGGACCCAGGGTGATGGTGAGGACCCAGGGTGATGGAGGAGGACCGAGGGTGATGATGGAGGACCCAGGGTGATGGTGAGGACCTAGGGTGATGGTGAGGACACAAGGTGATGATGGAGGACCCAGGGTGATGGTGAGGACCCAGGGTGGTGGTGAGGACTCAGGGTGATGGAGGAGGACCGAGGGTGATGATGAGGACACAGGGTGATGGTGAGGACACAGGGTGATGGAGGAGGACCCAGGGTGATGGTGAGGACCAGGGTGATGGTGAGGACACAGGGTGGTGGTGAGGACCAGGGTGATGGTGAGGACCCAGGGTGATGGTGAGGACCAGGGTGATGGTGAGGACACAGGGTGGTGGTGAGGACCAGGGTGATGGTGAGGACCCAGGGTGATGGTGAGGACACAGGGTGATGGAGGAGGACCCAGGGTGATGGTGAGGACCGAGGGTAATGGTGAGGACACAGGGTGATGGTGAGGACAGAGGGTGATGGTGAGGACCCAGGGTGATGGTGAGGACACAGGGTGATGGTGAGGACACAGGGTGATGATGGAGGACCCAGGGTGATGGTGAGGACCCAGGGTGATGGTGAGGACCCAGGGTGATGGAGGAGGACCGAGGGTGATGGTGGGGACCCAGGGTGATGGTGAGGACCCAGGGTGATGGTGAGGACCCAGGGTGGTGGTGAGGACTCAGGGTGATGGAGGAGGACCGAGGGTGATGATGAGGACCCAGGGTGATGGTGAGGACCTAGGGTGATGGAGGAGGACCCAGGGTAATGGTGAGGACCGAGGGTGATGGTGAGGACACAGGGTGATGGTGAGGACCGAGGGTGATGGTGAGGACCAGGGTGATGGTGAGGTCCGAGGGTAATGGTGAGGACCCAGGGTGATGGAAGAGGACACAGGGTGATGGTGAGGACCCAGGGTGATGGTGAGGACCGAGGGTGATGGTGAGGACCCAGGGTGATGGTGAGGACCCAGGGTGATGGAGGAGGACCGAGGGTGATGATGGAGGACCCAGGGTGATGGTGAGGACCCAGGGTGATGGTGAGGACACAGGGTGGTGGTGAGGACTCAGGGTGATGGTGAGGACAGAGGGTGATGGTGAGGACCCAGGGTGATGGTGAGGACACAGGGTGGTGGTGAGGACCAGGGTGATGGTGAGGACCCAGGGTGATGGTGAGGACACAGGGTGATGGAGGAGGACCCAGGGTGATGGAGGAGGACACAGGGTGATGGTGAGGACACAGGGTGATGGTGAGGACCGAGGGTGATGGTGAGGACACAGGGTGATGGTGAGGACCCAGGGTGATGGTGAGGACCCAGGGTGATGGTGAGGACCGAGGGTGATGGTGAGGACACAGGGTGATGGTGAGGACCCAGGGTGATGGAGGAGGACTGAGGGTGATGGTGGGGACACAGGGTGATGGTGGGGACCCAGGGTGATGGTGAGGACACAGGGTGATGGTGAGGACACAGGGTGATGGTGAGGACCCAGGGTGATGGTGAGGACCCAGGGTGATGGAGGAGGACCGAGTGATGATGGAGGACCCAGGGTGATGGTGAGGACCTGAGGGTGATGGTGAGGACACAGGGTGATGGATGGAGGACCCAGGGTGATGGTGAGGACCCAGGGTGGTGGTGAGGACTCAGGGTGATGGAGGAGGACCCGAGGGTGATGATGAGGACACAGGTTGATGGTGAGGACGGAGGGTGATGGAGGAGGACACAGAGTGATGGAGGAGGACACAGGGTGATGGAGGAGGACTGAGGGTGATGATGAGGACACAGGGTGATGGTGAGGACTGAGGGTGATGGTGAGGACCCAGCGTGATGGTGAGGACACAGGATGATGGTGAGGACCGAGGGTGATGGTGAGGACACAGGGTGATGGAGGAGGACTGAGGGTGATGGTGGGGACACAGGGTGATGGTGGGGACCCAGGGTGATGGAGGAGGATTGAGGGTGATGGTGGGGACACAGGGTGATGGTGAGGACCGAGGGTGATGGTGAGGACAGAGGGTGATGGTGAGGACCAGGGTGATGGTGAGGACACAGGGTGAGGGTGAGGACCGAGAGTGATGGTGAGGACACAGGGTGATGGAGGAGGACTGAGGGTGATGGTGGGGACACAGGGTGATGGTGGGGACCCAGGGTGATGGAGGAGGACTGAGGGTGATGGTGGGGACACAGGGTGATGGTGGGGACCCAGGGTGATGGTGAGGACACAGGGTGATGGTGAGGACACAGGGTGATGGTGAGGACCTAGGGTGATGGTGAGGACACAGGGTGATGATGGAGGACCCAGGGTGATGGTGAGGACCCAGGGTGGTGGTGAGGACTCAGGGTGATGGAGGAGGACCGAGGGTGATGATGAGGACACAGGGTGATGGTGAGGACCGAGGGTGATGGAGGAGGACACAGAGTGATGGAGGAGGACACAGGGTGATGGAGGAGGACTGAGGGTGATGATGAGGACACAGGGTGATGGTGAGGACTGAGGGTGATGGTGAGGACCCAGCGTGATGGTGAGGACACAGGGTGATGGTGAGGACCCAGGGTGGTGGTGAGGACCCAGGGTGATGGTGAGGACCCAGGGTGATGGTGAGGACCGAGGGTGATGGTGAGGACAGAGGGTGATGGTGAGGACCCAGGGTGATGGTGAGGACCCAGGGTGATGGAGGAGGACCGAGGGTGATGGTGAGGACCCAGGGTGATGGTGAGGACACAGGGTGATGGAGGAGGACCCAGGGTGATGGTGAGGACCAGGGTGATGGTGAGGACACAGGCTGGTGGTGAGGACCAGGGTGATGGTGAGGACCCAGGGTGATGGTGAGGTCCGAGGGTAATGGTGAGGACCCAGGGTGATGGAAGAGGACACAGGGTGATGGTGAGGACCCAGGGTGATGGTGAGGACCGAGGGTGATGGTGAGGACACAGGGTGATGGTGAGGACCCAGGGTGATGGAGGAGGACTGAGGGTGATGGTGGGGACACAGGGTGATGGTGGGGACCCAGGGTGATGGTGAGGACACAGGGTGATGGTGAGGACACAGGGTGATGGTGAGGACAGAGGGTGATGGTGAGGACCCAGGGTGATGGTGAGGACACAGGGTGGTGGTGAGGACCAGGGTGATGGTGAGGACCCAGGGTGATGGTGAGGACCCAGGGTGATGGAGGAGGACTGAGGGTAATGGTGGGGACACAGGGTGATGGTGGGGACCCAGGGTGATGGTGAGGACACAGGGTGATGGTGAGGACCCAGGGTGATGGTGAGGACCCAGGGTGATGGAGGAGGACCGAGGGTGATGATGGAGGACCCAGGGTGATGGTGAGGACCTAGGGTGATGGTGAGGACACAGGGTGATGATGGAGGACCCAGGGTGATGGTGAGGACCCAGGGTGGTGGTGAGGACTCAGGGTGATGGAGGAGGACCGAGGGTGATGATGAGGACACAGGTTGATGGTGAGGACCGAGGGTGATGGAGGAGGACACAGGGTGATGGAGGACGACACAGGGTGATGGAGGAGGACTGAGGGTGATGATGAGGACACAGGGTGATGGTGAGGACCAAGGGTTATGGTGAGGACCCAGCGTGATGGTGAGGACACAGGATGATGGTGAGGACCGAGGGTGATGGTGAGGACACAGGGTGATGGAGGAGGACTGAGGGTGATGGTGGGGACACAGGGTGATGGTGGGGACCCAGGGTGATGGAGGAGGACTGAGGGTGATGGTGGGGACACAGGGTGATGGTGGGGACCCAGGGTGATGGTGAGGACAGAGGGTGATGGTGAGGACCCAGGGTGATGGTGAGGACACAGGGTGATGGTGAGGACCGAGGGTGATGGTGAGGACACAGGGTGATGGAGGAGGACTGAGGGTGATGGTGGGGACACAGGGTGATGGTGGGGACCCAGGGTGATGGAGGAGGACTGAGGGTGATGGTGGGGACACAGGGTGATGGTGGGGACCGAGGGTGATGGTGAGGACACAGGGTGATGGTGAGGACACAGGGTGATGATGAGGACAGAGGGTGATGGTGAGGACCCAGGGTGATGGTGAGGACTCAGGGTGATGGAGGAGGACACAGGGTGATGGTGAGGACCAGGGTGATGGTGAGGACCCAGGGTGATGGTGAGGACCCAGGGTGATGGAGGAGGACCGAGGGTGATGATGGAGGACCCAGGGTGATGGTGAGGACCCAGGGTGGTGGTGAGGACTCAGGGTGATGGAGGAGGACCGAGGGTGATGATGAGGACACAGGGTGATGGTGAGGACCGAGGGTGATGGAGGAGGACACAGAGTGATGGAGGAGGACACAGGGTGATGGAGGAGGACTGAGGGTGATGATGAGGACACAGGGTGATGGTGAGGACTGAGGGTGATGGTGAGGACCCAGCGTGATGGTGAGGACACAGGGTGATGGTGAGGACCCAGGGTGATGGTGAGGACACAGGGTGATGGTGAGGACCCAGGGTGATGGTGAGGACCCAGGGTGGTGGTGAGGACCCAGGGTGATGGTGAGGACCCAGGGTGATGGTGACGACCCAGGGTGATGGAGGAGGACCGAGGGTGATGGTGAGGACCCAGGGTGATGGTGAGGACACAGGGTGATGGAGGAGGACCCAGGGTGATGGTGAGGACCAGGGTGATGGTGAGGACACAGGCTGGTGGTGAGGACCAGGGTGATGGTGAGGACCCAGGGTGATGGTGAGGTCCGAGGGTAATGGTGAGGACCCAGGGTGATGGAAGAGGACACAGGGTGATGGTGAGGACCCAGGGTGATGGTGAGGACCGAGGGTGATGGTGAGGACACAGGGTGATGGTGAGGACCCAGGGTGATGGAGGAGGACTGAGGGTGATGGTGGGGACACAGGGTGATGGTGGGGACCCAGGGTGATGGTGAGGACACAGGGTGATGGTGAGGACAGAGGGTGATGGTGAGGACCCAGGGTGATGGTGAGGACACAGGGTGATGATGGAGGACCCAGGGTGATGGTGAGGACCCAGGGTGGTGGTGAGGACTCAGGTTGATGGAGGAGGACACAGGGTGATGGTGAGGACCAGGGTGATGGTGAGGACCCAGGGTGATGGTGAGGACCCAGGGTGATGGAGGAGGACCGAGGGTGATGATGGAGGACCCAGGGTGATGGTGAGGACCCAGGTTGATGGTGAGGACCTAGGGTGATGGTGAGGACACAGGGTGATGATGGAGGACTCAGGGTGATGGAGGAGGACCGAGGGTGATGATGAGGACACAGGGTGATGGTGAGGACCGAGGGTGATGGAGGAGGACACAGGGTGATGGAGGAGGACACAGGGTGATGGAGGAGGACTGAGGGTGATGATGAGGACACAGGGTGATGGTGAGGACCCAGGGTGATGGTTTGGACCCAGGGTGATGGTGAGGACACAGGGTGATGGTGAGGACCAGGGTGATGGTGAGGACACAAGGTGATGGTGAGGACCCAGGGTGATGGTGAGGACCCAGGGTGGTGGTGAGGACCAAGGGTGATGGTGAGGACCCAGGGTGATGGTGAGGACCCAGGGTGATGGAGGAGGACCGAGGGTGATGGTGAGGACCCAGGGTGATGGTGAGGACACAGGGTGATGGAGGAGGACCCAGGGTGATGGTGAGGACCAGGGTGATGGTGAGGACACAGGCTGGTGGTGAGGACCAGGGTGATGGTGAGGACCCAGGGTGATGGTGAGGTCCGAGGGTAATGGTGAGGACCCAGGGTGATGGAAGAGGACACAGGGTGATGGTGAGGACCCAGGGTGATGGTTTGGACCCAGGGTGATGGTGAGGACACAGGGTGATGGTGAGGACCAGGGTGATGGTGAGGACCAGGGTGATGGTGAGGACCCAGATTGGACCTGAGCACTACCATCTGCTCCCTGACCTGGTGTGAGAGCACTTGAAGGCCCTGTCCAGAGGGACCCGGTCCTGGCCTGGCACTGTGGTTTGCTGTAAGTGCCACGCCCACCCCCTCCTCTGAGACCTTCAACAGATAAACCTCCAACCTGCCTCCCCACACACACACTCAGGGAAACCTCTCCCTGCCTGAGGCGTGCGGTCCAGCCATTGAACACACCCATAGGGCAGCAGTGTGGGGTCTCGCCCTGCCTGGTGCCTCTGTGGGTTTTAGTTTCATCCTGATTTGCCAAGGTAGTGGGTTCCGTCCCCAGTCAGAGCACATACAAGAGTCAGCCAAGGACGCATCAGTGAGTGGAACAGCAAATCGATGTTTCTCTCTCCTTCTCTCTAAAATAAATAAAATCAACAAAAAGGAAAGTGTGGGGCTGTGCCGGCCCAGCGGACACCCAGCTGAGGATGGTCTGCGCGTGGCGGCTTCGTGCATCCGGACCCTAGAACACTGCAGGGCCTGGTCCCGAAGCAGGCCCAGCCCAGGGTGGCCAGGAGCTAGGCACGCTGCCTGGAGATGGTGGAGGAAGAGGGTGGGCGGAGACCCCTGGCCAATGGGCTCAGAGGGGAACCGAGCCCCTCGGAAGGGAACCGAGGGAAGGAATGTGGAGAGTGATAGGGCCAAAGCCTGCCATGGAGAGGAGACAGACAGCCTGTGGACCGGCAGGTGAGGGGCTGGCAGGGCAGGTGAGGGGATGACAGGGCAGGTGAGGGGCTGGCAGGGCAGGTGAGGGGCTGGCAGGGCAGGTGAGGGGATGACAGGGCAGGTGAGGGGCTGGCAGGGCAGGTGAGGGGATGACAGGGCGGGTGAGGGGCTGGCAGGGCTGGTGAGGAGGCAGGTGAGGGCAGGGTAGGAATTGGTGGCCCACTGCTGGGGGGTCGGTCTCAAGAAAAGCTGATAATCTGGATGTCTTGGGGGGAGTAATTGAGGTCACATTGCATTAGTTTCGCTGTACAACACGGAGCCCGGTATCTGTGCCATGATCCCTACAGTAAGTCTCACCCACCGCCACACTGTTACGCTGTGTTTCTTGTGCTGAGAATGGATGTCGATGTGAAATCGCTAAGCTATCAAACACAAGTTGGCCACGAATGAAACGTTTTGGTAGCACCGGGGGAATAACACTCAGCCGCCAGCCCACAGGACGCCAGGGAGGGCTCAGGGTGTGGGCAGCGGGGGGGGGGGGGGGGGGGGGGGGGGGACACAGGTGCGGAGGCCCTGTGAGCAGACAGACACGGGCAGGTGTCAGAGCAGATGGGGTGGGAGAGAGAAAGACGGAGAGTGAGTCCAGGGCAGACAGATGAGTGAGGGCAGGGAGGCGCAGGCTGGGGGGCTGGGGGCTGGGGGGCTGGGGGCGGGGTGGTGGGTCAGCCCAGGCAACAGGTGAGAGGCTGGGAGGCTCGATAGGGACAGTGCAGGTAACGCCTTATGACAGCTAGAGGGCCAGGCAGGTGGGGAGACAGGAATGATGATGTCCCCGAAGGCAGGCCAGGTGAGCAGTGGGGGTGGGGGGAGCAGACAGAGGTGGGGATGGCTGTCTGGCCTGGAGCCTGGGGCCGGGAGCAGGAAGAGGAGCGTGTGTTCCTGCCCCCCCGGCCCCCCCCTGCCCCCCCTGCCCCCCCAGCCTCTGCCTGAAGAGCGGCCTCCCTCCTGCAGCCTCTGTGCAGGTGCGCGGGTGCGCATGCGCTGACGGGTGGCTCTGCTTCCTCGAGGCCTGACAGTGGCCCCCAGAAACCTACGTTCTTTTTTTTATTGATATATTTTTATCGATTTCAGAGAGGAAGGGAGAGGGAGAGAGAGATAGAAACAGCAACGATGAGAGAGAACCATTGATCGGCTGCCTCCTGCACGCCCCCTACTGGGGATCGAGCCCGCAACCTGGGCATGTGCCCTTGACCAGAATCGAACCTGGGACCCTTAAGTCCGCAGGCCGAGGCTCTATCCACTGAACAAACCGGCCAGGGCAGTGATGGCGAACCTTTTGAGCTCGGCGTGTCAGCATTTTGAAAAACCCTAACTTAACGCTGGTGCCCTGTCACATATAGAAATTGTTTGATATTTGCAACCATAGTAAAACAAAGACTTATATTTTGGAGATTTACTTTATATATTTAAATGCCAGTTAACAAAGAACAATCAACCAAAAAAATGAGTTCGCGTGTCACCTCTGACACGCGTGTCATAGGTTCGCCATCACTGGGCTAGGTAGGGCAAGATTTGTTAGTTTTTTTAAGATAGATAGATAGATAGATAGATTTCAGAGAGGAAAGGAGAGAGAGAAATATCAATGATAAGGGAAAATCATTGATCGGCTGCCTCCTACATGCCCCTCACTGGGGATCGAGCCTGCAACTGCAGCATGTGCCCTTGCCCAGAATCGAACCTGGGACCCTTCAGTCCGCAGGCCGGGGCTCTATCCACTGAGCCACACCAGCCAGGAATAACATCCTGACTCTGTGGTCCTCTCCAAAAGCAAGGAGACCCCTGGGAGCCCCAGGGCTCCCGGAAGACTCTCCCAGCTGCCTCGCGGTGGGACTGGGGCCGCGCTGGGCCCCACGGGGTGGACTCTGTCCAGCTCCGTGGGCAGCCTTTGTGCTGGGCTCTGTGTGTTGCAGCCCATGGGCCGTGGTCCTGGCCCCGAGGCCACCTGCGTGCCCCCCGCTTGTGTCTGTGAGTGTGAGGTTCCGGGGGACCTCTCTCCATGAGGGGCTGCCTTTGTCTCTCTCTCCTCCGGGCCTGGGTGTGAGGGCCTGTGTGTGTGTGTGAGTGTGTGCACAAGCCTCCAGGGCGCCCTGCCGCCTGGGCCGCCTCTGGGTCCGCAGCCACGTGTGTGACCGGGTCTCCGATTCCACATCTGGGTCCCTGGCTGCCAGTGGATGCGTGAGTGCGTGTCTGTGTGTGTGTGTGTGTATGCGCGTGTGCTCCCGCACCTCTGCCTCCACGTGCCTCCCTGTCTTTCTCACACACTCCCACCCTCTGCCTCTGGCCCACCAGGTCCCTCGGACACACTGGGCCCCCCACCCCGCACCTCTGCCTCCTCCTGGCCAGCGCCTGGGTTGGTCTCACCCGCCCTGAGCCTGGGGTTCCCTGGGGCTCCGGTTCCTCTGGCTCCTCCGTGTGTCCTGTGCCCCTGCCTCTCCCTTTCTTTTGGAAATTGAGTGAGTAACTCTGTGTGTCTGGCTCCATGTGTGTGAGTGTGTGTGTGTGTGTGTGTGTGTGTGAGTGTGTGTGTGTGTGTGAGTGTGTGTGTGTGTGAGTGTGTGTGTGTGAATGGGCCCTTCTCGCTCCGGCTGTGCCTCGCTCTCCGCTGGCCCCCACCTCGCCTGCCCTGTCCCAGCCTCAGGCCTCCCCCTGCCCCACTCCGGCCCTCACCCCCTTCGCCCCGAGGCCGCCCTGGACCCCCAGGCGGCGGGATCGGAGGAGAACCAGGCCCCCAGGCCCAGCAGGGCAGGCGCAGGGGCGAGCGGCCTGGGAGACGCGCGTCAGAGAGACGGGGAGCCGGTGCCACAGGCAGAGGGAGGCCTGATCCCCGCAGGTCCCGGGGGGCGGGGAGTTTGGGGGGCCTGGGGGTGGGGGAGGGCGCTGCCGGCCGCCGGGACGCGGAGGGGAGCGCGGGAAGCGACTCGCTGCTCCCAGCTGCGCCCGAGCCGGGTGCCCGTCTGGCGGCTGCGCGCGGGGCGGCGATGTGAGGCGCATAGCAATGCGCGCTGCGCTGCGGAGGCCCGACTGCGGCTCCGGCTCCGGCTGGGGAGGGGCGGGGGCGGGGGGCGCGGGGCGGCCCGGCTGCCTCCCCTCCCGGCGGGCCCTCCCCGGGGATTTCCCACCCGAGAAAGTGTCCCCGGGAGAGGGGCACCGAGGCTGCGGGGAGCGGGGCGGGAGGGGGGCGGGGAGCAGGGGCAGGTGGGAGTGGCGGGAGCGGGGACCGGACGGTGGGCGAGGGGGCGCCCCGGCCGGGGACTCAGCCCGGAGGGAGGCCCCGCGGGAGGAGCCCGGGAAGGGGGTTCGGATGGGAACGTGGGCGGGACCCTGGACAGAGCTCGCAGCCCCGGAGTTGGAGGAGCCCAGGGTCCGAGCTGGAGAGGCGGGTGGGAGGGCCTCGCCCCGGGGGGTTCGGGGGGTCTGGGATGGGGGTGATCCCGGGGTGAGGGGACAGGAAGAAAGGTCGCAGGAGGGGGTCCCAGACGGAGAGGGGCCTGCGAGGAGGAGGCGGCGCGGGGTGCCAGGAGAGAGGCTGAAGTTAGGGTCTCCTGGACAGAGGGTCAGGGAGGGAAATGGGGTTGGGGGTTCGAGATGGGGACCCCGAGGGGAAGTGAGGTGCAGGGGAGAACCCCAGCAGAGCGGGTGTGAGCGGGGGGGAGGCTCTGGGTGGCAGCGGGTGGGGGAGGGGGTCCCCGAGAGGAGAGGGCTGGGGACCGTGGGGGGAAGGTAGTGGCCCCCCAGAGCCACGTGCCCGGGGACTCAAGGCCCCGCGCAGAACGGGGTCACGGAAGGGGGGGGTCTCAGGAGGGGGGAGGGGGGAGGGGCAGGGGCTGGGCGGGCCCCCCAGGGAGAGGGGCTGGGGTTGGGGAGGGGGCTGCCTCGCTCCCCGGTCCCCCCCTCCGTCTCTCCCATTCTCACTTCCCAAACTCCCCGGTTCTCCCCGGTTGCCAAGGCAACCGCTCCTGCCAGGCGCGGTCACCAAGGAAACCCCGTGCCCGCCTCTCCCCCCGCCCCATCGCTGGATGCCCCCCCCCACCCGGCAGCGCGGTGTGGAGGGTGGGAGGGGCCATGGGGGGGGACTCCCGCCCCAGAAATAGGGTCCCGGACCCGCACCCGCGAGCCCCCACCCCAAGCTGCACCCCCAACCCGGCAGCTGGGTACGCAGCGGCCGCGGGACGTGCCCCCCCACCCCTGCCCGTCCCCAGGATGCGGCGACCCCCCAACACACAACTCGCCAGGCCCCGAGACACCCCCCCGCCGCTGCGCTCCCCTCCGGCCCCTCCCCCGTCCTCCGCCGGGACCAGGTCCCCTAATTAGCGAGCGGCCCCCCCGCGCCCCACGGTCCCGCCCCCGCCCCCACCGGGCGCCCCTCGGCGTCTACTCACAGCGAGGACAGGGCTCCTTCCGGGGGGCAGCATGCCCGGCCCGCGGGGGGAGGACCCCCCCAATGAGGCGCGGGGCCGTGGGGTGCGCGGCCGCTGCGGGGAGGCGCGGGGGGCGGGGCTGCGGGCCTCGCGTGCGCCCCCCTCCCCGGTCCGGGATGGGGAGGGGGCCCCGCAGCTGCCGGGGCCGCCGCCGCCCGCCCTCGCCGCGGCCCGCCGCCGCCTTCCTCCGCGCCTTCCCTCTTCCTTCTTCCTTCCCCGCCGCCGGCCTTCCAGCCGCGCCTGCCTCCCGCACCCCCTCCGCGGGCCGCGCGCTCTCCCCCCACCCACCCCCCCCAGGCCCCGGCCCCGGCCCCGGCCCCCGCCTGGGACGGTGCGGCAGCGACCGACCGGGAGCAGCCGAGAGCGGCGGAGACAGGAGCGGAATACTGATGTGGAGGGGGAGCGAGGGAGGGAGGAGGGAGGGCGAGGGGGGAGCGGGGAGGGGAGGGGAGGGGAGGGAAGGCCAGCGGAGGAGAGGGAGCGGGAGAGGGGGCAGCGCGGGGAGGGAGAACGAAGGAGGAGATGGGTGAGGGGGAGGGGGAGGGGGAGGAGGAGGGAGAAGAGAGGGAGGATGGAGAGGAAGGGGGAGGGGGCAGAAGAAAGAGGAGGGTGAGAGTGGGAGAAAAAAGGGGGAGAAAGACAGGGAAGGGGAAGGAAGGAAAGGGGGGGAGGGGGGAGAGGGGGACAGAGATGGACAGAGATGGACAGAGATGGACAGAGGGAGGAGGCCCCGGGAGGCAGTGGAGTGGGTGGGTCCCTCTGGGTACCTGCCTGCGGGAGGGAGGGGGTGGGTCAGGGGGAAGGAGGGAGGGGACGAGGGAGAGGGTCTCGCTGGAGCTGGAAGTGGGGAAGGGAGGAGGGGGCAAGGGTCCGAGAGGCCTGGACGGGAGGAGAGGAGAAGGCAAACTTGGGGGTGATGTGGGGAAAGGGGGGGAGAGGGGAGCAGGGCGAGGGGCTGTCACTCAGACCCAACCCATCCCCCCCACTGGGGTCTGGGCTCTGGAAGGAGCGAGGAGACGCAGGGCCCTGGTTTGGAGCCTGGCCTGGCTTTCAGGTGCCGGCGCCCGGGAGGGGGCAGAGGGCAGGGCCCACACCTCGGCCCATCCTCTCGCCTCCCCCAGGCGAGATGGCAGGTGTGGGGACGCATTTAGATCTGTGAAGCCAGCCGCATCTGGGGTGCAGGGGTGCAGGGAAGGGTGGCAGTGGGCGCAGAGGCAGGGAGAGGCCGCCTGGCCCACCATCGCCCCATCAGCTGCCCCCCCTCCGTCTACTACCCCCAAGGCTTGGGCACCAACCCAGAGCGCCTCCTTTGGGGATTTAGGGGGCAAAGCAAACCGGCCTCGAGGCCCAGGGCATGGAACCTCCCTCCAGGTCTGGTCCTCGTGCCCTAGAAAGTCGGCCACTAACTCTGGACACGGAGGAGAGAGAAAAGATGAGGGTTCCAGGACCCGGACGCCACCCCCCCCCCCCCCCCCCCGCTTAGCCCTTCTCATTCTGAGAGACCCGGGCAGGGAAGGTGTGGCAGAAATGGGGCAAGTCGGAGGCCTCCTGGGGAATGAGGCCGCCCCCCCCACCTTTGTCAGGAGCCAGAGCCAGAGACAGACCCCGAGTTCCCGGGACAAGCGAGGTCACATGTGGGTGCCTATGGGCGGGTGAACCCAGAGATGTGAGGGCTGCAGAGAGGGGAAACTGAGGAAAGGAGAGACAAGTGGGGGCCAGGGAGCAACAGGTGGGCCCAGGAGCCCCGGGCTCCCACCTGGGCGCCGCTGCCACCTGGTTTAGCACCCCAGAGCGCAGCTCCAAGGTCAATGGCAACGCTGCAAAACAGTAATCATAAGCCCGGGCGGCATGCCCTGCGTCAGTCCTAGCTGGTGGGCTGATGCGGGCCCAGCGCCTCAGGCACTCCTCATCCTCACCACCACCCGGAACCGGCTCCTCAAGGCCTGGGGCGGGGGTGGGGGGGTGGGGGGGGCCTGCCTTAACCCTGTAGTTCCTAGAGGGTGTGTGGGGAGAGGCCAGAGCGGGGGACACAGGGGAGAAGTTCAACAGCTTCCCAGCCCCGAGGCCTCCTGCGGAGGGTCCAGCCTGCCCCGCCTGTGGTGTGTGGCTCTCGCTGTGGGACAGAAGGAGAAGTGGGTGGCCATCCAGCCCCAGGGCTCACGGAGGCCTAACCAGGGCCAGGCACTGGTGGGGACCGGGGAAGCAGCTGCATGGAGCTGGCCGTCCTGAACACAAGACCCAAGGCCCGATCTCAGAGAGGTCAGAGGGCTGCCTGGGGGAGGGCGGGCGGAGGCACCACAGGGCACGGACTGGCCTGTGATCCAGGGGGTCCTCCTGCAGAAAGTGGCTTTTAAAAATATATGTTTTATTGATTTTTTACAGAGAGGAAGGGAGAGGGATAGAGAGTTAGAAGCATTGATCAGCTGCCTCCTGCACACTCCCTACTGGGGATGTGCCCGCAACCAAGGTACATGCCCTTGACCAGAATTGAACCTAGGACCCTTGAGTCTGCAGGCCGACGCTCTATCCACTGAGCCAAACCGGTTAGGGTAGAAAGTGGCTTTTTAAAATATACATTTGTATTGATTTGTGAGAGAGAGAGAAACATCAATGATGAGAGAACCATTGATCGCCTGCCTCCTGTACACCCCACACTGGGGATTGAGCTGCAACCCCCAGACATGCCCTGACCGGGATTCCAACCCTGACCTCCTGGTTCATAGGTTGACGCTCAACCACTGAGCCACACTGGCCGGGCTGGAGAAGGTGGCTTTTAGGATGAGACTGAAATGACGAGAAAGAGGCAGCCGCGTGGGGGGCAGGGGAGTCCCCAGGGAGAGGACTGTGGAGCTTCTAGAAGCCCTGGCTGGGCCGTGAGCTTGGCCCCGTGGAGGGAGGAGAGGAGGCGGGTGTGGCAGGGTGTCCAGGGGCCCGGACAGGGGAAAGGGAGGGCGGAGCCTCAGGGCGGCTCAGACACCAACCGGTCCTCAGTGCTATTCTGTCCCCTGGACGTTGCCCACAGTGTAACTCCAGCAGCTGTCCTGAGCCTCTCCCCACTTTTTTTAAATCCTCACCTAAGGATAGTTTTAATTGATTTTTAGAGAGAGTGGAAGGGAGGAAGGAGGGGGAGAGAGAGAGAAGCATTGATGTGAGAGACGCCGATTGATCGCCTCCCACACGTGCCCTGACCTGGGCTGGGGATTGAGCCTGCAACCCAGGTACGTGTCCTTGATTGGGGGTCAAACGGGAGACACTATGGTCTGTGGGCTGGTGCGCTAACCACTGAACCAAACCAGCGAGGGCCCACTTTCCATTCCCATTTCCAACGTTGACTGAGGCCTGCACTGCACCAGAAACCTAAGAGGGGGTGGCGGTAGGCACTCCCATAGTACTGGGGGCTCAGATGGTATGTTTACTGTTTCCAAAAACCAAATGGCACCCTGACCGGTTTGGCTCAGTGGATAGAGCGTCGGCCTGCGGACTGAAGGGTCCCAGGTTCGATTCCAGTCAAGGGCATGTACCTGGGTTGTGGGCACATCCCCAGTAGGGGCGTGCAGGAGGCAGCTGATCGACGTTTCTCTTTCATCGATGTTTCTCTCTATCCCTCTCCCTTCCTCCCTGTAAAACATCAATAAAATATATTAAAACAAACAAACAAACAAACAAAAACCCCAAATGGCCATCACAGAGTTCCTCTGGGATGGTGTTTCAAGGGTTAAACCAAACATCACGTTTCTTTACTTCAAGCTATAATTTAAAAAAAAAAAATTCACTCTTAGTCTTAACTGCGTGTCTCAACCTGATCAGAAGTTCTGATGGGCCTTGGCTGGCGGGCTTAGTGGTTATAGCATCGGCCCATGCTTTGGAGGGTCCCGGGTCCATTCTCGCTCGAGGGCACATGCCTGGGTTGCAGGTTCCATCCCTGGCCCCAGTCAGGGTGCATGTGGGAGGCAGCCCATCAATGTGTCGCTCTCACATCCACGTTTCTCTCTCTCTCTCTCTCTCTCCCTCCTCTCCCTTCCATTCTCGCTAAGAATCAATGGGAAGAAGAAGAAAAAAAAAAACCCTTGAGTGAGGATTAAAAAAAAAAGTTCTGATGGGCAGTCAGGTAAACCTTTGCTAAATAAACTATGGGGGAGAGCAAGACCTTTTCCACTCCACGCAGGCTGGTTTGGTCCGAAAACTCTTTCAAGGTGCGACCCCCCAGCGCTCCTGTATTCTGTTGGACACACTTACGCTGAGTGCCCGCTGTGAGGCTTCCCCGCTGCCGCTGGTAAAACGGTAAAACGGTCTGGATTGTCACGGAGGGAGGAGGGGTCTGGATGGGAGCCTCACAGCATGTGCTCAGCCAGGCCCTCGCTTACCTCCCATTCTGACCTTCACGGCGCCTCCACCCCCAGTCCTCGGCCCCTTTGAGCCCTGAAAAGGGAACACGGGGCTGGACGCTCGACTCTTACAGCCGCCGCCCGCTGTCTGGGTTCCAAACATCTTTATTTATTTATTTTTATTTTTAATTTTTTTAAAATGTATTTTATTGATTTTTTTTGCAGAGAGGAAGGGAGAGGGATAGAGAGTTAGAAACATCGATAAGAGAGAAACATTGATCAGCTGCCTCCTGCACACCCCCCACTGGGGATGTGCCTGCAACCCAGGTACATGCCCTTGACTGGAATCGAACCTGGGACCTTTCAGTCCGCAGGCTGACGCTCTATCCACTGAGCCAGACCAGTCAGGGCTGGTTTCCAAACATCTGTATTTGTCCTGAGTCAGTGCGGCCAACTCACTTTCCCAAAGATGGCTGCGGTGCTCTCCACCCCCCACTCCTCCACACACACACACACACACACACACACACACACACACTCTGACGCTCTCCCCTGAGCACTTCCCTTGGCACTGGGAGAGCTTTTGTGATTTTTTTTGACCATTGGAGCGCGGTGGAAGTGATGTCATGTGGCGTCCAAAGCTGGGTCATCAGAGAGATGCAGCGTCCCCTTTACTTGCTGGAATATTTGCTCTTGAGCCTTTGGTGGTGTCTAAGCCAGCTGAAGGCCCTGAGGCAGCCATGCCAGGAGGAAGCTCAACTAACCCACGTGGAGAGGCCCTGACAATGCGGAGGGAGAGAGGCCGGCCAGCACACAGCGCTTCGGCTCCCCTCTGCTGCAGCTCTTGCCACCCTCTCACTGAATCCTCTTGAGAGACCCAGAGCTGGCACTGCCCAGCAGAGTCCTTCCCAAATTCTTTATTTTTTTAAAAATTGATTTGAGAGAGAGAGAGAGAGAGAAACATTGATTTGTTGTTCCACTGATTTATGCATTCATTGGTTTATTCTTGTTTGTGCCCTGCCTGGGGGATCGAACCTGCAGCCGTAGCATGTCGGACGATGCTCTAACCAATGGAGCTACCAGGCCAGGGCCTTCCCAAATTCTTGAGTCACAGAAACTTTAAGTCAGTGGTTCTCAACCTCCTGGCCCTTTAAATACAGTTCCTCATGTGGTGACCCCCAACCATAAAATTATTTTCGTTGTACTTCATCACGGTCATGTTGCTACTGTGATGAATCGTCATGTCAATATCTGATATGCAGATGGTGTTAGGCGACCCCTGTGAAAGGGTGGTTCGGCCGCCAAAGGGGTCGCGACCCACCGGTTGAGAACCGCTGCCTTAAGTGCTACTACGATGACCTGGTTGTTTTCAAGCCACTAAGGGACAGGGGCGATTTGTTACGCGGCCGTAGATAATGATAGCAGTCAGCGGCACAGGACCACACTCTCAATCCAGCTGCTTCTGTCTGCGGTTTGAAAGTTTGGCTGAAATAAGCAGGGGCACCCCCCTGGTCTCCGTGTCTAGATAACAGGCCCCCCAAAGGAGCCAGACTCCTTGGAACAGCAGCTGCTTCCGGGTTCTGGGCGGTGGGGTGGGGGTCGGGGGGGCGGCAAGTGCAAAGGAAGCCTGGGACACCTTTTGTGACAAAAAGGCAAGGAAGTACTCAAGGACGAACGGGGTGTCACACTCAAAGGACACAGGAGCCGGCGTGGAGGGGCTCCGACTGGCAAAAGTTGGGATGGCTGGAACATCAAAAGGAATGACTGTGCCCTGGCCGGTGTGGCTCAGTGGATGGAGCGTCGGCCTGCGGACTGAGGGGTCCTGGGTTCGATTCCGGCCAGGGGCACACGCCCGGGTTGCAGGCTCGGTCCCTGGTGTGGGGCGTGCAGGAGGCAGCAGATCGATGGTTCTCTCATCATTGATGTTTCTCTCTCTCTCTCTCTCTCTCTCTCTCTCTCTCTCTCTCTTCCTTCTTCTCTGAAATTAATAAAAATATATATTTTTAAAAAAGGAATGACTGGCCAAACTGGTTTGGCTCAGTGGACAGAGCGTCGGCCTGCGGACTGGAAGGTCCCAGGTTCGATTCCGGTCAAGGGCATGTACCTTGGTTGCAGGCACATCCCCAGTAGGGAGTGTGCAGGAGGCAGCTGATCAATGTTCCTCTCTTATTGATGTTTCTAACTCTCTATCCCTTTCCCTTCCTCTCTGTAAAAAAATCAATAAAAAAAATATATTTTTTTAAAAAAGTGTAAATCAGACCATATTATCCCTATCCTAAGACACCCTGAGGACCCCCCCACCCCCACTTTGAGTGAAGCCTGTACTCCTGACGGAGGCCTCTCAGGCCCTGCATGGTCTGGGCCCAATACCACTCCAGCCTCATCTCCTGCCACTCGCGCCCTTGCTCCCCGCACTCCAGCCCCATCCACTCCGTGAGCTCATTCCGACCTCAGGGACTTTGCACTGGCTGCTCGCTGCCCAGAGCACTTCTCTCCCAAGTGCAAAGGAAGCCTGGGACACCTTTTGCACCTGGCTGGCTCCTTCTAGTTCTCAGGCATCGGTTCAAGTATCGCGGCCTCCAAGGGGCCCCTCGTGTACAACTGATTTCCAGGCACCCTCTCCCGCTCCCCTGGCCACTCTCTGTGCCGTCTCCTTCTGCACATTTATCCACAACGGACATCTTCTGGCACATTCGCCTGCGACTCACCGGCCGCTCTCCCACCAGAAGGCCAGCTCCTTGAGAACAGAGGCTTGGCCTCCGTGGTGACTGCATCCCGGGCGTCTGGAAAGTGTCAGGAAAATTGCGTGTTGTCATTAAATCTGTCGACCACAACACACTCCGTCCAGTCTCCTACGTGCACTTCGCCTGTCCCTTCTTGAAACCAAATCAGCCCTCAGCATAGCAGACCTTGACTGGCCGTGTGGTGTCGCCTAAGCATTAGCCTTAAAACCACACAGAGCCCTGGCCGGTTTGGCTCCGTGGATAGAGCGCTGGCCTGCGGACTGAAGGGTCCTGGGTTCGATTCCGGTCAAGGGCACACGCCAGGGTGGCGGGCTCGATCCCCAGTCGGGGGCATGCAGGAGGCAGCCGATCCATGATTCTCTCTCATCATGGGTGTTTCTATCTCTCCCTCTCCCATCCTCTCTGAAATCAGTACAAATATTTAAAAAATGACACAGATAGGAATCTTAGCATCCTGAAGGCCAGAAGTGCAAGATCGGTCTCACTGGGCAAGATCAGACGCAGGGATCGAGAACAGACTCACCGCTGTCAGAGGGGATGGGACTTTCAGGGCTCGGTGAAAAGGTGAAGGGATGAAGAAAAGGCACAAAAAACACCTCATCGACACAGACAGCGGTATGGTGATGACGGGGTGGGGGGGTACAAGAGGGTAAAGGGGAGAACAGTGGTGGTGGAAGGAGACCTGACTTGGGGTGTGGTGAACACACAATACAAAAAACGGACGATGTCGTATAGAATGGTACCCCTGAAACCTATATAATCTTATTAGCCAACGCCACCCGAATACATTCAATAAAAAGGGGGGAATGGCCCTCGCTGGTTTGGCTCAGTGGATAGAGTGTCGGCCCGCAGACCGGAGGGTCCCAGGTCCGATTCCCATCAAGGACACATGCCTGGGTTGCGGGCTCGGTCCAACATGCAGGAGGCAGCCAATCAGTGATTCCCTCTCATCGCTGATGTTTCTATCTCTCTCTTCCTCTCCCTTCCTCTCTGAAGTCAATAAAAAGATATTTTTTAAAAAAGGGTGGGGGGAGTTATTGTCAGTTTCAGGAGAGAGTGTAGATGGGGCTGGAGGTTGGGGACCCTAGGAGGCCGTCTGCATGTCTTGGCTGAGGCCTCACATCACTGCAGTGTCTGTTTGCACTGTCACTCGCTTCCTCAGACCCTGACAGCCGCCCCCCGCCTGCCCTCCCTCTTATAAGGACCCTTCTAATGACATTGGGCTCACCTGTAATCCGGGGTAATCTTCCTGTTTTCACAAACCTTGCTGTAGTCACCTCTGCAAAGTCCCTTTTGCCATGTAAATCAACATACTTTCAGGTTCCCAGGGATTAGGACGTGGGCAGAATAAACTGCCAAATGATCATGAAGGAGCAGGTGGAGAAGAGAGAAAAGGAAAAAAAAAGCTGTGGCCGGGTGGCTCAGTTAGTGAGAGATCGTCCGATAGGCCGCAGTTGTGGGCACGGGCAAGAATCCACCAGTGAAGGCCTGACTAAGTGGAACAGCAAATAGATGTTTCTCTCTCTTTCTCTCTCCCTCCCTTCCTCTCTCTCTCTAAAATCAATAATAAAAAAAAAAGAATAATAAAAAAAGTAGAGCCCTGGCCAGGTAGCTCAGTTGGTTACAGCATCATCCCCATATGCCAAGGTTGTGGGTTCGATCCCTGGTGAGGGCACATACAAGAAGCAACCAATGAATGCATAACTAAGTGGAACACAAATTGATGTTCTCTCTCTCTCTCTCAAAACAAAACCTCTCCTATATAATAAAAGGCTAATATGCAAATCAACCAAACGGCGGAACAACTGGTCGCTATGCCGTGCACTGACCACCAGGGGGCAGACGTTCAACACAGCAGCTGCCCCCTGGTGGTCAGTGCACTCCCATAGGGGGAGCACTGCTCAGCCAGAAGCCCTGAGTGGGGCTCACATCTGGCAAGTGCAGCAGCCATGGAGGGCCTAAGCCATCAGTTGGACATCCCCTGAGGGCTCCTGGACTGTGAGAGGGTGCAGGCTGGGCTGAGGGACGCCCGCCCCCCCGCCCCAGTGCAAGAATTTTGTGTACCAGGCTTCTAGTCAATAAATAAATTAAAAAAAAATTTTTAAGTACAGTGGGGCCTTGACTTACGAGTGTCCCGACTAATGAGTTTTTTGAGATACCAGCTGTCTCTCGGCCGATTTTTTTGCATTGAGTTGACAGAGTAATTTGAGTTTATGAGCTCCTTAATGAGCTCGGTCTCGGAACGAATTAAACTCGAAAGTTAAGGCCCCACTGCAGTCTTAAAAAAAGTAGAAAAAGTTCCATACTCCCTCCTTCCAAATACAATCACTCCTCATCAGTTTGGTGCATGGCTACTTAGTCCGTAAAAGCACGGGGGCACTCATACTTCACGTACAGTGTGTGCACCCCCTTTCGTTCATTGAACATCACCTCACCAGCATCTCCATGCTCACCTGTTTTCCTCAAATTGTCATTTTCAGCGGCTGCGTGATATCCCATTGAGTTCGTTAACTTACCCATTCCCTTGGAACCGGGTACCTGGTCATTTCATTAAAGGAAAATTACCGTCATTGCATCACGGCGAGCCTCTGTGTGGGTCTCTTTTCCGGCATTTGGCATCTACCTGCTGTCCGCAGGGTGGTAGCACTTTACATTCGGGGTACGGGCATGTATGTCTGTTTCGCTGCACTCCCACCTGCGGCCAGTAGGACCTTAAAACGTGTTGCTCACTTGAGGGGCAGAAAAAAGAACCAATGAGCTGCTTTAAGGCTGGGCCCATGGGCTTGTCAAAAGGAAGCGAACAGAAGAGTTAATTCGAAAAATCTGTGCTAGCTTTCACTGCAGGTTTTGTTAATGACCTTGTAACCCGACATCTAGGAACTTACATTAAAGAGATAATCAGGCCCGGCCGGTGTGGCTCAGTGGTTGAGCGTTGACCTATAAACCAGGAGGTCACGGTTCAATTCCCGGTCAGAGCACATGCCCAGGTTGCAGGCTCGATTCAAAAATATATTTTAAGAAAGAAATAACCAGAGAGGTAACTGGGTGGCTTAGTTGGTTGGAGTGTTGTCCCCGACACCAAAAGGTTGCCGGTTTGATTCCAGGTCAGAGCACATACCTAGGTTTCGGGTACAATCCCTGGTTGATTTCAGAGAGGAAGGGAGCGGGAGGGAGAGAGAAACATCAATGATGAGAGAGAATCATGGATCGGCTGCCTCCTGCATGCACCCTACTGGGTATCGAGCCCATAACCTGGACACGTGCCCTGACCAGAAATTGAACCATGACCTCCTGGTTCATAGGTCGGCGCTCAACCATCGAGCCACCCTGGCCGGGCAGTAGTGGCTTTTGAATTTGTCCATCCCGGGGGCCTCTTTTTTACTTTTGTAATTTTCTCTTAAGGCAGCTGGGGACCCTGCCACAGTAGAGCAGAGGCTGCCTGAGCAGGAAGGGAAAGCAGAGGAAAGCAGAGGAAAGCAGGCAGGAAGAACAGAAGACGAGTGCCTGATGCAGCCGTTCCTGATGCAGGCTCTATTCGTGAACTGGACAGTTACATTAACCAGAAATGTGCACTCCGCCCCCCCCCCTTTTTTTTGTTTAAACCAGTTTCACTGGGGTTCTGTTACTTGCCAGTGTGACAGCCTGGCTGATATTGCGAGGGCCTGGCCCGTTAACTGTCTCACAGGGCCCAGCGCTCTCATCTCCCCAGGCCTGGCAGCTCACCTAACTGCGAGGAAAGGGCGGCCTCAGCAGCAGCAGCAGCGAAGGCAGCTGCATTGACCCGGTTCTGCCATTGCAATAGCGGCAGTTGCAACGATTAAGTGATTTGCCCAAATGCCGCTGGGACTAGCCGGTGGGTTGCGCGCTCCGGACCCTGTGTCCCATCGGCAGGTCCGCTGTGGTTCTCAGGGAAAGCAGCTCTGAGACAGGGAGGGATCAGTCGCAGGCTCTTCCAATTTCCACCTGGGGTGTCTCCCCTCATGCTGCCTCTCAGCTGATAGTGGTCAAGAAAGCATTTTGGGGGGACAGTCAACGTGTGTGTCCCGCACAGCGTTGGCAAAACCGCAGCCAACTGGTGACTGCAGCGCTGATGAGGATGTGGGAAAGCGTCCTCCATCCAGTCACCGGTCGCCGGCAGGAGTGAGAACTGGATGCCTCACACCCTCCACACCCTGGCCGGGGCCTCGTCATGTGTGTGGGGGTCACTAGGCTCTGCACGGTCACATGACTGCTTTGGCCAATGGCAGGTGGGCGGAAACAACAGTGTCGGTTCTGACTCTAGGACTGAAGAGGCCTGGGACCTTGTCTTTTTTAATTTATTGATTTCAGAGAGGAAGAGAAAGGGAGACAGAAACATCAGTGATGAGAATCATTGATCGGCTGCCTCCTGCACGCTGCCCCTGGGGACTGAGCCCACAACCTGGGCATGTGTCCTTGGCCGGAACTGAACCTGGGACCCTTCAGTCCGCAGGTCGACGCTCCCACTGAGCCAAACGGGAAGGGCTGGTACTTTGCCTTTAGTCCTCTGGGTCCCTGCTCTGTGTCGCAGCTGACCTGCCCTCTGCCTGGGTCCAGAATCAGCACCTGGAGCTCCCCTGAGCCAGCCAGGCCTGCAGCCTACAACAGAGCAGCCCTAGACCAGCCCATCTGGCACACAAGCAATAACACATGATTTTTTGAATTGATTTTTTTTTTAGAGAGAGGAAGTATGTGTGTGTGGGGGGAGAGAGAGAGACCCTGATCGGTTGCCTCCCATATGCGCCCCGGCTGGGATGGACCCTGCAACCCAGATATGTGCCCTGACCGGGAATCGAACCCGCAACCTTTAGTGCACAGGGTGATGCTCCAACCAACGGCGCCACCGGCCAGGGCACACACGGCTGTCGCTTGAAGTTGCGGAGCTCCTGGCATTCATTATACGGCAATAGCTGCCAATGACAGGAAGTGCTTATTGAAATGAAATGGACGTGCCCACGCGCCCCGTGATCCCGCCTCTCCTTATGTCCCCGAGAAGACATGCGTGTCCCCAAGGAAACCTGTGTACGGGCAGGCGTTCACAGCGACGGTGTTGGTAGGAGCAGAGCCACCAGAAACCACCTCCATGTCCAGCAACAGGAGAATGGGCCCAGAAACTCGAGCACTCTGGGATATGACGGCAGCTTTTTAAAGAAACGGCACGGGCTGATTTAAATAGATCTGGATAGATTTCCCAGGCACACTGTGGAGCTAGAAGAGCAAGCTGCAGAACAGCATGTATGGTGCGATCCAATTTATGTGAAAACACACTCGCATGCTTGCTCAAAACAATACTACTCATCTACTCGACAATACTATGCGCCCGCGGCATTCCTGGGCACACAGACACGCTCTCAGACAGAGGCCTGCAGGGGCCCGCCAGCAGCTGCCGGCCGTGGTTACTGGCGGGACGGAGTCTCAGGTTGGAAAGAGGTGATCAAGGGGGGGCTTGAGCTTCATCTGTAAACTGTTTTATTTTTTTAAATATATTCTTATTGAGTTCAGAGAGGAAGCGAGAGGGAGAAGAGATAGAAACATCCATGATGAGAGAGACTCATTGATCGGCTGCCTCCTGCACACTCCCTACTGGGGATGTGCCCTCAACCAAGGTACATGCCCTTGACCAGAACTGAACCTGGGACCCTTGAGTCCGCAGGCTGACGCTCTCTCCACTGAGCCAAACCGGTTAGGGCTAAAGTTCAGATTTTTTAAAAATATATATTTTTATTGATTTCAGAGAGGAAGGGATAGAAACATCATTGATGAGAGGGAATCATTGATTGGCTGCCTCCTGCATGTTGGACCAAGCCCACACACCCAGGCATGTGCCCTTGACTGGAATCGAACCCAGGACCCTTCGGTCCGCAGGCTGACGCTCTATCCACTGAGCCAGACCAGCCAGGGCTGTTATGCTTCTTCCAGCCACACCAGCTTTCTGTCCCTCCAATGCGCCAAACATGCATCCGTTCCCTCGTTCTTCCTTCGGCTTGGAACCAATGTTGGAAAAGCCAAGAGGCGGACCAAGTACATGTTCAAGGACCAACTGAGGATGGGCTCTACATGATTGGGGGTGGGGGGATTTAATTCTGCAAGAAGCCATTATGGCAAAAACCAGAACATGGATTCCCTGACATTCATTTTATTATTTCGTATTTTTAAGTGAATATGGGCCTAGATTTTTCTTTTCTAGGCTCCTTGTCGGGTTTCAGGCTCAAAGTTCGGCTCGCCTCCCACACTGAGCGGAAGGCATGGCTCTTCGAGTCTCTGGAAGAGTTTGCATCACATGGGAGTTATTTCTTCGTGTTTAGCAGAACTTGCCAGAGACAATGTCTGGACCCAGAATTTTCTTGGTGGTTAATTTTAACCGACTGATTCCATTTGCCTGAATGGTTTTATGACTAAGCAAATGCTATATTTCTTCTCGAGTTATTTTTGGTAGGTTATCGTTTTCTAGGGATTTGTCCATTTCATCTATATTTTCAAATTTATTCGTACACATCCAATTTTTACCTTGTTAAATTCTGTAGCACCTGTACCAAAGTCTTTTTTCTTTCTTTTTTTGTATTGATTTTAGACAGGAAAGATGAGGGAGAGGGAGAGGGAGAGGGAGAAGGGGGGGGAGGGGGGAGGGAGAGATAAACATCAATCTGTTGTTCCACTTATTTATACATTCATTGGTTGTTCCTTGTATGTGCTCTGACGGGACATGGAACCCCCAACCTTGTGGTATCAGGATGATGCTCTAACCAACTATGCTACAATCCAGGGCATATTTAGGTTACTTTTTATAGTTCCTAGGTTCCTGCAGAAAAATGACCACCTTGTATTTTATATAAACAAAGCATGTTTTTGTCTAATAATTCCCCAAATCACAGGTATTTAGTGCATCTGTTGCTAGTGTCTCTTATTTTGGCTGGTCCTTGTTCCTGGCACTTGGTCTATTTGGTTATATCTGTGTGCTACTTGCTTTCCTTGAAAATACGTTTAAAGGAACGATTCGAGGCCTTTAGTGAAGTGTCTTTTCACAGAGAACACTCTGTGTGCTGTCAAAAGCGTAAGAACACTGCCAGTCTGAGACTAAATTAAATTCACAACCTGAGGTCTTTGGACCACCCATGTGACGGTCGGAAATTCCCAAATGAGGGTCACGTTTCTTCTGGTTTCCCTTCCCCTTCAGGCATGGCCGCTGCTTCCCCAGTTTAACGTGGACTCCCACCTAGGGTGGGCCCTGCGCTCTTTTTATTCCCTTTACCCGAGAAGCCATCAAATGTGCCAGGACTGTGAAATTTCTTCAGGGCTGACGTCCTCTGACTACTCCTCTGGCCTCTCCATTTCCCTTCCGTTATGGCCTGATAAATCTCGTGAGACCTTTAATGCTTTTAAGACTTGACAATCATTAAAGAGGGAGGGCTGATCTAAATATCCGAGCCTGCCATCATCAACTTCAACTCTGTCCTCGTAGCTTTGCTCACTTTCTCTTAGTACTTGACACGAGTCGACATTATCTATTTGTCCGCCAACTAGGCTGAAGGCTTCATGGGTGCATATGCTTCGCCTTGCTCACTGCTGTTTCCCCAGCACCCGGGACAGTGGCTGTGGCACGTAGTGACTACTCAACGCTTGTTGCATGAATGAGTGAAAAAAAGAGCAATTTTGCAACCTCTTTGTGCTGGGGCAACAGTGGGCCAAAGCAAGACGACTGGGGGATGCAGAAACTGTGTGAAGACAACTTAGCAAAGTGGCATCAAGAAGTAAGTGAAAGCCCTGGCCGGTTTGGCTCAGTGGATGGAGTGTCAGCCTGTGGACCGAAGGGTCCTGGGTTCGATTCCGGTCAAGGGCACATGCCTGGGTGTGTGGGCTTGGTCCAACGTGCAGGAAGCAGCCAATGATTTCCTCTCATCAATGATGTTTCTATCTCTCCCTTCCTCTCTGAAATCAATAAAAATATATACATTTTAAATTCTGAACTTTAGCCCTAACCGGTTTGGCTCAGTGGATAGAGTGTCAGCCTGCGGACTCAAGGGTCCCAGGTTCAATTCTGGTCAAGGGCATGGACCTTGGTTTTGAGGGCACATCCCCAGTAGGGAGTGTGCAGGAGGCAGCTGATCGATGCTTCTCTCTCATCGATGTTTCTAACTCTCTATCCCGCTCCTTTCCTCTCTGTAAAAAATCAATATATGTATTTTTTAAATCTGAACTTTAAAAAAAAAGAAGTGAGTGTGAACCTCCCTGGTTCTCAGTGCTTCCCAGGATCAGGTGGTGGGCTGGGCTGTGGTCACGGTTTGTACCCGTGGGCTGGTGTGTCCCTTTCTCTCTCTCCGGGACTTGACTTCCTCACCCATCCTTGCTGTTGTCTGTCATCCTTATCTTTCATTGAGTCTCAGGTGATTGTGACCCTACATTTCCTTTCTCTTTGCTCTTGTCTCTCTATTCATCACGATGGCTTGGTCTCTGTTCTGTGTGTCCCTGTCTTTCTCTGTTGTGTCTAGGTCACTTTCTCCTTCTCTTTTTCTTCCTCTGTAACATACAATTGCAGTGGTTCTGACTCCGTCCACATCCCGTCTCCCTGGCTTTATCTCCAGGACGTCTGCCAAGCCAGCTTCCATCCTGGCCACCAATCTCCCTGTCGCTGCCCTCCCTCCCCTTCCTTGTCTCTGTGCCTCTTCTATTTCTGCCCAATCACCGTGCCATTGTCCTTCCGTCACCAGCTCCCCTGCCTTCCCTTCTTCATCTGTCACTGTGTCACTGAATGTGAGCAGCCTCACTCCCACTCTGGTTCTGTTGGCACCACGGCTGTCCACGCTGAGCTCGTGTTTGCTGCCACTCCCACGGAGTCTGTCTCCCTCTGTGTCCTCGCCTCCCTCAACGCTGAGCCCTCCACCACGGTCCCCACCTCTGCTTCTGTTTCCTCTCTTTCTGCCACCGTCCCCTCCCTGCCCTTGACCCTTCTAGCTCTGTCTCCCCTGCGGCTATGCCTGCCACTTCCCATTGTCCCTCTGTCCCTCTGTCAATCGGCCCATCCCTCACCTTGTATTGTCTTACGTCTCTAACACTGTTACCTTTGCCCCTGCCCCCTCTGCCTGCAGTTGTCCTCTTAGCCTCTGTCACTGTTGCTCCATATTTGTCTCTGGAACTTTCTCCTTTATTTGTATCATTTCCCCCTATGTCGCCTCTATGTTTTCTTCCCTTCAGTTTCATTGTAATGTTGGTGTGCTCCTGGGAGGAGGTAGGTACAGCACCCACCTACTCTGTCCCCTTGCCGTCGGCACTTTCAACCTAACGGTGGGACTCGCGGTCTGTTTAGATGATGGGCTCCCAGCGGAATCTTTTTTAGGTGCTTTTAGGTAGAAATGTCTCCTATATCTGTGTTCTGTCACTTGTCACTGTCCTGTCTTTGTCACCTGAGCCTCTGCCTTCTGTCTCTAAGACTGTCGCCTTCTCTATCTGCCACTGCCCCCTTATCTTTCCCCTTATCGCTGTCCCCTTGGTCTTTGTCCCTCTGTCACTGTCCTCTTTCTCACTGTGACACTGTTCTGTTGCTGTCCTTTTGGTCTCTCTCCTTCCTTTCTCGGACCCTTGGACTCCGTCCAAGACGCCTGGGGCCTTTGTCTCAAGTCCGCCTCAGTCTCTGCTCCTTTCCCCGTTGCTTATGACGCTCCTCTTCGTCAGGGTCGATTCCATGAAGACACGGGCCCCTCCGTTGTCTTCTCTAACCCTGCTGTCCTCGGTCCCCTCTGCCGTCCGTCTCCTCCATCGCTACAGCAACCTATGACGTAGACGAATAAATCTGAGATTATAGGTGAAATGGATACATCCCCAGGAAACGATAACCTACCAAAAATAACGAGAAGAAATATAGCATTTGCTTAGTCATAAAACCATTCAAGCAAATTGAACCAGTCATTTGGATTAACCACCAAGAAAATTCTGGGTCCAGACATTGTCTCTGGCAAGTTCTGCTAAACACGAAGGAAGAAACAATTCCCATGTGATGCAAACTCTTCCAGAGACTAGAAGAGCCATGATCCGCTCAGTGTGGGAGGCGAGCCAAACTCTGAGACTGAAACCTGACAAGGAGCCTAGAAAAGAAAAATCTAGGCCCATATTCACTTAAAAATACGAAATAATAAAATGAATGTCAGGGAATCCATGCTGTTTTTTTTCCATATGGCTTCTTGCAGAATTAAATCCCCCCACCCCCAATCATGGAGGGCCCATCCTCAGCTGGTCCTTGAACATGTACTTGGTCCGCCTCTTGGTTTTTCCAACATTGGTTCTGGTGGTTCTCCATGGTCCGGTGGTTCTCTCCCTCGGTCCGGTCTGCTTTTCCTTCGCTGCGGGGGGTCTCGGAACCGTCTTCCCTGGCCCTTTGGTGCTGTGTGTGCGTGTGTGCGCGCATGTGTGTGTGTTCGGAGGCAGGGTGCCCCTGGCCCTTTGGCGCTGTGCGCGCGCATGTGTGTGTGTGTTCGCGCGTGTCTGTGTGTGTGTGTATGTGTGTGTGTGTTGGGTGGCGGGGTGTCCCTGGACCTCTGGTGCTCTGTGTATGTGTGTGTTCGTGTGTGTGTCTGTATGTGTGAGTGTGTGTGTGTGCGTGAGGCAGGGTGTCCCTGGCCCTCTGGCGCCCTGGGTATGTGAGTGTGTGAGTGTGTGTGAGTGTGTGTGTGTGTGTGTGTGTGAGTGTGTCTGTATGTGTGAGTGTGTGTGTGTGCGTGAGGCAGGGTGTCCCTGGCCCTCTGGCGCCCGGTGTAGGTGAGTGTGTGAGTGTGTGTGAGTGTGTGTGGGTGTGAGTGTGTGTTTGTGTGTGTGTGAGTGTGTGTGTGTGTGTGAGGCTGGGTGTCCCTGGCCCTCTGGCGCCCTGTGTATGTGAGTGTGTGTGTGTGTGTGTGTGTGTGTGTGAGGCGGGGTGTCCCCTGGCCTCTGGCGCCCTGTGTGAGTGTGTGTGTGTGTGAGTGTGTGTGTGTGTGTGTGTGTGCGTGAGGCAGGGTGTCCCTGGCCCTCTGGCGCCCTGTGTATGTGAGAGTGTGTGTGTGTGTGAGAGTGTGTGTGTGTGTGTGTGTGTGTGTGCGTGAGGCGGGGTGTCCCTGGCCCTCTGGCGCCCTGTGTATGTGAGTGTGTGTGTGTGTGAGAGTGTGTGTGTGTGTGTGTGTGTGCGTGAGGCGGGGTGTCCCTGGCCCTCTGGCGCCCTGTGTATGTGAGAGTGTGTGTGTGTGAGAGTGTGTGTGTGTGTGTGTGTGTGTGTGCGTGACGCGGGGTGTCCCTGGCCCTCTGGCGCCCTGTGTATGTGAGAGTGTGTGTGTGTGTGAGAGTGTGTGTGTGTGTGTGTGTGTGTGCGTGAGGCGGGGTGTCCCTGGCCCTCTGGCGCCCTGTGTATGTGAGAGTGTGTGTGTGTGAGAGTGTGTGTGAGTGTGTGTGAGTGTGTGTGTGTGTGTGTGTGCGTGCGTGAGGCGGGGTGTCCCTGGCCCTCTGGCGCCCTGTGTATGTGAGTGTGTGTGAGTGTGTGTGTGTGTGTGTGTGTGCGCGTGAGGCGGGGTGTCCCTGGCCCTCTGGCGCCCTGTGTATGTGAGAGTGTGTGTGTGTGAGTGTGTGTGTGTGTGTGTGTGCGTGAGGCAGGGTGTCCCTGGCCCTCTGGCGCCCTGTGTATGTGAGAGTGTGTGTGTGTGTGTGAGTGTGTGTGTGTGTGTGTGTGCGTGAGGCAGGGTGTCCCTGGCCCTCTGGCGCCCTGTGTATGTGAGAGTGTGTGTGTGTGAGAGTGTGTGTGTGTGTGTGTGTGTGTGCGTGAGGCGGGGTGTCCCTGGCCCTCTGGCGCCCTGTGTATGTGAGAGTGTGTGTGTGTGAGAGTGTGTGAGTGTGTGTGTGTGTGCGTGAGGCGGGGTGACCCTGGCCCTCTGGCGCCCTGTGTATGTGAGAGTGTGTGTGTGTGTGAGAGTGTGTGTGAGTGTGTGTGAGTGTGTGTGTGTGTGTGTGTGCGTGCGTGAGGCGGGGTGTCCCTGGCCCTCTGGCGCCCTGTGTATGTGAGTGTGTGTGAGTGTGTGTGTGTGTGTGTGTGTGCGCGTGAGGCGGGGTGTCCCTGGCCTCTGGAGCTGTTCCTCCAGGCCGGGCTCTGCGTGTTTCTCTTCAGGGGCCGGTCCCTCGACAAGATCCTCCGGGGCCACAGCCGCTCCCAGGCCTCTTCTGGGAACGAGGGGCCACCTCCATCCATCCGTCCGCCCTCCCGTCCTCCCCCGCGCCCGGCTGTCCCCGGGTGCCTCTCGCCTCACGCCTCTCACCTCACGCCCTTTCCCGCCCCTCGTCGCCCGCTCCGGCGAAAAACGAGACCTGGGCGCATGCGCACCAACCGCCGCTCGGCAAAACTGCGCGCGACCGGCGGGGCGGGCTCGCGGGAGCTCAGGAGAACTCGCGCGCGAGCTCGCGCGCTCCGCGGCCGCTCGGCAACTGGTGACGTCACGGCGGCTGGACCCCGCCTCCCGGGCGGCCTGGCAGCGTGTTGGCTGGAGTAGGGAGCCCAGCGTTGCCCAGCGCCAGGTGGCGCTCGGCTCCTGAGCTCACCGACCCTGCAAACCTTACGGAGACTCGGGTCGTCATGGCAACTCTACCCTAATCGCATCGGAGACCCGAGCTATTTGGTTGGACACGCGGAGCTCACTGGCTGCTTGGCGAGTCCATGCGTGTATCTGATTGGACGCCAGAGAATTTTGCTCCGCCCTCTCGGCCTGTCTCTCCTCCGGCGGGGTGTCTCCCAGGGGCACTGGCAGTGGGGAGTGACCTGAGTGGCCAGGCGGCGTGAGGAGTGTTGAACCGGGCGACGGAATTCTGCCGGCGCCAACTGACCACACCGGCTCTTTCAAGTCCAGCCGCGAGAGGGCGCTGCTGTGTGCGGGGCCCTGGGAAGCCTTGGTGACTGGTGACGTCACTGGCGAGCCACTCGCGATTGGCCGCATCTCTCGGCACTAGCAAAACCATAAGGAAGGCCTTAGAGAACTGTCACCGGAGGGACGGCAGAGGCGGTGTGGCCAGGAATACTGTATGACCTTGGGCTCAGGGACCTACATTTGCAAAATATATTTTAAAAAACCAACCACCTCGCCGAACCGGTTTGGCTCAGTGGCTAGAGCGTCGGCCTGCGGACTGAAGGGTCCCAGGTTCGATTCTGGTCAAGGGCATGTACCTTGGTTGCGGGCACATCCCCAGTGGGGGTCCTGCAGGAGGCAGCTGATCGATCTCTCTCATCGATGTTTCTGGCTCTCTATCCCTCTCCCTTCTTCTCTGTAAAAAATCAATAAATTTTTTTTTTAAAGAGGGTTATTTGTTAAAAAAAAAAAACCCAACCACCTGTATCGTCTCTCCTAGTCTCCATCATCACTCCCACACGTGCAAACTATTATTAGAGAGGACACCTTCTGCAGCTATAGACCCGTGTCACGGACACCTGCTGTTTGCCTGACTGACATCTGTTACCCAGGATTAAAAAAACAACACTCAGACTTTTAGTTTTGGGTGAAGCCTAGTAACCTCCCTCTTGTATAAAACTGCTGTTTGAATTCTCTGCTATTGTTAGATAGTCCCTTGTTCTGCAAACTCTGTCATTTTTAGACAGTCTCTTATTCTATAAACTGTTTTAGTTTGAATAATAGAAAAAGATAAAAACTTAACTGTCTGACCTTGCAAACTAGCCATCTAATGTAATGGACTAATAGTGATAATAATTCCCCATATTCTTATGCCAAATGTTTGTTCTTTATGTATCCAAGATTACAAACTGTCTGTAACAATAACTCACGCAGAGCTCTTTGTAAAACCTGCAGACAAAGAAGCTCGAAAAGTATAAATACGGGAAACTTCCTGTATGTGTGGCTCAGAGATTTGGAAGAGACACCTCCGTCTGGACCGCACGCAATAAACGACTCCTAATTAATTGGCTCATTAAGGCGTCTTGTACCTCATTCGCTGATTTACGACAAAACATTGGGTTTACAGAAAAATTGAATGACCCAATGGGTATAATGGAACCCTGTACCCGAATCCTTCCTATTATTAACATCTTGCATTCGTGTGGTACATTTGTTACAATGAAAGACAATACTATATGATTCCACTTAGATACATAGAGCAGTCAAATTCATGGAGACAGAAAGGAGGATGGTGGTTGCCAGGGGCTGGGAGGAGGGGAAAATTGGGAGTTATTGTTTAATGGTGTAAAGTTTCCGTTTTGCAAGATGAAAGGAGTTCGAGATTGGCTGCACAACAATGTGAATGTATTTACCACCACTGAACTGTCCACTTAAAAAGGGTTAAGGTGGGCCCTAGCTGGTTTGGTTCAGTGGATAGAGCATCGACCTGCGAACTGAAAGGTCCCAGGTTTGATTCCAGCCAAGGGCACATGCCCGGGTTGTGGGCTTGATCCCTGCAGGAGGCAACCGATCCAGGATTCTCTCTCATCATTGCTGTTTCTATCTCTCTCTCCCTCTTTCTTCCTCTCTGAAATCAATAAAAATATATTTTAAAAAAACAACCACAAATGTAAAAAAAAAAAAAAAGACTAAGATGGTAAATTTATGTTGTGTGTATTGTCCCACGATTCAAAGTTTTAACTGTACCAATCTGAAGTGTGCTCATCAATGACCTTGGACAATTGTACACAGTGTGTGACCACCTCCACGACCAAGAGATAGAACAGGCTCACGGTCCCAAAAGTTTCCTTCCTGCCTGTGTGTAATCCTCCCCCCCACCCCCCGCCACTCCCTCAGCCCCAGGCAGCCCTCACCTGATTCCCTCCAGTCTACAATTTCACATAAATGGAGTCATATCGTTTGTACTCTTCTGTGTCTGGCTTCTTTGCTAAGATGCACTGTTTGTGAGATGTATCCTTGGTGCTATGTTGATCAGTAGGTAGTGCTTTTCGTTGCTGAGTAGTATTCCATCCGGTGGACATACCACAATTTGTTTACCCAATCCTGTTGATGGACATTTCCGGGGTTCCCAGGGTCCCACAGTGGGGCTCTTATGAACACGGTTGCTGTAAATATTTGCATAGACACACGTTTTTCTTTCTCAAGGGTAAATCTTAGGAGTGGGATTGTTGACTCCCGTGGTAAATTTATGTTTCATTTTCAATTTACGTTAATACTAGAGGCCCAGTGCACGAAATTTGTGCACTCGGGGGGGTCCCTCAGCCAGGCCCACGCTCTCACGGTCCAGGAGCCCTCAGGAGCCTAAGCCAGCAGTTGGATATCCTTAGTGCTGCCACAGAGGCGGGAGAGGCCTCCTCCCGCCACCCAGCCCCCCTGGCTGTGCTCGCCAGCCGTGAGCCCAGCTTCTGGCTGAGCAGCACTCCCCCTGTGGGAAAGGACTGACCACCAGGGGGCAGCTCCTGCATTGAGCGTCTGCCCCCTGGTGGTCAGTCCGTGTCATAGCGACCTGTCATTCCGCTGTTCGGTCAATTTGCATATTAGTCTTTTATTATATAGGATTAAACCATTTTTCAAGGTGGATGCAGTTCAGGATCTCCAGATAAGATCAGACTGGATTTAGAGTGGTCCCTAAGTCCAATGACTGGTGGCCTTATAAGAGGAAGGTAGAAAAAAATAAGACACGTAGGGATGACTGCAACCAGCATACGCCTCTTCAGAGCAAACTGGTGGCAGAAATATTGTCCTGTTACATTTCCCTGCGCACAAACATCTTGATCCCTTCTGGAACAGCTGATACTTATATATTAGGTCAGTCCATAGTAAAGTGATTACAGAGATTCCTAATGAGCAAACATACTCTAATAATAGGATAATCATTAGCAATTATAATCACCATTATTATCAATATTAACAGCTAATTAAAAAATATATGTTTTTCTTGATTTCAGAGAGAGGGAGGGAGAGGGAGAGAGAGAGAGAAACATCAATGATGAGAGAGAATCATTGATCAGCTGCCTCCTGCATGCCCCCCACTGGGGATCAAGCCCACAACCCGGGCATGTGCCCTGACCTGGAATCGAACCATGACCTCCCGGTTCTTGGGTCGACGCTCAATCGCTGAGCCATACCGGCTGGGCTTAACAGCTAATTTCTGAGTCGTGTTACTGTATGCCAAATACTGCACTAAGTGTTTCATTGCATTATTTTATGTCATCTTCACCACATTCTTATGAAGTAGGCGTTTTTTCTATGTTACAGCTAAAGAAATTGGAGCATAGCAAGGTTGTAAACTTTGCCCAAACTCACAGCACTAATATATAGAGAGGAGGAATTTGAATCTAGGCCTGACTTCAAAGCTCATTCGCATACCAGATAAACTCTTGCTGACGATGGTGGCACCATCAAAGATTACAAAGAGTAAACTAGCGCCCTACCAGTTTACTCAGTGGATAGAGCGTCCGCCTGCGGACTGAAGGGTCCCTGGTTTGATCCTGGTCAAGGACACATGCCTGGGTTGCGGGCTCAATCCCCAGTTAGGGGGCGTGCAGGAGGCAACCGATCAATGATTCTCTCTCATCATTGATGTTTCTAGCTCTCTCTCTCCTTCTCCATTCCTCTTTGAAATCAATAAAAAATATATATTTTTAAAAAGTAAACTAGCAAACTGCCCAAGAAACCAGTAGAGTATGACATTAAATGTTTTGTTGTTGATCGTCACCCAAGGATATTTTTTTCATTGATTTTTAGAGAGAGCGGTGGGAGGGAGAGAGGGAGGGGAGAGATAGAGAGAGAGACATTGATGTGAGAGAGACACATCTATTGGTTGCCTTCTGCAAGTGCCCCAGCAGGAGATGGGGATCAAACCTGCAACCCAGGCAGGTATATGCCCTTGACCTGGAATTGAACCCAAGACCCTTCTGTGCAAAGGCCAGTGCTCTAACCACTGAACACAATTGTCCAGGCAATATAAATTTTTTGTAATCTTCACCTGAGGATATGTTTAGAGAGAGGAAGTGTGTGTGTGTGTGTGAGAGAGAGAGAGAGAAAGAGAGAGAGAGAGAAACACTGACAGGTTGCCTCTGGTAGGGTATGTGCCCTGACCAGGAATTGAACCTAAAACCTTTAGGTGTACGGGACGAGACAACACTCCAACCAACTGAACCACCTGGCCAGGGCGAGTATGACATTAATCCAAAGGGTAAGTTTCTTTGGCATGATGCAATGTCTTCTTATGTCTATTTTCAAGATTTTTATTGGGTTAAAATGAACCTGCAATTCTTGCGGATCCTAATCGGCTGCCCTGTTTACCCTCAAGCTACACTTGACAAATGATATTGTACCTTTATAACCTTGACATTTATTCGGGTTTGAAGAGTGCAGCTTGCTCCTTGAGAAAAGAGAGTACATAGACTCCTAGAGTGCAATGAAAAATTTCGTGTTGCGTGTGCATAAACAGAGCAAGGCCACGGGAGATGCGAGCGAGAGACACCCGGGAGGCCAGACAGACACAGAGGATGGAGAGATGCATCCTCAAGCCAGGGCCGCCTGGGAGAGAGGCAGACGGAGTCCCAGAGCCTCGGAAGGAGCCAGCCCCGCTCAGGCCGTGACTGCAGACTCCGGCCTCCAGAGCTCCGAGAGAATCCATCTCTGCTGTCTTCAGCCAGCTGGCATGGCCTATTTATTACAGCCGCCCTCGCGGACAAAGTCAGTGGTTGGACCATTTTTCATGGTGGGACTTTTTGAGATGGTGTTTATTGGGCAAGTGCATGTGGATCGATGCCAAGCAGCCCAGAGCGGCATGGACTGGGGCATTTACTACTTTGAAGGACTGTCCCTGTCTACTGTCATCTGATTCTGTTGGGGCTGTCAATCAAGGGACCCTTATGTTCTCTGCTAAAGACCATATGACTGCAGGAAATGAATTCCCAGCTGGGCCAGAAAGGGTGAGGTTTCGCTGGCTAGTTTGGCTCCGTGGATCGAGCGTCAGCCTGTGGACTGAAGGGTCCCGGGTTCGATTCCGGTCAAGGGCATATGCCAGGGTTGCGGGCTCGATCCTCAGTAGGTGGCGTGCAGGAGGCAGCTGAACAATGATTCTCTCTCATCATTGATGTTTCTGTCTCTCTCCCTCCCTCTCCCTTCCTCTCTGAAATCAATAAAAATATATTTAAAAAGAAAAAAGGAAGAGTGAGGTCCTGCAGGGGAGGGGGGTCGGGGGAGCCTGAGCCAATCCCTGGTAGGATGGTCAGGGGAGAAGTCAGTCATGGCTGGGGGTTGGCCCAAGAGCAAGCTTGCTAGCTGGACACAGGATTGGCCAGAGGTGGTCGTCCAAGATGCAAGCACAACCAATCAGAGACCCTGACTTTGTTTCCTCTGAAGTTACCTGGTCTGAGGGCGATTACAGCAGGTGTTGTTAATTTCCTACGCAACCATCCTTCCCCTCTCTGTACTTAATCGCCCCGATAGAGACTGGAAAGGACAGATGCTCACTTCCCCAGACGGCTTTCCAACACCGGGTGGCCGTCACACCCAGTTCTGGCGAGTGAGAAGTAGGGAGAACGCTTCTAGGGAGAAAAACAGACCGACACGGAGGGGAGACCCTGTCCACAGTTCCTGTTTTCGCTGCCTCCCTGTGAGAACAGAGTGTGAAGACTGCTTGTACTCAGGATGGGAAGGCAGACCACATCTCAAAGACGCCAACCCGGGGACTCTGTGTCTTTGAAAGGTTTGTTATTTGGGCAAAAGCAGTCGCTATCATTTCAGCTCTTGCCATTGGAAACGCAGCTGAAGGCATCGTGATGGAGGCAGCAGGATAAGCCTGGGGCTCCAAACGGCCATCTTATTACCATTGCAAAGGCTTGCTTGGGAACAGAGCCAATAGCTAAGCAGAGTCCTTCAGCACCTGGGTCCAGCCGTGCCTGAAATCCTTCTGTATGCACAGACAGAGATCTTCCAGTCCTGCTGGAGGTCATGGTGGTCTGGGTTGCATTTTGTGTCCTAGATCTTAGCGAACCTGGCCAATGGGACATTTACAAACTGAGGCTCAGAGAGACCCATTCAGTTGCCAAAGGGGATGGGACATGTGTCTGCACCCCGAGCCAGGATGTCCGGCCCAGCTGCCGGGTCCCAGAGAGGACAGGAGCCGGGCGGAGTGAGACCCACGGTGTTTATTCTGGTGTTGATAGCAGCAGCAGTGGGTGGATCGGCCAGACGCGGGGGTGGTGCACAGAGGGGTAGACCCAGGTGTGTGTGTGTCAGGGGGGACACGGAGGATTGGTCCGTTGACATTCACGGTGAGCACGAGGGTCAGGACACTAAGTCTTGAACAAACAGCAAAAGACAGAGAGACAGACGGAGGGCTTGGGGGGCTGGGGTCCCCCAGACATGCACGGCCCCTTGCCTGGAAGGGGAGCCCCAGGGAAGGACAGACAGACACAGTGGAGACTGAATGCCCCCGCCCTGAAACAGGGAGCTGGGCCCAGGGCCGCCCGCCCTCCCGCCTCCTGCGGGGAGAAGGATGGGCGGGCCCAGGGCCGCCCGCACCACGCAGCTCGGACATTATGGCTTCGAGGAGATGAGTTCATGGTCCGGGCAGGAAGGAATGGGGTCCTGAGGGGCCTGGTCCGATCCCGGGCTTAGGCCAGACCTGCAGGATGGGCAGGAAGATGTCAGTGATGGCAGAGAGCGGCCCTGACCTGCCCGTGGCTTCATCACACCCCAGGGCCTAGGAATGCGGGCCCCACCCCTCCTCCCTCAGACCCAGGGGTCCAGGCCCCCACCCCTCCTCCCTCAGACCCAGGATCTCCGGCCCCCACCCCTCCTCCCTCAGACCCAGGAGTCCAGACCCCCGGCCCCTCCTCCCTCAGACCCAGGGGTCCAGGCCCCCACCCCTCCTCCCTCAGACCCAGGATCTCCGGCCCCCACCCCTCCTCCCTCAGACCCAGGGGTCCAGGCCCCCGGCCCCTCCTCCCTCAGACCCAGGATCTCCGGCCCCCAGCCCCTCCTCCCTCAGATCCAGGCGTCCAACCCAGCCCCTTCTCCCTCAGACCCAGTGTGGACCCTAAGTCCCCCCTCTCATCTGGATCCCTTACCCCTCACTCTGAATTCTCTTTCTCTGACAATCCTTTGCCACCTTTTGTGAAGCTGGTCAGAGTCTTTTCCTGAAACGGAAAATGCAGAAGGTTCAGGAGGGCGGGGCAGAGGCAAAGCCGTCACTAACCATCAGCAGGAGACCGACCGGCTGTCCTCAGTCAGTGCTCTGCCCTCAGCTCTGAAGAGATGGGGCAAGTGGAATGACAGACCCTTTTACAGACGGGGAAACTGAGGCACAAAGGTAAAGTCACTGGCCTGGCTGGCGTGGCTCAGTGGTTGGGTGCTGACCTATGAACCAGGAGGTCAAGGTCCAATTCCCAGTCAGGGTACAGCCTAGGTTGTGATCTCAAACCCCTGGGAATGTAAGGAGCGATGAGGCAGGACTCGGGGGGGGGGGGGAGACTCTGACCTGGGGCGCTGGGGAGCCCAGGGGGGGCTGTGAGGAGAGAGGGGCAGGGTCCGCTCTGGGGGGAGAAGGACCTCTGGGGCCGCACAGAACCATGGGCTGGAAGTCAGGGTGAGGCCCCTCTCTGGCCCCAGTGTGGCCACGGGAGCTCCCGGCGGAGCTGGTGGGATGAATGAGGAGTGAGTGCTGAGGAGGCCAGAGGGTGCCCGCAGGAGGGCGTCGCCACCATCTGTCGGCCTAAGCAGAGCCCAATCTTTGGAAAACTCCAATCTGAGCTGCATGCTCAGCCGCTTACACCCCTCCTACCCCCGGAAAACAGGCCGGCGGGGCAGGGGTGGGGCTGGGCAGAGAGCCTCAGTGAGGGCTCACCGGGCGCCCGTTTAAGGTCCGGGCCTGCAGGCGGGCAGGGAGATGATGTGGGTGAGGGCAGAGAGCGGGCATGACCTGCCTTCCCGCCACCACCCCAGGGACCAGGAGTGCTGTCCCTGCCCCTCCTCCCGTCTCGGGCCTGGTCTCCGCTCCGCCTCTTAGGATGCCAGCTGCCCGCTCCCTGCAACCTTCTCCGTCAAACCTCCGCTGAGCCCATTCCCTCTCAACCTCCAGGCCCCTCTCATCAATGCCCCCCCTCCTGGGAGCCCTCCCGGACCCCCTAAGGGGCAGCCCGTCCCCCAACCGAGTTCCTTCTGCTTTCCAGAGGCCGAACTTTTTGGATCACAGCCCAGAGGACCGGAAACAAGTTCACCCCGCGATCCTCACAGCGGGTACTGCCCGCGGCCCTCTGTCCTGTTCCACGTTCACTTTCTTCTTCATTCAAGGAAGTGTCGGTCCCCATCCCGTGAACCACCATCCACAGATGTTCACACCCGGCTTTTCAAAAAACCCCACGCCTGCCTCAGCCGGTTTGGCTCAGTGGATAGAGCGTTGGCCTGCGGACTGGAGGGTCCCGGGTTCAATTCCGGCCGAGGGCACATGCCCGGGTGGCGGGCTCGGTCCCCAGTGGGGGGCGTGCGGGAGGCAGCCGATAGGTGGTTCTCTCTCATCATTGACGTTTCTCTCTCTCTCTCCCTCTCCTTTCCTCTCTGACATCAATAAAGAAATATTAAAAACTGACGGTGTGCGAACCTCGCTGAGAGGCAGGCGCTGGTCCTGCAGTAACTCACCGGCCCTCATGTCGGTGCGAGCGGGAGATCCCGGTGTGGGCAGCGGCACAGAGAGGCTGGGTCCCGGCTGCCAGTCACACAGCGAGGGTGGCAGGGAGGAAGTGGGATGGGGGGGCGCCCACTCACCTCCACCAGCTGGTGCCAGTGCTCCACGGGCTTGCGGGGGTTGGCCAGCATCTCCGCCCAGTGCTCGCGGCCGTGCGGGTCGGCAGCGTCGGGGCCCACGCGGCACACGCCGATGACCTCGTTGTGGCCGATGCTGGGGGGGTGGTTTGGGGGGTGAGCATCCGGGGTGGGAGGAGGGAGGGCGAGCCGCCCCACCCCGCCCCGCCGCCCGGCCCGTTCCCACGCACCAATCGTAGTCCACCACTGCGATGCTGAGCCCCACGTTCTCCACGCTCTCGGGGGCCACGTCGAACACCAGCGCCTCGTTGTAGGTGGGGTTCAGCGTGTTCTTCTTGATGGAGGTTTTCCGCTTCTTGAGGCGCCGCCCCTCGCTGATCAGAGAGGCCTTCACGTAGGGGTCTGGGGGCGGGCGTGGAGAGCGCTGAACCCCCACTTCCTCTCTGAGACCCCTCCCTCCCAAGGGTCTGGATCGCCAGCTCCTCCTCCTCGGACCCAGGGGTCCAGGCCCCCAGCCCCTCCTCCCTCAGACCCAGGGGTCCAGGCCCCCAGCCCCTCCTCCCTCAGACCCAGGGGTCCAGGCCCCCAGCCCCTCCTCCCTCAGACCCAGGGGTCCAGGCCCCAGCCCCTCCTTCCTCAGACCCAGGGGTCCAGGCCCCCAGCCCCTCCTCCCTCAGACCCAGGGGTCCAGGCCCCCAGCCCCTCCTCCCTCAGACCCAGGCCCCCAGCCCCCAGCCCCTCCTCCCTCAGACCCAGGGGTCCAGGCCCCAGCCCCTCCTTCCTCAGACCCAGGGGTCCAGGCCCCTGGCCCCTCCTCCCTCAGACCCAGACCCCCAGCCCCTCCTCCCTCAGACCCAGGCCCCCAGAACCCACCCGAGAAGCCGGTGAGGTCCATGGCTTTGAGGTTAGAGGCTTTGATGATGGTCACGGTGAGGCGCCCGGCCGTGGGGAGGTAGCAGAGTGAGAAGTTGAGCTCCCCAAGATCCGCCTTTTCCTGCCATGGGGAAAGGGGGGTCAGGACCCCCTACCTCAGTCTCCCCAGTGCTTGGCCCACCCCAGCCTCCAGGGCTTCCTCCCTGGTGTCCAGCCAGACTCGGGTTTCCCGTCCATCCCCTCAGTCTGACGCTGGGCCACACCTGGTGACCCCGCGCAGCTGCCCGCCACGGTCACGGTCACGGCTGTGTTTGCGGGGCAGATGGGAGGCGGCGGGAGTGGGCAGAGCTTGGGAGGGACATGGAGAGGGAGGTCAGGGAGGTCAGGGAGGAAGAGACGGAGGCTGACTGAGCGCTGAGAGCTGCAGCTAGAAGACAGACCCACAGCGACCCAGGCAGATGGAGACCCAGCGAGAGGGACAGGGACCCGGACAGCGAGAGAGGCCGAGAAGACACAGGCGGAGAAGCCAGTCGGCACTCCCAGGCCCAGAGGGAGGCTCCAAGGGGACACACCCGCCCACGCGGACACGCGGACACAGGGCAGCGGCCGGAGCTGGCCGGGCCACCGCCCCGCCTGCCTGCGGCTCTTCTGGGCGCCTGGCCTCCCAACCACACTGACCTGGGCCTCGGCCCCTGGACTCCCCACTCGCCCCCCTCCAGGCCCTGCCCTAGGCCCGTGGTTGGCAAACCGTGGCTTGCAAGCCACATGCGGCTCTTTGGCCCCTTGAGTGTGGCTCTTCCACAAAATACCACGTGCGGGCGCGCACGTACAGTGCGATTGAAACTTCGTGGCCAAAGCGCAGAAGTCGGTATTTTGTGGAAGAGCCACACTCAAGGGGCCAAAGAACCGCATGTGGCTCGCGAGCCGCGGTTTGCCGACCACTGCCCTAGGCTGTTCCCGCCTCTCAATCGTCATGCTCAGCTGCCACCTCCTCCCTCGAGCTCCCAGAGCCCAGGCAGCCCTGAGCAGACCCTCGTCCTGTCCCTGACAGCGGACTCTGGGTGCCCGGTCCTGGACCTGCAGGAGGAGCCCAGTTGTTGGCGGAATGAACGAACACACGAATGAGTGCAGACCCTGAGTGACAGAGGGAGAGAGACGAGAATGACAGACACAGGAGACAAAGATGGATGCAGGGAGAAGGCCCCGGTGGGGTTAGGACGGGGGGTGGGGGGCGGGAGGGACAGATGGGGGCCTTGGGGACAGGGACCCTGGAATTAGGCACTTGGTTCTCAGCGGCTGGGCTTGGGCTGAGCGAACAGACCATGGAGAGCCCCGTGAAGGGGCTGCAGGCAGAGCCAGGGGCACCCTGTTCGCTGTGTCATTGTATATACGGGGAAACTGAGGCCCAGAGGAAGCAAGGGCCTCGAGCATGGCCATCATGTGGGCAGCAGCCCTCCCTGGTGTGAGGACAAGGCTCACCCCCCCCCCCGCCCATACACACAGCTTTCCGGGTTGGCAGAGTGGAATGTGGGGGTCCCCAGATTGGGGTAGAGAAGGCCGAGGCTGGGAGGAGGAAGGGATCAGGACACCCAAGGACCTAGGAGGGGGCTGGGGAGAGGCGGGCATACTGGAGGATGAGGCTCCAGAAGCTGAGGCTCATGGGAAATGAGGAAGGGGCCAGTGGGGGAGGGGGGCCCTACAATCTGAATGCTGGGGACCTGGGGGTGTCAGGGCGTTAGGATCCCGGCCGTCTAAGGCCTGGGGGATGGGCTATTAGGACTCGGGTGGAGACTCGGAAGAAACCGGATTAGGTTAAATGAGAGAGTTCGGAGGTCAAGGGCTGGGGGTGTAAAGTGTTCAGGGATCCGAAGGGCTGGGGGCTCAGGAAGTCTGGGGATGGGAAGGGGAAGGAGGCTGGAAGAACAGAAGCCGGCCCGGTGGCTTGGCTCCGTGGCTGAGCGTCCACCCAGGAACCAGGGGCTCAGGGTTCGAGTGCCGGTCAGGCCGCGTGCCTGGGTTGTGGCTCGATCCCCGTAGGCGGCATGCAAGAAGCAGCCGATCAGTGATTCTCTCTCACCATTGATGTTTCTCTCTCCCTCTCCCTTCCTCTCTCGCTGAAATCAATAAAAACATTTCTTTTTTTTTTAAGGAAAGGAAAAGGGAAGCCAGAACTCTGGCTTCAGGAAGTTGGCGGGTCAGGAATCTGAGGTCAGAGGGCAGAAGTCATGAGGTCATGGGCTGAAGTTTGGACGAAGCTGCCTGGGGGTCCCTGGGTATCTGTGAATTTGGGAAACCTGGGCCCAGGCAAGACGTCCCTACTTGACTACGTGTGGCGGGCAGGGGGCCATTCTCTACTCTTTCTCGTGCACTTGCGATATTTTGCAATAATATAACATTTAAGAGAAAACTCCGGGGTCCAGAGTTAGAAGGTGATGAAGTCGAGGGCCAGGAGGGAGCAGAGGGGCTGAGGCCACTGACCGAGCCGCCCTCCACGATGTCCCGCCACAGCGGGCGGTCCGGGGGCTGCTCCGCCAGCTCCAGGAGGTTGTCCAGCACCACCTGGCCGATGAGGTCGTGCCGCGAGAAGCGGTCGAAGTCATAGACGCTGAAGTGCAGCTTGCGCTGGGCCAGCTCGGCCAGGGGCACCGCGAACTGAAACGTCTCATTGAACACAGGGTTCAGGGTCTTCCTGTGCACCTGGGGGGCGGGGGTGGGAGACAGACACCATGCCTACCAGCCCCTCCTCCCTCAGACCCAGGAGCCCAGGCCCCCAGCCCTCCTCCCTCAGACCCAGGGGTCCAGGCCCCCGGCCCCTCCTCCCTCAGACCCAGGGGTCCAGGCCCCCACCCCTCCTCCCTCAGACCCAGGGGTCCAGGCCCCCACCCCTCCTCCCTCAGACCCAGGCGTCCAGGCCCCCAGCCCCTCCTCCCTCAGACCCAGGAGTCCAGGCCCCCAGCCCCTCCTCCCTCAGACCCAGGCGTCCAGGCCCCCACCCCTCCTCCCTCAGACCCAGGCGTCCAGGCCCCCAGCCCCTCCTCCCTCAGACCCAGGAGTCCAGGCCCCCACCCCTCCTCCCTCAGACCCAGGCGTCCAGGCCCCCAGCCCCTCCTCCCTCAGACCCAGGAGTCCAGGCCCCCACCCCTCCTCCCTCAGACCCAGGCGTCCAGGCCCCCAGCCCCTCCTCCCTCAGACCCAGGAGTCCAGGCCCCCAGCCCCTCCTCCCTCAGACCCAGGAAGCCAGGTTCCCAGCCCCTCCTCCCTCAGACCCAGGCGTCCAGGCCCCCAGCCCCTCCTCCCTCAGACCCAGGGGTCCAGGCCCCCAGCCCCTCCTCCCTCAGACCCAGGGGTCCAGGCCCCCCAGCCCCTCCTCCCTCAGACCCAGGCGTCCAGGCCCCCAGCCCCTCCTCCCTCAGACCCAGGGGTCCAGGCCCCCACCCCTCCTCCCTCAGACCCAGGAGTCCAGGCCCCCAGCCCCTCCTCCCTCTGACCCAGGAGTCCAGGTTCCCAGCCCCTCCTCCCTCAGACCCAGGCGTCCAGGCCCCCAGCCCCTCCTCCCTCAGACCCAGGGGTCCAGGCCCCCAGCCCCTCCTCCCTCAGACCCAGGGGTCCAGCCCCCCAGCCCCTCCTCCCTCAGACCCAGGCGTCCAGACTCCCAGCCCCGCCTCAGGGGGACCCAGTGCCCAGCCCGCCGCCTGGACCTTGGTCTGAAACTTTTTCTTGCGGTCGGGCAGCAGGTAGATCTTGACGTAGGGGTCTGAGAAGCCGTTGGAGTCCTTGGCCGGGAGGTCCAAGGCCTGCAGGATCCGCACCACCAGCTGGTCGGAGCCGTAGAGGTACCGCAGGGCAAAGCTGATGCGGCCGCAGGGTGCTCCCGCGCCGGCCTCCCCGGAGCCCAGGGCCCCGCCGCCGCGCCAGCTGCCGGGGCCAGTCCCCTGATACAGCTCCGGCTTGATCTGCCCGATGAGCTTGGCCTTTTCTTCACCGCCCGGCAAGGGTAAGGGCAGGGCGGGTGGCCGCTCCTCACTGCCCGGGTCCGGCTGGGTGGTCAGGGTCTGCTGGGTGAGGGGCCGAGGCAGGGCTGGGTACCTGCAGGGGGGTGGGGAAGACCAAGGGTAGTGGGTGGCTCTGAATCTTACATCAGAAGATCTGGGAGACTCCTCCCTGCCTCCTCCCCGAACCCCACAGCCGGGGTGCGGCCACAAACCCCCACCTTTGCTCACTGTGACCTGGAGCCAGCCACGTGCACTCTCTGGGCCTCAGTTTACCCATCCGTGCTGGGGATGGGGTTACCCCCTCTCGAAGCTGGCTCCAGCCCAGACCTGCTTGGGCAGCAGCCTCCAGGAGCCTCCTCTGAACCTCCAGCTGGTGACTCAGGAATACCTTTCCCATGGACCCCTGGGGCTGCACAGGGCCCAGACCCCTCAACCCTGACCTGCCCTTCTCCCTAACCTGTCTTTCCTTTTTGTCAAAAGAAGAAAATTACAGGTCAATATCCTTGATGTTCATAGATGCAAAAGTTAGCAAACCAGATTCAACCTGCATTAATCCACCACGACCAAGTGGGATCCACCCCAGGAATGCAAGGATGGTTCAGCATCCACAATTCAATCACCGCGATACATCACAGCCGCAGTTCCCCGAGCTGCCTCACGGCAGCGCTGGCCTGGCTGGCCAGACCGGACCGAGACAGCCCACTGGGGCCACTTCCCCGGGATTGTGAATGACATGAGGGCAGGGCTTGTCGGCCTGCTCACCCCCCTCTGTGTTTCCAGCACTCAGGCCTTGTGGACTGCCTTTTGCCTCAGGGTCTGGCGGGTGGGGGTGGGGGGAGGGGGTGTCCTAACCCTCATTCTTTCCACCTTCCTGGTGTCCTTCCCCAGCCTCCTCTTCCTCTGGCTCCAGGAGAGCAGACCTCCAGCCCCCTTCTCCCTTAGGCCCAAGGACTCCAGGCTCCTCCCCCTCCTCTCCCAGACCCAGGAGTCGGGGCCCCCGCCTCCTTTATCCCCAGGATCCAGGAGTCCACACCCCAAACCCCCTACTCCCCCAGGGCTCAGGAAAGCCAGGATGGGAAACAGACACAGAGGAGGAGCAGACGTTCAGAGTGCACCCCCAGCCCATCACCCAGCCTCACCTGGTGGGCGCCAGGCTGGTGACCTGCTGATGTGACTGGGCACTGGGCAAACCGCCACCGCTAGGGGGCAGCAGGAGCAGCCCAGAGCCTGCCCCTCCCTCTGAGGGTAGCTCAGGAGACGTCTGGCTCGGTTTGACGCCAGCAGCCACTGCAGCGGCAGCAGCGGCCTCTGGGTAGGAGTCCATGTCCAAGTAGGAGGGGTCAGGGGCGTCCGAACCCCCCAGGCTGCCCGGCTCCAGCAGCTCCGCGAAGGGCGGGTGGTGGGCGGCGTGGGCATGGTGGTGTGGGCCCCCCAGCAGAGGGTGGCCACCCAGGCCAGCCCCCAGGTGGTGCCCACTGCCGCCTACCAGGCCTGCCAGCCCAACCCCAGGGCCTAGCTCTTTGCGCAGGGGGCCACCGCCCACGGCCGAGCCCTTGTCCCGCCAGGGCACCCAGCACAGCTTCCAGGACACGAAGAGGGAGACGCCCAGGAGGACGATGCCACAGAACGTCACGATGACTGACAGCAGGCTCACCGAGATGTCTAGAGAGAGCGGGCACAGAGGTCAGGGGTCAGGGTGCGGGGGTCACAATTTATCTCCCCGAAGAGCTAAGCTTCAAAAAATAATTAAAAAGTAATTTTTTAGTATTTGCCATGCATTGTCCTAAACAATTTACATATATTATTTATTTTAAACTCCATGACCCTCCAAGGTGGGTATTTTATATACCCATTTTAAAGATGAGGAAACGGAGGCACAGAGAGGCTGAGTGACTTGTAGAAGGCTGCACAGGAAGTAAACGACAGGTCTGCGATTTGAACTCAGAAGCCTGTCTCCAGACTTGGTTCTCTCTATCGCTAGCACACGGTGCCTCTCTGTAAGAGGGTACACCCCCAGAAACAGGACCAAGATCCCCCCCAAATGCTCAGAGGCGATCGAAGAGAAGCTGTGTGGCCTTGAGAAGCTGCCTTAACCACTCCGAGCCTTGCATCTCCCATTTGCCGGAGAGGAGAGAATCGGTCCTGCGTGGAACCCCTTTTCTGAGTTCTGTGGGTTCTCTCACTGAACCTGAGGCTGGTCCTGACTTCCCGGGGTCAGGTTCTGGCCGTTCCGCCTACGGCTGTGGGACGCCGAGCAAGTCGCCGCAGCCCTCGGGCCTCGCCCCTCAGCGCTGTGCCCTGGGCGGTCTGCCCCGTGGACAGCAAGCTGCCGCTCAGCCTCCCGGGACCAGACGTGCTCCCGCAGGCCCCTCATCCAGCCCGTCCTTGCTCTGAGAACCCTGCTGCCTTGGAGCCGGGTGACCTGGGGCAAGTCAGTTCACCCTTCTGAGCCTCAGTTTCCCTCACTGAAAATGGGGATCATATGTACCAGGAAGGGTCACTGGGCGTCGTCGATGGAACAGGCCCGGGGCCTCGCGGGCTGCCTGCTACACAGCTGGTGTTTAATGAGAACCTCCCAACATTGATGGAATGACCACTGTGTGCCCAGCTTGGCTACACTCTTCACGTGTGTTGTAGCATGTGAGTCTCTCATCTGCCCCATGGGGTAGTCACTTATACTGTCTCCATTGTCCAGATGGGGAAACTGAGGCACAGACAAGTCACTTGCCCAAAGCCATCCAGTTAGTACTGGGAGAGGTGGGATTTGAACCCGCGCACGCACTATGCGAGATGCACAAAGGTAACTGGAGGGGATATGCGGCAGCACGGTGGTGGTGGGGGGAGCCTAGGGCAAAACTCCACAAGGTCAGGGGTCAAATGGACCACACAGCTCCTGCACCTTGGATCAGAGTTTGGGGGACCAGCAGCGGACAGGATGGAGGCAGGACTCTAAGTGGAATCAGCCCCACAGGGAAGAGAAAGCTGAGCGGGTCTGCGGAGGTGGAGGCAGGGGCTGGGGGGACAGCTGGGGTGCTGACCTGCATCGGGGCCCCGGGGGTAGCCCCGGATTCGCAGGTCGTTGAACTCCTGGCACCTGTCGCTGGTGTCGGCATCTCGGACCCGGGCACAGAGGTCTGAGACCAGGATGAGTGCCCGTCGGCAGAGGTCATCTTCATAGTCTCCGGACATGGTGACCGGTGGGTCCTGCGCTTGGGACGGGCCGGCGAGGGTGCAGGTGGGGAACGAGATGGGGGAGAGAGTGGGTAAGTGTGGAAAGAGAAAAGACAGATGGACAAGGGGACAGAGATTGGGGACTGATGGACAAGGGGACAGAGATTGGGGACTGATGGACAAGGGGAAGAGATGGGGGCTGATGGACAAGGGAACAGAGCTTGGGGGCTGGTGGACAAGGGGACAGAGATTGGGGGCTGATGGACAAGGGGACAGAGATTGGGGGCTGATGGACAAGGGGACAGAGATTGGGGGCTGGGGGACAAGGGGACAGAGATTGGGGGCTGATGGACAAGGGGACAGAGATTGGGGACTGATGGACAAGGGGTCAGAGATTGGGGGCTGATGGACAAGGGGACAGAGATTGGGGGCTGATGGACAAGAGGACAGAGATTGGGGGCTGATGGACAAGGGGATAGAGATTGGGGCTGATGGACAAGGGGACAGAGATTGGGGCTGATGGACAAGGGAACAGAGCTTGGGGGCTGGTGGACAAGGGGACAGAGCTTGGGGGCTGATGGACAAGGGGACAGAGATTGGAGCTGATGGACAAGGGGACAGAGATTGGGGGCTGATGGACAAGGGGACAGAGATTGGGGCTGATGGACAAGGGGACAGAGATTGGGGGCTGATGGACAAGGAGTCAGAGATTGGGGGCTGGTGGACAAGGGGACAGAGATTGGGGGCTGATGGACAAGGGGACAGAGATTGGGGGCTGATGGACAAGGGGACAGAGATGGGGGCTGATGGACAAGGGGACAGAGATTGGGGCTGATGGACAAGGGGACAGAGATTGGGGGTTGATGGACAAGAGGTCAGAGTTTGGGGGCTGATGGACAAGGGGACAGAGATTGGGGCTGATGGACAAGGGGTCAGAGTTTGGGGGCTGATGGACAAGGGAACAGAGATTGGGGGTTGATGGACAAGGGGTCAGAGTTTGGGGATGAATGGAGAAGGAAAAGGAAATTGGGGGCCAATGGACGGGAGGACTGGAATTAGGGGTGGACAGGCAAGAAGATAGTAACAAGAGTTTGACAAACAAGGGACAGAGATGGATGTGAGTGGCCAAGAAGACAGGATAGGGACAAATGGACCAGGAGGAAGGGACTGGAAAGGCCACAAGGGGCAGAGGTTAAGGATGCACAAATAAAGGGGTGAGCAAACAAGGAGACAAAGGTTAGGGGTGCAGAGGTGAGCAGACAGAATTTAGGGATAGTCATTCATTATGCGTATACTTCCAACAAACATTCATTGAGCACCAACTACATGCCAGGCACTACGCCAACTGCTGCAGATCCAGCCGGAACGCACGCACCTCACGCGTTCCCTCATTTCCTGGTGTCACAACCCACTGAGAGGTGACAATGAGTAAACAAATCCGTAGACACATAAACAACACAACGCTCTCAGAAAAAACAGCGGAAGGAACCGAGGAACCAGGGACCAGGAGGCGGGTGGTCATCTGGGGAGGGGGCTCTCTGGGACCTGCAGGATGAGATGGAGCGGGCCAGTGGGGCTGGAGTCGGGAAAAGCATTCGAAGTAGCAGGAACAGCATGAGCAACCGCCCAGGGCGGGAAAGGGCTCGGTGTGGCCCCGGGGACGGCGAGGAGGCCAGATCGGAGTGGACAGAGAGACAGGACTAAGAGAGAGGGGTGCATGGAGGTAGGGAGAGACAAGATGGTTATGTGTGGTGGTGGCTGGGAGGGATGGAGCTCCAGGATGCGGAGACAGGGACCAAGCCGAGGGAGGGAGAAATGAGGGGAAGGGGAAGACATGGGTAGGAGACCATGGGGAAGGCGAGCTGGGGCTCAGAAGAGAGGGACAGATGAACAGACAGACAGAAGTCGGGGACGGAGACTTGGGATGGACAGAGCTGTGCAATGCGCGGGAGTGTGGGAGATGGGCAGACAGAGGGCAGTGATGAGGGCCAGGCAGACTGTGGCCAGCAGGACCTCGGAGAGAAACAGCAGAGGGAGAATGGACGGTGTGCAGAAATAAAGGAGAGACAGACAGATAATAGCCAGAGAGCACAGCGGGACAAAAGGATCCAGAGGAGGGCTGGGCGGGCAGACAGGGGTCCCGAAGGAAGGTTGGAGGCGGGAGCATACAAGAGAGGCGACCGGGGGAAAGAGGTGGAGGTGGGGAGAGGGCACATAGCGACACATGGTTCGGAGCCAGACATCAGAGATGGGCTGGAAGGAGCGTGCAGGGGAGACAGGTGTGGGGAAGCTGCACAGGCCGGGGCTCCGAGACCGGCATGGGCACACTCACCTGCGCTTATCCCTGCCGGCTCCTGGGTGGCAGCCGAGGCGGCGGGCGGCAGCCCATGGGGGTTGGAGGGCGGGCCAGGGGCTGTGGACCCGTCCCCACGCGCGCGCCAGGTGGTGAGAGGGGGTGCCGGATCTGAGGGCCGTGGCCGGGAGAAGACGCTTAAGTCCGAGCCTCACCTCTTGTCCTACTCTGGCCAGCTGCTGACCCCAGGGCACCCCGGGCAGATCCAGCCACCCTCTCCCACCTCCGGGCCCCCACCTCCCGTTGAGCTTAGAGACTACAATTCCCGGCAGGCCATGGGCTCGCACTGCAGCAACTTTATAGGCCTGGCGCTGCAGGAGCTACTGGGAGTTGAAGTCCTTCATGCCTCTCCCGGCTGCAGAGGCTGGGAATTTTTTTGCAGGTGGGGGGGTTAGGAGATGCTGGGGTCCCAAAGCACCGCAGGGGACAGGAATGAAGTCTGGGACCTAGAGCGGCCTCGGAGTCCCAAGTCCTTAGGGGCCGTGGAGTGGATAGACGATCCCCCACGCCCAGGGGGTCGGCCGGAGAGGCTGGGGTACACCCAGGTATTTCGGGTCCCACCCTCCGGCCCCCCCCCACCTTCCAGGGCCACCTGCCCCTCCCCCGGGGCAGCCAGCGAGAGCCGCAGCACTCCCACTCCCCGGCGGGAGATCGGCGCGCCTCTGCACCTACCCGCCCCCACGAGCCCGGGCGGCCCCCAAAGATGGGGCTGGGGCGGGGGCGGGGGCTGTGGCCCGGGGGAGGGAGGAGCGGACTCACCGGAGCCGCGGCCGCCGCCGCCGCAGCCCGCACGCCCGCCGCCCGCCGCGGTGCCCGCTCGGCTCCTCCCCCCGCTCCTGGCGCAGGTCCGCCGCTCCTCCCCGGCACCCCGCCTTCCCCTGAACCTGCGGCTGGAAAGCCGAGATCGCGCGCTGCTGGGAGGGAGGAGGGAGAGGTCCCCGGACCGAAGCGTCAGGGACCCAGTGCGCGTCCAGAGGATCCGGAGATCGGGCGCCAGGACCTTCTGCTCCCCCAGGATCCAGGGGTGCCAGCCCACAGCCCCTCTTCTCTCAAACAGAGCAGCCCGGGAGCCCAGCCACCGCCGCTCCCAGGACCCAGGGTCCGGAGCTCCCGCCCCGCTCCATTCTCAGATCTAGGCATCCACGCCTCCCGCCCCTCCGACCCCGGGACCCGCGCCCCCTCCCCCGCAAGGACCCGGAACCTCAGTCTGAGGAGCCCCGCGGGCCGCGGTGGGAGGGGAGGCGGGGCCTGGGCGCCAGCGGTGGAGTCTCAGCCCGCGTGGAGGTGCCGAGCAGGCACCTGGGTTCGAATCCTGCCTGGGTCGGCTCCCGCCTTTGTTTGTCATCTCGCGCTTTGCTCTGGGCCCCAATCTCCTCATCAAAAAAAAAACAAAAAAAAACGGATAGCCTGGCCGGTGTGGCTCAGTGGTTGAGCGTCGACCCATGAACCAGGAGGTCCTGGTTCCATCGATGCCCGGTCAGGGCACTGCCCAGGTTGTAGCTCGATCCCCGGTCGGGGGCGTGCAGGAGGCAGCGGATCAACGATTCTCTCTCATCATTGATGTGTCTATCTCTCCCTCTCCCTTCCTCTCTGAAATCAATAAAAATATATTTAAAATTAAAAAAAGAAAATATGGACAATAAACCTGTTTCCAAAGGGATCCAGAGGTTTTAGAGGGAAAGTCAGTATTGGAAAAGGATGGACACCCAGTAGGTGCTTAATGAATATTTATTTCTTTTTTAATCCTCACCCGAGGATATTTTTTTCTATTGATTTTTAGAGAGAGTGGGAGGGAGGAAAGGAAGGGGGGGAGAGAGAGAGGAAAAAAACACATAGATATGAGAGAGACACATCGATTGGTTGCCTCCCAAACATGCCCCAACTGGGTGGGGGATCGAACCTGCAGCCTAGGTAGGAGCCCTGGATGGGAATCGAACCTATGACCTTTCTGTGTGCAGGCTGACGCTCTAACCATTGAACACACCAGCCAGGGAAATGACTATTTCTTAAAATAAGCAGGAAATAGTCACTGATGTATTAATAGCAGTTAATGGTAATAATCCCCCGACTCTGATCTGGGCCCTGGACTAAATGCTATGAAAATGTTTTCTCATTTAATGTGCAGTTTTGTGTTTTTGTTTAAATATATTTTTATTGATTTTTCACAGAGAGGAAGGGAGAGGGAGAGAGAGTTAGAAACATCGATGAGGGAGAAACATCGATCAGCTGCCTCCTGCACACCCCCTACTGGCGATGTGCCTGCAACCAAGGTACATGCCCTTGACTGGAATCGAACATGGGACCTTTCAGTTCGCAGGCCAATGCTCTATCCACTGAGCCAAACCAGTTAGGGCTTAATGTGCAGTTTTTTAAAAAAATACGTTCTTACCAATTTGAGGAAGAGAGAGATACATGGATCGGCTGCCTCCTGCACAGCCCCCACCGGGCATGTGCCCTGACCGGGAATTGAACCGTCAACCTCTGGGTGCACGGGAGGACGCTCAACCAACTGAGCCGCAGTGGCCAGGACAACTGTGCAGTTATGTTATTCCCATTTCACAGAGGAGACAACTGAGGCTCCTGGAGGTTAAAACCCTTGGAGAAGGTCCAGAGCTACATGGTCATCAATGTGTGCATGCAGGTCTAGGCTCCCCAAAGCCCACTCGCCCAGCCTGACCCTCGCACCCAGCACACAGGGCGCACAGGCAGCCCCGTTCCACAGGGAGAGACTCGCGGAAGGAAGTGTGCCATGTGCATGCCCTCAGAGATGTGTGCACAGATGGGCTTGCCAGCTTCCCAGGGCGCGTTCCAGACACTCAGGGTCTGAGGCCGCCCAGGCATTGGGGGGTGGCTGTAGGGCTCTGGTCAGTGTGTGTGACTTTGGGTGCCAAGCACCAGAGTTCAAATCCCAGCTCTGCTCTGTGTGACCTTGAATGAATTCTATTCTCAAGGCCTCCGTTTCCCCTTTTGTATGTGAGAAAACATTCTTCTTTTTTCTTTTTGTTATTTGAATTTTTAGAGAGAGGAAGGGAGAGGGACATAGAGAAACCTCAATGTGAGAGAGAAACATTGGTCAGTTGCTTCCCATACCCACCCCAACTGGGGATCGAACCTGCAACCCGGGCATGTGCCCTGACCAGGAATCCAATTGGCGACCTTTTGGTGCACACGATGACACTCAACCGACTGAGCAACTGGCCAGGGCGAATGAGGAAAAATTAAAAAACCCAGATTCTATGTCATGAAGTTATTTTGAGGATTACATTAAATTTATGTGAGGTGAAAAATGGTTAGTATCTGTATATTTAAAAGGCTAATATGCAAAGTGTCCCCTTGGGAATTCCATCAGGAGACTGGGAGTTGGATTGCTCGCTATGATGTGAGCTGACCACCAGGGGGCGGCACAGAAGATGGTGCTGAGGGAGCGAGGGAAGGAGGAGGCAGGGAGGCGGGGAACCTGATTGGCCCTGATCGACAGCAGGCCTAGGGACTTTACCGGTGCACGAATTTTGTGCACCGGGCCTCTAGTTATTGTAATAATTAGTAATTACATGCATTTGCTTATGTATTCTCTTTAAAATATATATTTACTGATTTTTAGAGAGAGGAAGAGAGAAACTTCGATCGGAGGTCTCCTGCACAACCCCTATCGGGGACCCAGCCCACAACCCTGGCATATGCCCTGCCAGAGAATTGAACCAGCAACCTTTGGTTGATGGGAATGATGCCCAACCCATTGAGCCACCCCGGCCAGGGCTGTGGATACACTCTGTGACTGCATTTTACAAGTGAGGAAATTCAGGCTCAGAGCATGGAAGCGCCCTGCCCAAGGTCACACAGCTGGGAGGTGTCAGAGTTGAGATCCAAAGCCACACAGCTCTGAACCTAGAGCCTACCTTTCAGTCACTACCTTGCTTGCATCCAAGAAGTTTGAGGGCCTTGCCTGTCGCCACCAGGAGTGTAGAATAGCGTAGAGCACTGACCGGGGAGCCAAGAGACAGACAGATTCTCGGCATCCACTCAATTCCATCCATGCAGCCATTTGATAGACACTCACTGAGCACCTACTGTGTGCCAAGCACTGTTCTAGGCACCAGGGACGCAGCTGGGAACAAAGGAGACAAAAACCCCAGCTTTGGGACAGGGAACAGGACGGAAAGCCCAGGGTGCTGTGAGTGTGTTGACATTTGCACTGAGCTCAGAAGGGTGAGTAGGCATAAATCAGGTGAAGATGTGGCGGGTGGGGTGGGGACAGCGACCGGGAGAAGGAACAGCCTGTGCAAGGCCTGGGGCAGGAGGGAGTTTGGCTCAGTGAAGGGACTGCTGAGCACATAAACTTCATGGGGGCATCACTTTGATATGTTTACTGCTGTGTCCCCACTGCCTGACACAGTGCCTGGCACACAGTAGGCACTCAAAAAATATTGGTTAGTTGAATGAATAAATGAATGAACAAGTAGATAGATAAATAGAGGGATTGGTGGATGGATGAGTGGATGATGGATGGATAGAAGGATGGATGGATAGATGGGTAGATGGATGGACAGATGGATGGATGAGTGGATGATGAATGGATGGGTGGATGAGTGGATGGATGAGTAGATGATGGATGGATAGAAGGGTAGGTGGATGGGTGGGTGGATGGATAGAAGGATGGTGTAAGGATAAATGGATGGATGAGTGGATGATGGTTGGATAGAAGGATGGAAGGATAGATGGGTAGATGGATGGACAGATGGATGGATGAGTGGATGATGAATGGATGGGTGGATGAGTGGATGGATGAGTGGATGATGGATGGATAAAGGGATGGGTGAGTGGATGATGGATGGATGAGTGGATGATGGTTGGATAGAAGGGTGGATGGATGGGTAGGTGGATGGATAGCAGGATGATGTAAGGATAAATGGATGGATGCATGAATGCATATGTGAATGAATGAGCTTGCACAAATACCTACAGATTCACACACAAATGTGACTGGAAATAAATGCAGTCTCACACCCACAGACGCGTCCTCATGTGTAAACACAGATGCACCTCTTCTCCGGGTGCCCTGTGGAGAGAACAAGCTCTGGGGGGAGAGGCAAACCCTCTGACCAGGCTGCAGCCAGCCCCTCCCCCCTGCGGTGCTGAGATAATTTCCGGAAGAGGAGGAAATGCTGATTCAGGGATTCGTGTCCCAGGCTGCGTGCCAGGCGGGGAGTGGGACAGATCCGGCCTGGGAGAGGGGGGTGCGGACAGAGAAGGAGGCAGGTGGGGCTAAGGCAGAGCAATGGACATGGAGAAACAGAGTCGGAGCAATGGAGCAACGGAGACAAACACACAGAGAGACAGACAGACAGACATGCGGAAAGGTATGGAGACAGACAGAGAGACATGCGGAAAGGTATGGGACAGACACAGAAAGATATAGACTAGAGATACATGAAACAGAAACTCAAATTCAGACACAGAGCGAGATAAGGCAGGGTTCCAAGGACAGACGGTAGAGAGAGAGGAAGAAACATAACGACAGAGAAATGGAGACACACAGAGGGAAACAGAGAGATGCAGACTTTAGAAAGAGAGAAAGAGAGAGAGAGAGAGAGAGAGAGAGAGAGAGAGAGAACCCTTCCATGGAAGAAAGAGAGAGAGCGCGGGTCAGAAGACTAGGCGCAGAGAGGGGAAGACATTTGCCAGAGGTTGCACAGCCTGGACCTGGCTCAGTGCGGGCCTGTTTGACTCCAGAGTCCAGGTTCTCGCCTCGCCCCTGACCAAAGGGGACGGGAAGATGGGGCTGGGGCTCCGAGTGTGGGTCACGGCCACAGAGGGACGTAGTCACTCGTGTATTCACTCAACACACGCATTCTGCGCTTCCCCGAGGGGTGATGCGGGAGGAGGGCCGAAGGGGAGTTAGGAGCTGCTGGGCCGGCAGGGGAGGCAGACACAGGGTCAAATCCCTGAAAAGACAGACGGAGAGGACAGTGTTCGGAGTCCCGGGAGGGAGCAGAGGAGGCGCGCCAGGGAGGAGGCGGGGTCAGAGGCGGCTCCGGGCGGGAGGGAGCATTTGAGCTTCTAGGAAAGGACCAGGGCATTTTGGGCTCCGGGAAAAGGCGGGTGGAGAGGGGCATTCCAGCATGTGGGGTGCGGAGGCAGGAGTGGCCCGGGTGGGATTCGCTACATGAAAGAATTAATCAAAGGTGACTGGACAATGTTTGAAGGGGTGAGAGGGGAGAGGAGCGCGGGACCAGATCGTGCAAATCTCAGACGCCTGGATGAGGGATGGGAATGTGGTCCAGGGATGCTGGGGAGCCACGGGGCGGCTGCACGCAGGGGAGGGGCAGGTCAGCTCTGGGCACAGAAAGAACCCGCTGGAGCAGCGGTTCTCAACCTATGGGTCGCGACCCCTTTGGCGGTCAAACGACCCTTTCACAGGGGTCGCCTAAGACCATCCTGCATATCAGATATTTACATGGCGATTCATAACAGTAGCAACATGACAGTGATGAAGTAGCAACGAAAATAATGTTATGGTTGGGTCACAGCATGAGGAACTGTATTTAAAGGGCCAGAGGGTTGATAACCACTGCACTGGAACCCTGTGGGGAAAGGAGTGGGGGCAGGAGCACAGAAAGAGGCTGGGGAGAGGGTGCAGGCGGAGAGGATGGAGCTGAGGGGGTGCCCTGGCCCCAGGAATGAGGAGGAGAGGATGCAGGGTCAGGGGGCAGAAGGGGGAGCGCCTGGGGACTGGTGGGCTCTGTGCCAGGTGTGCCTGGGATGAAGGATGCTCCCTTCCTATAGGGATGGGCTTGGGGACAGAAATGGAGGCCAGCCTAATGGGAGACCCAGACATGAGGAGGTGGAAGGGAGTCAGGGCCACAGAGGGACTGAGTCTGGAAATGAGTCTAATGAAGTCTGGACTGTTTTCATTGCCAATGACAGAAACACAAATGACCTGAGCATAAGGGGGAATTGATTGTGTGGGAGAGGGTTTCAGGCACGGCTGGATCCAGTACCCCAGTCATCATCAGGAATCTGACTGTTGGCAGATGCAAAGACAGGGGTGCCTAATGGGAACCTATGGGGTTAGACCCTTTCCCTGCTTCACTTGGGGTTCAGGAGCCCCCAGACCCTTCCCCTCCAGATCCAGGAGTCCAGGCCCCCAGGCCCTCCTCCCTCAGACCCAGGGGTTCAGGCCCCCAGCCCCTCCTCCCTCAGACCCAGGGGTCCCGGCCCACAGCCCCTCCTCCCTCAGACCCAGGGGTCCAGGCCCCCAGCCCCTCCTCCCTCAGACCCAGGGGTCCAGGCCCCCAGCCCCTCCTCCCTCAGACCCAGGAGTCCAGGCCCCCAGCACCTCCTCCCTCAGACCCAGTGGTCCAGGCCCCCAGCCCCTCCCTCAGACCCAGGGGTCCAGGCCCCCAGCACCTCCTCCCTTAGACCCAGCCCCCCAGCCCCTCCTCCCGCAGACCCAGGAGTCCTGGCCCCGCCCCTCCTCCCTCAGACCCAGGAGTCCGAGTCCCCAGCCCCCCCCCCCCCCCCCCCCCTTCTGTAGGTACCATGACAACCAAGCCCCCTGCTCGCCTTTCCCTCCCCCACCTAGAACCCAGTTTCCGTTTGAATCTTGACCGTGTCTAACCAGTTCCTGCTTGAGACAGGGATGAACGGAGGGCAAGTGGGAACAGAAGGGGGATGACAGAGGGGAGAGGAGCCGAGAGGTGGGGCAGAGGCAGCCCTGAGCGGGGAGAGGTGGGGAGAGATGGAAAAGGGAGATGGGGGAGAGATGGGGAGAGAGGCCAGGCGACAGGGAGCGGGAGAGGGGGTCAGAGAAAAGCAGGCGACTATGAATAGAGGCGGGGACGGGGGTCGGGGGAGATGTTGGGGACACTGTTAAAGGAAGAGACTGGGGAGATAGAACCAGGAAGGGGGAGAGAAATGGGGAGGAAGGGGGCCGAGAAACCCAGGGGAAGCCTAGAGGAGAGACGGAGGGAGAGATTAGATGTCAGGGAAACGAAAGTGGGAGAGAGGGAGAGAGGGAGAGGAGCAGAGAGATGGGGAGAGAGTGAGGGAGGGAGAGGGAGGGAGAGGGGGGAGCGGAGAGACTCCAGGAAGCAGGGAGAGAGAGGAGAGGAAGCGAGAAAGTGGGAGAGGGGGTCCTGGGGCCCGCAGGGGCTCCCCGCGGTCCGCGGAACCAGGATCCCCATGTGGGCCCAGCCTCCCCGTGCTTCTCTGTGTGCTCCCCCGGTGGTCAAAAACAAAGAGGCAGCCAGGACGAGAAGGAGCTGGGGTGGGTGGCCCAGTCAGAGCTCTTCTTCCCACCCTCCTGAGACACCCCCCGCCCGCCTTCCCAGGATGCAGCAGGAGGTGGAGCCCCTGAGCTCCTCCGCCCTGGGTACCCCCAGCATGCACAGGGAAGCAGGTACACCAAGCCGCGTCTGTCTGTCTGTCTGTCTGTGTGTGTGTGGGGGGGGGGGGGGAGGAGAGGGGGTAGCGTGGGAATTTTCTTCATGTATCGAGTCCTAGACTTGGCCTGTAGCCTCCAAGGAGTCACTGGCCTTCCAAGGAGAGAGCCACCCACACTCTCAAGTCGACCAGTACCCTTTGAACCTCACACTACATTTCCCACAAGCCTCTGCAGTCCCCTGGCCAATGTGCTGGACACAGAACTACATTTCCCATGAGCCTCTGGGGCCCCAACTACTCCTCTGAGGCCATTATCTCAGAAGCCCTGCCTGATCCCTTACACTCTTCTTTTTTAATTAATTAATTAATCTTAATTGATTTCAGAGAGGAAGGGAGGAGAGAGAGAAATAGAAACATCAATGATGAGAGTCATTGATCGGCTGCCTCTTGCATGCCCTCTACTGGGGATTGAGACCCTATCCCAGACATGTGCCCTCACCGGGAATCCAAGGTGGCCTCCTGGTTCATAGGTCAGTGTTCAACCACTGAGCCACACCGGCGGGGGCCTCACACTCTTCTTGTCTCCCACACTGAGCTCAGCATCTTCCCCCAAAGTCACTCCTCCTCCCTGCTTCCCATCTTCTAATGACCCCATTGCCAACTGATCACTGGGCTAGATCCCAGGTGCTGCCCCCATTCCCTCCCACAGCCATCAGTCCCCAGCCCCATCTTCCCATCCCACTCTCTCTGCCCCACCCCTGCCTCAGCATCCCCACAGCCCCAGTTCAGCTCTTGTCCTTTCCGATGGGCCTCTTCTCAGCCTAACTGCCTGGCCTCCAGTTTCTCCCCTCCAGCCATTGCCCACCTAGCTCCAGAGGGCTCTTCCCGACACCAGCGCGCATTCTGTCTCTCCCCTGCTCACAGCGCTCCCTCTTTCCTCATCACTACAGGGACAGCGCCCCAGACCCTCAGCCTGGTGGTCCAGGCCCCGTGGGACCCGACACCAGCCGATAACATCAGGTTCAGGTTCCAGGGCTCCCTACTTACACACTCATTCGTTCTCCCATTCAACATGCATTGAATAATATATCTGGGTAAAAGTGCCTTTGCCTAGCAGGCAATAGAAAATGAGACTTAGTATCAAGAATAAGAAAGTCATTGTCTCACCCAAAATGAAGCCCACAGGTGGGATGGGGTTTGGTTGAGTCAGCAGCTCAGTGAGGCCGTTGAGAGCTGTTTCCATTTCCATGCTCTTTGGTCTGGGACAGAGTCGCTTTGCACGCCAGCTAACCTCATGGTCACAGGATGGCTGCCCCAGTTCCAGGAATCGCGTCCAGGGGGCTTCCTCTTCAGATTTCAGATTTCTGAAAACGATTTCATACTTCACTGATCAGCACCTGCTCACTCTTATCTCAATTGCTGGCAGAAGGAATGAAATTATCACAATTTCTTTAGTCAGTGGTCCTCAGCTTCAGCTACCCACCAGGTGGAAGAGTTTTTTAAAACCTATACCCGATTGCACTTCAGATCCAATTTAACTTGAATCTCTAGGACTGGGGCCTTAGCATCTATCTAGTTTTTAAATGTTTACCAGGTAAGGATGATGAACAGTGGGGTCGGAAGGCATTGGTTTAAATGTGATGGGATATCCCCGAGGGGGATCAGTGAGCCTCCCTTGAGTTGCTTGGGCAAGGAATGGACCCTCCCCCTCAAAAGAGGGGAGAGGATAGGAATGACTGATGAGGTCTCCTTTCTGGGTGTCTGTTATTATAAGCACCTACTTGGTGCCAGGTGCTATACTCGGCATAGCACATGCCCTGCTCGCAAATCAGACTCCACGTCGCTGTCCTCTGCTCTTGTCTTTGAAGGACTCTATTTCTGGAGACCCCGCCTTCCGTCCTCTCTAACCTGGACTGAGGCCCTTACCTGATCAGTATAATCTGTGTCTAGCTCCAGAGAAGCTGAGTGGAATTGAGTTGACCAGTTGGCTGGTTTTGACTATCAACACGTGTTCATGTTTAGTTTTGCTGTTTTCTTTGTGGTATTTTGGAACCAGTAATGTTTTCAGCTCACCCGGCTGCAGACTTTGGCCGAGGGCAGTGGTCGGCAAACTCATTAGTCAACAAAACCAAATATCAACAGTACTTCAGAATATACTCGCCCAGGCCGAAAACCAACTTCTGCGCATGGGCCGCGAAGTTTCAATCGCACTGTACATGCACGCCCACACGTGGTATTTTGTGGAAGAGCCACACTCAAGGGGCCAAAGAGCTGCATGTGGCTCTCAAGCCGCAGTTTGCCGACCACGGGCCTAGGGCATCTGAACGCCCTGGGGGGTCCCCAGCATTTTGCCTGTAGAGACTAATGAATGAAATGACGCAGCCTGTTCTTAGGCAGGGAGGGCAGACAGGACACACAGCGTCTCACAAATAATTAATAACCCACCGTGGCCTGTAAGTGCTCCTGAGTCTTGGGGCTGAAGAGAATTCTGGGAAGTTCCTGCAGATGGCCATATTCTCTTTTGCATAAAGATCAAGGCCCCAAGGCGGGAGGGGACGGGGAGTTCCAGTCCCGGAAGTGCTTCTGGGATGAGGATGGCTTGCCTGGTTGGGCTGAAGACACCAGCAGGGTCAGATGAGGTGTGGTCTTGTGAGCCACAGGGAGAACTTTGGACTGAATTTACCAGGAGGGTAATGGGGATACGCCAATTGAGAAGGCTGGGGAGGGAGTGGGCAGGATGATCAGCTCAGCACTTCCAAATGCTAGTCTGCTGGGGTGAGGAGAGATGGATTAGGAGGCTGTTGTCTAGACAAGAGTGGGGTGGGAGGCAGGAGCCTGTGGGGCTGGGAGCACGGACTGCGGATCCAGACACCTAGACTTTTATCCTGATTCTATCGCTGTGGGCTCTGTGAGCTTGGGCAAGCCCCTCAACCTCTCTGTGCTTCCATTTCATCATCTGCTCAACTACACCCTCTCAGAAAGCTGTCGTGCAGATGCAGAAGAAAGCGCTTGTGAAGGTGCTTGGCCCTTTAAAAGAGACTGTACCCATGGAGTTACTGTTAAGTGGACGGAGAAGGAGGTTCTTGTGTTGAAGGGGTGGGGCGGAGGGAGAATGATCAGAGAGGCCAACAGGAGCAACCACACACAGGGCAGGTGCTTCTCAAGGGGATCTTGTTAAAATGCCAGTTCTGACCCAGTCGGTCTGGGGTGGACCCTGAAGGCAAAAGGAAGCCGCTGACGGTTGTAAGCACGGGATGCTGAGACGTGAAAATCACCTCCGCTGCCCTGTGGGAACGTGGGAGGTGGGGGGACGGGGAGCAGAGCCCCGAAGTCCAAGAGCACCAAGAGCACAGTGCTGACAGCTCAGGGCTGGAGGCGGCCTGTGGCGGCTCCCAGGAGTCCATCGCTGAGTTTTGCAAACTGGTTGTTAAAACCATGGGTAGCGTGAAATTGGCCATGGTGGGAGTATTGACACCAGGAAAACTGGCAAATGCTGTGACGTGTGTGTGTGTGTGTGTGTGTGTGTGTGTGTGTGTGTGTGTGAGAGAGAGAGAGAGAGAGAGAGAGACCATTGAATGTATTGACTTGTAATGACGGAGGCCATAACACATGCATCATCTGAGTAAGGGGGTGCCAGAGAGGACTTTCTATAGGAGCTGAGCTGCCTTAGGGGACTTTGGGAGGGTCCAGGGAAGCCGGGCTCTGCTCTGGGCCCGATGCTGGCAGGCAGCAGAGGCCAGTCCTGAGGCAGGAGTGGATGGAGCTGACACTATAATGGGAAAAGCAGCCGCATCTGAGCCACGCGGGGGTTGTTTGGGCAGCGCTCACATTTTGTTGTGTTGAGATGTGATCCTGGAGTGGCCTTCATTTGATCTGGGTCCGTCAGGGTCACGGAGTGGCCTTGGCTGATGGTGGTGTTCTGTGAAACTATGTCAACGAGAGAGCAGCGGGGCCTGACGGGATGCCAGGCCAGCTCCTGGCTGTCCGGAGCGGCATTCCCCTTTGTTCAGCTGCTGTAACAAAGAGACCCCACACACAGTGACATTAAGAAGACAGTTTAGCCCTAACCGGTTTGGCTCAGTGGACAGAGCATCGGCCTGCGGACTGAAGGGTCCCAGGTTCGATTCCGGTCAGGGGCATATACCTTGGTTGCGGGCACATCCTCAGTAGGGGGCGTGCAGGAGGCAGCTGATGGATGTTTCTCTCATGGATGTTTCTAACTCTCTATCCCTCTCCCTTCCTCTCTGTAAAAAAAAAAAAAAATCAATAAAATATATTTTAAAAAAAGAAGAAGAAGACAGTTTAGAGCCCAGCTGGTGTTGCTCAGTGGTTGAGCATTGACCTGTGAATCAGGAAGTCATGGTTGGATTCCCGGTCAGGGCACATGCCCAGCTTGCAGGCTCAATCTCCAGGAGGGGGCGTGCAGGAGGCACCCAATTGATGTCTCTCTCTCATCGATGTTTCTATCTCTATCCCTCTCCCTTCCTCTCTCTCTAAAAAAATCAATAAAAATAACATATTTCAAAGTGAAAGTTATTGTGGATTTCATGGGTGATGGGGAAAAAAAAAAAAAAAGACAGTTTATTTCTCTCTTGTGTAATGGGAAGCAGGTGTTCCAGATCGGTGGGACATCTCACCCCTAAGATGACTCAGGGACCCAGGTTCCCTCTGTATTGTGGCTCCCCCATCTTTAGTATGGCTGAAGCTGGCTTCTGGCCACATCCACTCCCGAACAATCTTCTTTTAAACGAACGACTCCAAAGATGCACCCTCACTCCCTCTAACACTGCGGGTGAGATCGTGGTCACATGGCCACACCTAGGTGCCAGGGAGCCTGGTAACTGTCGTCTCTAGCTGGGCGACCGCGTGCAGGTAGAACTTTAGGACTGTAGAGGAAGAGAAAAATGGGAGGCAGCTAGCAGCTGGCCATAAAGGACCAGTGAGCCAACTGTGGGGTTGTCTAGAAGGGCCCAGTCAAGTTCCAACCAGGAGGCTTAATCATATGTGAGGAACGCTCAGGGCAGCTGGGTTCTCTGTCTCCAGGAGCCCTCCTTGCGGACCTCGAGACCTCAGAAGAGACCCAGGCTTGGAGCCTGTGCAGGCCCAACAAGTCCTCGTGAGTAGCCCCTGGCCCCGTGGTTTCTGACCTCAGTGCCCTGGAGTGCAGCGACAGCGACTCCTGGCCTTGGAGCTCCTTGCTGCCCACTGGCTCTCTCCCCAGGAAGCAGTACCTGCGCCAGGTGGTAGCAGAGTATGAAACGCTGGACCGAGAGCTCCCGTGCATCCGGAAGTTCCTCACGCCCCCCGCTGCCCAGCCCCTCTGCCTGTGCCTGGAGATCTCGGTGAGTGGCCCCTTGCCCTTGGGGCCCTGGGTGGGGTGGTGGGAAGGGCACAGGCACTGAACCAGGCTCTGGGCTTACCAGCTGTGGGCTTGGCACCAGCACAGGTTGCTGAAAAGTGATTGTGAATTTGTTCAAGAGTCAATTGGCAGATGTATCACTGCTGATCCCAGAGGGGCAGAGAGGGGGGAGACTGAGGACAAAGGGAGTCTGCTAATCCATCTACTCTGAAATTCTGTAAAGTTTACAGATATAGCAAACACCTAAGAAAAAGCTCGTGTTTTTAATAATTCCCCGAATTGGTAATTCAGTGTACAAATCCTTTGGCAGCCCCTGACCTCAGTCAGAGGAGATAACTGTTAGGGTCTCACTTGGGCAGAAGTCAAGCAAGAAGACTGGGCATGAATGGACATTTACTGTGTGCCAGGCACCGCTCAGAGGCCCTCCCTCAGTGATCTGGGTGACTTCACCCCAACACAAGAACTGCTGTCCTCACTTTAGGGACAAATCTCCATCCCATTGTTTCTCTTCTTTATGGCTTTGAACGTGGGACCCCTTTCCTTCCCACCGCCCTCCAAGACTTGCCTTCCTGGAGGAGACCAATTTCATGACTTTTAGTTCCTCTACAGTTTTATATGCTACGACAATGGCATTACCTTCGATATGGTACTCTCATGCTGAAAACGTGATGATGATTAATGTGTGTTTCTGAACATTAAATCGACTCACAGGAAGTTAGAACTCCCTGTGACCCTTAGTTTTTGACAACCAAACATCTAATCCAGCGGTCGCCAACCTTTTGGATCTCACGGACCACCAGCGGTCCGAGGACCACCATTGGTGACCACTGATCTAATCTATATATATAAAAGCCTCAGTAACCGAATGACTGGTCAACTGGTTGCTATGACGTGCACTGACCACCAGGGGGCAGATGCTCAATGCAAAAGTTGCCCCCTGGTGGGCAGTGCACTCCCACAGTGGGAACACCATTCAGCTGACCCATGGGCGCCAGACACTGCCGGGCTCATGGCTGGCAAGCCTAACTGTGGTAGCAGGAGCCTCTCCTGCCTCCTAGACAGCTACTGAGCGCAGCACAGGGCTGGGATGAGCCGGAGCAGGTGGTGCCCTCCTGGGCTGGAGCTCCGCCCCAGTAGGTCACCTGCCACTTCGCACACTACTACAGGGATTGGGCCAAAACCGGCAGTCCGACATCCCCCGAGGGGTCCCAGATTGCGACAGGGCACAGGCCAGGCTGAGCACAAATCCGTGCACAGGGTCTGAGTGGAAAGTGTTTGACTTAAATCTTTGCGAAAATCTTCAAGAGTTGCTGAAAGCTTGCCATCCAGTGCAGGTTGCTGGAAAGATTTTCAATAGATTGGCAAAGTGGGCCCCATTGGTGACTTGGGACAAATCAGTTGGGGGGAACTGATAATCTGGATAATGACCTTGAATGACAGTAGATGCGTTTCTCCTTGGGAGATGCCTGTCCTCCCCGCTCTGACGCGAGCTGGACCGGGCCCTCCGCTCAGGTGTGATCCTTGCCCCTCGAATGCCACTCGGGATTCCGGCAAGTTCTGCAAGTGGGATTCGGGGTGGGGACTTCTGAACCCGGAATGAACCCGGGGTCGCCTGCTGAGGCTCGCTCTCCTCCCCTAGCCTGAGCAGGACCTTACCCACCTAGAGGTGCTGGAGGCGCTGCAGGCCGAACTACCCGGGGCCATGGAGGGCGGCAGCGTGAGCAGCATCCGCTTTGAGAACATGAACGTCATCTGTGGGACGGCGGGGCGCAGGAACAGGTGAGTCCGCGGTTGGGGGGGGGTTGGAGCCTGGAGAGATCGGTCAGGGTGGTGAGGAGGCAGGCGGGGGCCTAGAGGGACCCGGAGCAGACCCCCGGGGACTTGAGGAGAGGGGCGGGGCCGGAAGGGGCGGGGCCAATTTAGAGGGGGTGGGCGGGGTTTAAGGGGCTGAGGGCGGGGCCTGGGCATATCTGGAGAAGAACAGTTTATGGGCGAGATGATGAAGAGGCTGAGTGGGAACAGGGAAAGGAGCCCAGAGTGATGAGCTCGGTGAAGGGGCAGGGCCAGGTGAAGTCAGAGAGAAGGCGGGAGCTGGAGTGAAGGGACTTTTTTTTTTTTTTTTTTTTTTTTTTTTTTTTTTAAATATATTTTATTGATTTTTTACAGAGAGGAAGAGAGTTAGAAACAGAGTTAGAAACAGAGAGAGAGAGATAGTTAGAAACATCGATGAGAGAGAAACATCGACCAGCTGCCTCCTGCACATCTCCTACTGAAGATGTGCCCGCAACCCAGGTACATGCCCTTGACCGGAATCGAACCCGGGACCTTTCAGTCCGCAGGCCGACGCTCTATCCACTGAGCCAAACCGGTTTCGGCTGGAGTGAAGGGACTTTGAATCGCTCAGTTGATGACCAGGACAGGCCAGCCGGAGGCGGGGGGCGGGGCCTGGACTGAGCGCATTGCGGGGGCGGGGCCTGGACTGAGCGCAGTGTAGGGGCGGGGCCTGGACTGAGCGCAGTGAAGGGGCGGGGCCCAGGGTGATTGGCGTGTAGCTGGGGGCGGGCCCACGGGGGACAGAGAGGGAAGCACCGGCCTGAGAGCCGCACGGAAAGGCTGGGCTTGGACGGAGAAGGGGGCGGGGCCTAGAGCTGCGGGGTGACGGTCTGGCCCGGGAGCGGCGGTTTGAAAGCGAGTAGCCTCGTCAGACCGCGCAGAGAGGACGAAACCAGGCTGCGAGAGAGGACTGGGCCTAGAATGACCCGGTGCGGGTCGAAGGGCAGGGGAGGGGTTTCGGGACGGAGGCACGGGTTGAGGAACCGGAATGGGTACACGAACGGGGACCTGGCAGGGGCATGGCGACAATCAAAGGCGGGGCTGGGAGCACCGGCGATCACCCAGCCGTCTCCACCCCTGCCCTTCTCCTCCCGGCCCGGCCCCTCTCAGGTGGCTCATCACCGTCTCGGACTTCCAGACCCGCTCGCGCCTGCTGCGCACGGGGCTCCGCCTCCGCGGGTCGGCGCACCCGCTCCTGCGCCACGACGAGCTGCTGCTGAGCGATTACCGCCTGCACCTCCGCCGCTCCCTGGTCCGACGGCGCATGCTCGAGGCTCTGGGGGTGGAGCCGACCGAGGAAGACTGACAAGTGTGGGGGGGCGGGGCGGACTCTGGCTGCGCTTGCGCACCGCCTGGCCGGTTCAGGCTATTCACCCGGAACTCCCCCCGCCCCGGGAAAGGGGGCGTGGCCACCCCAGGAAGGAGGCGGGGCCGGCTCGAGGGGGTGGATACTGTGAGTTTAATTATAAAGAATGACCTGGTACAAAAGCCATTTCTCTCTGCAAAATCTTGGTGGGTAGTCAGGGGAGATGATGGGGGAAGGGTCGAACCCCCATAATAGAATCCCGCCTTCCCAGTCCTCCCCCGGCCCCTGCAAATGGACGCCTGGGTCCCAGTGCCTCGAGGGATGAACTGAGGCCCGGGTCCCGAACCCAGGCTCGGCGACCAGCAGACGTCCGGACCCGCCCCCCTCTTCTTCCTCTTCCCACCCCCCCTTGGAAGACAGTTCTCCGGGCTTTTATTTCAGGTTTTTTTTTTCTGGATTTTTTTTGTGTCCTAGGGTTCTTTTTTTGTTTTTTGTATTTTCTTTTGTTATTGTAACTTTTTGCTTTTGTCTCTCCTCTCTGCCCCGCGCTGCAGCCCCATCCAGTCCCTTCCCGCTCCCACCCCTACCTCTCCTCCCCCCTCCCCACCCCCAACACCCTCCCCAACCCCGCGGCACCCATCCAGAATGAACAAGCCCTTGATAGACGGGCGCCGCGCAGGCCCCCTGCGGACGGGGGGCAAACGACAAGGGGGAGGGGGCGGGGAGGGGCCCAGCGCGACCTCCACCCCCTCCTTGACACCCCTCCCCCCTCCCAGGACCCTCCCACAAGGTTCCCCGCAGATCCCTGACGTGGTAAGGGGGAGAGGGCTGCAAGCACCCTCCCCCCCATGGACGGAGCCCCCCCCCTCGGGGGTGGGGGCAGCAGAGGGGGAATGGGCTTGGGGGAAGGAGGGGGAGCTCCCTTCTTTGGCAGCTGAACATGGGGGACCTGAGGGCGATGCCCTCCCCCCTTTACCCACAGTAGGGGAGGGTGCTTCCCAGGGGAAGGGGTGGTTTGAAATTCCCAAGCCCCAGGGATGGGGGGCGGGGAGCGTGCAGGAAGGAACAGCCATGCTGGAGGGGGCAGTTTCTTGGAGAGACTGAAGGGTTGGGGGGTGGGGACGGGGACAGTCTTCGTGCAAAATGGAAAGACAGATGGCCAGGAAGGACTGGGAAGAGCGACAGGAGGGCAAAGCCTGGAGCCGGGAGAGGGCGCGTGGTGAGCGGGAAGTGAGTGTGCACAGGGGCTCCTCCTGCCAGAGAGAGAGAAGCGCGTGAAGACGGAAGAGAACAGGCAGAGTGACGGCGGCTGCGGAGCTGTCACAGGACAGAAAACAGCTGCCGGGAACGGACGCGATCAGACAGGCCGGGGGTGCGGAGGGGGCCCCCGGAGTGCGGAGGGGACCCGTGTGCAAAAGGCTAGTGTTCCCCAAGGGCGATGGAGAAAGTCGCCCAGGAGCGGACAAGAACAAGTCGAAACTCAAGAACGAGTGTGCGGCAAGGCCAGTGTGCGAGGGCGTCCTTAAAGAGCAGAAAAGGGCTCCCGAAGCGCAGCGGAAATGCGGGAGAATGCGTGTGCGGGAGGGTCCACAGGAGAGCCGATGGGGACGGACAGAGATTTGGAAGAGGAAGGGGCAAGGGAGCGGGAGCCCGGCGGGGAGGAGAGGGATGAGCATTGAGAGAGAAAGAGTTCCTGGGAAGCCAGTGTGCAAGCCACGCGCTGGAAGTGACAGTGCGAGGGGGGCGGGGCAAGCAGGGGGAGGGGCGTCACGTGACAGGCGGCGGCGGGCGGGGGCAGAAAGTGGGGTTCAAGAATAAGAGGGCAGAGTGCTTAAAGAAAACCCGAGGCGAGCGTGTCGGGAGAGGCGCGCGCGGGACGGCGAGTGTGCAAGGGTTCAACAGAGAGGACGGTATTCCGGAGAATCCGGGTGGGCGCGGGGCCTGTGAGGGGGGGGGGGGAGGGTGTCCCAAGTGTGTCTGCAGCAAGGGCCCGGAGGTTGTCGGGAGGGAGGGGAGGGGCGGACGCCGAGGGGAGAGCGTGCAAGCGGGAGCTGGAGAGGGGGGGGGAGGGGCGTGGCGCCCGGGGGGGAGAAATGCGACGGGTGCGAGGGAAGCAGAGCTGAGGCCTCGCAGGACAGAAGCCAAGGCGGAGAGTGTGCAAGACAGCGAGGGGGCAACTTTGTGCAAAATTGTAGCCCGGGAAGGGGGGAGAGGCAAGCAGGCGTGCAAAGGAGCGTGCAAGAGGCTGCGGGGGCCGCTGTGTGTGCTAGGGAGAGGGGAGGCGAGGAGAACGGAGGGGCCTGGAGAAGGGGGGGAAAGGGTTGTTAGAGGGGTGGCAGGTGGTGGAATCTGAGGGCACCCCCTTCCCCTGCGGCCTGGGGAACGACCCCCCCCCCCCACGCACCCAGTTAGGCTCGGGGCTGGCCCTCTATGGCTCTGTCAGTCCCCCCTCCCCAGAATCGACCCTTCCCTCCTCCTCCTCCATCCCCCTCTGCTTTCCTCCACGCCCACCCCCTCGGCTCCCAGCTGCACACACAATCTCCATTAGCTGCCCCCTCCTGTGAGGTGCAAATGTCTGGCTGGAATCAGGCCACGCCGGTGACCTCCAGCCTCCGGAGATGACAGCAGGGCACAGGTGTAGCATGGTCCCCGGCCCCGGGAGAGAATAAGGGTCAAGGGTCAGAGGTCCAGAGGCTGGCGAGCTCCAGGGTTCTGTGGACGGGCTGGTCCGTCCAAGCCAGCCATCACCTCTCCAGGAAAAATTTGAGAGCCCGGTCGATGTTCATGCGGTGGCCCACCCGGGTCACGCCCAGGTCCACGTAGTCCTCCTTGGTCAGGGCGGGCAGGTGCGAGCCATCGATCTCGTGGTCCAGGAAGCGGGCTCGGTGCTCGGCCAAGCCCAGCCACTCCAGCCAATCAGCCACGTCGAACTTGGTCCAGAATCCCAGAGGCTTGGCTCCGAAAGGCTTGTCCGGGGGCAGCGAAAGCAGGCGGGTCGGTGAGAGGGAGCGGGAGGCCCCGGACAAGGCTCCCCCGAGGCCCCCGGACATCCCCGGGTGCGGCGGCACAAAGACGGGGGCGAAGGGGTCGGCCGAGCCCCCGGCCCCTCCAGTGGGAGAGCTGCGGACGTCAAAGAGGCCCGGGTAGAGGGGTCCAGAAGGCAGGATGGGCAGGGACGAGGGCCGGGGCGCAGGGCTGACCTTGTGCTCCGAAGTGGGCAGCAGCGAGGGGCTGGGGGCCCGGCGGAGCAGAGGCGGCCGCATCTCGAATTCCACACCCTGGAGGTGGCGGCTGGACGTGGAGGAGGCCGAGGGTGAGGTGGCCCCGGGGGCCGCAGCCGCGGAGGGGACCCCGGTCCCCGTGGGGAGTGGCGGCAGGGGTGTTTTGGGCCAGTTCTGAAACAGGCTGCTCACGGGTTTGGAGAGGAGCGAGGACTGGGAGTCTTCGGAGAGTCTGGAATATGACAGGGGTGGGTGGAGGGGGGGGGGGGGGGGGGGGGTGGGGGGTAAGGGCGGGTGAGAAAGAGGAAGAGGTCAAGATGTAAGGAGAGAGGAAGAAAGACATAGGGGTGGGGTAAAGAGATGGAGAAGAGAGGTGGGAAGAGATAGAAGGAGGGAGGGGAGATGGATGTCAGGACAGAAATGAAGGGAGAGAAAAATGAGAGGACAGGGAGAGGGTGACAGTCAAGAGAGATGAAAGAAAAAGAAACATTAAGTGATAATAATCATCATCTCCACCACTTACTGATGCTCAGGTGTGCCAGGCATTGTTCTAAGTGCTTTACAGATCGCATCTCAATTTAATCCCCACGACAGCCCTGATGCGGGTGACTATTATTGTCATCAGCACAGAGAGGTTAAGTAACTTGCCTAAGGACACACAGCCAGGAAGTGGCAGAGCCCGGTTAGATGGCACCGAAGTCTGAGCTCTTAACCACTATTCTATACTGCCTTTTAGGGTTATGGCCAGTCACAGCAGAGTGGAAGACAGGGAGACGGTGGGAGAGGAACAAAGAGAGGGTGAGCGTTCAGGGGAGAGAGAGATGGAAGGGGACAGGGAACAGAGAGAGAGAGAGAGAGATGAGGAGAGGGAGATGAAAGAGAGAAGAAACAAGGGGAGAAAAAGGTTCCCCTCATCCCTTTAGCTCCTTCCAGAACAGTCCAGCCTCAAGGTCTTTGAACTGGCTGTTCCCTCTGCCTAGCTTGCTGTTCCCCCAAGTAGCTCTGGGGTTCGCTCCCCCCTCCCTCCTCCAGGCTCTACTCCTCTTGCTCTTGAGGGACCTTCTCTAACCATCCCCTTAGTGCATTTTTTTTTTCCTCCCTGGGATGATTCCAATTATTTTGCAGTCTGGCCTCTACCTCTGTCTTTGGGCAACACTTTGCCTGTCCTGTCCACTAGGGGGCACCCTCTCCCCCATAAGGGCACCCAGCACCCAGTAGGTGGTAAACAATTGGTTCAGCTGTCACCTACACTAAGCATCCTTTTCTCGACCTAGAATCCTTAAGAATACTCAATGGCCCAATAAAGCCACGTTCAAAGGACATCAGACCTTCAAACAATTAGAGCGAGCTCCACAGATGGACAGGGAATTAAAAAAAACCCAAACACAGCCCTGACCGGTTTGGCTCAGTGGACAGAGCGTCGGCCTGCGGACTGAAGGGTCCCAGGTTCGATTCCGATCAAAGGCATGTACCTTGGTTTCGGGCACATCCCCAGTTGGGGGAGTGTGCAGGAGGCAGCTGATGGATGTTTCTCTCTCATCGATGTTTCTAACTCTCTATCCCTCTCCCTTCCTCTCTGTAAAAAAAAAAAAAAAAAAAAAAAAAAAAAAAAAATCAATAAAATATATGTTTTTTAAAAAAACTCAAAAACTTCTCTTCATTCTCCGGGTGTCTAAATCAGGAATGCGACTCTACTTTCCCTAAGACTTGAACGAACTTGAACTGTGTGGCCATCCTGGCTGGCTAGCTGTTTTGGAAACCGTAGGCACCATGGGTATTTCCCCATCGATACTTGCTGGGTTTCTGTAAGGGGCCCCTCCCCTCCTCCATCTCATGTTACAACAAAGGCCTCTAAAGGCCTTTCAGAGGGGGCCCGGGGAGCTATGCTATCCCCGTCCACAAAGAGGTGACTCCTTTGCCTACGGTCACCCAGTTAGAAACGTGCAGGGCTGGCTCCAGGACCACCCACGGAACCGCTGTGGCCTCAAGCATCTTGTCTTGAGCCCCGAGGGCTCCGGGGACTTGCAGATTTTCAGGGATCTTCCGCGCTGACAACCCGCGAAGGACACATGACATCTGCAAGTTGTGCGCCCATCTCCCTTGTTACTAACTCTCTGGGTTTGTCAATCAGCCGGTGGGTTGTCATGGTGATGGGAGGAGACCCCAGAAGCTACTACAGAGATCCAGGGGAGTTTCAAGCACCGGTGACAGCATGCTTCTTTCGGGGCAAACTCTACCGAGCCAGCCAGCCCGGCTTCTGATTTCCTGCTACCACCAGCGGGGATCTGAAAGCTGCGGGGAAGGTGGACTCGGGTACCCACAGCGTGGGCCCCCTCTGGCTTCCTCGCCCACCACCAGCCCCTGCTCACCTCTGCCGCTGCAGGGACGAGGTCCTCTCGGGGACGTAGCTGGCTCCCCCGTGGTGGCTGTCGCTCCCGCTGCCTCCCCGGGCCCAGGGCAGGGCGCCACCAGCCGCCGAGGAGCCCCCAAACTGCTGGAGCTTGGAGCTGAGTTCGCTGATGATGCTGGCTTTCACGGTGGCCAAGGCGGAGGCCTGAGGCGGGGCCAGGGGCCCGGGCAGCGGCGGCGGCGGGGGGCCCGGGCCCTCCTCCCAGGGCAGCAGCTTCCGCGGCAGGGACGATGCAGACGACAAGGGCACCGGCGCGCCTTCGGGCTCCACGGCTCCCGGACCCCCAGTCACACCTGCCGTCGAGGCTCCCGAACAAGCGCTCAAGGCCAACAGCCCATCGGTTCCGGCCCCGGTCACGGAGACGGTGGGGCTCGTGGGGGTGACGGGGTCGCGGAGTCCCCCGCCGTGGCCGGGGCGCAGGCCTCCACCGGCCCCCAGTGCCCGGCCGCGGAGCTTCGAGGGAGTCATGAGCTGCGGGGGGTACGGAGGGCCGGGGGCGCCGCTCCCCCCGAAGGCCTGGCCGTCCAGGTAGGCCACGTAGGTGTCCAGCAGCTCCGGCCCACTGGCCGCCCCGGGCCCGCCGCCACCCCCGCCCCCTGCGCTGCCGCCGCCGCCGCCGCCGCCCTCGGCCGACAGGCTGCTCAGCGTGGACGCGCTGCTGATGGTCTCCAGCGGGTGGTCGCTGCTGCTCCGGCTGTCCACCTCCTCGATCCCGGAGTCCGTGCCGGGCGGAGGGTCCGGCCCGGGCGGGGGCGCGGGGGCGGCCGGGGCGGCGGGGGCCGGCGGGCCGGGCGCAGGGGCGTCCCCCGCGGCCGCGGGGGCGCCCTGGGTCAGCGTGGCCACCTCGCTGTCGTAGGAGGTCAGGCTGGAGGCGGTGGAGTCCAGGGTGGGCGGGGCGGCAGCGACGGCGGGGGGCGCGGGCGGCAGCGGGGTGGTCGGGGTGGGGGGGTCGGGCAGGGGGTGCGGGGGCCCCGGCGTGAGGGGCGACTCGGGCTTCTCGAAGCTGTTGGAGAACTCCAGGGGCGGGGGCAGCGGCTCCGCGAAGAGGAACTCGCCGTCCTCCACGTCCACGGAGGGGGCGGGCGGCGGCAGGACCAGCAGGGGGAGCCCGTTCTCCTCGCTGCCCCGCGGGGAGGTGGGCGAGGCGGGCACCGAGCGGCGCGGGCTGGGCGGCGCGACCCCCGGGCCGTCCTCCGCGGGGGGACCCCTGCCCCCCGCCCCCCCGGCCCGCGGCTGGCAGTTCTCCAGGAACCGCACGTGTAAGGGCAGCCGCTCGGGCTCCTCGGGGGCTCCGGCCCGCCAGGCCTTGCTCACCCCGGGGAGCGGGGCGGGGGGCTCCGGGCCCAGCTGCAGGAGGAGGGGCCCGACCCCGGGCGCCGTGGGCGGCAGGCGGTGCAGCAGGGAGCGCCGCGCGGCGGGCGGGCTGGCCGCCAGGGGCTTCTCCGGGCCGCCCAGCCCCGCCCGGTACCCCAGCTCCCGGCGGGCGGGGTCCGGAGGGGAGGCCCCCCAGAGGCGCAGCATGGGCTCGTGGTGCGCGTGGTGGTGCGGGGTGGGCGGCGGGACCTCGTAGCGGGGCGACGGGGGCCGGGGAGGCGGCTGGGGGGCGCCCCCGCCCTCCGAGGACTCCTTCAGCGCCCTCTCGCGGGCCGCCAGCGCCAGCCCGAGCGGGGAGGCGGGGTCCAGGGCCTTGCCGGTCAGCGGGTGGACCAGGGGCCGCGGCGGCAGGAAGCTGGTGAAGGCGCTGCTGCCCCCGCTGCTCCCGTAGGCGCGGCTGGCGGCGCCGTAGCCCCCGTAGCCGCCGCCCCCGGCCTCCAGGCGCAGGTAGGGCTCGGCGGAGAACATGCCCTCGTCGATGGACTTGGAGTGGCGCAGCCGCGGGCCCGGGGGCGCGCCCGAGCCCAGCGCGCCGTCGCCGCCCTCCTCGTCGCCCGCGTCGGTGGAGAGGAAGAGCGTGGAGCGCCGGCGGGCCTCGCTCTGCCAGCCGCCCTCCCGGCGCGCCGCCCCCACCAGGGCCGCCCCGAACTGGCTGGTGAAGTCGAGGGTGGCCGGGCCGCTGGGCGAGGCGGGCGCGGGCGCGGGCGACGGGGAGGGCGGCGCGGGCGACGGGGACGCCGGCGCGGGGCTGGGCGCGGAGGAGGGGCCGGCGGCGGCCTCGGGCGGCGGCGGGGGCTCGGCCTCGGTGCTGCTGCCCTGGCTGCTGCGGCCGCTGCTGCTGGTGGACGGCGCCTTGATGATGATGGTGGGGATGGGGATGGAGTTCTTCTCCGACGGCGCGGCCGCGGCGGGCGGCGGCTGCGGGGACGCGGGCGACGTGGGCGAGGGCGCGGGCGGGAGGCCGCCCTTCTGCGGCTCGCCCTCCACTTTGGTCTGCTTGACCAGCGGGCCCTTGCGCCCCCGGCCCGAGCGGGCGGGCACGTACATGGCCGCGCTGGCCGCGCGCGGCGGCAGCTGGAAGTAGCGCAGCGCGGGCGCCTGGGAGGGGCCGCCGCCCGCGCCGCCGCCGCCGTGATGCGACGGGGACGGGGCGCCCGGGGTCGGGCTGGGCCCGCCGCCCCGCCAGCCGCGCAGGCTGGGCTGCGGCCCCAGGGCCAGTCGGGGCGGGGGGTCGTCCGGGGAGCCGCCCGTCTCCATCTCGGGGGGGTGAGGGGGGTGCGCGTGGTGGTGGTGGGGCTGGGGCGGCGGCGCGTGGTGGTGGTGGTGGTGGGGCGGGTGGTGGTGCGCGGGGGGCAGGGGCCCGCTGTGGTACAGGCTCTTCTCGCGGCCGCCCAGGCGGGTGTCGGGAGGGGCGGGCCCGTCGAAGGAGGAGGGGGAGGAGGCGGGGAGGGGCCCGCCGGAGCCGGGGTTGAAGTGCCCGCCCCGGGGGGAGGGCGTGAGGCGGCCGGAGATGGAGGGGGCGGGGGGCGTGCTGTACGGGGGCTCGGGCGGGGACGTGGTGGGAGGCGGGGGGATGTCCTCCGACCCAGGCACGGACAGGCTGCGGCTGAACTTCATGCTCGGGGGCGCTAGGTAAGGCCTGTCGTCTTCGGCGGCCCCTGGGAAGACACCGAGGAGGCAGGAATGGGGCGGGCGGGGGCTCCCTGTTCCCCCATTCCGCGGAGCCACATCATCGGGACAGTGACAATAGTAACGATGCTGCTGCTGTTGATGATGATGATGATGATGATCATGGCGCCCATGCATGTAAGACCTTCCCACGGATTAGTCCAGAGCTGCCCCAGCCACGGTACATCCGAACCAGCTGGACACGGTAACACAGCTTGTGCGCGGCCCAACCGCAACCAGCGAAGGTAGCCAAGGGGGCTGGGGTGAGACCCAGCTGAATTTCCACCCCCGGCCAGGAGGGGGCGCCACTTCTAATTCACACACCCGCACAGTTATAGGCTGGTGGCGGTGGCTTGAGCCAGGGAGAGATACCACGTTTATGTGCATTAGGTATAGATTTCTTTTCAGGCAAAGGCAGGAAAGAGATGCAACTGGCACATCAAACCTGGGATCTCACAGACAGAACTGCTCATGATGAAGCTACTGTTTAAGAGGGAGCTGATGTGGACTCTCAGAGGGAAGGCGGGGGTGGGTGGGTGAGTGGGTGGGAAGAATCAACCGAAGACCTTGAATGCATTTATGCATAACCCATGGACACAGACAAGAGGGTGGTGAAGGCCTGGGGTGGGGGTGGGGGGCGGAAGCGGGGCTAGCAGGGGTCAATGGGGGGAAAAGGGAGACAGATGTAATACTTTCAACAATAAAGATTTAATTTAAAAAAAATACAAAGATGAAAAAATAATGGTGTCTCAGCCATCAAAGACCTCAAATTGCGCACACATGACAGCACGTGGGCAAAGATGAAAATTGTAGGAATTGACAAGCGATATGACAAACATAAGATACATACATGAATGAATGAATAAATGAACAAATAAATAAAATAAAGGAGGTTTGGGGTAGGGATGCGATGCTGTGTAGATTTGGGGTGGCATTAGGTAAATGAGGAGACGGAGGCAGGTCTCACAGATGAGAGGCACACGCTGGTAGACTGTGGACACTGGACGTTCAGGAAAAGCTGGCTCCAATTAGCCAGCCGACTCAGCGAGGAGTGGAGGAGCAAAGTCCTTGGCCGACTTATCCACGGCCAGAGTTGTCTTTGATCCCCTCCTCCAAGCCTCTGGCTGCTCTCTCTCCCTTGACCAGTGTCCCCGCTTCATTTACTACTTCTCTGCCGGAGACTGCCACCTCTGTCTCGGGCCCAATGCTCTCCCCCGAGCTCCCTGCTCCTAGACCTGAATGCCGCATCCGCTTCGGGTCTCACTGGCATCTCGAACTCAGCAGGCCCCTAACTGAGCTCCTGACCTCCTCCTGCCCCTGGTCGCCCCCATCTCAGCAAAGGCAGCTCGGTCCTACCCCAGGGCCTTTGCACTGGCTGTGTCCGCTGCCTGGAAGGCCTCCCTCTAGATTCCTCCATGGCTCCCTGCTTCATCTCCATGTTTCAGCCCAAACCTGCCCCCACCAGCACTTGTGATCTCTCTGATCATACTCTACGTTTTCTGTTTTTCCACAGCACTTAGCACCTTTAACATACGGTATCATTTTCTTGTTTCTTATCCTTATAGTAGGTTGTCTGTCTTTCTATCATGTAAGCTCCAAGAGGGCAGGGCCCTTTAGTCTATTTTCTTCACTGACATCTCTCCCCCTCTCCCCCAGTCTAACCTGGCATGTGGTAGGGCTCAATAAGCACACAAAGAAAGAATGATTGAATGAATGAATGAATGAATAAATGACTGGAGTCAAGTATGAGAGAGAAGGAACCAGGGGCTGTGGCGGGGGCAGTCATCTCATTTTCTAGCTGCAGAGCCCTAGGCCCAGAGAAGTGAAGCCACCTGCCCCAGGTCACACAGCTGGGATGGACAAGAGCCAGAATCCAAACCCAGGTCTGCCCAGCGGCAAAGCCGGAGCACTTTGCCCACCTCCACAGACCTGCGGTCACATGTGGAAGCGAAGAGAACACTTCCAGGCCCCTTGTTTCTGCCGTGAACGGTCACCCTTGCAGCCTCCCCTTCCCGCGCCCGCATCCCTCACACCCACGCTTCCGGTGACGATGACGGTGCGGGTGACATACCAATAGATTTCTGCCGGAGCATAAGCCCAGGTCCTGGAGGCAGGTAAGAAGGCCGTTCATAGCTTGGCTGCGAGCGGTGGTGGGGATCGAAGCTCGACTTCGGGGTGGCCGTCGGGGAGGAGAGAGAAAAGATAGCAGAGAGAGAAGAGTCAGGGCAGGAGGATTCAGGCTCCATACCTGGCCAGCCCCCATCCCTGCTCCCTGGCCTTAGCAGGCAGGGGGCAGGGTCTGCAGGAGGTGGAAGGGAATTCTTGTGAACGGAAAGGTTTCTGAGTGGGGCAAAGGGGAGAAAGAAAGGAAAAGAGCGATTTTTAGTCAACCCTGTTCGCTCTGTTTCCCAGACATCCCGTATGCATCTGGGTCCTTTTCTCCATTCCTGCTGCGGCCGCCCAGGCCCAAGTCACCAGCAGCCTGATGACAGCAGTAGCGTCTTCCCTTGTCCCCCTTCTGCCCCCCTTGTCCCCCCACCGCGTCTGGTCTGCTTTCCACACAAGGGCCAGAGGGATCTTTTTTTTTTTTTTTTAAATATATTTTATTGATTTTTTACAGAGAGGAAAAGAGAGAGGGATAGAGAGCTAGAAACATCGATGAGAGAGAAACATCGATCAGCTGCCTCCTGCACAACTCCCTACTGGGGATGTGCCTGCAACCCAGGTACATGCCCCTGACCGGAATCGAACCTGGGACCCTTCGGTCCGCAGGCCAACGCTCTATCCACTGAGCCAAACCGGTTTCGGCCAGAGGGATCTTTTTGTTGTTGTTATTAATCCTCACCCGAGGATATTTTTCCATTGATTTTCAGGGAGAATGGAAGAGAGAGGGAAAGACAAGAGAGAAACATGGATTGAGAGAAACACATAGATTGGTTGCCTCCTGCATGAGCCCCAACCAGGGCCCGGGCCTGGGAGGAGCCTGCAACCAGGGTACCTGCCCTTGACCGGAATCGAACCCGGGACCCTTCGGTCTGCAGGCCGACGCTCTATCCACTGAGCCAAACCAGATAGGGCAGAGGGATCTTTTCAAAAAGTAATTCAGGCCCAGCTGATTCAGCGGTTGAGCATCGACCTATGAACCAAGTGGCGACGGTTTGATTCCCAGACGGGGCCCAGGCCCGGGCTGTGGACTCGATCCCCAGCGTGGGGCGTGCAGGAGGCAGCCAATGAATGATCCCCTCTTGATATTTCTCTCTCTCTCTCTCTCTCTTCCTCTCTGAAATCAATTAAAAAATATATTTTAAAAAGTAATTCAGGTCATGCTATTGCCCTGCTTAAAATCCTACAGTCACAGCCCACCTCAGCTAGGAAGGGGTCTGAATGCCCAGCCGACCCAGATCCCCTTGGCCGGGATGCCGTGCCCAACCCCAGCTGCTGTGTATCACTTGTTTTTTGATCTGGAGAATCACCCTCCCCCAAAGGGGGTGACCTGCCCAAGTGGTTACGTGCCCCCACTTCTGGGAGCCACCTGCAGCCAGTGACAGACTGACACGGAGGTCCAAGGCAGGATCAACGCCCCAGCAAGTCACACTCCAGAGCTGGGGGTGGGGGTTGGGGGGGTGGTCAGGCTGAGGCGCACTCCAGTGGGGACCAGGTCTGCTGTCCTCTGCAGCCCATTCTGCCTCCCTCACTCCATGACAGCCCCCCTCCGCCCCCAACCCCACCCCTGCTTAGTTGGCATAAGAATCCCCAAGTCAGCCCTAACCGGTTTGACTCAGTGGATAGAGCGTCAGCCTGCAAACTCAAGGGTCCCAGGTTCGATTCCAGTTAAGGGCATGTACCTTGGTTGTGGGCACATCCCCAGTAGGGAGTGTGCAGGAGGCAGCTGATCGATGTTTCTCTCTCATCGATGTTTCTAAGTCTCTATCCCTCTCCCTTCCTCTCTGTAAAAAATCAATAAAATATATTAAAAAAAAGAATCCCCATGTCAGACTCCAACTATAGGAGACCCAGACTCAGATGCCCTGTGTGATCTTGTCCCACCTGCATCTCCTCCTTGCTCACTCAGGCCCCACCACGTCCCCCCTCCCTGCTCCGCCAGGGCCCCGAGGCCCAGCTCTGCATTAGACCTGCAGGTCCTGGGTCTTTCCTCTGCAATGACCCCCTCCTGACCCCCACAGGTGCCTCCCACCTTTACGCTCTTCACGCCACTGTCCCCTCCCAGTCACAGTCCACCGCATGTCCCCGTCCTGCTTTCTTCCTGGCGCTTTTCTCCATCCGAAATGGTCTCATCTGCTTGCTTACTGTCTGTCTCCCAGCCTAGAATGTCAGTTCCCTGAGGGCACCATCGATTATCCCAGTTAACCGGGTACAGTGTCGAGAGCCCCTGACACTTTTAGGGGAAATGTTTTAACTTCTTTTAAAATCAGAAGGGGAGCCCTGACCGCTTTGGCTCAGTGGATAGAGCGTCTGCCTGTGGACTGAAGGGTCCCAGGTTCAATTCTGATTAAGGGCATGTACCTTGGTTGCAGGCACATTCCCAATAAGGGGTGTGCAGGAGGCAGCTAATCGATGTTTCTCTCTCATCCATGTTTCTAACTATCTCTCTCCCTTCCTCTCTGTAAAAAATCAATAAAATATATTTAAAAATAAAATAAAATCAGAAGGGGAAAAAAGTAGAATCAACCTGGATAATATTCATCATGGTATCAACACAGCGATAAAATACAGATTTTTAAACTTTTTTTTTTTAGGAGGTAGGGACTCGAAGGCAAAATTGCTAAAGGCCCATGAAAGTCATGGATAAATCCAGCTGGTGTGGCTCAGTGGTTGAGGGTTGACCTATGAACCACAGTTCAATTCCCATCAGGAAACATGCCTGAGTTTCAGGCTCAATCCCCACTGTGGGGCGTGCAGGAGGCAGTCAATCAATGATTCTCTCTGATCATTGATGTTTCTATCTCTCTCTCCCTCTCCTTTCTTCTCTGAAATCAATTAAAAAATATATTTTTTCAAATGTCATGGATAACTGCCCAGCCAGCGTGGCTCAGTGGTTGCGCGTTGATCTATGAACCAGGAGTTCAAGGTTCAATTCCCAGTCAGGGCACGTGCCCAGGTTGTGGATTCGATCCCCAGTGTGGGGCATGTAGGAGGCAGCCAATCAATGATTCTCTCTCATCATTGATGTTTCTATCTCTCTCTCCCTTTCCCTTCCTCTTTGAAATTGTTTTAAAAAAAAGTCATGGGTAATTGCTTGAGGATGGTGGCTTTGTTGTTCCTGTTCCCCGATGAGTCCCTAAACAGGGCCTGATACTCTACAGCTTCACGTCAAATGAACAAGTGACTAAGAAAGACCCACATCAGGAAGGGAGAGGGAGAGAGAGAGATAGAAGCATGACGAGAGAGAGATTCATTGATCGGCCTCCCCCTGCACACCCCCCACTGGGGATCGAGCCTGCAACCCAGGCATGTGCTCTTGGCCAGAATAGAACCTGGGGCCCTTCAGTCTGCAGGCTGACGCTCTATCCACTGAGCCAAACTGGCTAGGCAAGGCATCTCTGTTTTGACTGGTTTCCCCAGTGCTCATCTCCTCTGAGCAGGGTTCTCAGCCTGCCAACTCTTCCTGACTTTGCTGCATGTTGTTCTCAGACATTCTCCTTAAGCCCTTTCTCCCTAAGCCTCCCCCCAACACCCTGCTTGGTTTTCCATCCTGTCCTGCAGCTCATAACGATCGGTGTGGCATCAGGGAGCCGGACCCCGCAAAAGAGGAGATTGTGTGGTGGTGGTGGTGGTGGTGGTGGTGGTGTGTGTGTGTGTGTGTGTGAGAGAGAGAGAGAGGAGCCATTTCTGGGCAAGCCACTTTGCCGGCTGTTTTATGTGTTGTGTTAAGTCCTCACTGAATCCCCAACCCTGTGTCTTAGGGTTGGTTACTCCATTCTGATGGCAGTGAAAGAGGTTATGGGTCAAGGAGAAGGTCATGTTCTACAAGGCCAGCCAGTAAGTAAGGAGGAGGTGACAGGGCCGTTGTAGGAAACAGACGGGGGTGACTAGAAAATGCTGAGGTTAAGTGAGAGGGAAGAAGGGTACAAAGAGTAAAGGAAAGAGATGTGAGTGTCAGAAAGGATGCAGGGGCCAGTCGGGGGCAGAAGCGGGCAGGGGAGGGCATGCGTGGAGTTCCCGGCTGGGGAGGGCGACAAGAGGATGGCTGCAAGGCGGGGAGGGGGGTGCGAGAAGCATCCTGCATGAGGCGTGGGCATGGGAGGGGTGGGAGCCAGCGGGACAGGAGGGGGGCGCAGAGAAATAGATGAGGAGTCACCGTGACAGAGGAAGGGTGCCCCTAACTGAAGAGGGAGAGGCATCGGATTTGCAAACTGACCGGGGACACCTCAAATTGGAAGGGAGGGGTCAAATAATGGGTGAGCTTGAGTCGTGAGGGGTCAGCGTGGCCCAGGAGATGCCGGACAGACAGAGGAGCCATAACAGCCTCTGAGGGGGCGCAGAGACGGCTGGAGGGGCGGACTGACTCCCAGTGGGACAGGCTGACCTCCCCATCCACAAACCGGCAACCAGGCAGCACCCTCTCCCACGCGCGGCGGGGGGGGGGGGGCAGCCAATCAGGATGTGCCTGGTGGGCGTGACGACACCAGCTGCCGGGCAGACTCCTCCCCAGCGAGTGGTCCAGAGGCCCAGCCTCCTCCTGTGCCACCTCCAGGGCGGGCGGTGCCTCTGGGGCAGAGAATGTGCTGAACGGGGCGGAGGCTGAGGATGGGCTCGGCCAGTGGTCGGCAAACTCATGAGCCAACAGAGCCAAATGTCAACAGCACAACGATTGGAATTTCTTTGAGAGCCACATTTTTTAAACTTAAACTATATAGGTAGGTACATTGTTATTAACTTAGGGTGCTCCTAAGCTGGCCTTTGCTAAAAACGTCCTCAGTCTGATTGAGGTACGTTCACTGAGGTCCACCCCTTCCAACTCTCCCACCCACACTCGTCTCGTATGCTTGTTTCAGATAGATGAGTGTGGATGGGAGAGTTGGAAGGGGTCGACCTCAGCGAACGTACCTCAAAACAATGCACCTCCCCAACGCTGCGTATCCCCGCGGCCCGCCTGGGCCTCATCTCCCCTCCACCGACACCCCCCACTTCTTCTAATGCCGCTTCTTCAAAATAGACTCGCCCCGGCCGAAAACCGACTTCTGCGCATGGGCCACGAAGTTTCCATCGCACTGTATGTGGGCTCCTGCACGTGGTATTTTGTGGAAGAGCCACACTCAAGGGGCCAAAGAGCCGCATGTGGCTCGCGAGCCGCCGACCACTGGGCTAGGCAATTCGCGCCATGGAGACAGCCCCTGGGGGGGCGGCCAGGGGAGAGAGAATGGAGGGGGAGACAGATGGAGAGACAGAGAGATGGGAGAAGAGAGAGATGGAGACAGAGACTCAGGTCCAGAGAAGGGAGAGACAGAGCCTGAGAGACAGGAGAGGAAACGAGACAGCGATGCGAAGGCAGAGACCCGTGAGCAGGGAAAGTCAGTCCTGAGAGGCCCTGGAATGGAGAGGCTGCAGCGGCCCCGGGGGAGACAGAGGCAGAGCATGCACCCGAGAGGGTGTGATAAAATGACTGGAGGGCCCAGCCGGCGGGGCTCAGTGGCTGAGCATGAACCTATGGACCAGGAGGTCACGGTTCGATTCCCATGCCCGCGGTTTGGGCTCGGTCCCCAGGGGGGTCAGGCAGGAGGCGGCGGATTGATGACTGTCTCTCATCACTGATGTTTCTCTCTCTCTCTCCCTCCCTCTCCCTTCCTCTCTGAAATCAGTAAAAATGTATTTTAAAAAAATGATCAGAGGGAATCCGAGTCCAGAGAAAGGCTGAAACCTGCACCCATACAAATACGGGGGGAGAGAGGATGGACAGGGGACCCTGGGTGGGGGAGGGGTCAGTGAGCAGGAAGCAGAAACAGTTATCCCGAAAGCCAAAGCCACGTGGTGGACGGGCCTGGGGTCTGCGCCCTCACTGCTGGCACCCGCAGGCCTGCCTGGGCCCTGTAGGGTTCTGTCTTTTAGGGAGGCTGACATCTCCCACTGCTTAAGTTGGTGAACAGTGGCGTCTTGTACAATATTTTGCTCTTGCTCGCGGCTGTGCAGGTCCGAGAAAAGAGGCCTCAGGCCCTAGCTGGTTTGGCTCAGTGGCTAGAGCGTCGGCCTGAGGACTGATGGGCCCCAGGTTGGATTCCGGTCAAGGGCACATGCCCAGGTTGTGGGCTCGATCCCCAGGAGAGGACGTGCAGGAGGCAGCCGATCAATGATGCTCTCACATCATTGATGTTTCTATCTATCATTCCCTCTCCCTTCCTCTCTGAAATCAATTTTAAAATTATATATATTTATATTTATATATATTTAAAGAGGCCACACTGCCCACCTTTCCCCTCTGGTCCAGTGCAGGGGGGCCAAGTGGGAGACTGAAGAGGAGACAGAAGCTGAAACGAATGGGAGATGGAGACACAGAGGACGAGACCACAGACCGAGAGAGAGGCCCCGGAGAGGAGACCAGAAATGTCAGGACTCAGGGTGAGAAAGATCAGGGAGGCTGGTGGGAAGGGAAAGAGAGAGTCACAATGTGAGAGGGGGGCTCCAGGGACAGGCCCCAGGAGGGAGAGAGGAAAAGGGGCGGTCTGGCTGGGAGGGAAGGGAGGCCCCAAGGAAGACCTCAGGTGAGGGGGAGGGGGCAGGCGGGCAGCTGGTGTTATTACTGGCAGGGGTTTGGTCCTCCCTGGGGGTGTCTTTGGCGCTCAGATGTGGAGTCTTGAGGGCCAGGATTTTGTCTCTCCTGTAACCACGGTTCGCACAGGGAGGGGGTGGCACCCTGGCTGCCTGGCACTTCGTGAGTCTCGGAGTAAATGCCCTGCTCTGTTACTGGAGACTTCGCACTGAGCCTGGTATGCTACTGTGGGGTCTCTGGGGGTGCACGAGTCAGGGTGGGGTCTCCAGTTGGTTGTTTTGTGGCCTTGGGGGACCCACCCTCTGTCGAGCGCCTGCTGTACTAGGAGTTGATCTTATTCAATCCTCGTTAAGAACCAGTGGGACCAGCTTTAGTCCCATTTCACAGAATGGGAGACTGAGGCGCAGAGAAATTACATGGCCTGGTCCAAGTAAGTCAGGGAAGTCGGGATGCAAAGGCAGGTCTGCATGGCTCTGCAGTGGCCCATGCTGTGAGTCTTACAGTGACCTTGGTGGGGAGTGGGCACGGAAGACGGACCTAACAGCCCACGGATCTCAAATTCCTTGGGCAACCAAGGATGGGCATGCAGTGAGGACCTACTGCACCCAGGGCGGCCTGCCAAGCCCTGAGAAGTGGCCCAGGACCCTCTGGCTCTAAATCCGGGGTGCACGAGTCACAGTGGGGTCCCTATTTCTAAATCTGAGAAATTCTAACAGTCTGGGTACAAAATGTCCCACCTGCACTTGGTTCTTGTAAAAGTACCAGAGCCTCTAGAATAGCAGTCAAACCCTTGGGGGGGGGGGGGCTGTGGAAAGACTTCAGGGGGCCCATGTACTTGGACGGGAGAAAAACTACATCTTTATTTTTTTCATCATCCTCCCATTAAAATGCTCAGTGGTTGAGCGTTGAACCAGGAACCAAGAGATTTCGCTGGTTCAATTCCCAGTCAGGGCACAGGCCCCGGCTGTGGGCTTGATCCCCAGTAGGGGGTGTGCAGAAGGCAGCCAATCAATGATGTTCCTCTCTCATCCCTCTCCCTTCATCTCTCTCTGAAAAATCAATAAAAACATATTTTTTTAAAAAATGCAACATTTCCTCAGTGAGAAATGCAGGCAGCCAGCCACGCTAGCGTTAGCAAGACCCAACAGAAATCACGGATATTACCAGATCCCATCGCAGTGGCTACAATTTCTCCAAACAGTGTTTTATGCTCCTCTGTCTTTGAGGTTAGAGCCGTGGTCGGCAAACTGAGGCTCGAGAGCCACATGCGGCTCTTTGGCCCCTTGAGTGTGGCTCTTTCTAAGCCTTAGGAGGACCCTAATGAAGTTAATAACAATGTACCTACCTATATAGTTTAAGTTTAAAAAAATTGGCTCTCAAAAGAAATTTCAATCGTCGTCCTGTTGCTATTTGGCTCTGTTGACTCATGAGCTGGCCGACCACCGGGTTAGAGTGTAAGGCCCGCCACCAGATCTCGCTGGCTAACGTGGTGACAGAAAGGGCACTGATATAGCTATATCATCAATTTGCTTTTTCAAAATATTTTGATAACTGCATTTCAGGGTAACTGGCTTCTTTTGTTACCTTATGTATTTTATCATATGCTTTTGTTAACCCTTCCCAGAGGATATTTTTTCCCCATTGATTTTTAGAGAGAGTGGAAGGGGAGGGGGAAAGAGAGAGAGAAACACTAATGTGAGAGAGACGCATCGATTGGTTGCCTCCCACACTCATCCGGACCAGGGCCAGGGATCGAGCCTGCAACCGAGGCACATGCCCTTGACAGGAATGAAACCTGCAACCCTTCAGTTCAAGGACTAACACTCTAACCACTGAGCAAACCGGCTAGGACTCATCTGCCTTTATCAGCATCATTCACAGCACTATGTTAAAGGGGTCCATGGCTCCCCCCGCTCCCAGGTGGTGGGTATGGCCTGTGAGAAGAGGGGTTCAGGGGTCAGGGACAGAGAGCAGGGCCTGGGCCGAGAAGAAAACAGTGCGAAGAGGGAGGCAGGGCGGGGTGTGACCTCCGGAGGGCGGGGGGAGGGGCTGGCGGGGAATGTGCTCCCATGGAGGGGCGCAGCTCAGTGGAGACCACAGCCAGGGAAGGACCAGCAGGCCCCCCCACCCCCCCAGAAGAAGCAGGGCCGAGGGCGGTGGCTGGATCATGGATCCAGTGGCCTGACTGCCCGGGTTGAAATCGGGCTCCCTCTCTGAGCCTCCCTGTTCGTCCCCTCTGTCAATGGGCTACCCTGCCCTCACAGGATGCTTCTAAACAGGAATGCATGACACAACCCGTGTAAAACGTAGTGCCCCACATACAACCCACCCCCGCCCCAGTCGGCCTCAGGGAAAAGCAGGCAGGGCCAAGACCGAGATCGCAATGAATATTTCAGTCACTACCACTTGTTGAGCACCTAGTACGCGCTGGGCCTGTGCCAGGGGGATCTCCATCATGATCGACTCATCTTCCTGAGACCTTCGAGGCGGGACCGAGATGGGCAGGAGGGAGTGAGCATGAGGAGCAGGAACGGAGAACGGACAGAGGGGACCAGAGGCGGGTCTGGGGGAGGGGGGCAGAGTAGGAGGAAGAGGGTGGGCAGAGAGGAGAGGAGGCCCCCAAGGGGGGTGGAAGGAGTGGACCCCAGGACGTGTTTGCAAGGACAGGGATGGTGGCTCCAGGTTGGTGTGTGCCCTGGTCCAGACGCCTTCCCCCAGGACCCCGGTTCCGCACCCCCCACGCCTACCTCGGTGGCAAAGAAGCCTTTAGGCCGGTGTTTGCCCAGGGAGGCCAGGCCCCCGGGTCCCGGGCTCTCGCTTGCACTGATGGTCTGCTGAGCTGCCGCCAGAATTTCGTCCAGTTTGTCTGGGGGAGGCAGAGAGGGGCGGGACACGGCCAAATGAAGATGCTTTGGCGCCCAAGCAGAGACCCGGCAGCCTGGAGCCCACGGGGCGGCTCCCAAGAACCGGGAAAGGCCAGCTATGGCCACCCTGGTGGGCAGGCAGCCTCAGTGGACACACAGTCTCCAGCCCCGCCGGCGGGACCCAGCCATGGGGAAGGCGTGAGGGCGTCGAACAAGCCCAGTGCCATCCTGGAAGGTGGCAGCTTAGACGTGAGAAGGGGGGCCCGGCTGGGGGTGAGGGTGGTCAGCGGGCGGGGGAGGGACTGCCCGGGACACGGCGCCGCAGGGGGCACGGGACCCGGGGAGCGGGGTGGGCCACTTACTGAGCGCCATCTGGTACACGGTCCGCTTTTTCTCCATGCTGGGCACGGGCGCCGGCTGCTGCTCATACTCTGTGGGCAAAGGAGGTGGCTGTGGCCCAGGGGCACCCCGGGGGGCGGGGCGGAGCGCTCGGGGGCCCGTGGGCGCAGGCGCGAGTGGGGCAGTGAGGGGCCGGGGCGGGGCGGGGTCGGGATGGGGGCCCTCCCGCCAGTCCTGTGCCCACTCACCACTCTTCTTCTTCCAGGGGGAGACTAGCCCGGGGGAGAGGCAGTAGAGGAGCCAAGAGTTAGGACTTCAGGGGGAGGCGAGGGGCCCCCTGTCTGGATCGCCCGCCTCCCCCGTGGCCCCGGGGTGGGGCTGTCAGCTGCCTGACCCGCCCCTGTCAGTGGAACTCGGACCCCTGCAGGTCCACGCTGCCTGGAGGGCGGGGGCTGCCCTCCTTTCTGTGCGTTGGGGGTGGGGGGTCAGGGGAGGGAGGCAGCTGGTGGCAGGTCGTGGAGGACAGGGGTGGGACCGATGGAGAGGGGCCCGGGCAGGAAACGGACTCGCCGTGTGGGACACACAGACCCCGACAGAGAAACAGATGCAAGAGGACAGAGAAAAGTCGACTCTCAGACGCCCCTTTCCCAGCGACACACACGCAGGCCAGAGAGGGTCTGGCCCGTGGACGGGGACAGGAGGAGGACGAGGAGCCCTGGTCACTAACGACACTAACAGACTCGAGGACGCCCGCCCCCTCTGCCCTCGCCCTCACGCTGGGCCCTGGCAGCCCCGCAGGCTCACCCATCTCCTCCAGCTCTGAGGTCATGGACTTGGAACGCAGGGAGATGGCTGGGGGCGGGAGCCGCTTAGCCTGCTGGGGTGCTAAAAAGGGGATGGTCGGTCGGTCGGGGTCGGGCCTCGGCACCGCGGGGAGGAGCCCCGTGACCCCCCAGCCACCACCGCGGGGCTCCCGGAGCTCAAAGACTCGCCACCAGCAGCCGTGAGGAGACCTCCCTGCCTCAGTTTCTCCCCGGAGGGGCTGTGTGGACAGGCAGCCTCGAGGAAGGGAAGGCCGGGGGCTGGGAGGGCTCCGGAGAGTCGGTCTGGCGGCAGCCGGGCCTGGCCGTGCAGCCCGGGAAGCTCACCTTTCTTGTGGACGGCCTCGTCCATGTCCGGGTGCCGGGTGACCATCACCACCTTCACCATCAGCGTGTTGCCCCCCTGGCGGATCATGTTCACCACCTGGCGGTGGCCCACCTTCACCACATTCTGCCCGTTCACCTGTGGCACAGACACCCCCCCAAGCGCGCCCAGGAGGTGAGGGAGGGTTGCTTTCCGCCTCAGGGTCCCCTGGGGGTGGCCCTGGGGGCCTCTCCTCCCTCCCTTGAACCCTCTCCGCCACCCTCTGTCCTGGCGAGGCCCCACCTCCCTGTTCCTGTAACTCCCCTGACCTCTGGGCTGTGGGAGGGACTGAACCCACCCCATGCACCCCCTCTCTTCCTCTTTGTCCCACTCACATTGAGAGAGAGAGAGAGAAAGAGAGAGAGAGAGAGAGGACGTGCCCATGCCGGGGGCACCATTTGAGACACTTCAGAGAGGCCTTCGGATTAAATCCATGAAGAAAGCAGGGGCTGGGCAGCCCGGTGCCAAAGGAGAAGCTGGACCTGGGCAGCCAGGTCCCGGCGTGGATCCCAAGGGCCCCCGAGATCTGTCACCAGGGCCCCAGGGAAGAGAGGGGTGTCTGGGGGCAGGTGCGCCAGGGGCTGGGGCCTGGAGAGGCCCCTGGGGCCGGGGGCCCAGGACTCACCTCGATGAGGAAGTCGCCCATGCGCAGTCCTGCGCGCCATGCCACGCCGCCCTCGTCCACCGACTCCAGATACTGCAGGGCCGGGAAGGCCGGGGTGGGGGTGAACTCCTCGATGGGGGTCTGCGCTGCAGATGGGAGGAGCCGGCGGGGTCGGAGGGGAGGGGAGGGGGTGGAGAGGCCGAGCAGGGGATGGGGCTCAGACCCAAGTCACGGAGGCGGCTTCGCCGTGGCTGAGGGACCAGCACCCTGGGGTTGGGGTGGGGGTTGTGGGTGGGCTGGGTCCCCCTCCCCCTGGCCGTCCCCCAGCCCCTCCCCGGCCGGCCGGCACTCACCCTTGGCCCCCCGGAGCACGAACCCAAACCCCTCGCTGTCCTTCTTCTGCAGCAGGACCGTCTTCTCCTTAATGATGTAATCGCTGGTGGGGCGGGCGGGAGGGGCGGGTGTGGGGCGGGTGGAGAAGGGATCATGAGGTTCGGAGGCTGGCCCCACGGGCACCCCAGTGGCCCAGGCCCCTGCTCCAGGACCATTCATCCCACCTCGGCTCCTCCTCACCCACTCCGGGCAGCAGCGTCTGCTCCTGCACGCACGGCTCGCTCACAGGCCTCCCCCGCAGAGCCCGGGTGCCTGCTCTCCCACTCACTCTTTCCTCATTCATCCACCCGAGATGCAGCCACCCATCCATTCAGCAAGCGGTTCCCAAGCCCCACTGTGCGCCAGGGACTGGGAGAGACACCGCCCGGTCCCCAGAAGGCCTGGCTCAAACCCCCCTGCCAGCCACTTCCTGTCTGTGACCTTGAACCTGGACTTTCACCTTTTGGATCTTCAGTTTCCTCATTTTTTTAAAAAATATATATTTTATTGATTTTTTTACAGAGAGGAGGGGAGAGGGAGAGAGAGTTAGAAACATCGATGAGAGAGAAACATCGATCAGCTGCCTCCTGCACACTCCCCACTGGGGATGTGCCCTCAACCAAGGTACATGCCCCCGACTGGAATCGAACCCGGGACCCCTCAGTCCACAGGCCGACGCTCCATCCACTGAGCCAAACCAGTTAGAGCTCCTCATTTTTTAAAAAAATATATATATTGACTTCAGAGAGGACGGGAAAGGGAGAGAGAGAGAGAGAAACATCAGTGATAATAAAGAATCATTGACCGGCTGCCTCCTGCACGCCCCACATTGGGGATGGAGCCCACAACCCCGGCATGTGCCCTTGACCAGGAATTGAACCGTGACCTCCTGGTTATAGGTCGATGCTCAACCACGGAGCCACGCTGGCCAGGCATCTGTAACGGCAGGCTCTACCTGCTGTGTTGCCGTGGCAGCCAAGTCCCTATAGTATTCAGCACAGCGCCCAGCACATCAACACGCTCAGTGGAATGCTTTCGCTTCTCCGGTCCAGTTTTTAAGTCAAGAGGACACGTGTACTTCAGTGAGGCCTCTCCTAACTCCTTGGCTATATATGTATACGTACATCCTACGGCAACACCTGCCCGGGTCCCCACGCACACTGTGACATTGCTGATTAGGCACTGCCCAATATGGTGGCCGCTAACTGCGTGTGGCTATTTATACGCAAATTAATTAAAAGTTAAATCGAACCCTTCAGTCCCTCAGTCTCACTAGCTACATTTCAGTGTGAAGCCGGTGGCTACCACGCTGGACTGATGCAGGCCATTTCCTGGCCGCGGAAGTTTCCGGTGGACAGCGGGGGTCTCTGTTCCCTGGTATGTCTCCAATGTACAGCCTGCGCCCACCCGGTGGGTTCTAGCAAAATGCAAATTCCCCGTGAGTGTGGGGGTGGGTTTCAGCAAGGCCCCAAGGCCTGCTCGCACGTTTAGGTAATGCTCACCTGCCCAGGAAACTCAAACTTATTCTGTGTATCTCAGCACCCGCCCACCCGGGCTCGCTCAGATCCGGCCCCCAAACCCCCACGTCACGCGTGCACCTAAACATTACACACCCGTTCCGTTCCAGGCACCCCGGATGCCACAGGCACAGCTAAACACCCTGGCTCCAACCCCACTCCGAGAACTCCAAGGCAAGCAGAACGCATGGCCGGCTGCACCCCAGCATCCAGCACTCCTGTGTGGGACCCCCCCACCCCGCCAGCGCACACGCAGACCCCCCCAGCGCCTCCCTATGATCTCCTCCGGCCCCAGCACGTACTAATAATAGCGCGTGTGCTCCCCGCGCACACCAATTACCTACCCACACAGTCGGCTGAACAGCCCTCCATGAATACGCCAGTATATTTCAGTAGCAGCCCCACACATCCCAGTACGCGCCGATCATAACACCCCCTCACTGTGCTCTCAGTATATTCCCACAGCACGCCCCCTGAACACATCCCAGCACACACCAGCAATCCCGAACGCGCTCCTCCTGTGTTTTGATACCCACCCGCCCCCCCCAACCACACAAGCACCCCTTACACTCTCATGATCCCCAAGACTTCCACCTTCAAATCCCTACGTCTGTACCATAGCGACAGTGCCCTGCCCTGCCCGCCCCCCTCCACCCCTGATTGTAACCCGTGTGCTTCACAGCACGTGTGTGTACAGGTAGACTCACCCCAGTGACCGCCCTCGATCGCTCAAGTTCACAGGGTCCATCCAGCATATATACCCTCACCACACCCACCACACCTCCCTGACTTCCTGTTGGGCCTTTTATCAGCCACCTTTGCTGCTGGGAGAAGGGGGTGTGGGAAGAGGAGGGGGAGGAGTTGAAAGGAATGAAGGGGGTGGAGGGACAGATGGGAGGGGAGAAAGGAGGCCAAGGGGACTCGAACAGCGAACAGGTAGTGGACAGGGCTGACAGGAATTGGTTGAGAGGCCAGAGCTGCCTGCTCCTGACCATGCAGGCACCCTGTGACGCCCCTGTCCCCACCGCACACTCTGACACCCTCTCTGAGCCCTGCTGCCCTGGCTACCCGCCCCCCATCCCTTCCAGGTCTCCAGGGCCCCCCAGTGGCCAGCAGTGCCCTTCGGCTCTCCTTTATGTCTCACTTACAGCCACAAACCCCAACTTCCCCATGTGCTCCCCCTGCCCCTGGAATCTCTCTTTCACCTCCAGGCTATCCTGACCACCCCCCACCCCCCATACACAAGCCTTCCCCCACACACCCCAGCCTCCAATATAATGCAAGGAAACCCCCCATGCCTAGTGCACGCCAAGAAGCAGCGCTGGCTGTGTGCAAGGCGGTGGGTCGAGCCCTCACAAGCGAAATAACTCAGTCACCACAGCCAGTGTCCAAGGTGGGAGTGAGTGCTGCTTCCACTCGACAAATCAGGAAACAGGCACAGAGAGGTTAAGCGACTTGCCCGAGGTCACGGAGTGAATGACATTCTTCCACAGCCCCCGGGATGTGCCTGGGGAACTGCAGTAGTCACAGCCGCCTTTCTCCCGCAACACCCAGACGCGCACCTGCCCCAAATCTACCACAAGCGCCCCTCCGGCGGCTGCAATTCACCCCAGGCTATGCCAACAGCACAATAACAACAATGGGTAACAGTGACTGAGCCGGCCAGACCGTGCTCCGAGCACTGCCCATTGATTTGTTCATTTAGTCCTCACCACGCCCCTGGGGGAGAGGGGTTGACTGGGACTGTTCCCATTTTACAGATGAGGAAAGCGAGGCACAGAGAAATCACTTGCTCAAAACCACAGCAGCTGGAATAGCGTCAAAGCCGAGATCAGAATCCCCAACAGGCAGCCCATGTACCCCAGTAATGTCCAAACACCCCCCGGTCATCGCAGCATCCCTTCTGCCCCCCCCCCATGCATCACACACATGCTCCTCTCTCCTCCCCACTCCTGTGCCTTTCCCACCCAGTCCCCACTAGACGTGGTGCCTCCCTCATCCCACCCCATTCTCCTTGACTTCTCAGCTGCCCTCTTGCCCCTGTGGCTTCCGGAGACTATGTCCCCCCTCCTCACTCCTGTGTGTCCCCCTCTCTACAGCTTGCTCCCTACTCCTCCAGGTCCCCTCCACCCTAACCCACCACATCAGCCCTCACTTCCCAAAGCCCTCATCACACCCTGGGGTCGCCCCTGTGCCCCCACTGTGCTCTTGCAGGGACACCCCACGCCCCCTTTCTCAAGTGTCCTCCTCAGATTCCTATGACCTCTCCCCCCTCCCTTGCCCGCATCCTGCCCACATCCTCCTGCACCTCTGCATGAACCCCACTGTGTCCCCTACGGCACCCTCAGCTCCTCTCATACTCCCTGGTCCCCCCCCCCGCCCCATTATCCATGAGAGCCTCTTCCTCCTCCTGCATCCTCAGCTCACTCCATCACACACCTCTCCGCCTCCTGCACTTGCAGCTGCATTCCATTTACATCCCCTGCACCCTCGGTCTACGCTGCCTAAACCCCACCCCACCCCCTCACTGGTCCCGCATCCTCTCCTTACCCCATTGCTCCGCACACTCCACGCGCCCGCCATGCCCCAGTGTCCCGTACCCCCACTTCAGCGTGCGCCGTTCCACCCTGACACCCTCCCGCCCGGACCCGCTAACCCCACCCCCTGCTCCAGTCTTGCTACCCACGCAGCACCCCATTCATGATCCGCGCTGCTGACTACCTGCCCGGCAGGAACACGCACAATGCTCTCCCCCCGGCCATCCCGCGGCGACCCCAGGGGCTTCGGAGCCTGGTGGCCAGCCGGCTCTTGTTCCCTGGATCCCACCCCGCGGGGACTGCAGCAGCGTCCACTCCTCCCGCCCCCACCCGCAGGTCCCTCTCACACCCAGGAGCCCACAGCCCAGAGCCCGCTGCTGCACGCGGCGCCCCCTCTGGCCCGCAGCCCCTCCCCGTGTACCCATCTCCACGGGCACCTCCGGGGCGGGCACAGAGGTCCCCATGCAGGCAGGCGGCCCCCTTCCAGGCCGCGGAGCGGCACACACAGCAGATGCAGCTCCCCGTGCAGAAGCTCAGCCATGGCTGGGCACACGTGCCCTTCACAGCGCAGCCCCCTGGGGGCAGGGAGAGGGGCACACAGGCACAGAGACACCGAGGGCTGGGGGGGAGGGGACAGGCCTGGCACGGGGAGGGTGGGTGTGGGGAAAGAGCCGCAGTGCCTGGGACACACACACACACACACACACACACACACACACACACACGCACACGCACACACAGTCCCCAGACAGCCTCCCTATTGCTCCAAGTCACACACAGAGACAGACGCCGTCAAACAGGGACACACAGATGGACACAGCTGGGGGGTGGGCCGGGAGCCCACCATCTCCCATCCTACCCTCTCTCTCTCTCCCTCTCTCTCTCTCACACAGCTGCAGGCCGTCACACACACACACACACACACACGCATGCACACTGACACACGCACAGTCGCACAGTGACACGCAGCGGAAAAAGCAGGCCTGGCGGGATGCGTGTGCGATGGGGGGGGGGGTACTGTGAATGGAGGAGAGGGGTATGAATGGGGGCACTTGCCGACTCCGGGAAGGGGTGTGGGGAAACGGGGATCAGAGGAGCAGGGGCCTGGGGCAGAGGCGCCTGGGGGGAGAGCCACTGTGGCTCCCCAAGGGGAGGGCTCCACGGGGTGGGGGTGCTGAGGGCGGCAGAAAGGGCGAATGGGTTCCAAACCCCAAAGTGGGGGGCCCGTTTGGAGGGGCTCGCTGCCGGGAAGGTCTTGGAGGGAGATGGAGGGGGGCCGGGCAGGGCCTGTGACGGGGTAGAGGAGAGACTCCTGGGTTGGGGGTGCGCGCGCGGCCCCAGGAAAAGGATGAGAGGATGGAGAAGAGGCGCCGAGAAGGTGAGGGGAGACGGGGGAGGAGGGGGCGACCCGGGGGCGGGGAGGAGGCGGGGAGGGGGGCACCAGCGGCGGGGGAGGGTCGTCCCCGCGCCGGGCCCAGCCGGCAGGAGGGAGCGCTCGTACCTGTAGATGTACCAGACGCTGCGCCGCCGGGGCCCCAGGGCCGGCCAGCTGGAGGAGAGCGCGGGGGGCGGCTGCGGCAGGGAGCCCCCGCTGGGGCCGCCCCCGAGACCCCCGCCGCCGCCGACCGCAGACAAAGCCATCGCCGCCGCGGCCCTGGCCCGGGTCCGGGTCCGGGTCCGGGTCCCGGCCGCCCCCGCCGCCGCCGCCGCGTCCCCGTCCCCGCTCGGCCGAACCCCCGTGTCCGGGCCCCCAGGCCCCGCCTCATGCTGACCCGCGCCGGGAGGGGGAGGGGGCGCGCACCCTCCCGCGGTGGGGAGGGCAGGGCCGGGGGCTCACATGCCGGGGGGCGCGGGGCGCGGGTCGGGCCGCCGCGGGAGCGCAGGGACCGCGGACGCGCCGGCTTCAGCACCGCGGACAGCTCCGGAGGCGGCGGCGGGCGCGAGGCTTAACCCCTTGGCGTCCTGCGCCCGGCGGCGGCGGCGTTGGAGGGGGCCGGGCCGCGGGGGAGGGGGCCAGGAGGGGAACGCGGGGCCCCCTTGGCGGGAGAAGGGGGAGGGGCGAGGCGCGGGGGGAGGGGGAGGCACTTCCGGTCTGGGCCCCCCCTCACCCCCTCTCTCTCCAGAGCCCTCCCGCGCAGGTGCAGAGCGAGGGAGAGCGGGAGAGGGACACGCAACGCGCACAAGATGCCTCGAGCCCCGCGTGCAGGGACGCGCTGACCGAGCCCACTTCCAGAGCAGGGACTCCGCGGTGAGAGAGGCCCCGGGAGGGGGCACGCAGCCCCCCGCCACAGGCGACATACCGAGCACCCCAATACAGTCTGCAAGGGCCGGGAAGGGAAGGTCAGGACATTCAGACCGGGCCCCAAGGCCGAGAGACAACCCTCCCCCAAGAACCCCAGGCGGAGGGGCGCACACACCTCCCCTCCCTGGGATATACGGGGGAGGAGGGAGGGCGCACAGGCCACAGGCCACAGGGGGGGCCGGACCCCCAGCTCCTGCGGGATGCAAGACGCACACACGGGATGGGACAGGCCGCCACAGAAAGGGTCGGGCAGGGCAGGGCAGGGCAGGCAGGAGGCTCGGACACACCGCACACACCCCGCAGCGCATTCCAGGGGCACAGGAGGTGGAGAAGGAGGGGAGGGGAAGTTCTGGACAGGACAGTTGAGGGCCAGAGGGCCCACCCCCATCGGGCAGGTAGAGCCAGCGGCCCCCGGACCAAGGCCAAGGAGAGGCCCAGGGAGACAGTGATGGAGACAAGAAGCAGAGGCTGATGGGAGCCTCGGGGAGGGGAGGACCTCCATACTCACCCGGTGCCCAGAGCCGGACACGTGCCAGGCGAAGACGCACAACGGTCAAGCGCCTCTGACACTTGGGGCGCAGGGTGGCAACCCAGCCCCACCCTGTCTCCCCACATTGTCATTCCTCCTCCTCCCCACCCCACCCCATCCCCACTGGCAGGACACAGACACGGAGGTTTGGACACATTTAATGGGAGGATGCTACGAACAAGGAGACCTTTCCCTGATGGGGGTGGGGTGGGGAGGAGGCAGGGGAGGGTGTCATCTTTGATGCCCAATTAGGACCACCCCTCCCCCACAGCCTTGCCCTTCCACAGGCCCAAGTCCTGGAGTCCTCCCCTCCTAGGCCCCCTCCCCCAACACCCCAGGCCCTGAGCTGCAGATCAGTCGGACGGATGCAAAGGCATGCACACGACTGTATGTGCTGATGCGCCTGAACGGGGACATGCACGGAGAGGGACAGGCGTGTGCAGGGACCCGCCTGCCCGCCCGCCGCCAGCGGACACACTGCCGTCTCTAGAAACACCTGCCCTCACTCTCAGACGTACAGACTCAGGGAAACACAGATGCGCAGAGCCGGCTGCACCGCAGGCCTCGCCATGCAGCCATGAGCGACACGCACAGGGCTATCCGTCCAGGGGCCTGCAGCCACACATGCGTGCGGACACGTGCCATGCACACCCACAGAGACACATGAGCAAGAACACACTCAGGGAGACCACACAGGGGCGCTGGCCTGTGGGAGACGTTCACAGCTCTGGTCGTGCACACGCACACACGGCCACACACCCCCAGGCACCCCTTCCTGCCATTCCTGACTCCGCCCCCCGGGACCCCCCCTCACCTCACCGGGCCAATCCCATCCATCAAGCTTCAGAAGCAAGTCAGCCAGCAGCCAGGGAGGGGAAAGGTGTCAGTGTGCCCCCTCCCCGCCCCCACCCGCCTGGCCCGGCTCCGCCCACACCCAGAGCAAGGGAGGTATGGGATGCACGGGTTTCCACGGCACATGACCGCACAGAGATGGGGCACATGAAGGGCACATGGGGGGGCCTCCAGCCAGCCAGACACACAGACCCAGGGCCCCCAGGCAAGGCCCCCACCCCGCCGTGTCCACCCCATTGGTGGTTGGCCACCCCGGGGCTGAGCAGTCTCAGTGGCTGCCAAGCACGGCAGGTTGGGGGACCGGGCTGTGTGGTCAGAAGCTCACTCGGCCTTGCCCCACCCCTGGATCAAACTTGTGAGGGAGCAGATGAGAAAGGGGGCTTGGGGTCGTGGGAATATCTTAAAGGCGGAGGGTGCAGGGAGGCAGGGGGCACCGAGGGTGTGAGGACATTTACCTGGGGGCATCAAAGCTGTCGTAGGAGCCCACGGTATAATGCCGGAACAGCCTCTTCGCCTTGTCACTGCGGCTCTCTGCAGGGGGACAGGGGTGGCCTTGGTCCTCATCCTCGAAACCACAAGCCCGCCCCCAGCCCTCCTGGCCGGAGCCTTCCCCCTCCCCCCCAGCACCCTCCCGTCGGGAAGGGGAGGGGAGGGGTGGGCTGAGCAAGCACCCTGGGGTACATCGGAGGCAGCCCGGGCTCCCCCATACCTTGCTTTCCCTCCTGGGAGCGGTTGGCCACCTCTTCCAGGCAGTCGGAGGGGAACCAGCCGACGCGACCTTTGACCTGGCCTTCCCAGAAGCCGCCTTCCCCGATGCTGAGCACTGGGCGGGGAGCAGGAAATGGAAACGTTTCTCCGTGTCCGCAGAGTCCCTGCCCCAGCGCAACGATGCGCAACCTTCCCACGGTTCCTGCCCCCCGCACGGGGAGCAGCCCCAGGCCCTGGCCCAGAGCTCGGCTGGGATACACCAAGGTCAGGGCACATGCAACAGTCAACCAATGAATGCTTCAGTAAATGGAGCAACAAACCCTTCTCTCTCTCTCTCTCTCTCTCTCCCTTCCTCTCTCTAAAATCAATAAGTAAAAATGTTAAATAAAATAAATGTCCGAGGAAGGGGTGAGGGAAGCACGTCTAGGTTTCCGGACCCAATGGGGATGCCCAGAGGCCCCGGGGAAGAGGGCGTGTCCATGCCACGGCTCCCGGGCAGGGACCCGTCCACAAGTGGCCCTCATCCCCCCTGGGAACTGGCCACAGCTCAGCTGTCCTGTCATTTCCCTAAACCCTCCCAGGCAGCCCCATCCCCACCCCCATCCCCCCCCCCCGCCCCCCGCCCGCCACCTCCCACAGTCTCCTTGCCACTTAATCTTGTGTCATTTGCTCCCAGGCCCTGCCCCTGCCTGTCTTTGCCCCCCCCCCACCCCCCATCTAGAAGGGAGAAGAGATTAGAATCACCTCTTTTCTTCTCTCTACCCCATAGAACCGGAGGGCCTTTCCTGCCGGTCCTCCCTCTAAGCCCCCCGGCACCCGGTGAGCAATAGCCTGTGCCACACCCGGCGGCCGTGCCGGGGCACCGGCATTCAGCGATGGACAGGCGGCGGGGACGGCGCCTGCTTATCCAGCTCTCACTCTGAACCAGAGCCCTTAGAGGGGGGTTCCTTTTGTGACCCCCGTTTTACTGATGGGAACACTGAGGCTTGGGGATCTGAGGTCATGGGCTCAAGGTTAGATGGCTTGTAATGGACAGCTCTGTCCGCTTCCAGGGTGAACGCTTTTAGTCAGGAAGGCTGCCACCTCCCCGTCCAAGCACTGGGCTCAACACACTCCTCACTCCCACCAGCATTTCCCCCGGTTCTGTCCGAACGCAGCCCCCCCACCCCCCAACACACACACCTCCCTTGCTCAATCCGCACGCCCACCCTGACAGGCAATGACGGGGAAATCGTAGATGAAGGCGCTATCGCTGTAGCAGAGAAGCCCCTCGCCCAGAGGAGGCGCCGGTCGTGCTAGGATTTGAGTCGGGGATGCTTTCCCTGCACAAGCATCTGGGAGGTGACACTGAGACACTCAAGGTCGCGGGCGCACGGGAGATGGGGTGACAGGAGTCTGGGCTCCTGGCTGGCTCCGCCAGGCCTGTGGGCAGCCTTGGCATCCGCCATGGCTTCACGGAGCTGAGATTTATTTAGGGCCGGTCGTGAGTCAGGCATTGGAGCAGACGCTGGGTGGAGCCAAGGGACCCATAAATGTGGTTCTTGCCCTCATGGAGCTTCCACACAGGTGCCCACTGGAGGCGGGAGTCTGCCAGTGACCTCGAGATCGGAAATCGACGTTAGCATGCACGGGGAAAAAGACAGGGTCTCCGGAGACAGGCAGAGGGGGGCATATGCATCAGATGGTCAAGGGGACCAGGAGGGCGTCCCAGAAGACAGGACCTGTAGGCCTGAGGATCCTAGGAGCGGAGGAGGCCGGGAGAGGGAGTAGGGGCTGTCCAGGCAGAAGGAACAGCGTGTGCAAAGGGCTTGGTGTAGAGAAGCGTTTTGGGCATTTGGGGGACGGCAAGAAGGACATGGTCCCTGGGATCTTGTGGGTGAAGAAGTGGCAGGAGATGGGGGCGGGGGGGTGGGTGGGCAGGGAGGGCCTTGTAGGCCGGGCTCAGGCGCGGGGCTTGGATCCTGAGTGCAGAGGGAGCCTCGATACCTCGTTGGGAGGAGGCAAGACTCGGGGACATCGTGGCTGTGGGCACGCCCGGAGGCAGGGAAGTGCCTTTTAATGAAAGGGAAGGAGATTGGAAACAGGGCCGTGCGTCCTCTCCCTGTGCCGTAGGATTGGGCTTGCAGTTCAGAAAGACGCATGGAGGATACCGCCCAGGGCCCTCTGCCTGCCCGGAAGGCCCCTCACACTTGCCCCCAGTTTCCCTTTCTTCTTTCTCACCTCAAATCACAGTCCAAACCCCCCTACTTCCCCCCCTCTCTCTTTCTCTCTCTCTCTCACACACACACACACACACACACACACACACACACACACACACTTCCTGTCTCTCTCTCTCTTCCCCACCCCCTGCATGCTGCCTCTGGAGGCACTGCCTGGCCCCCACCATTAGCTCTTGCATTCATTCATTCATGTGTTCATTCATTCATGTGTTCATTCATTCGTTCGTTCGTTCATTCATTCATTCATTCAGCAGGTGCACATTCAGGCCTCTGATGTGCTCCACAGTCTTGAAGCTGGGCCCTTGCGACCCAGAAACCAATCCCCTGTGACTTCAGCTTCAGGAACTCAGGCCGTGGGCAGACGGACCACAAAACAGATGCAATCACACAGCCCGCCTGATACCCTGATCCCTGGCCCACGCACACTCTCACCCGTGGGAGGACCCACCCAGTTTCCCCAGGTGGCCAGGGTCTCTCTCCTCTAAGTGCCAGGAGAGGGGGCCACTTATGATGCCCACGGCTGTACTTGTTACGTGCCAAGCATCGTTCTACGTGCTTTAGAGGAGGTGATTCCTTTCATCTTCCCAAGGGTCCCATTTTATAGACGAGGAAACTCAGGTCCAGAGAAACCATGTGCCCAAGACCACCCAGCTAGGAGGGGGTGGGGCCAGGATTTGAACCCCAGCAGCCAGGCCCTCAACCACTATCCTACTCAGCTCCCCAGCAGCCTGGAGCTGGGCTACGAGTTGCTCCCCAACCCCGTGTGAACGACCCGCCTGCAGCTTCCCGTCTCCAAACCCCATGCTGTTCATGACATGTAAACACACTGGAGGCCTAAATGGGCATCTGCTGAATGAATGAATGAATGAACGAATGAACAAATGAATGAATGGATGAACGAATGAATGAACAAATGAAGGAATGAACGAACAAATGAACAAAGGAATGAATGAACGAATGAATGAACAAATGAACAAGAATGTACGAACGAACGAATAAATGAATGGATGAACAAATGAATGAATGAATGCAGTCAGGGTGCACATGGGAGGCAGCTGATCCGTGCTTCTCTCTCTCAAACAAAAAATCAATAAAAAGAATGAAATCTAAACAAAACAAAACAAAACAGTCCCTGATCAGGGAGCCCTGGGCCCGGACGGGGCTTCACACACCCGCCATCTCATGGGAGCCAGTAGGCACCGAGTTTCTGGGAAGACCTGGCAGAGGCAGGAGGGGAAGGCAGGCGGCTGCCTCCCTCTCCCCATGAGGCAGACAGACTGTGGGCGGGCACAGCTGGGGGCCTCGGGCCAGAGGCTCCCCTGCCTGAGGCTCTGGTCCCCCAGCTGTGGGATGCATCCGCCACCCTCCTGCAGGGTCCTGAGTGAGAGACCAGGCCGGAACCGCTCCCATGCCCGGCGGGGTGCCAGGGCCCGCGGCCTCCTGAGGGCATCACCTCAGTTACCTCCTGAGCTCCTCGGGGCAGAAGGGGCGCCTCGGGGCTCTCCGCGGCCTCCAGGGTGCACGGAACAGTCTAGAGCTGTCAGTCCTGCCTGCCCTCCCTGAGCGGTGGGCTCACCTGCCCGCGCCCTGGCCCGCGCTGCCCGCTCACCTTTGATCTTCTCGCCCTTGCTCAGGGAGATCTCCCCCTCGGCCTGGGCCTGGTAGGACTTCACCGCCATGAAGGAGCGTCCGGGCACAGCCGAGTAGAGCTTCCTGCGTCGCCCGCGGCTGCCCAGGGAGCCCCCGGGCCCCCCTGAGCCCCCGGTGCCCCCGGCCGGTTCCCGGGGCGTCCCGCTGGAGCTGCATACACAGAGGGCATGAGAGGCAGGGCGGGGTGGAGGGAGGGCGCCTCTGGGAGACAGGGGGCCTTGGAGGGGCAGGAAGAGATGGGGCATCGGGTGGGGGAGGGGGTGTGAGTGGGTGTCCCAGCGCTGGAGTCCTGGGAGGGGGGCATCTGGGGCTCCCTGGCTCCCGGCGCTGCCCCCTCCCCCAGGCCTGCAGGCCCCCCTGAGCCAGCCTCCGGAAGCTGGGCACCAACCCCGACCCCGTCATGGCTGCTCACTAGTGATGCCTCTTCAGGGGTGGGGTCCAGGCCCCCTGCTCAGCATTCCCAGTCCCAGGGTCTCCTCCCTCCGGCCACAGCCCCCCTCTCCCTCCTCAGCCAGCCCACCCTCCCTTCTGCCCTGAGGTGTCTCTCTGTTACCCTCCCTCCTCTCCTCCTCCACTTCACCTCCAGGCCCGGACACCTCTCCCCTAGTCCCTCGCCGCCCCCCCCACCCCCCCCACCCCCCGTCAGCCTGCTCTCACCTCACCCTGTCTTTCTATCTGTCCTCAGGGGCTAGAAGCAACGTTCCTTTTGGGGTGCCCCCCGGCCCCTGGTGTGGAGCAGGTGCACACAGGACTGGCTCCTACACCCTCCCTTCCTCAAGGGTCAGGAGTGAGGCCTGGGGCCTGGGGGGAACGGGAGGTGGTGGCTGAGGGACAGAAGGTAGACCGCTGAGCTGGCCTGGGGCGTGGTGGGTCTGAGGAGGGGATCTGGCCGGTTGGGGTCTGTCCCTGGGACCAGGGCTGAGCCCTCCCTACCTGGGCCGTCCACGGGGCTGCCTCTTGGCCTCCTCGGGGTGCCTCCCCCGGGATGGGGAGCGAGCCCGGGCGCCACGGGGGCTGCTGGCACTTCGGAGGGTCCCGGTGCTGAGCTTGGTGCTGGGGGCCGAGGGCTGCGACTGGCCCTGGGGCGCGGAGGTGGGGGCGGGGGCCCCCGTGGACGAGGCCCCCGGGGCGGCGAACACCATCCAGTCGGGCAGGGCCATGCTGGTGTCACTGTTGGCCCGCAGCAGCGCGGGCGGCACCGTCAGCCCGGCGCTCGGGGGTCCCCGCCGCCGGGCCGCATACTTGGGGGACTCCTGGAAGGGCACTGAGAGGGCACAGTGGTGGGGGCAGAGGGGAGGGGAGACAGAGGCGGGCGGTGGGGGACAGGCAGGCGAGAGACGGTGAGAGAGGCACCAGGGGAGAAAGATCGAGATGAGAAAGAGTGGGGGAACCTCGAATCGCGCCCCTTACCACCATTTAGACATTCGAGGTCCTCAATCCCAACCTGGCCCCCGAACCATGTCCTCTGACTCCCCGATCCTAGACCCTACCATGCACCCCCAGGTACCCCCGGCTCTCCCCTGGGCCCAGCCCCACCCACTCACCCACGTCCTGCTCTCGATGGTTTCGAATCAGCTCCCCCAGTTCAAAATTCCCAGCAATCACTGCCACCTGGAGGGGGGCACAGAGAGGTGGGGTGGCCCAGGCACAGGGAGGGGGGGGCAGGAAGCAGTCAGTTCCCCGGCTGGCTGCTCCCTCTGCCCGTCCCCCCCAGACCTTCACCCCAGAGACTGCCCTCCCTCTCTCCCAGCTGGCCTCATGGCCCCACCTTCCTGACCCCTCTGAGTTCTTCACACCGCCCCCCCCCCCGCCCCCAACACCCGATCCCACAGCCCCGGACCTGGAAGGCGGTCTGTCCGTTGTTATTCTTCACGTCCTTGCTGGCCCCGCGATAGAGGAGGATCCTAGCACAGGTCTCCTGAAGGGGAAGAAGACAACGAAGGTCACATGCGTGGGCACGGCCCCACCCTAAGACCTTCAGACCTTGGCCGGGTAGCACAGTGGTTAGCCTACCATCCCCATCTGCCAAGGGTGTGGGTTCGATCCCCAGTCAGGGCACATACAAGAAACAAGCAATGAACGCATCCATACGTGGAACAACAAACCAATGTCTCTCTCTCAAAATCAACCAACAAAAGAACTTGGGGAACAGTGTGATGTCAGCCTGCCCTGCCCAGGACAGCAACCACTTGCCACGTGCGGCTCCTGAGCCCGTGGGGGTGCATGGTAGGCCGAGCTGAGAGGGGCCGCGTGTCAAACACAGGCTGGACAACTCCAAAGGCTCGGCATGAACAAAATAGAGTGAGCATCTCGAATAATGTTTCTGTTGATGACATGTTACGACGATACTATTCTGGCTACAAAGGGTTAAAAAATGCAACTTAAATTCATGACACCTGTTCCTTTTTCACTTTTTTTTTTTTAATGTGGCTCCTGGGACATTTAAAATTACACCTGTGCCCCTAACCAGTTTGGCTCAGCGGATAGAGCGTTGGCCTGTGGACTGAAGGGTCCCGGGTTTGATTCCAGTCAAGGGCACATGCCCAGGTTGTGGGCTTGATCCCCAGTGTGAGGCGGGCAGGAGGCAGCCGATCCATGATTCTCTCACATTGTTGGTGTTTCTCTCTCTCTCTCTTCCTCTCTGAAATCAACAAAAATATACTTTTTAAAAATAAAAAATAAATAAAATTATACCTGTGACTTGGATGGTGCTAATCCAAACCAGGGCGTCTCTCAAAAAAAAAAAAAAATCCTATATAATAAAAGGGTAATATGCAAATTGACCCTAACTGCTGAATGACCAGTAACGAACAGTCGCTATGACATGGTCACTATGACAGGCACTGACCACCGGGGAACAGACGCTGAATGCAGGAGCTGCCCCCTGGTGGTCAGTGCGCTCCCACAGGGGGAGCTCCGCTCAGCCACAAGCTGGGCTGGCGGCTGTGAGCGCAGTGGCGGTGGCAGGAGCCTCTCCTGCCTCCTCAGCAGCACTAAGGATGCCCAACTGACGGCTTAGGGAGCGGACCTAAGCTGTCAGTTGGACATCCCCGAGGGCTCCCGGGCTGCCAGAGGGCACAGGCCGGGCTGAGAGCCGCCCCCCCACCCCAGTGCATGAATTTTCATGCACCAGGTCTCTAGTAAATAAATAAACCAGGGCTTCCCCACCATCCTGTGACTCCAAGGAGGTGGAGCAGCATCCCTGGCCTCTACCACTAGATGGCAGTAGCATCCCCTCCCATCCTGACAACCAGGAGTGTCAGCAGACAGTGACAAATGTCAAGGGGTGGGGGTGAAGGGGGCAGAAGCCGCCCACCTAACCCTCAGGGAGGGCTTACTACGCCGCATGCCAGGTGCTCAGCATGTCAGAGGCGGGAGCTCACAGAATCGCCCGATGATTGCGGGAGATAGAAAGTATTGTTCCCATTTTTCAGACGAGGAAACAAAGGCTTCACACGGAGGTCAAGGTCACGGGGCTGGAGCATCAGGGTTCAAGCCCAGGTCTGTCTGCCCCCAGAGCCTCTGCTCTGAATCACAGGCTCTGCGAGAGCCAGGAGGAAGGGGGTGGGCACACGCCTGCCCCAGGGCCTTTGCACCTGCTGCTTCCCCTGGAATTCTCTGCCCTGCCATCTTCGCATAGCGCAAAGATTTCTCACGTCACGCGGCGAAAGCATCACTGACCACCCTGTCAAAATGAACTCTGTCCTGTTCCCTGCTTTATTTTCTTTTTTTTATTAATGTATTGTTATTTATTTCAGAGAGGAAGTGGGGAGAAAGAGAGAGAGAGACATCAATGATGAGAGAGAATCATTGGTCAGCTGCCTCCTGCACGCCCCACACTGGGGATCGAGCCCGCAACCCAGGCATGTGCCCCGACCGGGAATCAAACCTTGACCTCTTAGTTCACAGGTCGACGCTCAACCACTGAGCCATGCCGGCCGGCCGGCCGGGCCCCTGCTTTATTTTCGTTGAGACAACACCTGCTATGTCCCAGGCATGCTTTTAAGCCCGTTTCAGCTCATCTTCTCCCTCACGCTGTCTCCCTGAAGTCACATTTCTATTTCATTGGTCTCCTTAGCATCCCTCCCTCCACTACATGGTCCCTTTCCTAGCGGCTTGGTTCTGTCTGTGGGACTCACCACCCGGAACACTGCCTGGCCCCGGGGAGCCGTCCCATAAGCAGGTGCTGAATGAGGGACGGTCCTCTGCCTTTGCCGGAGCCTGGTGTGTATGTCTGTGTGCGTCCACGCTGTCCCCCCAGCTAGAGTGTCAACCGCCGCCAGGTGTGAGTTCGCGTGGCTGCGCGCCCCTAGCCGACACCTGGCCTGCCTAGCACACGGCCGGAGCATCAACACCAGCTCCCCCAGTTCCCCCATCTTCTCCCGGGGAGCCCCGTGTTTACTGGTGTCCTAGCACGCATCTCTCAGCTCGGCGATTATTTGTTTACACGTCTGCCTCTTCGCCAGACTGTGGCTCCCCTCCCCCTCCCCAGGGCAGGCGCCATGCTGAGGCTGATTCATCCATCTCCCATCCCGCACGCAGTCGATGCGCAACAAACAGGCATGGCCCTGGGCGGTTTGGCTCAGTGGATAGAGCATCGGTCGGCCTGGGGACGGAAGGGTTCCGGGTTCGATTCCGGTCAAGGGTGCATGCCCCGGTTGTGGGCTCGATCCCCAGTGTGAGGCGTGCAGGAGGAGGCCGATCCATGATTCTCTCTCATTGTTGGTATTTCACTCTCTCTCTCCCTCTCCCTTCCTCTCTGAAATCAATAATACACACACACACACACACACACACACACACACACACACACACATATACATACATATATATGGAACAGGTATAGAAAGGATGGGATGGAGAACATGGTGCTGAGTCATTGATTCATTCCTTAAGTCATTCAATCCAGCCTGAAGCGAACCCCTGGGGTGGGTGCTGCAGGCTTGGGGGAGAAGAAGGTAGCTGACCCATCATTCATTCATTCATTCATTCACTTCCTCAACAAACATGCCTCTAGGCCTATCACGTGCTGGGGCTTTGGGACAGTGGGTGGGTCGGACTTAGTCGAGCCTTGAGCTCCCGGCCTCGACGTGGACCTGACCTTCACCACCAGGGCTAGACGGGCATGCCAGGGGGCCAGGGGAGCAGAGAGTGAGGAAATGCCAGACCCAGCACTGGGCCCTGGAAACGTAAAGTCTGGGAGGGCAGACAAGGGCAGAGAAGGAGAGAAAGACCTCACGCGTGTGGAGCGTCTGTTCGTTAAGCACCTGGCCAAGAGCAAGCAAAACAATTCAGCCGCCTGGTCCTTTACTGTTGGCCCATTTCACAGACGGGCAGGAGGAGGCCGAGGAGGGGGAGCGGCTGGCCCATCCGACTTGCCAGGAGGAATCGTTCTCCTTATTAATTCCTCATCTTACATTTCCCCTGCTCAAATGAATGGTGTGCTTTCCACCTCCTGACTGGATCCTGACTGATAACGGTTACGATAATGACAATAATTATTATTATTACAGCCGCCTCCCAGGAATGAGCACTTAATATACGGGATCTTTTATCCCCTTCAATCAGCTGATGCCATTCCCAAGTCAGGGAGAGGACGGAGCCTCCCAGAGGGGACAGGGCTTGTTTGGGGCCCCCCCTGGGCTGCCCCCAGGCCATGCAAAGTGGGGAGGGGGGAGCCAGGGGGCTGGGGCAGAGGCCGTGTCAGGGAGCAGGAGAGACAGAAGCACCGCACCATACCGAGTCCCCCCCCTGCAGGCGCCAAGCAGACTGCGTGCTGGGCGGCATGTGGCTACCTGCCAATCCCAGCTCTGCCAGTGCTGGGGAGGCACAGGGGGCGGGGCTGTTTTGGAGACAGACGGGGGGGGGGGGGGGGCGGGGGGAAGAGAAGGGGCTGTGGACCCGCAGAGGTGGCCACGCCCTGAGCAAGCCTGGGGGGACAGGCGGGAGCCTTTGGAAGTGGGTGGGGAGACTGAGGCTCGGAGGGGCTACCGCCCAGGACCGCCTGCCACACAAGTAGCAAGGGGCTGGCCATCAGGCCGAAAGCGCCAGCTCCTGCCAACCCAGCTGGCCCAGCGGAACGGAGACCCTCTGCCAGCTCTTTGCAGGTCGCCTCCACGCCGGAGGGAGCCCACCCACTGGTCCTGCATTGCTGCCATTTACAACACACTGTCCCCGGGGGGCATGGGGGGGCAGGGGCAGGGCGGGGCGCCCCCCCTCTAGTGGCTGGGGCTTGGCCTTCCCTCTGCCCCCTGCAGGGCCCTTCCCGCGGGCACTGGTGCTCAGCAGGTGCTGTGCTGGCGGCTGACGGGAGACTTACATGAGACAGAACTCGGAGTAACTGTCCCGTCTGGTGATGGTGCCGACTCTCCCTGCCCAGGCGGTGCCCCAGCCCTGAGCGCCCTTTCTCCCTGCTTTCTACTCAGCTGACACCTGCTCACCTGGGCACAGGTGGCACCAGCCTGGAGCCCGAGCCCACCCGTGGGCTCCCACAGGGACCTGGATCCCAGTGAGCTCCCTCTGCTCGCTCTGTCCTGCTCGCTCACTACCTGGTCTTCAGCACCCAGTTCCGGGCCTGACTCAGGGACCACGCTCAGTAAGTGCTTGTTGGATGGATGATGGATGGATGGATGATGGACGGACGGACGGACGGACGGACGGGTGGAACAGAGAAGGGGCAGAGAGCGCAGGGAGGCCAGGGCTGGAGCCAGGGGCCGTGCAGACCTTGTTGTAGAGGGCGCAGATGTGCAGCGCCGTGTTCCCCGAGGCGTTCTGGGCTCCGGGCTCAGCGCCGTAGAAGAGCAGGTGCTCCAGGTGCTGAGAGTGACCCCGCTGGCAGGCCTGGGGGGGACAGGGGCCGCGGGGACCGGTCAGACCCTCCGCTTGGCTGGGCGCCCTGCACCCACGGCCCTGCTCCCTTCAGCCCCTGTTCCCTCTTGGCGACCCTGGTCATCGCCTCACCTGTCATTCCGAGGCCCAGGCATCCAGCCTGGACCCTCAGAAGCCCCAGGAGCTGTCCCTGCCCATGTTCCCTTGCGGTTCCGGTGTCGACACCCCCATCGCTCCCTCTTTGGGGGCCCTGTGCCCTCACCTCCACCCTCCGTGAGGCCCCCAGCATCGGATCCCCAGCCCCTCGGACCAGGGTCCCTGATCCGTGCCCCCCTGTGGGCATTCTGCCCCATGCCCAGCGCCCCCCTCCCCCTAGGCGGGGGCACCTGGTGGATCTCCTGCCAGCCGTTCTCATCAGCCACGCCCAGCTGGGCACGGTTGTATAGCAGCAGCTCGCAGCAGCGGGGGTCGCCCCCCACCATCGCCGTGTGGAACAGAGGGGTCAGCCCCCGGCGGTCCTTGTAGTTGGGGGAGCCCCCGAGATCCAGGAGGGCCTGGGAAGGGAGACAAGACAGACAACAGTCGTGGGAGGACTGGCTCGTCCTGAAGAGCCAGCGGGCGGGGAGTCCGGTGACCTCCACTGGCCAACGCCAAGCTCAGTTCTGATGCCCTTGGGCGACCTTGAGCCCGGCCCTTGCTCTCTCTGAGCCTCTCCCATCCCCGGTGAAGCACGAGGGGATTGGGAGGAGGCCTGCAGACCAACCTTCCCCCTACGCCAACGGTTCTCAACCTGAGGGTCGCGACCCCTTTGGCGGTCGAACGACCCTTTCACAGGGGTTGCCTAAGACCATCCTGCATATCAGATATTTACATGACGATTCATCACAGTAGCAACATGACAGTGATGAAGTAGCAACGAAAATAATGTTATGGTTGGGTCACAGCATGAGGAACTGTATTTAAAGGGCCAGAGGGTTGAGAACCACTGCCCTAGGCCCGTGGTCGGCAAACCGCGGCTCGTGAGTCACATGCGGCTCTTTGGCCCCTTCATTGTGGCTCCTCCACAAAATACCGACTTCTGCACATGGGCCACGAAGTTTCAATAACACTGTATGTGCACGCCTGCATGCACGTGGTATTTTGTGGAAGAGCCACGCTCAAGGGGCCAAAGAGCCGCATGTGGCTCACGAGCCGCAGTTGGTCGACCACTGCCCTAGGGCCCAGGGGGATGTGAGATGAGCTGTAGAGGGAACGCGGAGCCTGGTGCCCACCGACTCGGTGGGACGGCCGTGGGGACAGATGACAGAACTGAGTCTGGCCGCAGGAAGCCCCTGGCCAAGTGGGAGGTGTTACTGGGACCAAGATCCCAAGGATGGGGCCCAGGGCAGGGAGGGTCCCATTCAAGGGGCCCCTCTGGGCACAGAAGGCTGGAGGCATCGAGTGGTATTAGGACAGTGTTGGCGCGGCCCTGTGGGAGGACGGCCTGCTTGGCGCTTGGCGCTTGGCTCCGTCCAATTGCACGCTCTGCGGCCGTGGTCATGGTCACAGCTGCATCGCCCAACTCGGCAGCCACACGTGGCTAGTGAGCCCAGGAAGCCCAAGGTTTTTGTTTTTAAATATATTTCAGAGAGGAAGGGAGAGGGGGAGAGAGAGAGAAACATCCATGATGAGAGAGAGTCACTGATCAACTGCCTCCTGCACACCCCACACTGGGGATGGAGCCAGCAACCCAGGCAGGTGCCCTGACCAGGAATCAAACTGTGACCTCCCGGTTTAGAGGTCAATGCTCAACCACTGAACCACACTGGCCGGGTGCCAGAAGCCTAAGTGTTGAGTTTCGTTCACTTTAGTCCATTTAGATCTAAACAGCCCAGGTGGCTAGTGGCTACTAGACCGGACAGATCAGGTCTGGATCTGGGGGGAGGGTAGGGCATTGGGGGACATACGAGGGTCTGTGGGTTTCAGGGTATAAGAGGCTTGTTGGCGGGAGTTTGACTACGTTTGGGGTTTTTTAAATATATTTTTATTGATTTCAGAGAGGAAGGGAGAGGGACAGAGCGATAGCAACATCAATGATGAGAGAGAATCATTGATCAGTTGCCTCCTGCACGTCCCCCCGCCCCCCCGGGGATCAAGCCCGCAAACCGGGCATGTGCCCTTGAACAGAATCGAACCCAGGGCCCTTCAGTCCACTGGCCGACACTCTATCCACTGAGCCAAACCAGCCAGGGCACGTTTAAGGTTCTTCAAAAAGGGGTTGGAGAAAGGGAGGTGGAGGGGGGCCTGTGAAGCTGGGCGTTTACCCACAGCTACGTATCTTTGGGGGTGATCTACCCTAGCCTGTGTGTGAAGAGGGCTCAAGCCCCCTCGGGAGGAGGTGGGAGGAAGGGAATAGCAGCCCTGGCCGGGTAGCTCAGTTGGATAGAGCATCACCCTGATACCCCAAGGTTCTGGGCTCCATCCCCGGTCAGCCGCACAGAAGAATCAACCAATGAATGCAGAAACGTGTGGGATAGCACGTCAATATCGCTCTCCAATCGACATATTTAAGAAAAAGGGAAGAGCATCTTAAAATAAGACTGTGCAAGCTGACTCCGTGGATGTACTTTGTGGATAGGTGCGGCTCCTCTATTCGGGCGGAGGGGCCGCACTGGCAGGCGAGAGAAGGGAGCGTGTGCTGGGGGAGTGAACGCTGGGTTGGGAAGAGTAGAGGGGGCTGTGTTTGCAGGTGTGTGTGTGGAGGAGGGTCTCTATCTGGGGGCCAAGCAGGGAGTTCCCTGTGCATCTCAAGGGACACGAGGAGGGTCTAGCCCTCAGGGACACAGTGGCAGGGTGCTGCTGGGTCAGAGGGGACGGGGGACACCGAGTGTCTGGGTGTCGGGAGAGTCGTGTCATCTACCTGGGCCCAGGGGAAGGCCCGTGTGAGGACCAGCTGTAGCGGGTCCTGAGCTGGGAGGTGGCTGCACCTGGGGCCTGAGTGGGGATCTCAGACCGGCGGGAGGCGTGACAACAGAGAGGGAGGAGGAGGGAGGGTCTGGAGCAGTGATGGCGAACCTATGACACGCGTGTCAGAGGTGACACGAGAACTAATTTTTTTGGTTGATTTTTCTTTGTTAAATGGCATTTAAATATATAAAATAAATATCAAAAATATAAGTCTTGCCGAAACCAGTTTGGCTCAGTGGATAGAGCGTCGGCCTGCAGACTGAAAGGTCCCAGGTTCGATTCCGGTCAAGGGCATGTACCTGGGTTGCGGGCACTTCCCCAGTGGGGGATGTGCAGGAGGCAGCTGATCGATGTTTCTCTCTCATCGATGTTTCTAACTCTCTAGCCCTCTCCCTTCCTCTCTGTAAAAAATCAATAAAATATATTTAAAAAATATATATATAAGTCTTTGTTTTACTATGGTTGCAAAGATCAAAAAATTTCTCTATGTGACACGGCACCAGAGTTAACTTAGGGTTTTTCAAAATGCTGACACGCCGAGCTCAAAAGGTTCGCCATCGCTGATCCGGAGCAATTTGCCGGGGACAGTCTGTGTGGGAAACACAGCAATTCGGGGGTGTCTCGGATCTGCGGGAGCGTCCTGGGGGGCTGGCGCCTCACCGTGAGAGCCAGGCAGTGCCGGGCACACGCGGCCTTGTGCAGGGCTGTCATGCCATCCCGGGCTCGGAAGTCGATGTGGGCCCCGCCCAGGCACAGGGTTCGAATCACGTCGACGGAGCCTTCAGTCTGGGCAGCCAGCGTCAGTGGGGTCTCTGAGGGTGAGACAGCCAGTCACAGGCAGCCCCCAGGCCTGGTGCTGGGCGCCTCCCTGGAGCCCCTGGCCCCAGCCCTACCTCCTGAATCCGAGTCGTGGTAATTGGGGTCCAGCCCCTTGTCCAGCAGCCGCGCCACCTTGTCAGACGTTCCGAGCTGCACGTATTCCAGAAACTTCTTCAGTCCGGTCTGGGGCGTGGACAAGAGAGAGGACAGGCCCGTGAGGGAGCCGGGGGTAAAGCTGGGATCTCCAGTGAAATACACAGTGAGCCACACAAGGCATTGAGAGTCCCTAGTAGCCACTTTTTAAAAAAAGAAAAGGGGCCCTGGCCGGCGTGGCTCAGTGGTTGAGCATCGACCTATGAGCCAGGAGGTCACGGTTCCATTCCCGGTCACGTCACATGCCCGGGTTGCGGGCTCAATCTCCAGTAGGGGGGGCGTGCAGGAGGAAGCTGATCAATGATTCTCTCTCATCATCCATGTTTCTCTCTCTCTCTCTCTCTCTCTCTCTCTCTCTCCCCCCCCGCCCCTCCTCCCTCCTTTCCACTCTCTCTAGGAATCAATGGGAAAATATATCCTTGGGTGAGGATAAAAAAAAGAATAGAAAAGAAAAGAAAGGAAAGGAAAGAAAAGACAGGGAACAGCATGGCTGGATAGCTCAGTAGGTTAGAACATCGTCCTGATACACCAAGGTTGTGGGCTTGATCCCCGGTCAGGGCACATACAAGAACCAACCAGTGAATGCATCAGTAAGTGGAACAACAAGTTGATGTTTCTCTCTCCCTCCCCCGCCCCTCAAATCAACCAATAAATAAATAAAACTTTTTAATTTTAAAAAATGCCCTGGCTGGTGTGGCTCAGGTGGTGGAGGGTCATCCCTTGCACCAAGAGGTCACAGGTTCAGGTCAGGGCACATGCCCAGGTTTCATGTTTCGAACTCGATCCCCAGCAGGGGGCCTGCAGGAGGCAGCTGACCAATGTTTCTCTCTCATCCATGTTTCTTTGAAGTCTGGCATGCATTTCACTCTCAGAGCCTGGCTAAGCGTGGGGACCCACCACACTTGCATGTGCTGGGGAGCTGTGTGTGGCCGGTGGCTCCCGCAGTGGACAGCGGCTCCCGCAGTGGACAGCACAGGTGTGGGGGGATGGAATATTGGGGGGAGGACTAGGCCAAATGCATGCTGGGGGGAGATGAGGAGGAATCCCCAAATGACAAGGGCCCTTCATGCACTGTTTTTTTGTTTTTAATATGTTTTATTGATTTTTTTTACAGAGAGGAAAGGAGAGGGATAGAGAATTAGAAACATCGATCAGCTGCCTCCTGCACACTTCCTACTGGGGATGTGCCTGCAACCAAGGTACATGCCCTTGACTGGAATCGAACCTGGGACCCTTGAGTCCACAGGCAGATGCTCTACCCACTGAGCCAAACCAGTTAGGGCCACTTCACTGTTTTTTAAAAAAATATATATTTTTATTGATTTCCAAGAGGAAGGGAGAGGGAGAGAGAGAGAGAAGCATCAATGATGAGAGAGAATCATTGATGGACTGCCTCCTGCACGCCCCCTACTGGGGATCGAGCATGCAACCCGGGCATGTGCCCTGACCGGGAATCTAACTGTGATCTCCTGGTTCATAGGTCAACGCTCAACCACTGAGCCACACTGGCCAGGCTTCACTTCACTGTGGACCAAAGCAGCCCCCTGGCTCCCTCCCAGCTTTTCGGGACCAGCAGAGACACATGGTCCGAGCACAGGAAGGCAGGGGCCTGGAGGGCAGATGTGGCTGGGGACGGGCATCCCTTGACCTGGTAGAGGTTAGGCCATGGGATTGGGGGACTCAGGGAATCTACGAATCAACCCCAGGCAGAGGGGCACTGGGTGTCACAGTCTGGGCTGAGGAGGGTGAGGGACCCAGGAGATGGGACAGGGCAGTCCAAGCATGAAGACGGCGGGAGCCAGGCGGACGCGGTGTAGGCCCGGGCACAGGAATGAGGGGCACAAGGGGAGGTTCAGGAGTTATGATACGGGGAGGGGGACCTAGGGGGCTGTCCTGGCAGAGGAACAAAAGGGTCCAGGGATGTGGAGGGCTGTCAGGAAGAGGTGGGGGAGGCAGGGGCTGGGGAGTGGGCCCCGGGCAGGGCACAGGGAGATGGGGGGTTGGGGCAGGTGCCAGCAGGGTCCTCTCACCTTTGTGTGCAGCTTGGCCAGCTGCTTCTCATCCAGGTTGGTCTGTTTGTAAACGCGGGTCTTGTACCGGAACTGAAGCGAGGGGCGGGGGAAGGGAGGCAGAGGCCAGAGTCAGGGCCTGGGGAGGAGGCCAGACTCCCGCTGAGCTCAGGGCCAGGGTGCAAACAGCCGCGGCCTGGGCTGGGTGGGCAGAGGGGCGCAGGCCGGTTGTGGGGGTGCGGACCCGCTGTGGGGGTGCAGGCCAGCTGTGGGGGCGCAGGACGGCTGTGGGGACACAGACCCGCTGTGGGGGCGCAGGCCGGCTATGGGGGCACAGACCCGCTGTGGGGGCGCAGGCCGGCTGTGGGGTGCAGACCGGCTGTGGGGGCGCAGGCCGGCTGTGGGGGCGCAGGCCCTTTGTGGGGGTGCAGGCCGGCTGTGGGGGTGCAGGCCGGCTGTGGGGGCACAGACCCGCTGTGGGGGTGCAGGCCGGCTGTGCAGACTACCAGGGAATGATCTGAAACACCTGCTAAAACTAGGAATCCTTCCCCAAGGGGACGGGAGAGGAGGAGCCTGGAGGGGGGACGTGACTGTCCCAAGGCCCCTCTGCCGCTCGGAGAACCGATGGTCGCTTGGACTTGGGCCTCTCTGACTCTTGGGTGGTTCTCAGGGGCCCGGAGATCCCGAAGGCTCCTTGCTCAGTTCTTGGCGGGGAGGAGGGAAACGGGGGGTGGGGGGGACAGCTGTGTGGCGGGACACGCCTCCTCTCACCTGGGAAGGCTGTGGGGCTCACCTCCAGGTAGGGCACCCCCTTCTCGAAGGACTGGGGGTACTCCCGCAGCAGCCGCTCCTCCTCCAGGAAGTTGGCGTCGCGGCCCGAGGTGGCGGGCTGGAAGAGGCCGTAGTTGAGCACGTCCTGCAGGCTCTCGCTCAGGGCGCAGAGCACCTGCTGTTTGGCTGTCCAGATGGTGGCGTCAGGGTTGAAGCGCAGGCATTTCTGGGGGGGAGGGCGACAAGGCCGCAGGGCGGGGCCTGAGCGGGCTGGGGAAGCGGGTGTGGGGGGGATGCTGGAACAGGTGGGGGGCCTGGGGGAGCAGGAGGGGTGTCTGGAATCGAGGGCCAGGCGGTGGGGGGCCTCGGGGTGGGCAGGTCGCTCACTGTTTGGTGCAGGTCCGGGATGCCAATCCTGAAGACCATCATGCTGAAGTGGGCGTCGTCCAGGGCGGACATGGAGCGGCCCTGGAGGCCTCCGGCCGAGGCCAGGCTACCAGGCGCCCCGCTGCCCCGGCCCCGGGTCCCCTGGAGGCCTCTCCCGGGCCCGTCTGGGGAGCTGTCGGACTCCGAGCCGCCCTCGGGACACTCGCTGGCACTGTGGCGCTCCTCGTCCTCGCTTGAGGCGGGGCTGTGGGTCATCGTGGGGACACGGGGCGATGGGGGACGGCAGCATCACAGGTCGCTGTGGGGGGGTGGGGAGCCAAGGGCGGCCGTCAGCCTCGGAGCCCCAACCCTCCAAAGGCCACAGGCGCACTGGGCGGCCCAGGAGTCAAGGCCAGTGGGCCCCATGCTGCCCCGGAGGCGGGCAGGCCCGAGGCCGGAGGCCGGACACACCCCCAGACACTCCGGCCGCCTGTGCACACACCCCCATCCCTGCCACGCTGCCAGCACATGTCTCCTTCCCTGCCCTTGGCCCTGCTCGCAGCCCCCGCCCCGCCTGCGCCCCACTTTGCCGCTGGGTCAGCGTGCTGGTGTCCCAGAAACCGCAGAATCACCGCGGGAGCTACTGGCCCACTTTGCCAGGCCACGGAAAATGCAGCTAAAATTAGCCGAGGACAGACAGGTGGACGGCCCACCGGCACCCTGCCCTCCTGGCCCCAGCCTGGCCCCTCACCCGAGGCCTCCCGCCCTCTCCCTGGCTGCGGGGGCGGGGGGGGGGGGTGCGGGTTATGGGGCTGAGTCGTAGTAAGGGAAACGGGGAGGTGTCATGAGCCCCGGGGCAGCGGGAGCAGGAGGCCACGTGGTGCCCGGAGAGGGTGGAGCCGGTGACTTCACTGAAGTGTGGCTGCAAACGTGTGCTAGGGGACCAGTGTCCCAGGGGCACCGGGAAGGGGTGCCATGGGGCGGAGCATCACACATGGGGTGTCCCTGAGGGAAGCACAGGAGGCGGCCTGTGCAGGTTGCTGGGGGCATCTTAGGAGGTTGTGTGGGGGGCTGGGGAGGCGGCCCTGGGAGGGCTGTCCAGGGGGCAGCAGCGTGATGGCCTGTGTCGGTGTGTGTGTGGGGGGGTGACTTGTGGGCATGTTTGAGAACTGGAGGTGCAGGGTGGGCGGACCAGAAGTGCCTGGCACTGGTGGCCCCACGCTGAGGGAGACTGGGGCTGGGAGCCCTGAGTGGGGTGAGGGTCCGGGGACTGGGGTGCGGTCATCTCCCAATCCCTACTCTTCTCCAATGAGTCAGCCTTAGGGAAGTGGGTCCCCAACGGGGTCCCCGCCTGGCTCATCTTCTCCCCCCCCCCCCACCCGCTCCTACCCCAGCACCGGAAACCAGAATGTCTGGTCTGGTCCCTCCCCACCCCCCACCCCCCCACACCAGGCCCAGCTCCTGCACCGTTGCCATGGAGATGGGAAGCAGTGGAGGGTACTGCTGACTTTGGGGGAGTGGGGATGGGCTGGCGGGGTTGGGGAGGGAAGGCAAAATGCGAGGAGACTTCCAAGAGCTGTGGGCGAGCCAGCGGCACCGCCGGCCAACCACTCCCCCCACGCGAGCTCCGGCCCGTGCGGCCCCCGCCTCGCCAGGTACCGGGCGGCGCGGCCCCACCTCGCCCTGGCGGAACCCCGCGGAACCCCGGCCTCCCCCCGAGCTCCGCGCGACTCCACCCCGCACCTCCCAACAGGGGGCCCGCGGCCACTCCCCCTCGGCCGGCCCTGGCTGACCGCCAGCCTCACCCCGGCACCAACGGGGTCGCCCCTGGGAGGAAGGCGGACCTGGCCGGCCGCCGCGCGCGCGGGGGCGCTGCCCGCCACCCCGGGACCACGCCGGCCCCTCCCCCTGCGGCCCGAAGGAGGCAGCGGGCACACGCCGCCGGGGCGGCATGAATCAAACGCGCGGCGGCTAAGAATAGCTGGCACGCAGCTGGCACCGAGACGGGCTGGCAACCGGCGCGGGGGGGATGGAGCGAGGGGGCGCCCGGGGAGCTGCCGGGGTCGGGGCCGGCGGGGAGGCCGGCGGGGGACCCGGGAGAAGGGAAGGAGGCGGCGGGAGGCGGGAGAGGGAGCGGCCCGGGGCCGAGGAGCCCGCGGGGGAGAGCCCGGCGGGAGAGGGGGCGGGGGCCCGGCAGCGGGACTCGGGGGCGGGCGCCGAGGGGGCGCGCCGGCCGGCGGGGAAGGGAGAGGCGGCGGCGGGTGGGGAAGGGGCGCTGGCGACGCGGGCGGAGCCGGAGGGAGAGGCAGGAACTAGAGGGGGTCTGGGGGGTCGGGGGAGGCCGAGGCCAGACCCCCGCTGCGGGGGGTGGGCGCGCGGCGGCCGGAGAACTCGGGGGCGCGGGCGGCGGGTGGGGAGGCGGGGGGGTGGCCGGGCCGGGGGTTCCGCCGGCGGGGGGCGGGGGGCGCATCCTCCCATCCAGGCGGCGATCTGGGACGGGGCACGGGGGACCCGGGCGTAACCCAATTTGGCGTCGCCCGGGGCAACGGTCCCCTCCCGGCCCCCCCACCCCCCAACCCGCACCGCACGCCCGGAACCGGGAGCCCGACGCGCGGCCAAGGACGTCCGGGCGCCCCCGCCCCCTCCGGCCTCCCCAGCCCCGCGGCGCCCCCCGAACCCCCGGCTTCTCGGGCCTCTTACCTGCCTGGCGGGGCTGCTGAGTCCCGGTCGGCGGCGCCCGCAGCCCCTCCCCCTCCCCCACCCCCACCCCCGGAGGCGGAGGACCCTCAGGCCATGCCCCACCGCCCCGGAGGGCGAGCGGGCCGGGGCGGGGGCGGGCGGGGGCCGGGGGGAGGGCGGGGGGGCCGCGGACCTCACCCCCCCCGCGGACCGGGCCTGGCCGGCCGCAGAGCGTCCCCTTTCAGCCGCGGCCGCCGCGCCCCTCCCGGCTTCGCCCGCCCCCGGCTCGGTCCGGCCGCTCCGGGCGCCGCGGCTCCGCCGGCTCTTCCTCCTCCTCTTCCTCGGGCCGCCGCCGCCGCCGCCGCCGCCGCCCGCTCCGTGCCTCCTCGGTCTCCCTTCTCGCTCTCTCGCTCTCGCTGTCTCTCCCTCACCCGGTCTCTCTCTCGGTCTCCCTCCCTCTTTCCCTCCCTCCGCCCTCTCCCCTCCCTCCGGGAGCCGGCAGAGGAGACATCGCCCCTCCCCGCGCCCCCAAACCTCGCCCATCCCCCCCCACCGCCGGCTCCGCCCCTCCCCTCCCCTCCCCCACTCCTCCTCCTCCTCCTCCTCGCCACCAGATCCCGAACCCGGACTCCACCCCTGCTTGCCCCCAAACCCCGACCAGGGGGCCCCGCCCCCCTAACGGTACCGGCTCCACACTCAACACCCCAGGACCACCCCTTCCCAGAGCCCCTCCCACCCTCTCCACACACAGTAGGGCGCGAGAAATCTTGGTGGCTGAGCTCTGCGCCCTCAAATTGGATGCCGAGAGCTACAGACTCCCGTGCTGTCCCCCTAAACGCGCACACACCCCTTCTCCCAGGACACAGGTGCAGGGCATCGCTAGCTGGCCCTGCAGGTGCAGCATCCCCACATGCACATACTCTGCAGGGCGTGCGTGGGGACCTACCTGAGGGTACGCTTCCACGCACACACTCAGCACGTGTGACGTGTACCAGCACACCTGTGCGCCAGGGCACACGGGCAGCACAGCATGCCTTAGCGCCCCACGCAGGACAGGCACCCCGAGTGTACCCTCGGGTCTCCAACTCACACCCACCCCCTAAGCAGACACACACGGTAGGGAGACGTGTGCCTGCGTCCCCCATCACACCCACCCACCCACCTACCTCACCCTCCACCACCCAGGTGTGCACACGCCCGTTTGGACGCGGGCACCGGGCCACAGCTGCCCTGCCTGGTGAATGCTGGCATTTCGGGAGCACTTCCTGTGTGCCGGGCTCTGGTCTGGATTTACTCCCGGATTGGACTTCTCCCACCAATCCAGGGGCCAGGTAGGGACAGTCACCATCCCCGTTTTCCAGAGAGGGAAACTGAGGTTCCGAGAGGCCAAGCAACCTACCCAAGGTCACCCAGGTGGTGCCAGGGATCAGGGACAGGTAGGCGCGGGCTCAGAGGCCCAAAGTCTTCACACACCCCTATTGTTCACCGTGGCTGCATCTTCTCTCTCACAGCTCAGCTGGCTGGTGCTCGCCCCCCCCCCCCCCCCCGTTGCACCCACAAAGTCAGGGCTTCCATGAAATCGCCTCCAGAGCCCAGCCTTCTCCCCTTCTCCCAGCTCCAACAGCACCCCCAGGGCCACCAGCCAGGGCACAGGCACCGGTGCTGGGCAATAGTCTCCGAAGGCATCCCCAGCTGCGGGCTCTGGGTTCCTCTGCTGGAGCTGCAGCAGGTGCCGGCCCAGCTCTGGGAGGCCCCCCTCTGGTGCACCCCCAGCCAGCGACCCAGGTGGTGAGCAGCTGGGCCCTGGGAGAGAACAGCTGCCCGGGCGGGTGCCGTCAGCGAGAGAGGCTGTGCGCCCGTCTACAGTTTACAAGGCCTGTCCCGGTCTGTGCGTCAGGTCTGGAGGCCTGTAGCTGCTGGGGAGGGGTCCTGGGAACCCTCAGGGGCCCCGGGGAGGTACCGGCTCTGATGTGGCAGCAGCCTGCCCAAGGTCACGCTGCCCTCTGCTTCCTTGGAAGAGGGCAGCCTGGGGGCCTTGGATTCCGAGGCCCCTCCTGGGGCGCCCAGCAGCCGCGGGCAGGGGCCCCACTCTTGCGTAGAGCCAGAAGCCTTGGCCAGCTGCCTGCATGCCGGTGACCTCCGGCGGGCTGCTGGCCCCTCTCGGAGCCTTGGTTTCCTCCCTTGATGAGTGGGCCCTGGCATCCGTGGCTGGTGAGCTCCATGCTTGCTGGCACCACCGGCCAGGCCAAATGGGGGAAAGCCCTGCATGAGTCACGAGTCTGGCACCGAGTGGGCATGGCCTGGCCTCTTGCTTCTCTCGCCTGGGCATCCTCTCTCCCTCTGCCCTCACCACCTCGTCCAGCCTGGCCGCCCCGACCCTTTCCCGTGCCCCCCTGCCTGGGCCTCAGGAACACAAGGTGCCATCTGAGCACAACAGTCAAGCTTCCCGTCGAGGGGCTACGTTACTGTGGTGCCATGAGTGGCTACTTCCTTTCTCATTCGGCACCTGATTGAGCACCTACTATGCGCTAGGTTGGCCCTATTCTAGCTCTGGGGATCCAGCGATAAACAAGAACCCCTGCCTTCATTGGCAGGAGACAGGCGGCAACCAACCAAACAAACAAACAAACAAACCAGACAACGCCAGTCTTGAGTATACTGAAAAGATCAAAGGGGGTGTTTTTTTTTTAAATATATTTTATTGATTTTTTACAGAGAGAAAGGGAGAGAGATAGAGAGCTAGAAACATCGATGGGAGAGAAACATCAATCAGCCGCCTCCTGCACATCTCCCACTGGGGATGTGCCCGCAACCCAGGCACATGCCCCCGACCAGAATCGAACCTGGGACCTTTCAGTCCGCAGGCCGACGCTCTATCCACTGAGCCAAACCGGTTTCGGCCAAAGGGGGTGTTTTAATGAAATAATTTGCAGAAGTGAAGCTTCTTTTTTAAAAAAAAAAATTTATTGCCGAAACCGGTTTGGCTCAGTGGATAGAGCGTCAGCCTGCGGACTGAAAGGTCCCAGGTTCGATTCCGGTCAAGGGCATGTACCTGGGTTGCGGGCACATCCCCAGTAGGAGATGTGCAGGAGGCAGCTGATCGATGTTTCTCTCTCATCAATGTTTCTAACTCTCTATCTCTCTCCCTTCCTCTCTGTAAAAGTTCAATAAAATATATTTTAAAAAAAAATTTATTGATTTTAGAGAGGAAAGAAGAGGGAGAGATAGAAACATCAACGATGAGAGAGAACCATTGTTCCCCTGCCTCCTGCACACCCGCTACTGGGGATCAAGCCCAAAACCCAGGCATGTGCCCCTGACTGGAATTGAACCCGGGACCCTTCAGTCCACAGGCCGACGCTCTATCCACTGAGCCACACCAGCTGGGACAGGAGCAAAGCTTCTTTAGATAAAACAGTCAGGAAAGGCCTCTCCGGGCTGAGATTTGGGGAATGAGAAGGGGCTGGGCCACAGAGCCTTGTTCTAGAAGGCTGAAAAGACTAGTGCGAAAGCTAGGAGGTGGGAAGGAACTCAGCATTCAGGAAATAGCCAAGAGGCTACCCACACTCCAGTGTGGCTGGATACTAGGGGGCAGGGGCGTGGGGGTGATGAGCTTGCAGGATTGCAAAGGACCCGCCCTCCCCGGCCCCCTGCTGGGCTGGCCAGACCCTGGCCATGGGCAGGGTTTGGCTTCTCCTCTGCCTGTGATGGGAAGCTGGGGGAGCAGGGGAGTGGGGAGTGACAGGCTCTGATTTACAGTTTGGAAGCATTGCTCTGGTTGCGGCAAGCGGTGTGGATTGGAGGGGCTAGGGAGGAAGGAGGGGGCGAGCAGGAGGAGGCGACTGCAGTGGTCCAGGCTGGAGAGGAACCTCGCTGACTGCTCAGAGCTCTGTAGGCACCCAGCCCAGCACCTGTCTGCTCCATCTCCTGGAGAAAGCATCCTTGATCCCCCCCCCCCCGCCTCAGCTCACCCATCCTCCTCCCTCCCCTCTGCCCTAGCCCCTCACCCAGTGGGACGGTCTGTCTGCCTATCTGGAGTCCCCAGTCACCAAGGAAAGGCCTGGTCTGCAGGCTTCCAGAAAAAAACGTATGGGAAATGAATCCGAGGCTGGCCTCCTGGGGCTGCACACACAACCACACGCATGCTCCCCGTAGGTGTCCCACACACTCAACTTGCACCTTGGGGCAAGAGTGTGGAGGGTGGGATGGGAGATCTGGGGGAGACGGTGCCCTAAAGCCTGAGAGTGGTGGGAAAGCCTCCTTCAGCAGGGTAATAACCTTGGAGAGGCCCCGCAGTCCCCCCCCCACCCCCCGTGAGGAGTGGCCAGGGACATGGGCGGGGGCGGGGGGGGGCAGGGTGCAGGGTTCCAGCCCAACAACCCCCTGGGGGGGTTCCTGGTAGAGGCTGTGTCTGCAGGATCCCTTGGAGAGCTAGCTCCGTGCTCCTCCTGCCCATCAGGGCGTTTGGCCGGGCAGAAGGAAAGAATGGGGCGGAGTGAGCTCTGGAAAGTGGGAAGAGGAGGGAGTGAGGGGAGACCCAGGGCGGGATCCAGGCTTTGGAACGTTGGAGGTTTCCGGCCACAGAGGCAGGGAGGGCTTCAGGGGAGCCAAGAGAGGCGGGGAGAGACACACATCGAGGAACTGAGACCAAGAACAGAGACAGGCGTTGGGAGGAGAGGGACCAGGGAGGAGCTGGGAGAGGTGGGGACCGGGGGGCAAGTGATCTGGGCACACTCCAGTCCCCAGAGACACCCCCTCCTCAGAGACATTTGTCCGCAGCCTTGGGTGCTGCCAGCCCGCTCTGATGCAGGCAGCCTGGCTCCTGGGGGCCCTGGTGGTCCCCCAGCTCCTGGGTTTCAGCCACGGGGCTCGGGGAGCTGAGAGGGAGTGGGAGGAGGGCTGGGGAGGCGCCCAGGAGGAGGAGCGGGAGAGGGAGGCCCTGATGATGAAGGTGAGTGGCTGGGGGGATGGTGGCCACGACCAGCATGGCCTTGGGAGGGGCTGTTGCAGGATCAGGGAACTGGGCCAGTGGGAGGGATGGGAGAGGCCCGGAGGATGGGGGTGATGGGCTCACAGGAGGGACTCGAGGGCAGTGAGCCAGATTGCAGCTGGAGAGGGGGTGGTTGGAGCATCTGGGGAGTCAGAATGGGGCGACGGGCTGTCCCTGGCCATCCCTTCCCTGCCTTAGCATTTACAGGAGGCCCTGGGGCTGCCCACTTTGAGGGGGGACGACAATCTTGAGGGAACCCCTGAAGACAAAGGGGCCTCGGAGACTGAGGAGGGCCAGCAGGAGGAGGAAGAGGAGGAAGCAACGCTGATCCCCTCCTCCAGCCCCAGCCCCTCTCCCACCCCGGAGGACGCCATCACTTACATCCGTGAGTTATCATTAGGTCTGCCCTGCCCGCCAGGCCTCCACCATCATTTGCACCAAAATGAACCGTCCTGTCGCTACCGGGGGAAGCTTTCAATTGCTCACGGCCCAGCCCTTCTCGCCCACAACCCTATGAGCTCTGGGTCCCGGCCTTGCCTCCCAAAAAGGCCAGGGGCCACCGACCTTCCAGGACTCCCGAGTCCCCCAACTCCCATCCCACAGACTCGGCCCCCAGAGGCCATAGGTCCCTGTCCCCCCAGGTCCTCCGCTCCCCTGATGCCGCCCCCAGGGTCCCCATCCAACGTGCGCCCTGTCCGTCTGCAGTGGGCCGCCTGGCCGGCCTAGACACAGGCCTGCACCAGCTGCACGTCCGTCTGCACGTGTTGGACACCCGCGTGGTCGAGCTGACCAAGGGGCTGCGGCAGCTGCGGGAGGCGGTGGGCGACACCCGCGACGCCGTGCAAGTCCTGCAGGAGGCGCAGAGCCGCGCGGAGCGCGAGCACGGCCGCTTGGAGGGTGAGTCCGCACGGTGCGGGGCGGGGAAAGCGCGGCGATCTGGGCCTGGCGGGGAACCGGTGGGAGGAGGGGGCCCGGAGAGGTCGGGGCTAGGGGGTTCCTTGAAACTTGGGGGTGTTGGCTGATGGGGAGGTTAGAGTAGCGGGGAGGGGAGGTAGTGCCGGGAGCAGGCGGGCGGTGGGGGAGAAACACTCCACACCGTGCGGTGGAGCCGATCCCACTCTGCACGCGCCACGCCCCCTGCAGTCCGGTCCCTACAGTATCGCCCCGCCCCCGGCGGCATTGACTCCGCCCCCTTGCTGGGTTCTTGACCCCGCCTCCTCCCTGACCGACCGCGGAGTCTCTGACCCCGTCTTGTCCACGCCCCCGGAGGATATAACTCCGCCCCTACTCCCCCCGGAGGGCCTGACTCCGCCCCCCACGCCCACCAAGGGCCTGACCCCGCCTCCTCCCTCGCCGACCGCGGAGTCTCTGACCCCGCCCCTCCACGCCCCCGGAGGATATAACTCCGCCCCTACTCCCCCGGAGGGCCTGACCCCGCCCCTCCACGCCCACCGAGGGCCTGACCCCGCCCCTCCCGCAGGCTGCCTGAAGGGGCTGCGCCTGGGCCACAAGTGCTTCCTGCTCTCGCGCGACTTCGAGGCGCAGGCGGCGGCGCAGGCGCGGTGCGTGGCGCGGGGCGGGAGCCTCGCGCAGCCGGCGGACCGCCAGCAGATGGAGGCGCTCGCTCGCTACCTGCGCACGGCGCTGGCTCCCTACAACTGGCCCGTGTGGCTGGGCGTGCACGACCGGCGCGCCGAGGGCCTTTACCTCTTCGAGAACGGCCAGCGCGTGACCTTCTTCGCCTGGCACCGCGCGCCCGACCCCGAGCCCGGCCGCGAGCCCAGCGCCGCGCCGCACCCGCTCAGCCCCAACCAGCCCAACGGCGGCGCGCTCGAGAACTGCGTGGCGCAGGCCTCGGACGACGGCTCCTGGTGGGACCACGACTGCGAGCGGCGCCTCTACTACGTCTGCGAGTTCCCCTTCTAGCGGGGCCGGTCCCCCGCCTCCACCCCATCCCGCACCCGCCCTTGGCCAGGGCCACGCACCCAGCGAGAACGTCCTTCCCTCCCTTCCTCCCTCCCTGCCTGCCTGCCACCCACCCTGCCTGACTGGGCGATCCCGGAGGCGGGGGTGGAGGCGGGGTTCCCGCGGGGCCGGACCCCCTTCCTTGCCTGTGTTTCTTCTGGGAGCTGCGAGGTCCGGCGACAATAAAGCCTCTGGAATCTGACCGGAGCGGGCAGTGGGAGCCCTTTGGGCCTTTCTCTCGCCGCGTGGCAGGCCGGGAAAGGCGAGCACCTGGCCTTGGGGGCACCTGTCCCGTTCCTCTTTTTTTAAAATATATTTTATTGATTTTTTACAGAGAGGAAGGGAGAGGGATAGAGAATTAGAAACATCGATCAGCTGCCTCCTGCACACCTCCCACTGGGGATGTGCCGGGCAACCAAGGTACATGCCCTTGACCAGAATCGAACCTGGGACCTTTCATTCCGAAGGCCGACACCCTATCCGCTGAGCCAGACCGGTTGGGGCTGTCCTGTTCCTCTTGTACGGGTGTTATTTGAACCCCAGAACCATCAGCTGAGAACCCCGATGCATCTGTGACACACGGCCCTCCACGCCTGCACACAGATGTCGGGAGCACATAAATGCACACACTGACACCTTCACTCCCATGGTGCCCCGCTGCTCAGGGCCTTTGGGACCCCCGGGCCTGTCAATCACTGTCCCTGGTCTTGGTCCTGATCAGAGAAATCTGGGGAACCGCAAAGGAGCTAAAGGCTCTGACAAGTCCTGCAAGAAAGACCTCATTTAATTTTTTTATTTTTTTAAAATAGATTTTATTGATTTTTTTACAGAGAGGAAGGAAGAGGGATAGTTAGAAACATCGATGAGAAAGAAACATCGATCAGCTGCCTCCTGCACACCCCCTACTGGGGATGTGCCCGAAACCAAGGTACAAGCCCTTGACGGGAATTGAACCTGGAACCCTCCAGTCCGAAGGCCGATGCTTTGGTGTGTCTCCAGCTCGTTTCAGCAGATGGCCCATGGGGCACTGCCCCACCCTCAGGGCCCTCTGTCGAGACACAAACTTGAAGACCTACCCAGCCTGGAAGTGTAGGCTCCCCCACAGTGTTCCCTCCTCTACTCCCTGCCTGTGAGGCCAGGAGCCAGTCCCTTCCCTGCTCTGAGCCTCAGTTTCCTCATCTGAACACAGGCACACTCACCCCTGCCTTGTGTGGTTCTTGGGGTGTTCAGGTGAGCCCAGGAAGTGAGTGAGCACTTGGGAAATGGTGGAGCATGAGCCACGCGATGCCTCCCCTTCCCCACCACTTTTCATACCTTTATTCCCTGGGGCTGTGGGGACACCCCGAAATCACCCCGGTGTCTCCCCCCAATACTGGCATCAGGGTCCTGACTCTGACATGATCCTAGAAACCAAGAGGTCACGATGTTTCTTCGTCCCTTCCCTCAGTTGTGGCACCAACCAGCCTAAAGTGTCACCATTGGGCCAACCAGTGACAGTCACCCCTGTCATTTCCAAAAAGGGGGAGCACCATGCCCCCTCCAGCTGGAGTCTGAGAGGGGGTGGCCTCTGGTCGGGAAGACCTTGCTCAGAATTCTTGCCCCTAAGCTCGTTTTCCAGGCTAGACGTGGGGCAGCAGAATGTCAGAGGCAACCACAGGACACATGAGGCAGATGTTGAGTTTCTGCCATTGCCCATGGGCAGTAAGTGGATTGAGCAGTTCACTGGCTATCCTTGCCTGGACTCTGGAGCCAGAAGGCCCAAGTTCTAGTCCTTCCTACTGGGCCGATGTGAAACGTCTCTCCTGACGCTGCACTGGTCAGCCAGACTGGGGGACACTGTGGGGCAGGGCAGGGCTGGCTATAAGCAACTCCGTGTACCCAGCATACCCTGGCACATGGGAGCCCCTTGAATGAAGCCTCGAGGATGGCTGTGTGGGGCCAGGTTGGGGACCCTGAGATGAGTTGGGTCTCGAACTGCTGCTCTCTCTTCCTGGCAAATCCCCGGGGTTGCACAGGTCCGAGGCTTTCCCCATCACACCCTCCATCACACTAGATGCCTAGGAACAAAGAGCTGGGGCACACAGGTCCGAGGTGGTGAGTGGAAGGCATTTGCAAGGAGTTTCTACATCAGCTCGGCTCGCCTACATACAGCGTTCCGGGTTTATTCCTGACTCAGGTCTGCCTATGGGACCCCTTACCCTCCCAGGCCTGCCAAGGGCCAGCTTTTGCCAGTGCCCCTCCCTGGCTCTGGGGTGGGGGGGTGGGGGGGTGGGGGTGGGGGAGCACCTGCTCTGAGAGGCCGGAGCCGCGGACCAGAGGAAGCCTCAGCAGCTATTAGGGGAGAAACATTCATGGACCCAGAGAAGTGGTGGAGGAAGAGCCCAAGGCCGGAGGTGACCCAGCCTGGGGCAGAACTGGCACTGGTAGCCGCAGGGGCTTGTCAGGACTACAAATCCCAGGCGGCTGAGCGACAGGTCTACCGCCACATTTCCCGGCAGCCATTGGATGCCTCATGCAGGTCCTGCAAGCCCCGCCCTCTCCTCCCACGTGGGGATCGCCTACATTTCCCAGCAAGCTTAGGCCCCCGCCCTTCGCAATGAAGACAGAGCTCAGCAGTGTCCAATCAGAGTTCAGACCCCTTCTCCCCCACCCCCCAACCCATCGGGTCTCGGCCCGAGGTACTATGGGAAATGTAGTCCGGTCACGCATTAACCACAGAAAAACCCAAAGCCCTAACTTTTTTTTTTAAATATATATTTTATTGATTTTTACAGAGAGGAAGGGAAAGGGATAGAGAGTTAGAAACATTGATGAGAGAGAAACATCAATCAGCTGCCTCCTGCACACCCCCAACTGGGGATGTGCCTGCAACCCAGGTACATGCCCTTGACTGTAATCGAACCTGGGACCCTTCAGTCCGCAGGCCGATGCTCTATCCACTGAGCCAAACCAGCTAGGGCAGAGTCTAACTTTTCTTTACTGTAACTAGCGCTCAGATCTTTCCTACAAGCTTCTTTTTTTTCCAAAATACGGGTGGATTTCCATAGGTGGGTCATAACCATTTTTAAAATAAGTGAAATAGGTTCATGGAAAATGGTTAGAAATAGTTATTGAGCCCCCGCCAGCATGGCTCAGTGGTTAAGCATCACCTATGAACCAGGAGGTCATGGTTCAATTCCCTCAGAGCACATGCCTGGGTTTGCAGGCTCCATGCCCAGTAGGAGGCCTGCAGGAGGCAGCCAATTAATGATTCTCTCTTGCCCTGACCGGTTTGGCTCAGTGGATAGAGCGTCGGCCTGTGGACTGAAGGGTCCCGGGTTCGATTCCGGTCAAGGGCATATACCTTGGTTGCGGGCACATCCCCAGCAGGAGGTGTGCAGGAGGCAGCTGATCGATGTTTCTCTCTCATCCATATTTCTAGCTATCTCTCTCCCCTCCTCTCTGTAAAAACATCAATAAAATATATATATTTTAAAAAATGATTCTCATCACTGATGTTTCCAGCTTTCTCTCTCTCTCCCTTCCTCTCTGAAATCAATAAAAATATAAAATAATAAAAATAAAGGCAAACGTATTACAAATATTTGCTCCTGTCTCTCTGTTCCTGCATTGTTGCCATGGTGTGGTATTCTCTGGGGCAGACACTACAGCAAATTCGCTTTGTTCTGGCTGAGGTTTGTGGTTTGTGCATTTCGCAAATGAGCATCTGTGTTTCCATGTTCTGCTATTTTTTTTCAAATATATTTTTATTGATTTCAGAGGAAGGGAGAGGGAGAGAGAGAGATAGAAACATCAATGATGAGGGAGAATCACGGATCAGCTGCCTCCTGCACGCCCCCTAGTGGGGATCAAACCCACAACCTGGGCATGTGCCCTGACCAGGAATCGGACCTTGACCTCCTGGTTCACAGGGCGACGCTCAACCACTGAGCCTCGCGGGCCCTGCCTACCTCGGATTCTTCTGGGCCAGATAAGGACTGAAAACCCTCTCTAATGAAATTTCTCTAAGAACCCAAGCGGGCGACTCACTCCTCCCAACATCAGACAAGGCCCCTCACGGGCATGGATCGCGCCCTGTGCACTCGGTCCCGTGCGGAGCCTTATCAACGCACGGGCTCCCCAAAGAGGCACCGCACAATGACGCCCATTGTACAGATGAGGCCACTGAGGCTCAGAGAGGGAAAGCCACTTCCCAAAGGTCACACAGTGAGTAAGTGGTCGTCGGGACTTGAATGGTCTTACCCCGCCAGCCCATCAGTCCTGGTTAGTGAAGGCCTGTCAGGTGAGCCGCACGGTTCGAGGCACTGGCATCAGAAAGTGGGAGGGGAGGGGAGCCTACATTTGAGGGGGGAAAAAGGGGGCCGACATTTCCAAAGTTGGGGTGACTTTCCAGGGGGAGGGTCTGGGTTGCCAGGGGGCAGGGAGGGGCAGACAATCCTCATTCTTCAGATCCCACAGCCCCCACCTCCACGCGCACTCTGTGCCCAGCAGTGTGCACGGAGCACACAGTCCCTACAGATATCCACCAGCCCTGGCACCCACGGGGCCTGCCAGGAGCGCAGCCGTGCCCTCCAGCTCACAGCCCCAGCCCCGACCTGCCTGCCAATCCCACAGACACTTCCCGCCCAGGCAGGAGGGCGGCCTCACGCTCTCTGTCAACAAGGAGAGAGGGAGGCGGAGCCGCAGGCGGGTGGATGTGTTCCCAGCGGTGGGAGACAGACTGTCACCCCAGTGGGAAAACAGCTGTCAGGAGACAGCGCCTCCCGACACCTGACACCTCCCCTGGGCTCCCACCCCGCCCTGCAGGCTGCAGACTCGGTTCCTGGGGTCTGAGCTGCCCGCGGGGTAGGACCTATCTGCCCCGGTCACGGTCCGTTGGTCCCACGGTCCCAGCCGGTCTGATCCGATGTCAGGGCCGGATTCCATCTCAGTCAGGAGCTCAGCTTATCTGGGTCCCAGGCTTGTTTGGGGGGAAACGGCAGCCTAACAGCCTCGTCTGTCTCTTTTGCCCTGTGCCCGCCCCCACCCCCCTTCCTGGGACACGTCCTGTGGCGAGTGGGTGCTGTCCAGCCCCCACGCCCCCAGTCTCAGGCTGGGTGAGGCTCCTGTGGTGAATGACGCTGGGGACCCCAGGGGACCCCGACCCAGACTCTCATCCGCAAGAGGCCCCAGCCATGGACGCGGACGGGGAGCCGCAGAGGGGGTTGCTCTGTGACAGAGCAGGTGGCAGCCCAGAGCTCCTGGGGAAGTGGTGGGAGGTCGAGTTGAGGGCTCTGATGGGCCTCAGGGCAAGGCCAGGCGGAGGGGCTGGGACTTTGTCCAGGGGCACTGGGGAGCCATGGCAGGTGTGTGAGCAGGGGAGGGGCAGGATCAATGCCAAGGGCAGAAAGATGCACCTGGGGCCCAGGCACAGAGAGGGGGAAGGGGGGACAGGCCAGGCCAGAAGGGGCCAGAGGGAGTGACCTGAGGGAGAGGTGGGGAGTGAATGTCTCTAAACCAGGACCCCCCTCCTCCTCCCTCACCTTGCCCCCTCCCTGTTGGACACGTTGAGGCCCTCAGGAGCCTCAGAGCCAGGCACCCACTTCCCCTCAGGGCTCCCATTCTTTCCTCTTCCAGGAGGCCCGCCCCACCCCGCCCACCGCAGCCTGGCCACGGCCTCCAGGCCTCCCCTTTGGCCCTCCTGGGTCCAGACCGTCTTCTTTCTGGGGCCTGTCCCCGACTTCCAACCCCCTGTCATTCCAGAGGCAAAGCCAGCAATAGAGTGTCTGTGTGACCTTCACAGAGCCTCCATTTGCTGGCCTATGAAATGGGTGTGTTTGTTGTCTAAGGCTGCGGTAACAAAGTCCCACAAATGTGGCTACTCAAAACAACACAAACTTGCCCTGGCCTGTTTGGCTCAGTGGATAGAGTGTCAGCCTGCGGCCTGAAAGGTCCCGGGTTCGATTCTGAGTCAGGGCACATGCCCGGGTTGCAGGCTCAATCCCCAGTAGGGGGCATGCAGGAGGCAGCCGATCAGTGATTCTCTCTCATCATTGATGTTTCTATCTCTCTCCCTCTCCCTTCCTCTCCGAAATCAATAAAAAAATGAAAACAGAAGGATACATCTCTTTAAAAAAATAACAAAACAAAAAAAAACCCTCACACACTTATCTCATGATGCGGGGGCCAGAGGTGCTAACTGGGTCGTGGGCACTAGAGAATCCATTTCCTTTTCCGGTTCTGGTTGTGCCCAGCTCATGGCTCATGGCCCCTTCCTCTGGCTTCGAGGCCCGTGGGCAGCATCTCCGTCTGTCTCTCTCTGCTGCCCTCTCTCTAACTACACTGGGCCCACCCGGGTGATCCAGGGCCCTGTCCCTAATTTAGGGTCACCCGCTTAGCACCCTTCATTCCTGTTTTCCAGCTAATACAACAGACAGGATCTGAGAAGTAGGACAAGGACATGTTTAAAATTTATTTTAAATAGCTTTTAAATTGATTTTTTTAGAGGGAGAGGGTGAGAGAGAAACATTGATATGAGAGTGACACATCAATGAGCTGCCTTCCACACGACCCCTACCGAGGATATAGCCCCAAACCCCAGGCATGTGCCCTGACCGGGAATCGAACCGGCAACCTTTCAGTGCACAGTTCGATGCCCAACCCACTGAGCCACCCTGGCCAGGGACATCATTGGGACCGTTACTCTGCCTACCACATGGATATGAGGATCTTTACTCACACCCATTCATCCCTTTATTCAACAGTATTTCCCGAGCACCTACTATGTGCCAGGCACTGCTTTGGGATGAAAATCTATGGTACAGTGTTGGGGCGGGGGGGGGCAAGGAGGGTGCAGAGAGATAATGGAACGAAACGGAAAGTTTAAATGATGCATGATTGTCAGGGCAATGGAGGGAGAGCAGGAAGGTTAAGCCAAGAGCAAGTGATGACAGGGATACTGGGAAGGGGTGTAGCTGGAACCCACTCTCAGAGGCCCTGCGAGAGGTGAGCCCTGGCCGGGTTGCTCTGTTGGTTAGAGCGTCATCCCACTACGCCAAGGTTGTGGGTTCAATGCCTGGTCAGTTCACATGCCAGAAACAACCCTTGAATGCATAAGTAGGTGGAACAGCAAATCAATGTTTCTCTCTCTCTCTCTTTCTAGAAGAAGAAGAAGAAGAAGAAGAAGAAGAAGAAGAAGAAGAAGAAGAAGAAGAAGAAGAAGAAGAAGAAATAATTTAAGAGAGAGAGAGGCGGTACCTGATCCTGTCTGGATGGGTGGGCAGCAGTCAGAGAAGGCTTTCTGAGGGAGGTGGCAGCCAATAGGGTTTTGGAGGATGAGTAGGAGTTTGCCGGCCGACACAATGGGGGTAAAGCCAAGTGGTCCAGGATGAGGAACCGGCGGTGAGGACAGAGGCTGGGAGCGTGAAACCATGGAGCTGGTTTTGGGAACTCCAGGGCAGAAGGAAGGGAAGTGGTGAGCTATGAGGCTGGTGATGTGGGCGGGGCCACGACCGGTCAGGTTGCCTGACGCCAGGCTGAGGGGCTCAGACCTGGTCCTGGGGCATCGGGAAGAGAGTGCAGTCCTTCAGTCCACAGGTGGGGAAGCCCCGGCTCATGCTCAGACCCTTCTGATTTCCACCTGGGCCCTGCCTCCCGCTGCCCCCTCTGCCCACTGTGATCTGCCCGCTCCTCACTCCTACCCACCCGGGTCCTCCAGCGGGGATCTGGCTGCCAGCTCCTGCTCAGACGCCCTGGAAGACGCCCCCCCCCCGCACCCCTGCCTGCTGGTGAGTCCAGGACAACCAGCAAAGGCACCGCGTGGGTAAACGGAGGTCCACAAACAGCCGGACGGAGGGGCAGGTCCCCCAGTTAACATCCAGGCCGCTGAGGCCGCACAGACGTGAGTTCAAATCCTCTGCTCTGGGCCTCTGCTGTCTGCTTTGATTTTTGAGCGACTCGCCCTCCCCAGCCTCAGTTTCCCCGTCTGAGAGGCAGAGCTGTTAGGAGTGGCCACCTCGGTGCCCAACAGCTCCTGCAACCCTCCCAGGACACAGGTCCCCTGCGGGAATGGAGAAGGGCGAGTTCAAGGGCAGGGGGGTTGCAGGGGGGCAGGGGCGGGGGCAGCCACTGGGGTTTCAGCCCCGTAGAAGGGCTGGGACTTTGTCCAGGGAACTGGGGAGCTGTGGGAGGCCTGTGGGCCGGGGAGGGGCAGCTCAGGAGGTGGAGCGGGAGGCAGGGAGGCCGGTGGAGGCTGAGCTGGGCCGGGGCTATGGGGGCAGAGCGCAGGGACAGGGCAGAGAGAGTCAGAGTGAGACAGAGAGGTGCTGGGGAGACGGGGAGAGGGCAGTCCGGGGTGGGGGGTCGGGGGGAGGGGGATGGGCTAACGCAGAGGCCCCTGGGTCCCCACAGCACCCCGCGGCCCATGGAGGACCCCTCAGAGGCTCGGTGGCCGGCACCCCTCGGAGCCCTGAGCCCCCCGGCGGCTGCCCTCTGTCTCGCCTACTCCCTGGCCATCCTGGCCGCCTACCTGCTGGAGGTGGCCAGCCGCGGCCTGGTCATCCGAGCGGCGGGGCCCCACCTGCCTCCCGCGCTGTCGGCCGCCTGGTTCGGCCACCAGGCGGCCACCGACATCGCCTTCACGGTCCTCCTGCCGCTGGCCGTCACCTGGACGCCGTCCTGCCGGCCCCTGGGGGCGGCCTTCTGCCGCCTGGACCCCGGCCTGGGCCTGCTGACCTTCTACGCCAGCGGCCGCCTGCTGGCCCGCGAGGCCGCCGACCGCTGCGCCTCGACCCTCTGGCCGGCCTGGGCGCTGCGCCACCGGGGTGCCCGCAGGGCGGCCTTCTGGGCCGGTGGGTTCTGGCTGCTCCTGCTGGCCCTGGGGGAGCGGGGCCTGCGGGGCGGGGGCTGTGGGGGCCCGGCCCGGCCTGAGAACGGGACTTCGGCCAGGGGGCTGCCCCACTTGTCCAGCCTGGAGCTGAACCAGCTGGTGTTCGGCTTTGGGGTGCCCCTGGGGGTCCTGGGCGCCCTCCACAGCCTCCTGCGGGCCCAGCTGCGCCTGGCCGGGCTGACGGGGAGGCCGCCGCTGCTGGGGCTGCCCTGGGCCTCGGGGGCCCTGCTCTTCCTCTGCTGGTTCCCCTTCCACCTGCTGATGCTGCTGCGGCTGCTGGGGGTGCGGGAGGCCCGGCTGGGCCTGGCTGAGGTCGGGGTGCTGCTCAGACCCCTGGGGCTCGCCCTGGCGGGGGCCTGTGGCTGCCTCAACCCCTTGCTCTATGTGTGCGGGGACCAGGCCTTCAGGCAGCGCCTGTGGGGGACCCTCTGGTCCTGCCCAGGGGAGGGTCTGGGGAGGAGACAGGGGCGGTTGGGCGATGGGGATGCAGGTCCAACCTTCCTGCCGGGACCTGAGTGGGGGCAGTGAGGGGAGGGGGCAGTGAGGGGAGGGGCCAGTGAGGGGAGGGGGCAGTGAGGGAGGGGGCAGAGTGTGAGACTAGATGTAGATGTAGTGAGAGATGGTGAGGTGAAGCAGGGGTGGGAGGGGATCTGGATGGAAGGAGACAGAGAACAGAGAGAGGGGGACAGGGACCCAGATGGAGGGGGACAGGGGCCCAGATGGAGGGGGACAGGGACCCAGATGGAGGGGGACGGGGACCCAGATGGAGGGGGACGGGGACCCAGATGGAGGGGGACGGGGACCCAGATGGAGGGGGACAGGGACCCAGATGGAGGGGCACAGGGACCCAGATGGAGGGGGACAGGGACCCAGATGGAGGGGCACAGGGGCCCAGATGGAGGGGGACAGGGACCCAGATGGAGGGGGACGGGGACCCAGATGGAGGGGGACGGGGACCCAGATGGAGGGGCACAGGGACCCAGATGGAGGGGCACAGGGACCCAGGTGGAGGGGGACAGGGACCCAGAAGAGAGCGGGTGAAGTGGGAGAAGAGGTATTGGGGGGAGCAGTGGGTGACGCAGAGGTGATGGGGTCCTGCAGCCAGGAGGCCCAGGCCGCCACAGGGAGGGGGTGGGGTGAGACGGTCTGGCCGCCAGGAGGGACCACCTGGGAGACGACACAGAACAAGACGTGGAGACAAAGGCCCAGGGAGAGACGGAAGCAGGGGGGCCCTGGGACAGACAGATGGAGCTGGCATTGGGCCGAAGCTGAGGAGGAGGAGGAAGAGGAGGAGGAGGAGGAGGAGGAGGAGGAGGAGGAGGAGGAGGAGGAGTGGGGAGAGACGGACGGACGGACAGACAGAGACACAGTCCAGCGAGAGACGGAGAGCCGCGGGCCGGGAATGCAGACGCGGGGTAGGACCGTGGGACCAGGCTCACGGCCCACCCAGGACTCCCGCGCGTGGGGCTCTGAGGCCTAAAACCGGAGGGTCCCCCGCACCCCGGACGCCTCGGCCCCAGGGACAGGGGGACGCAGGGCAGCGCGGGGCCTCCAGCCTCCGGGGCCCCAGGGCCTGAGCTCACACCTGGCTTATCGGCACCTCCTAACCATCCTGCTCCGGGAACCCTGTTGTCTTTCGAGTTCAAACTCCCAGACGGTCCCAAATGAAAGGGTAATTTTTGCTCCACGTTCTGGCGTCTCCAATGTGTCCCGGGAGCGAGCTCAGACGCGCCTGCCTGGGGACATCACCGCTCTCTGTTGTGGGAAACGTGTGGCCCCAACGCCCTCGATCTGCGGCTCCTTCGGACCTGGATCTCCGGGGAGTTTTTACAGTTCTGGACGCCCAGGCCCCACTCCCGGGGCCTGTGGTTTTTGTGGCCGGAGCGGGGTGGGCGCTGGGAGTTTGAAAAGCTCCCTAGGGAGCCCGCAGCCAGCTGAGCCCCATCCGTCTCCACGGCCTGCGGCTGTGAAAATGCAGCCGCCAGCTCCCCGGGGCCCAGCACTAAGTGCTGGCAAGGCCCAGGGGACGCCAAGGCCAAGCTCTTTGCCAATAAATCGTTTTATAAACACGACAGCCAAGATTCACGCTGCGGGTCCGGCCGGAGCCTGATTCGACTCCGGGTGCGCCCCCCCTCCCAGTTGCAGCCACTGAAGATGGAGGGGAGAGTAGTAGAGGGAGGGGGTGGGAGGTATATCTGATAGGGAGGGATTTCCCAGAAGCCTCTGGAAGGGCAGACGCAGAGCAGAGGTGGGAAAGGACACTCCAGGCAGAGGGCACGGCATGTGCAAAGGCACTGGGGCATGGCATTTAAAAAAGCAAAACCATCTCTCAGTTATCTGTGGGCAAGGCTGTGCCATGGAGGGGGCTGAGGAGGTGGATGAATTAAATATATATATATATATATATATATATATATATATATATATATATATATTTTTAAATATATTTTATTGAATTTTTACAGAGAGGAGGGGAGAGGGATAGATAGTTAGAAACATCGATGAGAGAGAAACATCGATCAGTTGCCTCCTGCACACTCCCTACTGGGGATGTGCCCACAACCCAGGTACATGCCCTTGACCGGAATCGAACCTGGGACCCTTGAGTCCGCAGGCCGACGCTCTATCCACTGAGCCAAACTGGTCTGGGCTATATATTTTTTTTTATTGATTTCAGAGAGGGAAGGAGAGGGAGAGAGAGAAACATCCATGATGAGAGAGAATCATTGATCGGCTGCCTCCTGCACGCCCCCCACTGGGGATCGAGCCTGCAACTCGGGCATGTGCCCTTGACCTGAATTGAACCGTGACCTGGTCCACAGGTTGCCGCTCAACCGCTGAGCCACACTGGCCGGGCTGGATTTTTTTTAAAAAGAGAAAGACTGGAGGAAGCCAGTGCACACAGCCGTCAACGCAGGCCGCGGGGCTGTGACTAGAAATTCTCTCAGGGGGACAGGGGAGCCATAGGAGGGCTGTGAGCAGGGAGGGGGAGGGTCAGCTTTGGGTGTAGAGAGACCCCGGTGATGGGGTAGAGAATAGAAATTGGGGGCTCCGTGGTTGAGCATTGACCTATGAACCAGGAGGTCACAGTTCGATTCCCTGTCAGGGCACATGCCTGCGTTGGGGGCTCCATGGGGGGGGGGGGGACGGGGGGCGTGCAGGAGGCAGCCCATCAATGATTCTCATTATTGGTGCTTCTATCTCTCTCCCCCTTTCCCTCCCTCTCTGAAACCAATAAAAAATATATTTAAAAAAGAAAGAAAGGAAGGAAGGAAGGAAGGAAGGAAGGAAGGAAGGAAGGAAGGAAGGAAGGGAGGAAGAAAAAGGGGGTTGGGGCGAGGGTCCAAGGTAGGCCAGCCAGGGAAGTGTGGGGGGAGAGCAGTGAGGATCCCCCCCTTCCCCAGTCTCAAAGTATTGGTTTTGCGGAACCCCACTTCCCCCCCGGGAGCGGGACCCATTTCTGACTGGGAAAATGGCCCAACACTTCCCCCATGTGGTGACTCGGAGTATTGCAACCAAAGCTCCTATAAGTCAGACGGTCGGAACCAGGGGGCGCAAGTACCCAGTGTGCGGAACCACTGGCCCCAAGTGTTGGCGATCTTCAGCCGACACGGTAGCGGAACTATGATTCCACCCCGAACTGGAATTTGCTGGTCCTTTGCCGGGAAGCCCAGCATGTTTGCTCATCCTGTGAAGAGGCCGCCTTCTCGGATCTCCAGGTGAAATGCAGTGGTTTCTTTTCGGGTGAGAAAGTGGCTGAAGCTCAACCAGAGGCTGAGGGGTCACCCAGGGCGAGCCACGTGCTGGGGACAGAGGGAGGGAGTCGGGGAGCCCGTGACCCGGGGAGCCCGGGGCTGACTCTGTCCTGGGCATCTGGAATCTTTTGTAGGAAGGGGCATGGACGGTGGGTTTTGAAGGTTGAATACAAGTTTGCTAAGAGAAGAGAAAGACGCTTACGATGCCCATGCTCGTCTTTGGTTTCAGGCTGTCCTTGCGGTGGCCTTCTGGGCCCAGGGGACAAAGACGTTTTGATCTTTGTCTGATAAGAAAGCCAGGACTCAGAGAGAAGAAATGAAATCTGCTGTGCAGAGCAGTCTGTGTTGGTGCCAAGTGGTGAATCAGCCCTGCTCTCTCCTCTGTGCTCTTGCACCCAAAGTTGGAATAACTTCTTCCTCTCTAAACACTCCTGACGAACTCCTACTCATCCCTCAAAACCCAGCTCAAATTCTGGGCCCCTACGCTCAAATCTGAGAATGTGGGCCCCCAACCCCTGCTCCCTCGGACCCAGGGGTCCAGGCCCAAGCCCCTCCTCCCTCAGACCCAGGGGTCCAGGCCCCCAGTCCCTCCTCCCTCAGACCCAGGGGTCCAGGCCCAAGCACCTCCTCCCTCAGACCCAGGGGTCCAGGCCCCCAGCCCCTCCTCCCTCAGACCCAGGAGTCCAGCCCCCAGCTCCTCCTCCCTCAGACCCAGGGATCCAGGTCCCCAGCCCCTCCTCCCTCAGACCCAGGGGTCCAGGTCCCCAGCCCCTCCTCCCTCAGACCCAGGGGTCCAGGCCCCCAGCCCCTCCTCCCTCAGACCCAGGGGTCCAGGCCCCCAGCCCCTCCTCCCTCAGACCCAGGGGTCCAGGCCCCCAGCCCCTCCTCCCTCAGACCCAGGGGTCCAGGCCCCCAGCCCCTCCTCCCTCAGACCCAGGGGTCCAGGCCCCCAGCCCCTCCTCCCTCAGACCCAGGGGTCCAGGCCCCCAGCCCCTCCTCCCTCAGACCCAGGGGTCCAGGCCCCCAGCCCCTCCTCCCTCAGACCCAGGGGTCCAGGCCCCCAGCCCCTCCTCCCTCAGACCCAGGGGTCCAGGCCCCCAGCCCCTCCTCCCTCAGACCCAGGGGTCCAGGTCCCCAGCCCCTCCTCCCTCAGACCCAGGGGTCCAGGCCCCCAGCCCCTCTTCCCTCAGACCCAGGGGTCCAGGCCCCCAGCCCCTCCTCCCTCAGACCCAGAGGCCTGGCCCTGGGACAGAGTCCCCCGCGGTGTTGGCACAGAGCTGGCTATGCTGATTCATTTATTAAGTCTCCGAGGCCAGAGTCATGGTCGGGGCAGAGGCCGGGCTCTTGGATTAAGCTGTCCTGTTTCTTCGCTTCCTCATCGCTGAGCCTAAGAGAGGAGGAGACACAGACGTGCAGGGACGTGGGAGAGGGGAGGCCAGGACGCTGGCCCAGGGACCGCTGACAGAGCCACCCGCCTCCGCCCCCCCCTCCGCCCCATGCCACCCGCGCTCACCTTGTTGAAGAAGTAGATGGAGGCCAGGATGGTGAACACGGCGATGGCCAGTGTCACGTTCTGTGGGGACACGGGGGAGGGAGAGGAGGAGGTCAGGACCCAGCCCCTCCCGCCCCTGCCCGCCCTCCCTGTCCCACCTGACCCGCCCTCACTTCTTGGAAGTTCATGGCCATGAGCCCTCTGGGCAAGGTCACTTGACCTCCTTCTCCCTCTGCTGCTCTTGGGCCCTGGGACAGAGAGGGGAGGCCAGCCAGTCACCGGAACCTGAGAGGGTTGTCCAGGAGACCAGAATGGTAGTCGTGGTGATGGGGAAGGGCATTCTGGGTAGAGGGGACACTGGGGCAGAGGCCTGGGGGCCAGGAATGTCCTGTGGGGGCCCGGCTGGTGTGGCTCAGTGGTTGAGTGTCAACCTATGAACCAGGAGGTCGCGGTTTGATTCCCGGTCGAGGGCACACGCCCGGGATTGCGGGCTTGATCCCCGGTGTGGGGTGTGCAGGAGGCAGCGGGTCAATGACTCTCTCTCATCATGGATGCTTCTGTCTCTCTCTCCCTCTCCCTTCCTCTCTGATATCAAGCAAGAATATTGAAAATAAAATGCCCCATGGGGTAGCTGAGCTTGGGACCAGGACATTTGAGATAAGGGAGTCCAAACCCAACACCACCCTGAGGACTTTTTCCCAATTCACTGGAGGGGGCTGGGGAGCCACAGAGGGCTGAGGGGGGCAGGTCAAGGGCGGGCACAGGAGGAGCGGTGGGCTCGGAAGGAGCTGTGGGTCCGGGAGGAGCTGTGGGCACAGGAGGAGCTGTGGGTCTGGGAGGAGCTGTGGGCACAGGAGGAGCTGTGGGTCCGGGAGGAGCTGTGGGCACAGGAGGAGCTGTGGGCACGGGAGGAGCTGTGGGCACAGGAGGAGCCGTGGGTCTGGGAGGAGCTGTGGGCACAGGAGGAGCTGTGGGCACAGGAGGAGCTGTGGGTCCGGGAGGAGCTGTGGGCACAGGAGGAGCTGTGGGTCCGGGAGGAGCTGTGAGCCCGGGTGGAGCTGTGGACACAGGAGGATCCGTGGGTCCGGCAGGCGCTGTGGGTCCGGGAGGCGCTGTAGGTCCGGTAGGCGCTGTGGGTCCGGCAGGCGCTGTGGGTCTGGCAGGCGCTGTGGCCTGAGCAGTGAGGGGCCGCGCTGCTTTCTCCAGCGCGTCTGCCAGACGCAGATCGCAGGTCGGGAGGTGCCACAGAGGCCTGGGCTGGCCTTCAGAGCCCGGTGGCGTTTAGGGGCTGGAGTGGCCGTCACAAGGGCAGAAACCAACCATGGCGGCGGCTTCCCCAGCTGTGGCCACAGGGCCGAGCTGCGGCTCCCACAACCTCTCTTCCAGGTCATCGCCGCCGACTTCCACCTGCCTCCTCCTGCTGTTTTGCAGACACCTGACTCTCTTTGTGTCCCTCATGCCCTTAGAACGGACCTCCAGGTGACCGGAAACACAGAGGAGGGAGGGACCTGGGCAGTCCACCTCCTACCCACGGGCCCGCGTCTGCGAATCCGTCTGCTCACAAAGCTATTTCCAAGCCCCGAATGAATGCCATGGCGCTGTCGGGGCATTTGTGGAGATATATCCACATCTACACCTACATCTACGTCTATGTCCATGTCCATGTCCACATCCACAATCACATCCACATATATCTATATCTATATATCTATATCTATCTATATCTATATATCTATCTCTATCTCTATATCTATCTATCTATATATATCTACCTATATCTATCTATCTCTATCTCTATCTCTATCTCTATATCCATATCCATATCCATATCTACATCTGTATCTGTATCTGTATTTATATATCTATATCTTTTTTTAAAATATGTTTTTATCGATTTCAGAGAGGAATGGACAGAGTAACAGAGATAGAAACATCAATGATGAGAATCATTGATCAGCTGCCTGTGCAAGCCCTTTACTGGGGATTGAGCCTGCAACCAGGCATGTGCCCTTGACTGGAATCGAACCTGGGACTCTTCAGTCTGCAGGCCCAATGCTCTACCCACTGAGCCAAATCAGCTAGGGCAATATCTATATCTTCTATATCTATATCTATATCTATATCTATATCTATATCTATATCTAATCTAACCTGTATGTGTTTCTGTACATATATCTATATCTATATCTATGTCTATATCTATATCTATATCTATATCTATATCTATATCTGTATCTGTATCTATAGCTATAGCTATATCTACATCTACATCTGTACCTGTATATCTGTACATATATCCATATCCATATCCATATCCATATCCATATCCATATCCAATCTATACCTGTATGTGTATCTGTACCTATATCTATACCTATATATCTATATCTATATCTATATCTATATCTATATCTATATCTATATCTATATCTATATCTATATCTATATCTATACCTATATCTCTATATCTCTACATCTACATCTACATCAAATATATATATATATGGTGTCACCCCCAAATGTATACAACCACTTTGTAGAGTTCTAAAGGCAGTGGTTATTAAAACACATTTCAAAATCATTACAAATTGTCCACACGGAGCGATCAGCGGTCCCAGTGGATACATTTGTGGGACACCCCACACATAGGTGTAAATGCTATGATGCTTTTCCCCTCGAAGCAGCGATCAGCACCTGCCAATTCAGTGTCCCCAGCGGGTTCCCTCGGCACCGCCGCTGGCAGGGTCAGGCTCCGCTGGGAACCTACACGTCAGAGCGCCAACCGGAAAATTCCAGGAGGCGAGGCATCCCACAGGGCGAGCCGTACACAGAGCAGACAGAAAGAGCCCCGGAGGCAAGTGGACTTTCTATTTTAAAAAACCCCTAAGAGATGCATGACCAGAACGGGCGACCTGAACGGGGTCCTGCTTGGACAGAGCAGCCGGAAATAATGTTTGCGGGGAAATCGCAGACATTCGAGAGGAGAGGGGGCCTGAGAGAGGAGGAGACATTTGCCCAAAAGTGCAAGTGACAGAACGCATGCCCGGTCTGACCTCGTGTGGGGGAAAAAGTGTGCGTATGAAGCCAGTGCCTGAGCCGTCGGAACGGGTCTCCTGTCCCCGTCCCAGCAGAAAGCGGCCAGCACAACCCTCAGGGGTTTAACTGGAGCGAGTTTAATGCAGGGACTGTGCTCAGGGAGGAGGGACAGCGCCCCGGCTTAGCACAGGTGGGGAGCTGCTACCACCCTGTTGGGGGTCGGATCAAGCCCCCCCCCGCCCCCCCTAAGGTCTGTTCACACCTCAGCCCTGGCACCTGTGGATGTGACGTTAGAAACAGGGTCTTTGCAGATGTAATCGAGTTAAAGTGAGGCCATAACGGGTGTCCCTGTAAGGAAAAGAGAGAGCCAGGGATGGGCACGATGCCACCTGGTGATGGAGGCAGGAGCGAGCGCCCACAGGTCAAGGAACCCCCACAAGGCCAGCAACCCCGCTGAAGCCAGAGGCCCGGGACCTGCCTTCCAGCAAACGAATTAATACACAATTCCAGGACATCGAGGGGCAGGAGTGGGGTCCATGTCGCCCGAGTCCCAAGAGACAGGGTCCCCAGTCGGGAGCTACGTGACAGCCAGCAGGTGTGCTTGGATGGCTGATCCCAGCCAGAATGCAGAGGGCAGAACATGGATGGGAGGGGCCGGCGGCCTTGGAGGAGGAGCCAGGATGTTCTTTGGTATTTACCTCTGTGGTGGACTGAATCATGTCCCTAAAATGCCCGCTCCCTCATCCCACAGCCTGCGAACACATTCCCTCACCTGGCGAAAGGTGAGGCGATTCCGTGACAGATCTTGAGATGGGGCCTGTCTTTTAAAAATATGTGTATGTATTTGTATTGGTTTCAAAGAGGAAGGTGGAGGGAGAGAGAGAGAAACATCACTGATGAGAGAGAATCATGGATCGGCTGCCTCCTGCACGCGCCCCACTGGGGATCGAGCCCGTAACCTGGGCATGTGCCCTGACTGGGAATTGAACCTCCACCTCCTGGTTCTGATAAGACACTGCCTCTCTCACGTCTGCCTAAACCTTATCACATTAAGACTCTAGGGCAGCGAAGGCGAACCTTTTGAGCTCGGCGTGTCAGCATTTTGAAAAACCCTAACTTAACTCTGGTGCTGTGCCACACATAGACATTTTTTTATCTTTGCCACCATAGTAAAACACAGACTTATATGTTTGATATTTATTTTATATATTGAAATGCCATTTAACAAAGAAAAATCAACCAAAGAAATGAGTTCGAGTGTCCCCTCTGACACGCGTGTCATAGGTTCGCCATCACTGGTCTGGGATGTGGGGCGGGGCTGGAGGTCTCCTTGCTCCCGGACCCAGCTTACAGGCACCTGGGTTCCAACCCCAGCTTTGCCTGCCACTCAGCTGTATTCCTTCAGTCAAGTGACTTAACCCTCCCGTGCCTCAGTTTCCCCATCTGCTGGGGATAATCATACAACTAGCACCTCCTGGGGTTGTGATGACGATGAAATGGATGAGTCCACGGGTTCACCCGGCGGCTGGCAAAGGCCCGGGGGAGCCGGCGGCCAGGGAACGTGCTGGGACCTGCCCTCGTGCGGTGCTGGGAGGTAATGGGCAGGTGGGGCTGTGGCACAGACGGCCGGCTGAGCTCAGCGTCTGGCTGTGTGGACATGGCCGGGCCAGGGTTTCGGGGCCACGCCATCGGACCTCTCCTGCTCCTGCTGCTGCTCCTGCCCCAGGCCCTGGTGGAAGGACCCCTGGTGTTCGTGGCTGTGGTGAGGTGCCCCCACCCCGGCCTGGCCCCTCCCCTCCCCTCCCCCAGGCCAGCCCTGACCAGGTCCCCTCCCCAGGTGTTCCGCCATGGTGACCGGGCCCCGCTGGTCTCCTACCCCACCGACCCGCACAAGGAGGCCGTGTCCACCCTGTGGCCGCGCGGCCTGGGCCAGCTGACCTCGGTGAGAAGCTGGGGGTGGGTTTGGGCGGTGAGGCCGGGCGGGGAGGGGTCTGCTGAGCCTGCTCTGTCCCCAGGAGGGGGTCCGCCAGCAGCTGGAGCTGGGCCGCTTCCTGAGGAGTCGCTACGAGGCCTTTCTGAGCCCCGAGTACCGGCGGGAGGAGGTACTGCCATGGCGACCTTCACCTGGGCCTCGGACCTCCCACCTCTGACCCCTGCTGACTCCCATGCTCTCCTTGGGCCTCCACCTCTGGCTTTCGATCCCCGTCAATTTGGTCTGCACCTATGTCTGATCTCTGATCTCGAAGCATCCACTGACCTGATCTCTGACCTCATCCCAATCTGGTCACACCTTGACCTCTGACCCCTGACCTCCATCAATTCCAGCTTTATTTTCTGGCCTTCACCTCTGTCTTCTCACTCTCACCAACGCCAACCAGACCTTCTGATCGCCACCCTCTCACCCCAAAACTTGACCGAGTCTGTCTTTAACCTTCATTGAATCAACTTGCCCTCCTGACCTCAAACCTTTGACCTCTACCCTTCACCAAATCTTTCCTATCTCCTCTTCTGTCTTCTGACATCCCCTAATTAGGATCATTCCTCCTGACCTCTGACATTCAAATCTGACCTGATGTTTTGACTCCTGACCCCTTTCGACTCCAAAGTGAATCCAAAGCTTTGCAGCTAACCTCTGACCCCGACTGTGGTCCCCCCTTGTGACTGTCGCCCCCTCGCCTGCCCCTCCCACCCCAGGTGTACGTCCGCAGCACAGACTTTGACCGGACACTGGAGAGCGCTCAGGCCAACCTGGCGGGGCTGTTCCCCGAGGCCGGCCCGGGGCGCCCTGAGGCCGCCTGGAGGCCCATCCCTGTGCACACGGTGCCGGTCACTGAGGACAAGGTCAGGGGGTTTGGGCAGGGCCAGGGGTGGGAGGCACGGAGACAGGCAGAGGCCTGGAGGAGAGGAGGTGCAGGGCTTGGCGGGCGGCTCCCGGGAGCCTGAGTCGGAGCAGCAGGAGCTTCTGCGGCCGAGCTGTCCGGACGGGTGAGCCCTGTCCCCCTGCTGCGCAGCCAGGCCTGGGAGAGACGGGCCACAGCCCCGACTCCCCCACCCCCAGTCGTGCTGCTGTCCTCTCTGAGCCTCAGTTTCCCCCAGCTGCTGAGGTTCCCCACGCGCAGTTGTCCCCGATACCACGAGCTGCTGCGGGAGGCCACGGAGGCCCCCGAGTACCAGATGGCGCTGGAGGGCTGGACGGTGAGCAGGGCCGTTGGGATGGGGCGGGGAGCGGGCGTGGTGGTCATCCGGACTCACCTGGCCCTGTCCATCCAGGACTTCCTGGCTCACCTGGAGAACTGCACGGGGCTGTCCCTGGTTGGGGAGCCGCTCCGCAGGGCGTGGAAGGTTCTGGACACACTGATGTGCCAGGTGAGCTTCCGCCCAGCCAAGTGGCTAAGGCAAGCTGAGTTCAAATCCCAGCTTTGCAGCTCAACAGCCATGCTCCTGCAGGCCAGTCCCTGAACCCTTAGGGCAGCGGTTCTCAACCTTCTTAATGCCGCGACCCTTTAATACAGTTCCTCATGTTGTGGTGACCCCCAATTTCATTGTTACAAATTGAACATAATGAAAGCATAGTGATTCATCACAAAAACAATATGTCATTATATATGTGTTTTCCGATGGTCTGAGGCCACCCCTGTGAAAGGGTCGTTCGACCCCCAAAGGGGTCGCGACCCACAGGTTGAGAACCGCTGCCTTAGGGCCTCAGTTTCTCCATGTGCACCGTGGGGCTGGGGACACCGAGGGACCACCACCTGGGGTTGCTGTGAAGATCAAAATGGGTTAATCCACGCCATGTGCCAGCACTCAGGCCCGAGGCTACGTATTTGCAATTCTTCTTTGTGGTTCTACCGTCCAAAGAGCGCCCCAACCCAGCGCCCCTGGCATGGCCTGATGCTCTTCATAGGCTTGGCTTCCCCCACTTGCTGGGGATGTTCCCAACCGCACGGTGGGACCAGCCATGTGTGTGACTAGGGGGCTGCCCAGACCCTACGGGATGCTAGGAGGTAGGTGGTACTGGCACCCTGGGACGGGGCCAAAATCCCAAATGGCTGAATTCTGAAACACCTCTGGCCCCAAGGCTCTCAGGAAGAGCTGCTGGACTGTGGGGTGATGGTGATTAATATAAATCATCGCTACTGCCCAAGCCACCACCTCCTGACCTGGCCAGCCCAGCTGTGCAGGGTTCTGATGGGGGCGGAGAGAGGATCGCAGTAACAAGTACAGACATTGGGAGGGAGAGGGGGCCACAAAGAGCTCAGGACATGTGGTCGCATTGTCCCCTCTCCCTGTCTCTCCCCAGCGAGCCCACGGTCTCCCCCTCCCGTCCTGGGCCTCCCCGGATGTCCTGCAGACACTAGCCCAGATCTCGGCTTTGGACATTGGGGCCCACGTGGGCCCACCCCGGGCAGCAGAGAAGGCCCAGCTGACAGGGGGTGAGGTTTGGGGTGGGGGAGGGTGGGAGGCTGGGCACCTCCCTCTGGGGGTTCTCAGCACCCTGGTCTTGCCCCCTCAGGGATCCTGCTGGACGCCATCCTTGCTAACTTCTCTCGGGTCCAGCGCCTGGGGCTGCCCCTCAAGATGGTGATGTACTCGGCTGTGAGTCTTTGGCAAGGGAGGCGGCGAGGGCGGTGATGAGGGATGAGGGTGGTGGCCGTTGGGGTGAGGAAGAGCCAGTGGGTAACTCATAGCTGCAGACATATCACTAGAGGTATAGTGTCTGGAAGGAGGGAGGAGATGGTGTTCTGAGAAAGAATTCAGCTCCTCTAGGAGGGCAGGCTGTTGAACTGAGCTGCCCAATCATGTTTTGCGTCCATGACCAATGTTTGTTTTGTTTTTTTTTTAAATATATTTTATTGATTTTTTACCGAGAGGAAGGGAGAGAGATAGAGTCAGAAACATCGATGAGAGAGAAACACCGATAAGCTGCCTCCTGCACACCCCCTAACTGGGGATGTGCCTGCAACCAAGGTACATGCCCTTGACTGGAATTGAACCTGGGACCCTTGAGTCCGCAGGCTGATGCTCTATCCACTGAGCCAAACCAGTTAGGGCCGTGACCAATCTTTTTTTTTTTTTTTTAAATATATTTTTATTGATTTCAGAGAGGAAGTAAGAGGGAGGGATAGAAACATCAATGATGAGAGAGAATCATTGATCGGCGGCTGCCTCCTGCACGCCCCACACTGGGGATCAAGCTCACAACCTGGGCATGTGCCCTGACTGGGAATTGAACCTTGACCGTGTGGTTCACAGATCGACGCTCACAATCACTGAGCCACGCCAGCGGGGCCATTTGACTAATCTTTATTAAATGATTCCCTGTACTGGGTGGGACTGCCTTCAGGGTGAGCAGCTTTGGGGTTGGGTTTCTAAGGGGCTTGGGGACATCTGGGAAGCAGCTGGATGCAGGAGCCTAGAGAGCAGGGAAAGGGGTCGTCAGGGGAGGAGAGAGGAGCCGGCTCAGCCCTGATCTGCTGGCAGCACGACAGCACCCTGCTGGCCCTCCAGGGGGCCCTGGGCCTCTACGACGGGCACACCCCGCCCTACGCTGCCTGCCTGGGCTTCGAGTTCCGGAGGAGCCTGGGGGACCTTGATGATGACCACGAAGATGCCGGGTGAGGAGGGGTGGCGCCTGGGAACGGGCGGGCAGAGCTCTCCAGAGGAGGGATGGTGGCAGGCAGAGGGCCGCCCAGGCACCGGCCTGGAGGGGGAGTTGGCCAGGGAGGCCATCAGGAGGGTGACGGGTAGCCAGGAGCCCAGCTCCATTCAGATGCTTGTCTAGATTTGAGGTCAGTGGCAGGGGAGGTGAGGAGCCTTGCTGCCACGTCTCCTCTCTCTGCAGGAACGTCACCATCTCCCTCTTCTACCGCAACGACTCCACCGGCCGGCCCCTGAGCCTCAGCCTCCCCGGGTGCCCAGCCCCCTGCCCACTAGGCCGCTTCCGCCAGCTGACCGCCCCGGCCCGGCCTCCAGCTCATGGGGTCCCCTGCCACGGCGCCCATGAGCCTGCCACTCCCACGGGTGAGGCCCTTGGTGTTGGGGTGGGAATAGGAGGGTTCAAGTCCTGAGACTCACCCGTCATGTTCTCCCTGCAGCCACCGTCGTGCCCCTGTTGGCTGGGGCTGTGGCCATGCTGGCAGCGCTCTGCGTAGGGCTGGGCTTGCTGGCCTGGAGACCCGGCTGCCTGCGGGCCTGGGGAGACCCTGTGTGAGCCGCAAAACTGGACACCCCTTCCCCACTGCTGACCCTGGACCCCAACATGTGTGCTCACCCGCTGTACCAGCCTCCGTGACTTACTGTGTGCGCCTGTGCGTGGGGAGGGGGGTGGGGGAGAAACGGACACACAGGGCTCCCAGGCCTGGAAGTCCCAAGCGGTTGTGTGCACACACGTACATGGCTTGTGCACACATGCAGTTCATGTGTAGGTATTTGAACATTTTGCATGTGATGGCACGTATCTGCATGTTTGACAGGCCCCTGTGCACACGTGCAATCTGTGTTGGTGTGTGTAGGTGCCTCTAGGGGCGTACTGAGGCGTTTCTCTACCTGCATGATGGCACGTGGTGGTTATGTCGGGATGGTATTAGTAGGTACGGCACATGTGGTGTGAGAAACAAGGCTGAGCTTTCTTAGACTCGGTACCCAGGGGACAAGTGGCACCTCCAGCCCTCTAAGCTCCTGGGGTGGGGTCAGGCCTGTCTTGTATCTGGAGAGCTAAGCCCGGCCCCAAGGCTGCTCAGGACCAAGCCCGAGGCTGTGTGACTCAGGAAACCACTGGCCTCTGCGCTCCCATCTCAGGGCGAGTCAGGACTCAGACCGTAGCACCTCTGAAATTAACCTCCCAGGACCAGCAGAGTAGGTGCGGATGGACCGTTCTCAGGACTGCCATCGGGCCATTTGAATAAAATGTAAGATTCAGGTCCCAGTCACATCTCAATGGCTCACGGCCACACGTGGCTGGTGGGCCCAGTGGGTCTAGGACCCAGACAGCACTTAACGCTCCTGCAGCCACTGCCCTTCCCACCAGCCAGGCATCAGGCTCAAGTGTGTGAACTCCCCAGATCAGAACACTGGGGGCGGGGGTGTTGGTGTGTAGCAGGCAGCCACTCACTCAGTGCCCACTACAAATGGTAGAGTTGGAGAACTGGAGGTGGGGTGCGGGGAGAGGTTGTGGCTAGAAGTCAATCCCAGCTACCAGGACCCTCCAACGGGGGAAAACAGGGTGCAGAGCCCCCTAGGCTGAGAGGAGAAAGCCGGGTCTACCCAATTCCCAGCACTGTGGGCAGGGGACCATGCCCGGGACTCTGAAGGTAGCCTTGTCCCCCCATCACACCCATCGTCTTAGAACAGGCCTTAGAAGCGAGGCAGCCACACCCAGATGCCCTCTGTACTTGGTCCTGGGAGGGACACAGCTTACTTCTCACCCAGGGAAGGCCCGAGTCCTTAGGTTTCCCTGCCCGGCTGCTGGGGGCGGCTCCCAGGGCTTGACGGAGCATAGCTCTCTCAGTAGGGCCCATGGAGACAGGCGTGTCCAGAACCCTGCCCCATGAGGTTTCTGGAAATGGCTTTGCAGGGGGGCCGCGTCAAGCACCACAGTTCATAAGCAGCGATGCTCACTATTTAAGCCCTCACTCCCCACCCTCAGCGGGATTTCTGGTCCCAACATTTAACCCAGACACTGGCCAGAAACCACACATGCAGCTAGAGACACTGGGACTGGCCTGGCAGTCCCTTCCCCAGGTGACCAAACAGCAGGCTGGCTTCAGAAGGGAAAGGCGTTACAAACAAAATAGTCTTAAGAGAAAAATCAAGACAACAGAGAAGAGTGTGCTTAAAACCAAAGTGCTGTATCTGCTTCCTGTATTAAAACAATGCATTAACAAGTAACAAAAACAGTGCAAACTTCATGCTGTAGGCCATGGGGTCTTCCCGCTGGGCCTGTAGTGCTTTGGGGGCCCAAAGGGGTGCCCACCCAACATGCTATTTCAGCTGAAATATAAGAGGCCTGCTGGGTTCTCTACAGAACCACTGTGGCCAGCCAGTGACACCCATGAGGTAGGTACTTGGGGCAAGGGCACCTTATTCTTCTGGGCTCCTCAAAACTAGGTGAGGGTGGCCTGCCCATAAAAAACTCAAGATCAGCCTTAGCCAGTTTGGCTCAGTGAATAGAGCCTGCGGACCAAAGGGTCCCTGGTTCGATTCTGATCAAGGGCACATGCCCGGCTTGCAGGCTGGATCCCCAGTAGGGGGCATGCAGGAAGCAACCAATCAGTGATTCTCATCATTGATGTTTCTATCTCCATCAATATATATATTAAGAAATACTCAACTCTTACATCTTAAAAACAAAACAGGTGGGCGGTCCCTCGGGGGACTCTGCATCTCCCTGCCCTGGATACTAGGGCTCCTAGATAGGGCCTAGAGGCAGGTAAGGAGCCATGGGCTCCTACCCACAGGCCCTGATGGAGTAGCAGGGAGGCGGGGGCTGCTCCTCCAGCATGTAGGCTGGGAGGGTCTGGCTACATGTGGCTTCCTTGACATACACGTCCAGGAGGACCTTGGTGGACTGCTTGTCTACCCTCTCCTTGGACACATCATGGCTCAGGAGCCAGCTCAGGTGGTCCCTGAGCTGGTCTCTGCCCTGGACCTCCATCATCACCTCCAGCACTGTCATGCCTTTGACTAGCAGGCTGACCAGCGACAGCTGCATCTTGGAGGACCTGGCCAGGGCCAGCAGGCGCCCACGCAGGCTCACAGATCCACTCCAGCATGCTCAGCTGGCGCGCCAGCTGGACGCACTGCTCCATGGCGGTCCAGGACCCGAAGGGCATCTCGGTGACCTCGAAGTGCAGGAAGGATTACCAGCGCTGGAGCCAGGCCTGCAGTGGCCAGGTGAGTAGCACCTTGTGACTACCCCGCAGACCCTTATAGAGGCAGTTGAAGATGGTGTTGCTGGTCAGGTCACCCAGCAGTGCCAGCTCCTGGGAATTCAGGGCCAGGGCCAAGCCGCCTTGGTCATACACCCACAGGATCCAGGAGATCATGTGCTCGTTGGGCTTCTGCTTGAAGTGCTGTGCAATGGCCAGGAACCCAGAGTATGTGTAGTAGTGGTGCGCCGGCCCCATCATGCTCTCTGCCATGGTCACAACTGCTCTGGAGGGAAACAGCAGGAAGCCCAAGGGGTGCCACTAAAGGAGCTGCAGGCAGGGACACAGGGGCACCAGGTGTGGCAAACAGTTACAGCTGCAACACCTCCCTGGAGCTGGGGCCCCTCAGACCCCTGGGTGTCAAAGGTGCCAGGGGGCACAGTGTCCTCATGAGAGGTCAGAGCCCAGTGCTGGACATCATAGGGGCCCCAAGCACAGCCCAACACAGAATGTCTCTCTGCAGTGCCCCCAGCCCCTCCTTTATAAACCTCCTCTTACCCCGTAATATTACTGTGAAGATTCAACCAATTGAGAAGCAGGCCTGGCTCAGCCTTTGCCTTGAGCTTAGCATAATTCACACAATCTATGAATGAGGGAGCCTCTTCTGTTCTTACCTAGAGCAATGACCCTTCAACCCCTAGAGCAGTGGTTCTCAACCTTCCTAATGCCACGACCCTTTAATACAATTACTCATGTTGTGGTGACCTCCCACCATAAAATTATTTGTGTTACTACTTCATAACCGTAATTGTGCTACTGTTATGAATTGTAATGTAAATATCTGATATGCGGGAAGATTTTCATTGTCACTAATTAAACATAATTAAAGCATAGTGATTAATCATAAAACAATATGTAATTATATATTGTGAAATATTTATTTCTAATTACAAGTAAATGAAATTTTGTCTTGAAGCATGGTGTAGCACAGGTAACAGTCTTAACAACAGTAAACTACATTATCACATTTTGGGACAGTATGCATAAAAAGCCAACATCAGTGTGAAGGTTGAGATTGCTCCTTTCTCACCAGATCAGAAATTCTCGGGGCAGTCTTTGCAAGAGCACAACGAAGAACATCTTCCACAACAAGTCTATTTCTGTATTTAGACTTGATAACCAACAAGCTGGAAAATCCTGTTTCACAAAGATATGTTGTTGGAAATGGAAGAAGAAGGCGCAACACAGTCTCAGACAGAACAGGATATGACTGCAAACACTTGATCCAGAATTTTGTAACTGGCATTGTAGAGAAATCAGTTCTTGCTGCATCGTTGTTAATAAGTTCAATGAACTCCTCTTGTGCTATCTCAGGAACATCTTCAACTTTGACTGTGAATGGGCTTCTGGCAAGTGCAAATGGGGTGTCAGGCAGATTTGGAAAGTACAATGAAATTTCGTCTGCAAGCATGTGTAAGTGTTCTTTCACAGAAATTATCATCGTAATCCTTTTGTCTAGTTCAATGTCATGTTCCTCAAAGAAAGCAGATAAGGTAGGCAACATGTAAATGTTATTTTTATCCAATTTTTTTTGCCAAAGCTGAAGTTTCATTTGGAATGATCGGATCTTTTCAGACAAATCGAGGCATGTTGCATTTGGTCCTTGCAATGATAAATTTAACTCATTCAAGATGGCAAAGATGTCAACCAAGTAAGCTATTTTCTGCAGTTCACTTTTATTGCTGAAAAGTGCTTCGAACTGTGGTCTTGCTTTCTGGTTAAAAAATGTTTTGAGTTCATCACGAAGCTCAAAAACACGTTTTAAAATTTTTCCTCTTGACAACCATCTCACTTCAGTGTGAAATAGCAGAGCATTGTTCGGCGCATCCAACTCGTTGCACAGTTGTGAAAACACTGGACTGTTTAAAGTGCTTGCCTTTACAAAATTGACACAACTTATTACATTTTCCATTACTTCTTGTAACTCTTGTGGCAGCGTCTTCGTTGCTAATATTTGCCAATGAATCATACAGTGAGTTCCGATAACTTTTGGTGACTCATTCAGTACCAAACGTTGAAATCCAGATCGACATCCTAGCATAGCTGGAGCACCATCTGTGCAAACACCACAAACCTTTTCCCAAGAGATCTTATGCTCTTTCAGAAATGAATCAACTGTGTCAAATACATCACGTGCAGTAGTTGTTGTTTCAAGAGGTTTGCAAAAAAGAAACTCATCTTTAAAGTCGCCATCATTAATATACCTCACATAAACCAGTAACTGTGAACAGTTTGCAACATCTGTAGATTCATCAAGCTGGATACTAAATATTGGAAGTGGAGCAGATTTAATTTCCTGGATTACCTGATCAAGAATATCAGCAGACATGTCATCTATTCTTCTGCGGACAGTGTCATTAGATAAAGAAACGGCACTCAGTTTTGTAACAAATTCATCTCCGATCATAACTCGAACAATGTCTTTGGCCGCTGGCAATAGTAAATCCTCAGCAATGGTGTGAGGTTTCATAGCTCTGGCGATTCTGAGTGCCACCAAATATGAAGCTTCAACGGCTGCTACGTTTTGTTTGTGGCACTTGCCACCAGTGTCAAATCTGGCTTTCTTGAGTCCATCAGCTTTGCTTCTAAAATAGTTGGTATCCTTGCCGGCAAAGCTTAGATGCTTGCTATCAAAATGGCGTTTTAGTTTGTTCAGCTCCATAGATTCGGCTGATAGAACTTTACAACAAATAACACATTGCGGTTTCTCAATTCCTGCTGTAATTATTGAGGTAAAACCATACTGTAAAAAATCCTCACTATATTTTCTTTTCTTAATATTCTTCTCTACACGATCCATTGTCATGGGATGGTTTGCTAATGAAAATAATATATAACAATAGCTTTAATAATACAAAAATTGATATATGGCATAGTTCAGTCAATACAGTTCATTAAAGTTTCCTATGATTTACCATTATTTTTTTTTTTTACATACCTGTTACTATCACAAGGGGGCAGTATTCATAGCAACCACAGCTGAATATAAAAAGACCAATCAGCATCCAGATTAAGTTCCCATGATACAGATATTTTTTTTGTAGTACTTGATTTTACAGTACATGATTTTACATTAACCAGTAATTATAATTCATGAAATGTTGTTTTACCTCTAATACTGCTGCTTTCAACACAGCAGTTGCTCTCTACACCGTGTGACCGGTCCATATAAGTACATTATGGCACCAACCCTGTCACATACAGCTGTATTTGTACGGGGTGTATGTGATGGGGTTGGCACGATGATGGCATCACTCCGGGTACTCGTATGTGGGCGTATCTGAATGTCGGCATATCTGCATGTGGGTGGAACCGCCTGGAGACGGGTAGAGGAACAGTGTCTCAGTTTCTAAGATCATCGAAAATACGTGTTTTCCGATGGTCTTAGGCGACCCCTGTGAAAGGGTGTTTCAACCCCCAAAAGGGTCACAACCCACAGGTTGAGAACTGCTGCACTAGAGCAGGGGTGGGCAACCTTTTTGTGAGTGCATGCCAAAACCAGCAAAATCTCTAACTCAAAATTCTTCTGCGTGCCAACCCTAATTTTTTGAGAACATTTTATGCCTACTTGATATCTCTTACGCCTATTTGACATCTCTTATGGTGTACGTATGCGAAGAACCTTGAAGAAATAATAAAATTCATTCGAGCGACAAAAACACAGTATATGATGATGAAAAATACATTTATTTTTTAATGTATACATGTACACTGCTAGTCCGACAGAAAACTTTATGACCCTGTTTGATATTATCAGTGGGACTTTTGCTGCTGCATCACTGATGACAGAGATTTTACATCAGGTTTATATTTCGTGACCTTCAGAGATATGCACGAGCTACTACTTTCATCCGTCAGGCTACTCCTATTACGAGACTTAACAAAATTCATCACTGAGAACAAAGATTCACAAGCGTATGTGGATGAAAACATGGAGAGTAACGCTGTCGCCAAGTTTTTTAAACAGAAAAAGTTTTCTGGAATGGCATTCCAAGTCCTCAGTAGTTTGTTTTCGACACTTCTCTCTGGTACTCCTGTCTCTAATTGATTTTTTTCAATGTTTTCCAAGTCAACTCTAAGGTCAATAAACTTCTGCTTCCAAATTGAGCTACTCTGAAATTCAGTCAACTGCATTTCAAAGTCAGCCATGTCTATCCATGAAAACATTTGTAAGTTTAGTTCCTCCGGTTTCATGCTGTCTGGAAACCTCATGAATTTTGCTGTCTCTTCCAGCTCTCTGAATTTCGCAAATCTTGAAAAGAACTGCTCAATAGTTGACTCGATGATGTTTAAGAACAGCTTTTGAAGGCTTTGGCAGTCTGTTCTGTCATCTTTTGGGAGGTCTTTGATGTGCCTCTTGAGGTTTGGGAAATATCTAAATCTCTCACCATCCACATCGCTCTTAAAGACTTCCAGTTTCTTTTCAAAAGCCTTTATGTAACCACATATAACATCAAGTGTCTCACCAGTTCCTTGTAATTTAACATTTAAGTCATTCAAATGTTCACAAAAATCTGCAAAGAACATCAGTTTAGAAACCCACGTGGCGTCAGACAATTCTTGGTAAGAAACATGTTGGTTATTCAAGAAGAGCATTATCTCGTTTAAGCATTCAACGAATCGTTTCAGAACCAAACCTCGGCTAAGCCATCGAACGTTGTTGTACATTTTCAGTCCTTTATACACAGATTCTACCTCATTCAGTAAAACTTGAAATTGTCTTTTATTTAAAGCCCGAGCAGAAATGTAATTGACAACTTTGGTAACTGTTTGCATCACTTCCTGCAGTTCCTTCAGGCCAGCTTTTGCACATAAAGCCTCCTCATGTATGATGCAATGAAAACCTATCAGTGTATGACCAACTTCTTTTGCAAACAGATTTACAAAACCCGCCTTCTCATCAGTCATGCAAGGAGCACCATCAGTGGTGACGGACACTACTTTTGAAATGTCAATTTGTCGAGAAGAGAATTCGTTCGTAACTGCTTTACATATTTCAGCCCCAGTAGTATGCTCAGGTAGAGTTAGAAGGGCAACCATCTCTTCACATATTTCATCACCTTTACAAAGTCGAGAAAAAATGGCCAGCCTAGATGACGATGTAATGTCTATACTTTCATCAATGCAAATAGAAAAAAACTGACATGAAGACAAATCTTTTGTTAATTGTTCAGCAGTATTACTTGCCAACTTAAGTATCCTATCCTTAACTGTTTTCCTGCTCACGGACAAATCTTTAATGCGCTGAATAATCTTTTCTTTTTCTGAGAAATCGTCAAAAAGAAAAGGTGCACATTCTAGCCAAGCTTCTTTAATATACTCTCCATCACTGAGTGGTTTTCCATGTTGGGCAATGACTTTTGAAACTTCAAAACTAGCAGCAACTAAGTTAAAACTGGACCTGCCTGAGATGAAGTTCATAAAATTATCAGGCTGTTTTTTTGTTTTGGTGAGTTCACGAGAAATTAATTCTCTTTGTTCCTCTTCGGTTTTACTGCTTATGTTCTTATGAACACTTACAAAATGCCTTGTTACAGAAGATGTTCTGCAAACAACAGTTTCAGAACAGAAAACACATAAGGCTTTGTTGTCTTTCTTAATCACACCAAACTTTTCTGTCCAGTATTTTTGAAATTCTCTAACATCCTTTTCAGCTGAACTACATCGTTTCTTAGCTGGTGGTCCTGACATTCTATACAATCTAAAAGGGCAGAAAAAATACATGAGATGATGGTATATGTGAAAAAGGTGAAAGAAGAAAAGTAAAATGTCAGTAAGTGACTAATTAGCTTGATCAAACTACTATACTGCTATAACTTTTTTTAATTAACCCCTAGAGTACCGGGGAGCACGACTGCGCTCCTCCTGCAGTGTCACTATTAGATGCTAGTAGTTCACTCTTTATTGACAGATGGCACCTAAGTGCAGATTACTTATGATGCCGAATGTTTGTAGTTCTAAAATTCACCACTGGCACTTATCTGCCTAATTTTTTACAGGTACTACAATTTTATGAAGTCCCCCCTCCCCCCCAAACTGCTGTGACATCAGCAAAAATGCCTTGGCAATTTTAGCATAGTTCCTAGGATATTGGTTGGCACTCAAAGGGTTAAAGTAAATAGAAAAAAAAATAGTTTGCTATCCCTACAAAATGGGAAGATGGGAGCGATGCAGGGAACAGTAAAGATAAAGCATGTAAAAAAATCACAAAATGTAGAACCTTTATTTATAAATCACAATACATTGTATGCATATCAGTTATTATTTTTATTTATAAGATTTGGTTTATGGATAACAACAAAAATGTGACAAACTAAAAATATTTCCTAAGAAAAATAACAGAATAAAGAAAACATAGACAAATACAGCATAATGTAACAGAAGTATGGTAATTATGAAACTTACTTTTCAGCACAGACGGATACGGTGTGATGACATCACCAGTTACTGCTGTAGCGCGCATCGAAGAGAAACAGAAATTTATTCCCCTTTCGTTAGTACCGGTGGGCAAAGCAAGAGAGGATTCATTTTTATAGAGTGAAATTTTGAGTAAGGAGGTGAGGCGGTTGTCTTGTCAATGAAAACCCATTCCATCTGAGGCTGAAACCAAAACACTGGTCGGATCTAGGAAGGCAGGGAGAGTTAAGGCAGAGGCATAGAAATTGCTCTTCCCCTCTCTCGTCAATCCATTTCTATGGTCTTTAAGATAACTTGTTATGAAAAATTATTTATTTATCTAAGATGCATCTACACTGAATTTATCTGAAAAATAAAAAAGTCGATACAGTGGGGCCTTGACTTACAAGTTTAATTTGTTCCAAGACCGAGCTCGTTAACTCAAATCACTTTATCAACTCAATGCAAAAGATCGGCTGAGAGACAGCTGGTATCTCAAAAAACTCTTTAGTTGGGACACTCGTAAGTCAAGGCCCCACTGTATTAAGAAAAAAATTGTAAATGGAAGCTTATAAGAGAGGGTTTTGCGTGCCAGCAAGTTACTGGCTTGCCATGTTTGGCATGCGTACCAGAGGTTGCCCAATCGTGCCCTAGAGGAAACACTTGCAGGAAGGAGTGGGGGAGGGGAGGTCAGTGGGGCACAGGGCAACCATGGTCCCCCATCCACACATCCCAAGAGCCAGGGCCCCTCAGACCCCCAGGTGTCAAAGGTCCTGGGGGGGCACTGTGTCTTCAAGTGAAGTCAGAGCCCAGTGCTGAACATCATAGGGGCCCAAAGCACCCCCATCAGCGTGTTTCTAATCTAATTCCAAGTGCTCCTACATCAGGGATGGGCAACCCCTGGAACCATGCCAATAACTTTTGCTGGCACTCGAAACCCTCTCTTATAATCATCTTCCATTTACAATTTTTGTGAACATTTGAATGACTTAAATGTTAAATTACAAGGAACTGGCGAGACACTTGATGTTATATGTGGTTACATAAAGGCTTTTGAAAAGAAACTGGAAGTCTTTAAGAGCGATGTGGATGGTGAGAGATTTAGATATTTCCCAAACCTCAAGAGGCACATCAAAGACCTCCCAAAAGATGACAGAACAGACTGCCAAAGCCTTCAAAAGCTGTTCTTAAACATCATCGAGTCAACTATTGAGCAGTTCTTTTCAAGATTTGCGAAATTCAGAGAGCTGGAAGAGACAGCAAAATTCATGAGGTTTCCAGACAGCATGAAACCGGAGGAACTAAACTTACAAATGTTTTCATGGATAGACATGGCTGACTTTGAAATGCAGTTGACTGAATTTCAGAGTAGCTCAATTTGGAAGCAGAAGTTTATTGACCTTAGAGTTGACTTGGAAAACATTGAAAAAAATCAATTAGAGACAGGAGTACCAGAGAGAAGTGTCGAAAACAAACTACTGAGGACTTGGAATGCCATTCCAGAAAACTTTTTCTGTTTAAAAAACTTGGCGACAGCGTTACTCTCCATGTTTTCATCCACATACGCTTGTGAATCTTTGTTCTCAGTGATGAATTTTGTTAAGTCTCGTAATAGGAGTAGCCTGACGGATGAAAGTAGTAGCTCGTGCATATCTCTGAAGGTCACGAAATATAAACCTGATGTAAAATCTCTGTCATCAGTGATGCAGCAGCAAAAGTCCCACTGATAATATCAAACAGGGTCATAAAGTTTTCTGTCGGACTAGCAGTGTACATGTATACATTAAAAAATAAATGTATTTTTCATCATCATATACTGTGTTTTTGTCGCTCGAATGAATTTTATTATTTCTTCAAGGTTCTTCGCATACGTACACCGTAAGAGATGTCAAGTAGGCGTAACGTTCTCAAAACATTAGGGTTGGCACGCAGAAGAACTTTGAGTCAGAGATTTTGCTGGTTTTGGCATGCACTCACAAAAAGGTTGCTCACCCCTGTCCTACATCTACCTCCTTACACATCCCTACCCATCCCATCTCTGCACAGTGGCAGTGACATGATTCAGGGGTGAACTGGCAGTTTTGGGGGCTGCTCCCTGGTGACTCTGCTGTAAGTCCAGGCCACAGCACCCACCCACACAGGCACCTCCACTGCAGCCAAGCAGTCAAGTCACAGATGACCCCTCAGGTCAACGTGGCATTAGTGGGGATCAAAACCAACCTCTTTAGCCCTATCTGGTTCGGCTAAGTGGTTAGAGTGTTGGCCCATGGACTGAAGAGTCCTGGATTTGACTCTGGTCGAGGGCATGTACCTTGGTTGCAAGCTCAATCCCCAGTCCTGGTCAGGATGCACATGGGAGGCAACCTATTCATGTGTCTCTCCCTCTACCTTACACTCTCTCTCTAACAACAACAAAAAACAAACAAACAAAAACAATGGAAAAATATCCTTGGGTGAGGATTAACAACAGCAAAAGCCAACCTCCTTGGTTCTGCTGCCTTAGCTGCAGGAAAGAGGGAAACAGAGAGCACCCCCATCACCCTGCAGCACCCCAATGTACATGGAGGTTGCAGAAATAAGGCCCTTTCCCCTTTTCAAAAAGGAGAGGGGCATGGGGAAAATCAGAGTCTCTGTACATGCAGGTCCTCAGCTGTGGAACAGGAACAAACCACCGAGCTCACTGGGTTCCTGAGGCCTGAAGGAACAAGTGCAGAGCACTGTGCATGCTCAGAGTGGGTGCTCAGCACCTCTCATTATACTGTTATCACCACAATTTAGGTCTTTTTAACTAAAAATTTGTAACATTAGAAAGTTAACATGATTATGGAGTTAATAAGATACTTCTTACCAAGAAGGATGAGGGGGCTGTTGACTCCTGGAGGAACCACCTGCAGAAAGGAGTAGGGAGGGAAAGCAGTTAGCGTGGTGAAGGGCAACCATGGTCCCCCAAGCATCCCTCCCCAGAGCCAGGGTCCCTCAGACCCCTGGGTGTCAAAGATCCCAGGGGGCACCATGTCCTCAGGGGAGGTCAGAGCCCAGTGCTGGACATCATGGGGACCCTAGTCGCCATCTTCACCCAGGCCCCAGAGCCACTTGCCTACAGTCCTAAGGGGACAACACAGACAAGAACTCAAAATTCCAGAGAGGAAAAATGACTAATACATGGCCCTGAGCTGCAACAAGGGAACTCCCATCGCCTGCCTTCTGACACTAAATCTCATTGCCACCTCAGTGGCTTATCCCTGGGTGTCACTACTTGTATGACCTGCAGCACCTGACCTAAGCCCCACTGTTGAAAATGGGGATAGATTCGCCTTGCAGACAGGTTGTTGGCAGAATCCATTGAGATGAAGGAGGCCCTTGACTCAGCTCCAAGGTGGGTCTGATGAGCATGTCCCTGCACGTACTCTGCCCACACCTCAGGCCTCCTTTCCCATTCAGCTCCCCAAAGCCTCCAGCTTTGGGCCAGTCCTGCATCGCCATTCCTTGCTTCTTAACCTGGGGAAACAGCTATACCAGAATCTTCTGAATCAGAGAAAAGTTAAATGCCTGCCATCAGGATCTGGGAGGATCTGGTGAGTTCTCAAAAGTACTGAAACAGGACAAGGACTCCCTATTGTGAGCTACTCTTTAGCAAGCAGAAACTCTTAAATTCGAGTTTTGTGAAGAAATATGCTGTCCACTTGTACACATATATGCATGGCCCATGAACACAGACAATGGGATGGTGAGGGTTTGGGGGGACGGACAGACAAGGGACAGACTGGAGAGGATCAACGTGGGAAAAAAGGGAACAGGCATACTGGTTAATAATGCAGATTTTGTAATCAAAACACGGTAATTTCAACAGAAACATCAGGCAAGATCTTTTAACGTGTCTTTAACTGGTTTTGAAGTGTGTGATGGTGGATCATCATGAAGCAAAATTACTTTGCTGTATGTTCTGGCCCATGTTGGTCGTTTTATGATCAAAGCGTGGTTCAAATTGATTATTTGTTGTCAACAGCGATCAGTATTAAGTTTCACCTGGTTTTAGAAGCTCATAATACACCACACTTTCCTGATCTCACCAAATGCAGAGCATTGTCTTCTTTCCAAAGCAATTTGGCCTTGCATTGATGCTGATGGTTGACCTGCATCAACCCATGATTTTGTGCATTTGGGATTCTCAAAATAAATCCACTTTTCACTGCCGTTCACAATTTGATGCAAAAAAGACTTTTTTTCTTGCCGCTGAAGCAGCATTTTACTGATGACTTTGTGGTTTTCCATTTGTCTTTCGTTCAGTTAATGTGGCCCCCATTTTCCTTCCTTTAAAATCTTTCTCATTGTTTGTAAACAATTGGAAATTGTTTGCTGAGCAACATCTAATCTTTCTCCAAGTTGTTTTTGAGTTTGACACGCATCTTTATCTAATAAGGCTTGTAATTGTTGGTCTTCAAACTTTTGTGGTTGACTTGGGTCTTGTCTTTCACATTGAAATCATCACTTTTAACACATTGTATGCGGGAAACGTATTTATATGTTTTATGTTGACTGGTAGCAGAGCGCAGGACATGTATTAATACGTTTTCAATAGACTAGCGGTAGAATGTGGGTAACGTATAAATACATTTATTTTTATACTTTTTTATTGCTCTAAAGGGATGCTAACATGCAGATATACGAATTCCAAAGGACAAAATTTGGGTCTCTAACACATACAATGGTGAATTATGTATGTACTTCCAGGTATAACGGTAATCAATCTATTCAACTGCAAAAATGGCCCACGCCACCTGTTAGCGCGCCATAAAAACTACCCACAAACAATGTGTTAAAGTGTTTAAACCAGCATTCACAAGTATCTTGAGATGGAGCATGTTCACCATAAGCTTCCCAAAGTATACAACTTTCAGCAGCACTTTTCTTCAATATAAAGTAATGAATTAAAACTTCTCGCAAATGCTCTTTTTTTTGGCACGAAATTCAACATTTTTAAGTGTAAACAATCTATCACGTTAACACCTTCAGAAAATTTGACACATGAAGTTTTGAAGCTTGCTGTCATACGTATCAAATCACATATATATCAACCCACGTGTAACTCCATCTATTGAAAAAAATCCGATTAACCAGCACATCTGTATGTAATACTTTCAACAATTTAAAAAAAGACAGAGACACTATCTCCCCTGACCCCCATTCCCATGTCCAGCTGGCACCTCCCTCCCTCCACGCTTTCCCAGAAATTCCCTCTCAGAGGGCACTTAGGGTGAAGAGTATCAGCCCCTCAAAAGACAATTAGGGCCTGGCCAGTGTGGCTCAGTGGTTGAGTGTTGGACCTATGAACCAGGAGGTCAGTTGGATTCCTGGTCATAGACACATGCTCTGGTTGTGGGCTAGAACCCCAGTTTGGGGGGTGGGGCTGGGGTGGGTGTGGCGTGCAGGAGGCAGCCGGTCAATGATTTTCTCTTATTGATGATTCTCTCCCCCCCCCACCCAATTAAAAAATATAAATGTGACAATCAGATGATCCAAAACTTGAGCTGACCACAAAAAGCAGCTTCTCCTCCCTAAAGGGCCTGCCAGCAAGTGTTGGAAGATCCAAGAACAGGGAACAGAGGGAAAGCCCTCCTAGAGCCTAGAACACTCACTCCTCTTTGGGTAACCTGTATCCAGGCCCATTTTACGACTTAGGTCTTTGAAACACTGGTGAAATATCTGCCATGGTGCACTGTCATTTTAACAGCTATGTGTCAGTAGAGGGTAACTTTATTAACTACAAGTTTATATGCACACAATTCATGGAAAGCTCTCAACTTGGCTGATACACTATATCCAGTCTAGAAACCAGTGACAGTATTAACTGCTAGCCACCGTTTCTTTTCTTCTACTAAGTCTGAAAATTGGACTTTTGATTAGTCCCCAAACCAAAAATGTATGCATATTTCTTCCTTTCACAGCCTGTGCATTTCATTTTATTCAACTCTCCCTTCCAAAAGCAGGATATATCATGCCCTGCCTCCCGCCCTCCCACTCCCTAAATATGAGAGGACAACCTCCCTAGTCATGTGTCAGATTCTAGACACAGAAACAGACTGAGGCTCAGGAGTACAATCACTTGACTAACACCTCAATCCCACCAATAGCAGAGCTGGGATTTGTATGTAAATACTGAGCATGACTGTTCACATATAAATTAGGTCCCAGGGATATCTGATGTGAAGTCACCCAAAATGCAGGTGTTTTAGACCTGGGTGGGTCAGGGAGTGGGAGCAAGGATTCTTACCAAGATGGGGTGGTGGTGGGTGGCCCCTCAGCTTGAAGAGACACCTGTAACACAGGAAGGACTTAGTGAGGGTGTGCAAAGAAATAGTCTGGGGGGAGCCCCCCTTGGACTCCCATCTGCCAAAGGTCCCAGAAGTGTCCTCAGGGGTGATCGGAGCCCAGTGCTGAACATCATGGGAGTACCAGTCCCTCGGCAACCAGGCCCAAGGCCACTCACCTTCAGGGATTGAGACCACGCCAACAGCACTTAAGAGACTGGGAAACATTAGGGGTGACAACAGCATTGTCATTAAGTAGAAAATATTATTTCAGGAATGTAAGTGGCAACTACTTTGGATGAAATGAATTTACTTTCAAAACACTAAGTGCAAACTAAAACCTATCCTCCTCAGACTACTACAAAAAATTCAAGAGGAAGGAACACTTCCAAGCTCATTCTATGAAGGCAGCATCACCCTAATACCAAAACCAGGTAAAGACAACACAATGAAAGAGAATTACAGGCCAATATCCCTCATGAACACAGATGCCAAAATCCTCAACAAAATCTTAACAAATCGGATCCAGCAGTACATCAGAAAGATCATACACCACGACCAAGTAGGATTTATCCCAGGGATACAAGGATGGTACAATATCTGAAAATCAATAAACGTGATACATCACATAAACAAATTGAAATAAAAAAACCACAGTCATATCAATTGATGCAGAAAAAGCATTTGACAAAATCCAACACCCATTTTTGATAAAAACTCTCAGCAAGGTGGGTGTAGAAGGATCATACCTCAACATAATAAAAGCCATATATGACAAGCCCACAGCCAACATCATACTCAATGGACAAAAACTAACACCATTTCCCCTAAGAACAGGAACAAGACAGGGATGCCCACTCTCACCACTTCTGTTCAACATAGTACTGGAAGTATTAGCCATCGCAATTAGACAAGAAGAAATAAAGGGCATCCAAATTGGAAAAGAGGAAGTAAAACTGTCCTTATTTACAGACAACATGATATTATACATACAAAACCCTAAAGACTCCATCAAAAAACTACTAGACTTAATACATGAATTTGGCAATGTAGCAGGATACAAAATTAACCCCAAGAAATCTATGGCATTTCTATACACCAATAGTGAAATTTCAGAAAGAGAGACTAAAAAAACAATCGCATTTACCATCGCACCAAAAAAATTAAGCTACCTAGGAATAAACTTAACTAAAGAGGTAAAAGACCTCTACTCAGAAAACTACAGGATGTTGAAAAAAGAGATAGAGGAAGACATAAAGAGATGGAAGAACATACTGTGTTCATGGATTGGTAGAATCAACATCATTAAAATGTCCATACTACCCAAAGCAATCTATAAATTCAACACACTTCCCATTAAAATACAAATGACATATTTCACAGATCTAGAACAAACTCTCCAAAAATTCATCTGGAATAAAAAAAAGATCCCGAATAGCTGCAGCGATCTTGAGAAAGAACAAAGTAGGTGGGATCTCAATACCAGATATCAAGCTGTATTACAAAGCCACCGTTCTCAAAACTGCCTGGTACTGGCACAAGAACAGACATATAGATGAATGGAATAGAATAGAGAGCCCAGAAATCGGCCCGAACCAGTATGCTCAATTAATATTTGACAAAGGAGGCAAAAGCATACAATGGAGTCAAGATAGTCTCTTCAATAAATGGTGTTGGGAAAATTGGACAGATACATGCAAGAAAATGAAATTAGATCACCAACTTACACCATACACAAAAATAAACTCAAAATGGATAAAGGACTTAAATGTACGACGAGAAACCACAAAAATTCTAGAAGAATCCAAAGGCAATGAAATCTTAGACATATGCCGAAGCAATTTCTTCACTGATACAGCTCCTAGGGCACTTGAAACTAAAGAGAAAATGAACAAATGGGACTACATCAAAATAAAAAGCTTCTGCACAGCAAAAGAAACCATTAACAAAACAACAAGAAAGCCCACTGCGTGGGAAAACGTATTTGCCAATGTCATATCTGATAAGGGCCTAATCTCCAAAATTTATAGGGAACTCACACAACTTAACAAAAGGAAGATAAACAATCCAATCAAAAAATGGGCAAAGGCCCTGACCAGTTTGGCTCAGCGGATAGAGCGTCGGCCTTCGGACTTAAGGGTCCCGGGTTCGATTCCGGTCAAGGGCATGTACCTTGGTTGCGGGTGCATCCCCAGTGGGGAGTGTGCAGGAGGCAGCTGATCAGTGTTTCTCTCTCATCGATGTTTCTAACTCTCTATTCCTCTCCCTTCCTCTCTGTAGAAAAATCAATAAAATATATTAAAAAAAAAAATGGGCAAAGGATCTAAATAGACACTTTTCAAAAGAGGACATTCAGAAAGCCAAGAGATATATGAAAACATGCTCAAAGTCACTAATCATCCGAGAGATGCAAATCAAAACAACAATGAGGTGCCATCTCACACCTGTCAGACTGGCTATCATCAACAAATCAACAAAGGACAAGTGCTGGAGAGGATGTGGAGAAAAAGGAACACTCGTGCACTGCTGGTGGGAATGCAGACTGGTGCAGCCACTATGGAAGACAGTATGGAGTTTCCTCCAAAAAACTAAAAATGGAACTCCCATTTGACCCTGTGATTCCACTTCTAGGAATATATCCCAAGAACCAGAAACACCAATCAGAAAGGATATATGCACCCCTATGTTCACAGCAGCACAAGTCACCATAGCTAAGATCTGGAAACAGCCGAAGTGCCCATCAGTAGATGAATGGATTAGAAAACTGTGGTACATCTACACCATGGAATACTACGCTGCTGCTGTAAAAAAGAAGGAACTCTTACCATTTGCAACGGCATGGATGGAACTGGAGAGCATTATGCTAAGTGAAATAAGCCAGTCAATGAAGGAAAAATACCACATGATCTCACTCATTCATGGATAATAGAGACCATTATAAACTTTTGAACAATAATAGATACAGAGACAGAGCTGCCTCAAACAGACTGTAAAACTACAGTGGGAAGGCCGGGGAGGGTGGGGGGCAAGAGATCAACTGAAGGACTTATATGCATGCATATAAGCATAACCAATGGACATAAGAAACTGGGGGGTAGGGGAGGCCAGGGGATTGTCAAGGGTGGGGGAAAAAAGGAGACATATGTAATACCCTTTGTAATACTTTAAGCAATAAAACTAAACAAACAAAAAAAACCCCACTAAGTGCAGAAAAAAATAAATAAAAACACTTTAAGTACAAATAACACAAACATGTGACTTGTTTCCAATATCAAGATTATGTATTTCCTGTATGTTTGAATATTTCACTAATAAAAAGTAAAAAGTGTTGTTGCTCAGCCCTAACCAGTTTGGCTCAGTGGATAGAGCGTCAGCCTTCAGACTCAAGGGTCCCAGGTTCAATTCCGGCCACGGGCATGTACCTTGGTTGTGGGCACATCCCCAGTGGGGGGCCTGCAGGAGGCAGTTGATGTTTCTCTCTCATCCTCTCTGTAAAAAATCAATAAAATATATTTAAAAAGAAAAAGAGAAAAGAAACCTATTGGGCAGTAGCGAAAAGATGGCAATGCCAATGATGAATGAATGAGAAAAATCTTCCCACTTGGGACATGGTGGTTTGGTGGGGGAGACGGGAAATGAGCTTCACGGCCGGTAGTTTGGGGCGAGCCATTGCCCAGCAGCCAGGAAGCCAAGTCCAAGGCCTTAAGGCAGCGGTTCTCAACCTTGGCTGCACGTTAGTCACCTGGGAATCTTTTCAAAATCCTGATTTCTGGGCCTCATCCTCCGGAAATTCTGTTTCTTTGTTACTAATGTTGTGGGCCCACCCCATAACAAAGAAACAGAATTTCCGGAGGATCAGGCCCGGAAATCAGGATTTAAAAGATTCCCCAGGTGACTCTAAGGTGCAGCCAAGGTTGAGAACCGCTGCCTTCAGCCCCGACTAGCCCAGAACTAACGTTTAACCGACTGCTCGGAGTGACGGGGTCAACAGGATTCCTGACGGCGGACAGAGGCCTCGTTTGCTTTCTCCTGAGGCCATTCCTATCCGCTTCTCAGAACACCAGCCATTCGCGTGGAGACCCCACTCCCACGTTCCCCTTCGTGGCCTCTGGGGTGCTAACTCCCCTCAGTCTCTGTTCGAGGCGGCAAAACATGCGCAGCCGCCTGGGGTGGGAAACAAAGAAGCGACGTCCGAAGGGAAGCACGCGCGGTACATCTCAGGAGAACTCGCCGCCTCACGCCCCCCGCCCCCCAGGAAGACGGACAAAATGGCGGACGCCCGGGCCTCGCGCCGCCGAGATGGCGCCGGCCGCTCAAGCGGCGAGAGTCCTCCCCACTGCGCGCGCCCCCCACCCGCTCCAGACGCCCCAAGATGTGGGGCGAAGGCCGTGGTCCCGACCACGCGACAGCGTGCCCATCCCGCCACAGCCCCGGGCACCTCATTGCACGCGCGGCCCAGATCCCCAAGCCCCGCCGCGCAGACGGAAAGAAACCGAAGGCGAAGGAAACACTCACCCGATTCCGACTTTCTCCTCAACAAACGCGGCGGGGCTCGCGCTCGCGCTCGCGTCCCACTTTAGGGAGCGCGCCGCTCGCGAGGACCCCCCCCCCCCCACGGCCAGTCTGGGCTCCGCCCCGAGGCGTCTAGTGGCGGCGCCGGTGCCAGAAACCCCGCCTTGGTGCTTGGGGAAGGACAGTGTCTGTCCCCGTTAGAATCCTCCTGAACGTCGGGACATAATACGTTGTCCTCGTAGGTGGACAACACAAACCGAGGAAACATCGCCGCCTGTTGTCCTGTCAGGAGTGTCAGGCACTTCGGTGGACGGCCCCAAGGAAGGATCGGGAAGGGGAAGGACCCCAAGTGGGGGCGGGGTCGGAAAGGGAAAACTGGCGGTACCCGCGCCACAGCCCTGGCGGAAGGGGCGGGGCCGACTTCGGGCGTAATTCCAGCGGCAGAGTGGGAGGCGGGGCTAGAGCTGAGATTGACAGGGGGGAGTTCTGGGAGGGCTTTTTCGTGCCGCGGAGTTAGAGGCTTAGCCGGGACTCTGGTTCGGGGCGGGAGGTGCGGGGGGCGGGGAGGCGGGGAGAGGGGGGCGGGCTGGGGTCCTGGGTTCCCGGGTCCGAGGGAGGAGGACAGGGACCGGACTCTGGGGCTGAGGCAGGACCGGGTTTGGCGCTCGTTCCCCGGTTTTTAGATCGCCAAAGACCTGGGGGCTGGGTTTCATGGTAAGTTGGCGATCTAAGGCGTGTTTCAACAGACAACAGACATGATGGTAAAACGTTTTTTTTTTCTTTTTATATTTTATTGATTTTTTACAGAGAGGAAGGGAGAGGAATAGAGAGTTAGAAACATCCATGAGAGAGAAACTTCAATCAACTGCCTCCTGCACACGCCCTCCTGGGGATGTGCCCGCAACCACGGTATGTTGTGTTTCAAAGATGAAATAGGAAACTTTAATATATCAACCCACACACCGGAGGTCGCCGTGGTCAACAGTTTGGTGCGGACTCTTTATGACACACACACACACGCACACCACACATGCATACACATACATACACACACGTGCGCGCGCACACACACGCGCACACACATGTGAGCAGAACACACGTTGTTTAGCTGGTTCCCCTTGTTTTCTGGCTTTTTTTCCTTCCTTCTGGCTGGGAGATTCCTCTCGTGAAGTCTGTAGTCCGAAGTGAAAGGAAGAGACTCGAACTCCTCTCTTAGGAAAAACGAGGCGTTTCCTACCCAGACCACATGCCACGCCAAGTGAAGCCAGGGCTTTGCTGTGGCCCCGAGGCTGGGAATGGGGTGCCCCCGAGGCTGGGAGTGAGGTGCTGCGGTCCCCTAATCCTCCTCCCTCCCCTCCCTCGCCCAGGCCCCACGGGCACGCTGGTTCCCCGGGCCTTCTTCGGACCTGCCAAGCACACAGTTGCGCCCCAGGACCTTTGCATTTGCTGTTCCCTCTGCCTGGAACTCTTTCCCGCAATCTAACTCCATTTGCTCTCTTCCTCTCTTGAGCCATGATTCCGCTCAGGTGTCACTTTAGCAGAGAGGCCCCCCCCCAACCGCCCTTCTCTTTACAGAACCTGGTTTCCCTTACACTCCTTTGTTTCTCTTCATAGCACGGATCCCCTAACACACCCAACTCTTCGTTTGTGGTCCTATTATTTTGCCTCCCAGATGACATGTCAGTTCTGTAAAGACAAGGATTTGTGTCCAATTTGATCACCGCTATAGATCCGGTGTCTGGCACATAGTTACAAATCAGCCTGTGTTAAAAACAAAAACAAAAAACAAATTTGACCCCTGGCCGGGTAGCTCAGTTGATTGGAGCATTGTCCTGTACACCGAACGGTTGCAGGTTCAATCCCTGGTCAGGGCACATACAAGCAGCAACCAATGAATGCATAAATAAGTGGAACAACAAATCTCTCTCTCTCTCTCTCTCTCTCTCTCTCTCTCTCTCTCTCTCTCTCTCCCCCCCCCCCACCTCCCTTACACTTTCTCTCTCTGAAAAGCAATGGGGAAAAAATCCTCGTTGGCCTAATTCTTGGCTGGCCTTGTGCCTCAAGTCTCTTTGTCATGATTCCCTCCCCTCACTTCTACCCTTAAGTCCCATCCTCCTACCCCAAAGGGCCCAAGGGATGACCTCAGGAGGTATGACAGTTCCACAGAACACTGACAAGGTACTAAGCCAAAAGCATATTCTGGGCAAAAGTACAGATTTAAAAATACTGATTAGTAATTTGAGTGGGGGAGACTCAGAGGGGACTGAAAAGGGACAAGAGTCGTGGTGTGTGTGGGGGCCGGAGAGCAGGGTCGTCAGCCCCGTGGCAGGGAGCTGTGGGAGCAGGAAGGAAGGAGGGCCATTCCCATGTCCTAAGTCCAGAAGGCCTGGGGTGCCAGGATGAACCAGAAATTCACGTAGTTCATGTAGGAAATGAAACCTGAGGGAGGAAGAAAGCAGAAGGGGTGAGGTGTAGAGTTCACCAGCGCCACCTGGACCCCAGTCCTCTCCCTATGCCCAGTGATACCCCCTACCCTGTCCCCACATCCATTCCCTAGACCCAACCTCAACCCCATTCCCTGCACTGTCCGAATCCATTTCCAAATTCAATCCCGTCCCCAGTTCCATCTCATCCCCTACCCTGTCCCCAACCCCTTCACCTGCATTTCCCTCAACCCTCCACCTTCAAACCCAAACCTAACCCATCCCTGCCCTGCCCCCAATGATCCATTTCCTAACCCAAACCCAACCCCATCCTCATCCCCAGCTCTTTCCCCAGCCGTCCCCCATCGGTATCACGGAACCCTGTCCAAACCCAACCCCATCCCAGCTCAGACCAATCGCCAGGAAGCAGAAGATGCCAATCCACGCCAGGTAGAAGCTACGCCCCAGACTGTAGGTCATGCCTTCCTGCAGGAACTCATGGGCCTGCAGCAGGTAGAACAGGACACCCAATACCATGCTGGTCCCTGCAGGAGTACAGGTGTTAGGAGGCTGGACAGCAGATGTGTGAAGACCCGTGCCCCTGGCTGTGTAACTGCGTGGCTCTTTCCCATTATTTCCCCACTTCCTTTGCCCCCCTGTATCTCTGCTCACAAGCAGGATAAGAGGCTCCTGACAGTGTCATAGCAGAGGACATTGGAAGTGCAAGTCTTGGTCTCTCTGTGGGCCACGGGGGTGTCTAAAACCACAGGCTTTGGGGCCAACTGACTGGAACGCTTGTCTGGCCTCAGCCTCCCACCGTCGGGACACACTCCATCTCTCTGAGCCTCATTCCCCCCATCTGTAAAGTGGGCATAATTGCAGGATCCATCTCCTTGGTTGTCAGGAGAAGAGTTATTGAGGTTGGCCCATTTCCTGGCACACAGGGAGCCCTCAAGAATCAAGTCAGATTAACATCACTGTACTGGGTCTTTAATGTGGGGCTTCTGGGGTAGTGGATAAGGAACTCTGTCATTCTGGATATTTTAGCTGTATTTTTAAATGACATGAATTAAAGATGATTTGTGAAAAGGAAAAGTTTTTGTTTTTTCAGGTAGTGAATGGAGTACTGGGTAATTTTTATTTATAAATTTTTGAGAGAGAGAGAATGGAGAGAGAGAGAGAGAAACATCGATTTGTTGTTCCTCTTATTTATACATTCTTTGGTTGATTCTTGTATGTGCCCTGATTGAGGATAAAACTCACAACCTTGGTGTATCAGGACGATGCTCTAACCAACTGAGCTACCCAGCTAGGGCCTGGGTAGGGTAATTTTTTCTTTATGTTCATAGTATAGAAAGTGTTTTCCCTTTAATTAAAAGGGAGACTGGGCGGGAATTATTTTCTTATCGGAAAACGTCCTAGTTTAGATGACATAAAAGTGAGGCGTTTTCCACCCCGTATCCCTTAGAGTTAAACAGTCGGGGAGAGCTAACAGACAGACTGGACACATAACGTTTACTAACACGGAAGTGTCACTGTCACTCTCCAAAAATGTTCTCTTGATGCAACTGAAAGTTGCGGTCAATTACTGCAAGAGAAGACAATATCCTTCATTTCCAAATTAAAGTGCTCCCCACGGCTCCTTTTTCTAAAAAGTGTGATTTGACATCCAAATGGAACTAAACTATTCTGATTAGAATATAAATGTTGAGTTACTTGGGTGGGTGTATGGAGATTAGGACATGTACAATATCTACACCGGGTGATGACATTTCCCAGTTCAGTTCTCACGACAGCTCCACGTGGTAGGAAGTTGTATTTCCACCCTGCAGAGAAATCTGTTGGCTCAGAAAGATGAAGTAGCTTGAACAAAATCACTGGTGATGGCGAGGAGGCAGGGTTTGGGGATGGGGCTGGAACTGGAAATAGAGATGGGATCTTGGTAGAGGTTGAAGTTTGAGAGATAAGGATGGAGGAGGTGGAGGTGGAGGTGGAGGTGGAGGTGGAGGTTGGTGTTGGGTTGTGGTTGGGGGAAAGGATGGACTGGAGTTGGATAAGAGGATGGAGCTGGGAATGAGTTAGGTTGAGTTCCAGAGTGAGGTTCACAGGCGATAGGGCGATGGGGTTGCAGTTGGGTGCTGACGTTGGTAAAGGGGTGGGGGATGGCTTGGATTCTGGAGAGAAGATTGAATTGGCATGGGGGTGGGGATGGGCCTGGACAGCGTGGAAGGGGCGGGGGATGCGTTTGAGATGTGTTGGTGATGGAGCTGGGAAGTGAAGTGGGGGCTGGTATTGGGGCTGGAGATGGGGGTTAGGTTGAAAATTTATATATATATATTATATAATATATATATAATATATATATATATTATTGGGATGGGTTAAGACAGTGGTCGGCAAACTGCGGCTCGCGAGCCACATGCGGCTTTTTGGCCCCTTGAGTGTGGCCCTTCTACAAAATACCGACTTCTGCGCATGGGCCACGAAGTTTCAATCGCACACTACATGCGCGCCCGCGCGTGGTATTTTGTGGAAGAGCCACACTCAAGGGGCCCAAGAGCCCCATGCGGCTCGCGAGCCGCAGTTTGCCGACCACTGGGTTAAGAGGTAGGATTTGAATTGGGACGGAAGGCGGGGATGGGAAGGGGATGCGGTTGGAGTTTGGCGGGAGCGGGCTGGGTGTCAGGGTAGGCACCGGGCAAGGTTCGCCTCGTCTCGGTGTCCCTAAAGGAAGGATCTCAGCGCCATGCCTGCCAGGTTGCTGAGGACGATGTTGGAGAAGTCCAGCACGGGCACGTTGGACTTGGTGAAGAAGGTGATGTCTATGAGTATGAGGCAGAGGCAGAAGCTGGTGAAGCCGGAAATGAAGAAGAAGGCCCAGGCAGAGTCCAGCAAGTCTAGGGAAGGAAGAGAACCAGGAACACCAGGATCAGGGTCAGGTAGGTGAGGACGACCTACATGGCAGCGAGGGTGGTCTTGCAACAGGGAGCCCCATCCTGGGGAAGGGAGGCTGGTCCGGAGGTAGTGAGGACCGTTGCAGAGAAGAGGGGACACACCCGGGGCAGTGGGGTCATCCTGGGGAAGGCAGAAAGGGGTCCTTAGGACAGAGGAGAAACGTGCCCCGGGAATGGGGCGTCTAGGGCAGGTCTTACAAGCATTGTGGTCTTGCTCATGCAGGCAGGAGACATCAGAACACCGCACAATGAAGATGGTGTTGATGGGGATGGTTTGGGGCGGAGGGTCAGCAGGACCCCCAGGGAGCGTCAGTGGCACCTGGAAGTGGACCCAGGGCTGGCCCAGAGTGATGAGACCGATGATCAGCGCGCCCACCAGACTCAGCACCAGGATCAGCTGGCGGCTGAGCTTCTTGGCCTGGTGCAGCAGCCGCGTGCCCATGGGCAGCTGTGAATGTCTGCGTTTAGCCCTGACCGCAAACCTGCTGCAGAGAGCCCACCGCCAGTGTCAGTGCCGCGTCCAGCTCCCAGCCCAACCATCCCAGGTCCAGCTGCCAGACCCGGTCCCACCCAGTCTACCCTTCAGACTCTTATCTTCTCTCTGTCCATCCTCTATACCCTGTCTCCCCCAGGTCCTGCCCTCCAGGCTCCCTTGCCTCCAGATCTAGCTTCCAGGCCCTGCCACCCTAAAATCCCCTCTCCAGATTCTGTGTTATGTCCTACCCATGGCCAGCCTACAGGACCAGCTTCCAAGACCTGCCACACCTAGGTCCAACCTCTAATCTCTGCTATGCCAGGCATGTTCTGGTCCCTGTCCTTTGGCTACTGTCTCCCTCCACCCCCATCCCCTACCCCCCCCCCCCAATTCTCACCCAGAACCTGGCCTTTTGCCTGGACCTCTGCCTCTCACCTGGCAGAGCTGGTGTTCGTGGAGCTGTGTAGCGGGATGCTTTGGACATCACTATCTGGAGTATTTTTGCTTAATTGGAGGTTGTACAAAGATTCTTTGAAGTCCTCCTGGGAGGTCCAGAGAATTTGTTCCATGCTTTCCATGCTGGCCTCGGGGCTATTGGTAATTGAAGGGGGGACGTCCACACTGGCCCGGTTTGGGAACTTGATGCCTGCTGGAATCTTTAAACTTTGACTCTGGGTGCTTGTCAAGTTGTCTCCCAAACTGGTTTGACTGGTGTAGGCAACTGATTCTATACAGGCCAGGGGGATGTGGGGTATCTGCGGAGTCCTGGGGATACTGAACCTACGAATTTGGAAACTCGTTTGGCCACTTGGCGGAACAGTCAGGGTGTTGAGAGGGGTCACCGGCGGTGTGTCTTGGGGGCTGTCTTGGTGAACACTGCTCACGGAGGGTGTCTCTTGGATACTCGTTTGGCTAATGTTAACAGTGGATGGCGTCTCTTGGATACTCTTTTGGCTAATGTTGCCCAGGGATGGTGCCTCTCGGATACTGCCCCAGAGACTCTCATCAATGGGCGATGGCTCTTGAACGCTGGCCCGGCGAGTGCGCAAGATGGATGAAGGTTCTTGGATGCTGGCCCGGCGGGTGCGCAAGATGGATGAAGGTTCTTGGATGCTGGCCCGGCGGGTGCGCAGGATGGGTGAAGGTTCTTGGATGCTGACCCGGCGGGTGTGGATGACGGGCAGTGTCTCTTGGATAACAGGCGGGTGTTCCTGGATGCTGACCCGGCGAGTGTGGACAGTGGGTGGATGTTCTTGTATGCTGACCCGGCGAGTGTGGAGAATGGGTGGTGGTTCTTGGATGCTGACCCGGCGAGTGTGGAGAATGGGTGGTGGTTCTTGGATGCTGACCCGGCGAGTGTGGAGAATGGGTGGTGGTTCTTGGATGCTGACCCGGCGAGTGTGGACAGTGGGTGGATGTTCTTGTATGCTGACCCGGCGAGTGTGGAGAATGGGTGGTGGTTCTTGGATGCTGACCCGGCGAGAGTGGGTAACGGGTGGCGGTTCTTGGGTGCTGACCGGGCTAGAGTGGAGAATGGGTGGAGGGTCCTGGGCACTTAGCCTGGAGGTGTTGGGCAAAGGGTCTGAAGTCTCATCTTGAGTGTCACTTTCGGGATCTTCTGTAAGGACATCTGCCTGCTTGCTCTGTTGGCCAGATTGGGACTTGTGGGACATGTGGTGGTAGAGGGCCAAGCCAGTCCCCAGATGCACTCAACAGTCTGCCAACTGCCTCCGACCTTCTTTCCCGGCACCTCGGTGGCCACCGGAAGTCTGCTGGTCTCTCTCTGGGGTTCAGGCTCTGTCCCTTGGCCTTTTGACCTCTTTGTCCTTTCTTCAGTGTTTCTTGGTCTCTCCTACTGTCCTCAGGCAGGCCTCAGGGCTCCAGGCTGGCCTGAAGCTGGGGCTGCGGGGAGGTTCCGTGACAGTTGGAGAGGTTCCAGGAAGTTGGGACATTGGCCATGGACACATCCTGCACAGTGGACCTGTGTGAGCGACATGGGGGTTGGGACTGGGTCTGAGTGCTTTCAGTGTGGGGTCTGGGCAGGGTCGGGATTGGGACAAGAAGAGGTCATAGCTGGGTCAGAGAGGTGTCAGGACGGGGCAAGGGGTGGATTGGGGGGTAGGGAGCAACCTCAGAGTGGAGACAGGGTTAGAGAGGGGCCAGAGTGGGGTCAGGACTAGGTAGGGTTGAGTCACCAGTGTCTCTGAGATGAGTTCTTACAGTTTCCGGAGGTCCTGAAGTTATAATTCCCTCTTCCTACCTGCCTCACTCCACGCCCCTTCCAGGGCCCTCTCTGAATCCATTTCACCCCTTTATTTATTACTAGAGGCTCAGTGCACAAAATTTGTGCGCTGGAGGGGGGTTGTCCCTCAGCCCGGCCTGCATTCTCTTGCAGTCCGGGAGCCTTTGGGGGATATCCACCTCCTGGCTTGAGATTGGGCCTAAGCCAGTGGTCAGACATCCCTCTTGCAGTCTGGGGTTCTCGCAGTCCAGGACCCTTTGCTCCTTACCGCCCGCCTGCAGTGGAGGTGGGAGAGGCTCCTGCAGCGCTTCCCCTGTGGGAGCTCCGCAATGACCACCAGGGGGCAGCTCCTGCATTGAGCTTCTGCCTCCTGGTGGTCAGTGTGCGTCATAGTGACCGGTCATTCTGCTGTTGGCATTTTAGGGTTTTATTATATAGGATAGCAAAGGCTGTGTACCAGGCAATAAGGGTGCAGCAGGTGATAGGGGTGCAGATTTGTCCTCTATCCTAATGGGGGGTCTGTCCTGGAAAACTGGTTAAGGAAAAAAAAAAAAAAATCAGTGAAGCCTTAGCTGATTTGGCTCAGTGGATAGAACGTTGGCCTGCGAACTGAAGGATCCCGGGTTCGATTCCAGTCCAGGGCAGATACCTTGGTTGCAGGCTCCTCCCCCACCTGGGCCCTGGTCTGGGCTCCTGAAGAAGGCATCCAATCGACGTGCTTCTCTCACATCGATATTTCTCTCTCTCTTTCCCTCTCTCTCCCACTCTCCCTAAAAATCAATGGAAAACTATCCTTGGGTCAAGATTTAAAAAAAAAAAAAGTCAGTGGAATAACGACTGACAAGTCTGTGAGGAATTGCACATTGTACTATAGGAGCATTTAATGGGCAACCTGACTAAGAACTGAGGCTGTGGGGGTCAGTTGCCGGGGGTGGGGGTGTCAGGAGATTCGGAAGAAGTGACATTAGAGGTGAGGGTGATTAAGGCAGTCTGGGCAAAGGTGGAAGGAGAGTGCCCAGGTTGGAGGAGTAGGCGGGACTGCGTGGAGGTACCCAGGTGGGAAAGACCCTGTGAAGTCTAGTTAGTGAACAGTGAGACCCGGGGGGCCCTTGCCAGCTGGGAAGGTTGGTGGGATCACAGGGGCTTGGTGAATATTGGGTGTATCCCCTGCGTTCACTCTTTTGACACCATGGGTCATGGCCTCGTGAGCACCCTCTGGAATCTGTGTCATTGTTGTGCGCGTCCTGGGTTGGGATTTGTGACGTCCGAAGGAGATAAGGGGATGAGGTCCAGAGAGGGGCTGGTTCTAGCTAGGGCTTGGGGAATCGGGATAGGAGGATGGGCTTGAGCTTGGAATAGGGTTGAGGTTGGGGGATGAGTTGGGCATGAGGGTTGGAGATGGGCACGGGGATGTGTTTGGGGTTGAGGACCGAGACTATTGTGGGTGGCGTGGGGCTGTGAATGGTGCTGGAGACAAAGTTAAAACGGGGGATGAGACAGGAACGGAGATGGGGATGAGGTTGGCATCAGGGTTGGGGTGGAAGGGGATTGAGAACGGGGTGAAAGGGGAGGCTCGGGTGGGGATGGAGACACGGCTGTGCTCAGAGATGGGCCGCAGGAGGATGCAGGCCGATCCTGACCCCCCAGTCCTCAATTCTTTCCCAGCGGACCCAAACTACTCCTGGGAAGAGGACAGAAAGTACATCCTGCGGGGATGGGCCCTGGTCTTCAGCACCCTCACGACCCTGATGGTGCTCAGCGCGGTGGATGGGCGGATGGCCTACCTGGAGGGCTCCTACTCTGGCTACATGGGCTTCTGGATCAACTGCAAGAAGTACAAATGCTCCAACGTGGGCCAAGTCACTGGTCAGTGGGGCCATGGACGGGCTATGGGGCACTCTACAGGGGGATCCTTGGAGATGATCAGGGGCAGGGATCTTTAGGTGTCCTTGGGGGGAAATCTTTTCAGAGCCTTTGAGAAAGGGTTTCTGGAGATTCTCTGAAGGCCTTGTGAGGGGATCTTCTGGGGTACTTTTTTTTCTTCTTTCTTTGTTTTTCTTTTTCTTTTTTTTCCTTTTAAAAAAAAAGAATACCGCCGAAGAAAGAAAACAAAATCACCACTGAAGTGAGAAGAGAGCTGATATTTTTTAAAAAGAATTTTTTCTTTTAAAATATGTTTTTTAAATATATATTTTATTGATTTTTTTACAGAGAGGAAGGGAGAGGGATAGAGAGTTAGAAACATCAATGAGAGAGGAACATCGATCTGCTGCCTCCTGCACGCCCCCGCCTTGGGGATGTGCCTGCAACCAAGGTACATGCCCTTGACTGGAATCGAACCTGGGACCTTTCAGTCTGCAGGCCAATGCTCTAATCACTGAGCCAAACCAGTTAGGCTTAAATATGTTTTTTTTAAATTGATTTGGGAGAGAGAGAGAAACATCGATGAGAGAGAACCACCAATTGGCTGCCCTCTGCACGGCCCTCCCTGGAGAGCAAACCAGCAACCTGGTCATGTGCCCTGATCGGGACTCCAACCCGTGACCTTTTGGTGCCGGGGACAACGCTCAGCCAACCGAGCCACACCGGCCAGGGCTCCTGGAGTTCTTTCTGGCTCATAAGGAAATGGGACTGTCATATGCTTTGGAAAGTGAGCACTATACTTGACCGAAAGCCCGCCTGCCTCATAACTAGGTGGCTGGAAACACCATCACTTTCTCTCTCTCTCTCACTTAACATTTTGTTTTTCCAAAAAAGATGACAAGAGGTTTTCAGCAGGAACATTTTGCCTCCTTGTTGGTCTCTTCATTGCTTTTTCAAAAATATATTTTAAAATATACACCCTAGAAATGATTGAGATGATTCTGTGGCGTGACCTCAAGAATGTGAGTGGGGGTGACTCAGGGGTCATCTGTGGGCTGACCCTGGTATGTGTAGTTGATTAGGGGGGTGCCTGGGGCTTATGTTTAGGGTGAATAGGGTTTGATTTGGGAGCTCTGAGGGTGTGAGTGGGGATGACTTGCAGTTTACAGGTTCCCCGGGGGGGTGATTTTGTGAGAGTCATATTTTGGGGTTTCTAGGAGGTGACTTTGGTGATGGGAATGGGAGTGACTTTGAGGACGTCTGTAGTCAAACTCTGGGGGGCCTTTGGGGGTACTGCTCAGGGGTGTCATTGACATGAGTTTAGAGGTTGACCTTGGAGAGCATCTGGGGGTGACTCTGGGACAATCCTCCCTCCCCTCTCTTCCCCCCTTCCCCCCAGTTCTCATCCACATGAGCATGGGCTTCATGATGCTGGCCTTGACCATTTGTCTCATCCTGGTCACCACCATGGCCCTCTCCTTCTGGCCGGTCTTCCGCCGCCTGAACAAGACCGACCTTGTCTTCAGTTTACTCAGCTTCAGCATTGGTAAGTGTGGGCCTGGGGGATGGGGTGCCCTCCCAACCCCAGCATCTGTGCCCTGGGAGGCGGATCTCAGAGTTTTCTGTCCCACGGTCACCTGGGTCCGTCTTTGACAGTTTCTCTCACAGTTCTCCTTCCTCTGTCTTTCTCAGTTGGGGTGAGTAGTGTGGGGGGCATCTCTGACTGTCGAGAGCGTATGTGTGTGTATACGCGTGTCTGGAGGTTCCGGGGTACCTGCTTAGCCTAGTGTCCATCTCTGGCCCCACCCAAGTGCAGGGTTCCTGGTTATCCTCAGCATGACGCTCTTTGTAGCCAACTGCCAGGCCCTGAGACCAAAGCCACGTATTTCGTACCTGTTTACCTCCTACCTATGCTGGGGCAGCAGCGCCTTGATACTGTGGACAGGTGAGAGCGGGCTCCTAGGGAAGAAGGGGCGGGGCCTCGGGAAGAAGGGGCGGGGCCTCAGGAAGAAGGGGCGGGCCGGGGAGAAACCTGGGCTGGGCCTGGGGCCCAGATGGTGGTGAACCCAAGGAGGCGGGGCCTAGGGAAAGGGGGCGGGGCCTCTGCGGAACTGGGCGTCCAGCGCCTACCCAGCTCCTCCTGCCCAGGAGTCCTGAACTACTTAAACTACGCGGGCATGTGGAGCCAGGCGTCGTTCAGCTGGGATCGGCAGGTGAGCTACTGGCGGTGGGCCTCGCGGCTCAGTTCTGGGAGGAACACGTCCGGACAGTCAGACTCAAACCGCAAGTCCAGTTCGCTCCCAGGCCAGGGGATCCCCGCCAAGCCTCCCTAAGCCATGGTTGCTCAGGACACGGACGGGTACCTGGGCCCGGGGGCGGGGATCAGACCCGCCCCCCTAAGAACATGCCTCGCCCTCCGAGGGCTGCTGACAAAGCCGGGACCCTCCAGCTTGGGCCCACCCTTTGCGGCTCTGTTCCCGTCCAGAGTCCTCCCCTGGTCCCCATCCCAGAAGTCAGACACTGCCCCCTTCCGCTCTGCACGCAGCTCCTGCCAAGGGGCCAGTGGGTGTGGATCTGCCCCCATCCTAGCGTGGCCCCGCCCCAATCCCAGACAGGCCACGCCCAGATCCTACCTAGGCCCCGCCCCATCCCAGATAGGCCACGCCCCCATCATTGCTAGGCCACACCCCAAAGCCGCCCTTCATCCTCGGAACTCCTCCCCCTCCGAGGGCCAGCCCCGCCCCTGGATGCCTCATCTTGCCCCTGGGCGGACACGACCCCCACCCAGCTTTTGCTGTCGCCCCTCCCCAGGAAGGCATGGCTTGCCGCAGCGTCCCTCGCCCACCTTCCTGGCTTCTGCGCCACAATAAAATGTGGGCACCACCCCGTTCTCAGAGTCCGATCCTCCATTGCTCCCTCTCCCTCGGGGCAGGGTCGGGCCGGCGTGTGCGAACCGGCCTGGAGTCCTGGCCTCCTTCTCTGCCTGTTTGTCTACACCTGCCTCTGCCCCATCCTTTCCCCTGTCCATGGCTGCACGCCTCCCGCCCCAACACAGGGAGGGCGGGGAGACTCCGGCCCTGGCCCTGGAGACGGGGCAGGAGGGGGTGTGGGGGGGAGGGGTGTCTGGGAGGCCAGATGACACCAGAACTCCATGCAAATTGGATGCATATTTGGTTTTAATGGGGGGGGGGTGGGGACGGTGCGGGGGTCAGGGATAGGGCAGAGGCATTCAGGCATTGGCTGCCATGGTCTCCTTGATCCAACCCACGAGGGGCAGAATTCTGGTGAAGACTCCGGGCGTGTTGGGTCGGGCGCAGGGGGTTTGGCCCCAGGATGTGATTCCTTGAAGGACCCCGTTGCAGATCAGCGGGCCCCCGGAGTCACCCTACAGGAGGGGGAGAGAGTCAGGTCAGTGAGGCTGGGGGCTCTGCCTGCAGACCCGAGTCCAGCTGTGGGGAGGGACACACTTGTCTCCGGGGTCCGCTCCCAGAAGGAGGTGGCAGGGTTCCAATAGGGGGACAGTGTGTGGAGTTCTAGCCAATGGGGGTGGGACGCCAGGGCCCTGGAGGACAGCCCCTGCAGGGGGGAGGAGGAGGGGGCATCCATCCACGGGACCCTCCCACCTCAGGGCTCATCTCAGATGTCACCTCTCCCAGCTAGCTCTCTCTGCCCCGACTGTGAATGCGCGTTAGAGGGAGGAGGGCGACGCATGGGCCACCTGATTGGGGGTGTAAGGAGGAGAGGGGCAGAGGAGGGAGCTGGAGCACTGGGGAGGGGGGCAGTATCTGGGCAGCCTTGGAGACAGATGCCTGGATAGCTCTCAGCCCCAGGCCAGAACCTGAGTCCCCCCTACCCCCTACCCCGCCCCCCAGCATGCTGAGGCCCAGGGGGGAGCAGGTCAGCTCACCGCACAGGTGTCCTTGCCACCCAATAGGTGTCCAACACACATCATGACGTCTGTCACCTTCTCGGGGTGGGCGTTGGCACACACCTTGTTGGGCAGGAGCGTGAGGTCCACGCACTGCAGCTCATCTGGGTACTGGACTGCGGGCCAGGGGAAAGCATGGCTGTGGCAAGTGCCTCCTGGCTCCTCGGCCCTCCTCCCTCAGACCCCGGAGTCCAGGTCCCCAGTCCCCCACCCCCTCCCAACCCCCCGGTGCCTGGGTTCCAGGCTGACCTACATGGGTATGGGTTGGTGCTGCCCCAGCCAGAGGCGTAGCAGGTGCTCCCCAGCTTGGGGGCGCGGGTGGGCAGGGCCAGGGTCTTCACGGTGTCGGTGAGCTGCACGGGCTCCGCCAGGCGGAGCAGCATGAGGTCGTAGCTGTAGTCCTCCCCGGGGTGGGTGGTGTGGTTCTTCAGGAGGCTCAGGTTGAACTGAGGGTGCGGGAAGCTCTTACTGACCTGGACGTACTGCGCCCCGTCTTCCTCTTCAAACAGGTTGTGGCGACCCAGCCAGAGCTGGTAATTGCTGGGGGGAGATGGGGAACGCAGGACATGAGGAGGGGGAGAGAAGAGGGGGGGAAGGGGCAGGGCAGCATGGGGCTGGGGAGAGAGAGAGGAGGGAGGGAGGGAGGAAGGGAGGGAGGGAGAAAGAGAGAGAGAGAGAGAGAGAGAGAGAGAGAGAGAGAGAGAGGGAGAGAGAGAGAGAAACAAGGAGGAAAAGGGAGAGAGCATGAAAGATTCCAAACCGGTGGAGACAATGATTCAAGGCTGATCTGGGGACAAGGTGGGTGAGGAACAGGGCTTGAAGCAGGTGCGGGGAATGGGAGAGTGGGAGGGAGAACAGAGAAGGAGGGAGCAGATAGGGGGCTGGATGAGGAAGAGCCGGAGATGGTGAGAGACAGACAGAAGGAAGCAGCAGGAGAGAACAGAATGAGGGAGCAGAGGGAGAAACAGAGAGAGGGAAAGAGAGAGAGAGAGAGGTGGGAGCCGAGGAGGCCCGGGGGTGACAGCGAGTGAGAGACCAGGGGGGAGGGCAGGAGGGGAGGAGCAGATGGGAGGAGGGGCCTGCGCCCAGCTGGGCAGCAGCTGGGGCTTCGGGGCTGGTTCCCCAGCAGGCCGGTGGCCTGGCCCTGAGCCCAAGGTCAGCGCCCGCCTTCCCTCCCCAGGACCTTCCCTTCCTCTTCTCTTTCCTTCCCCTTCCCCTGTGGCCCTCAAGGCCCTCACACAGCCCCACCGGAGACCAGCCCTTCCCCGTGGGGCTCCTGGAGGGCGGGCCTGGGCGGTGTGAGAAGCTCCCTCACCCAAAATGTTGGGGGCGACCCTCCCTTTTCCCTGGGGGGGGGTGCACAGTAGTGATGGGGAGAGGGAGTGAGGTAGAAACGAGAGAGAGAGAGAGAGAGAGAGAGAGAGAGAGAGAGAGAGAAGAGAGATCTAGGGGAGGGACAGAGGCAGACTCAGGTGGCCGTGGGAGGGCTTTCTGGTCAACCAGTTCCAGCCCTGTCTCTCTCCTCGTGACCCCAGACCACGACCTGTCCTTTCTGCGTCCCCCGAGGTCATCTGCAGGGTCAGTGCTGGCTGCCCAGGCCTGTGGTAGCACAGATACCCCCAAGCCCGCCCCGACCCCTCGCCCTTACTCACTCGCTGATGCAGTGGGCGGCCGTGAGCACCCACTGGGGGTCCACCAGGACACCCCCGCACTCGAAGCGGTTGTAGTGGTACAGGGCAGCCTGCCAGGGCTGGGGTTTCTTGCACTCCCAGCCTCCGACGATCCGGGACTGGATGGGGGGCACGGCGCCTGCAGAGGGGGTGCTGAGTCAGGGCGGGTGGAGGTGGCCGTGGGGCCAGGGGACTGGACTGGGAGAGGGGGCCGGGCTATGGACACGCAGGGACGCAGGGGTAGAGGGCCGGGTCTGAGGACATGGGCAGGGGTGATGGGAAGGGCTCAGGAATCTGAAGGCTCTGAGACTGTGGGGGTGTGGGGGGGAAGGGGGTGGTGGCTGGACCTGGGTGGGAGGATGTTTTGTGAGAGCAGAGCTGACTCCATCAGGTGCGGGGTGGGCTTTGTGGGGTGATGGGGGGGGTCTTGGGCTGTAGGACAAGAGGCTGTGGGTTCTGAGAGGGGAAATCAAGGTTAAAGGCCTCAAGAGAGGGGCTCAGAGGCTGGGTGAGAGGATTTGGAGGGTTAAGGGGCTGCCAGGATGATGAAATGATTAGGGACCTTTTTGGGGGGGGAGGTTGGGCTTTCGGGGCTTCTGGAAAGGGTATGGATTTGGGGAATCAGGTCAAGAAGAAGCACCTGGGGAATGTGGGGTGACTGGGGCTCCTGGTTGAGAGAATTCGGGGTTCCAGGCCAAAGAGTGGCCAACAGGGTCTGGCTGGGAGAGGGTTCCTGTAGGGTTTGGGGTCCTGTGACCAGGCCATGGCATTCTAAGGGGGGTGGGAGCCCCGGGACAGGGCTGGGGTCAAGACTGGGCTCAAAAGGTGGGAGAGCCGGTGATAGTCATTCTGGGATGGTGGGGAGTCTATGGAGCTGGGTCACAGTGGGGGGGGAGGGTGGGGGGAAAGAAAGGGGGGTCCCTTGGGAGTGATGTTAGGACAGGAATGGAGACAGAGGCATACCAGGGGCCAAGCAGCTGTGGGAATGCAGGGAGGACCCACGTGGTGTTGGGTACTTTGGGGCGGGAGGGGCAGGACAGCTGGGCTGGGAAGGCATATGGGATCCTGGGGAGCGGGGGTTGTCCCAGAAAACTAGAGGGGTGCAGGGGGAGAAGGCTCAGCTGGGGGAAGGATGGAGAGTCCACAGGGAAGGAGCAGGTGGTTGGGGGTGCGAATTTTCTCCTGGAGGACAAGGCCGGGGTGCTGGATGCGGGTCTCGGAGCAAAGCGTGAGGGAAGAAAGAGACAGTCACAGAACCCCCGTCGGAGGCGTCTGATGGCATTTGGGGGGTCCTGGGAGGATTGGGGGACTGGATGCCAGGGACTGGAGGACCTGTGTGAGAGCTGACAGCTGGAGTGGTAGGATTGGGGGACTCGGGAGCCAGACCGTTGGGCCGTAGAGATCTGGAGAGGTGAGAGGAGGTGATCAGGGTCCCAGGGTCTGTTGGGATTGGGGGGGGGGGGTCCTCGGAAGAGTTGGAGTCCCCCAAAGAGCGAGACCGAGATGGCCCAGGATGCCCCCTTCGTAGAGGGGCTGGGGCGGGATCTGAGGGGGGAAGAGTCGAAAGTTCTGGGGGTTCCTGGGAGAGAGGACTGTGGGAAAGGTAAGGAGGAGGAGAGGCTGGGACAGAGAGGAAAGAGCCTGGGGCCCTGGTGGGGGGAGGACTGTGGGTTGGAGGGGTGCAGGCTGGGAGAGGGGTGGGGAGGGAAAGGACTTATTATATTGGGAGGGAAGGAAGGCAGTGTGAGAGGCAGGGCCGGCCCCCCTCCCACATCTTCCCCCGCTGGCTTACCGGTGCTGGCCAGGGACAGAGCAAGGCCCAGGCCCAGGAACCACATGGTGGCAGAGGTGTCCGGGGGCAGGCAGGTGGTGAACCAGGAGGGCCTCCCTGAGGAGCCTTTAAAAGCCCCTAGGGCCCCGCCCCTGCCCTGCTGGCACTCCTATCCTGGACACCTCCCCCCACCCGGCCTGCGAAGGGACGGGAGAACCAGCAGCTGCTGCTCTGAAGGGCCTGGAAGTGTGGGGGTGGGGGTGGGGGTGTGTGGAGGGGGGCAGCCAGAGCAGGGCCCCGAGCTCCTGGGGTGTTGATCTTGGGGACAGAGCCAGTGAGGATGTCATTGGCAGTTAGACAAACCCGAGCAGAGCAAGGACGATGGGCCAGGTACAGCAGGTCACAGGGCGGAAAGCCCGGGTGCCTACCTCACCTCCCCTCGCCCCCCCCTTCCCTGGTAAACTTTCCTCCCCTATCGCATCGCTCCCCGGTCCTGCTGTTTCGACCCGCACACCAAGGCCTCAGTCGTGTTTCAGCTCCAGGCCCAGCAAAGCGGCAATACCAGAGAAGTGAGGCCATGGCTGCCCGTCAGGACCAGCTGCAATAACTAATGACCCCTGACCCCGGGGCCAGCCAAGCAGTGGAGACCGGGACCCTGAAAGGGCACACCTGGGAAACGGACGCATGTGCTGCTGAAACCCGCCCCTGAGGCCTCCCCTGAGATTGCTCACCTGCAGGAGAGAAAGAAAAGCCCTTAAGACAGAGGGCCCAGCTCATGCTCTCCCTCTGGGGCGCACACCTGTGCCTTTCCCTGCCCCCCTCCCCCCGCAGGCAGGCATCTCCTAACCTCTAAAGGACCCCATGGAACTTGCAACCAGGGGAGCAGTGGGCAGCGGTAGCTCGTCCTGGGCTCACCCCTGAGCCCGTCTACGAGGCCCCCTTCTGTCTGACTTCTTAGTGAGCCAGAGCGGCCCCACCTGGGTTGCTTCTTCTGGGCTAAGCCCTTCGTTGTTTCACGAAGGGCATTTGCTGCGGCCAATACATTCCTGCTTGCTTTGCTGCACTTCATCTCTCTCTCTCTCTCTTTTTTTAAAAAAAATATATTTTATTGATTTTTTTACAGAGAGGAAGGGAGAGGGACAGAGAGTTAGAAACATCGATGAGAGAGGAACATCCATCAGCTGCCTCCTGCACACCTCTTACTGGGGATGTGCCCGCAACCCAGGTACATGCCCTTGACCGGAATCGAACCTGGGACCCTTGAGTCCGCAGGCCAGCGCTCTATCCACTGAGCCAAACCGGTCAGGGCTGTACTTCGTCTCTTGACCGAAATCATTCCTTCAAGATGAGCACTGAGGTCTCCTCGTCTTGCAGGGAAGAAGGGTAGGTGGGGGAGTGAGTGGGAACAGAAACAGGAGGTGGAGGAATCACAGGCTCCCCCCGAATACAAAGCTCCAAATTCCTGAACCCCAAGGAAGCCCCCGTGTCCCCTCAAATACCGACAGCGGGGCTCCGATTCGCTGCTCCCTGCACTGCTCGGAGCCGAGATGCCAGTTTCTCAGCTTCTACCTCAGTGCCCCTGAAGTAGAAGCTTTGGCTTTCCGATTGCCTAGGTTCCGATCGAATCTATTGTTCCTCTCATAATAAAATCTTGGGGGTGCCCATTTCAATTCTAGCCCCCCCCCCAGATCCAGAAATAGAAAGTTTCAGTGGTCCCCCTGAATATGTTCCCTGGCATTTCAAAATCCATTGTTCCCCCAAGCAGTGTTGGGATCCCCTTCCCCTCCCCACCTCCTGGTTCCCCAGATCTCAATGCTCAAGGTCATGTCCTCAAGTCTCAGGAAGCCATTGCCTTCCAAGGTCAAGAGCATCCCCTCCACCAATAGAATAGAGCAGTGGTTCTCAACCTTCCTAACGCCGCAACCCTTTCATACAGTTCCTCATGTTGTGGTGACCCCCAATTTCATTGTGACAAATTGAACATAATGAAAGCAGAGCGATTCATCCCAAAAACAATATGTAATTATATCTGTGTTTTCTGATGGTCTTACGCAACCCCTGTGAAAGGGTCGTTCAACCCCCAAAGGGGTCTCGACCCACAGGTTGGGAACCGCTGGAATAGAGAGTCCTCAGGGGCCAGATTTATGTCCCTCAACATCCAGTGACCTTGAAAATCACTTTTTTTTTTTTTTTAATTTCTGATGAGAATAAAAAACTAGATTCCTGTCAGCCTCCATGGTAAACCCTGTTCTCCTGGCTCTTTGTTTTTGTTTGTTTGTTTAAAATATATTTTATTGATTTTTTTACAGAGAGGAAAGGAGAGGGATAGAGAGTTAGAAACATCGATCAGCTGCCTCTTGCACACCCCCTACTGGGGATGTGCCCGCAACCAAGGTACATGCCCTTGATCGGAATCGAGCCTGGGACCCTTGAGTCCGCAGGCCGACGCTCTATCCACTGAGCCACACCAGTCAGGGCTCTCCTGGCTCTTTGGTAAAATCGAAGCAGCTCCCAGGGTCCCAGTCTCTGCTTTAGGCCAGGACAGGGGAGTATTTGCCTTTTTGCCATGGCTACCAGGAAGCCGGGAACCAAACCTTGAAAAGAAAAATGTACTCATCCTTGACCATGCAGTCACGTTGGCGGAGATACAGAGCACACCCCCCCCCCGCCCCAGCCCCCCGTGCCAGGCCCTGTTTGAGTCAGTTCATCTGAATTTCCTCCCTTAACCCTATGAGTGAAGCCACATGAGGGCCCTTGCTTCACAGCCGTGGACACTGAGGTTGAGCCCTTTTTCTCAGGGTCACACAGCCGATCGCGTGCGTTGAGGGAACAGAGCCCCTGCTTTCAGGCCATTTCTCCTCACCTAGGGGTCAGGACAGGGGGTGGAAAGGAACCACGTACATCTGATCTGGGTTCCCTGCCCGGTCTCTGGTACCCATGTCCCTTTACCCCCAGAAGAAAGTCACAGAAACGTTTGCAGAGAAACTTGCACCCGTGCTGTTATCTTGGTGTTAAACAGGTGACTGTGAGCACCAACCTCAGCCTGGACAAGCCCTTGGCTAACACTGGGCCTTGGACAAATGGGTTTTTTTTTGGGGGGGGTGGGGGTGGGTAGTGGCTGATTCTGTCCCAGGTCAGGATGGAGCGGCCATGGGAGTGTCTGCTCAGTCAGAGATACGAGGGGTGGGGGTGGGGGTGGGTGGGTAGGTCCAAAGCAGTCAGTTCCTTCTCATGGTGTCCCGGATCCAGTCCAAGTATCTGCACACTTTGGTGTAGACCCCAGGCTTGGTGGTGGTGTCGCAGGGGACGTCCCCCCAGGAGACAATGCCCTGCAGGATGCCTCCGCAGACCAGGGGTCCCCCGGAGTCACCCTGCGGGGAGAAGGGGGCAGGGGAGAAGGGGGCAGCTGGAGTGAGAAGCTTCGGGAAGCTCGTGTTCCCAGCCTCCTCCGAATCACCATTCACAATCTCAATCCACATCCCACCCCACCCCGTCTTAACCCAAGACAACCCAGGTGAACCCAACCAACCGGACCCTGACGCAACCCCGATCAGCCAACCCATGTCCAGCCCCACGCCCACCCCACCTCAACCCCGACATCTTTCCCGTTCAAAACGGAAACAGATCCACACCCATGGCCCTGTCATTGGCATCCTAACTCCAGCCCATGCCACCCCAAACCCACCCCCACATCGGCCACCCCAAACCCACCACGGTCTCTAACTCCAACCTCACCCCATCCCTAATATCTTCTCTGGCCCCAAGCAAGCAAAATCCTACCCCCCCCCCCACTCCCAAACTCGAGTCCCTTCCTCTCCTCGGGGCACGCCCCCTAACCCCCGTGGCTCTGACCTCACAGGAGTCGGTGCCTCCGCCTTCCACCCCTGCACACACCATGGTGCTCATCAGGTGCCCTGGGTAGTCCTGGCTACAGGACGAGTCCGAGATGATGCTGATATTGGCACAGTGCAGGGTGTCTGGGAGATTCACTGGGGAGGACAGCCAGCCTTGAGGGACTCCATCCATTTGTCAGGCCCGTGTCCTCTCCGCCCAAGAGCCCCGGGGGGACAGGGTCCTCCACGCACCTGGTGACTTTGGGCTCCCCGTGGTGTCAGACTCGTAGGCGGACACCAGGCCCCAGCCGGACACCACGCAGGGGTCGCCGGCTTGGGGGCAACGCGCGGGCAGTGACACGGGGTGCACTTGCGGGGAGAGGCGCGCGGGCCGGGCTAGACGCACCAGCATGAGATCGTGGCGATGGGTGCGCGCCACGTAGCCCGGGTGCGGGATGATGCGGCTCACGGTCCGCAGCTGCTCGGCGCCGTCGCGTTTGCGCAGGTTGTGCTCGCCCAGGCGGACTCTCATGTTGCTGTGCAGGCGGCGGGCGAGCGGGCGGGAGGGCGGGCGAGTGATTACCCGCAGGGGGTGGGGGTGGGGGTGGGGGTGGGGGCGGGAGGAGAAGACAGAAACATAAAAGAGCGGGCAACCTGGGGCGCCCCGACCCCTTTGGAATCTAGATATCCTATTGCCCTCCCCCCCAAGCCCCAAAGCCCATCGGTCCAGCCCCAGCCCTCCCCCCCACCCCCCTCTCTCCCACCCCCAGGGACCAAAGCGCCCACAGGCATGCCCACGCCTGGAACTCGGTCCTCAGGCTCCAGCTGGCTCTTCTGCAGAGTCACGGTTCTCAGGCCCCTAGACCCTCCCCGCCAAGGCCCCCAGGATCCTGAGCCCCGCCTTCCTACCGGGTTTGGCAGTGAGCTGCAGACAGCACCCAGTATGGGGAGACGAGGGAAGCCCCGCAGTTAAAGCGGCTGCGATCGAAGAGCGCCACTTGCCAAGGCTGGGAGTGGGGCACGCACACCTGGCCCTTCATCACCTTGCCGCTGTTGTCCTGGGCTGCGGGCAGGCGGGGGTGGGGGTAAGGTGGGGTGTCAGAGTCCTTTTCTTTTCTTTCTTTAAAATATATTTTATTGATTTTTTTACAGAGAGGAAGGGAGAGGGATAGAGAGTTGGAAACATCGATGAGAGAGAAACATCGATCAGCTGCCTCTTGCACACCTCCTACTGGGGATGTGCCTGCAACCCAGGTACATGCCCTTGACCGGAATCGAACCCGGGACCCTTCAGTCCGCAGGCTGACACTCTGTCCGCTGAGCCAAATCGGCCAGGGCTTCTTTCTTTCTTAAAATATTTTTTTTATTGATCTCAGAGAGGGAGAGAGAGAGAAACATCAAAGGTGAGAGAGAATCATGGATGGGCTGCCTCCTGCATGTCCCACCCTGAGGATGAAGCCTGCAACCTGGCATGTGCCCCCTCCGGGAATTGAACCCTGGCCTCCTGGTTCATAGGTCGATGCTCATCCGCTGAGCCAGGCTGGCCGGGCTGTGTCAGGGCTCTTTTCCTTGCACCCTGCCTGAGCTCACTATGTATTTTTCACCTGTTCCTCCCCCAAGCATTGTATTGATTTTTAGGCACCGCCCTCTCTCCAGCTTTTACAACTTTTGCTTGTTTTCCCCACAACTGTGCCCCTGTCCCTGGCCCCTACCCATTTGCCAAGGGGGATCTGGGAGGGAGGGGGCAGGGAAGGGACCAGAGGAGGAGAAGTGTTCTGTCATTGGGAGCAGAGACAAGGACAGTGGGTACCGCGCAGGCCGATGGCCACTTGGAACCAGCCATTCAAGGTCACTGAGCTGTCACAGGCGTCACATGGATGTGGCCACTCAATACGTATGACACACAGTCTTGGCTCCGGAGCCTGGGCACCTCAGCCAAATGCAGTGTGTCCGACGCACAAGGACACAGGCAAGACCGCACAAGGTCATGGGCAAGGGGGCGGGCACCACGGGTCTTCCCCACGTGGGCACTGATATGGGCAGCACTTGAAGCTGAAACTCACTTGCACCTACATGAGTTGCAGTTTAAGGAATCACAGCAGAGACCTTACAGGGCCCTGAGGTTTATCTCAGTGGATAGAGCATCGGTTGTCAGACTAAAGGTGTTTGGGTTGCATTCTGGCCAAGGGCATGTGCCTGGACTGTGGGCTTGATCCCCAGTGGAGGGGGGGCGGGGGCGTGTGAAAGGCGGCTGATTGGTGATTCTCTCTCATCATGGATGTTTCTGTCTCTCCCTCTCCCTTCCTCTCTGAAATCAATAAAAATATATTTTAAAAAAATCAATGGAAAAATGTCCTCGGGTGAGGATTAACAACCACAACAAAATAATGATAAATAAATCTTAAAAAAAAATATTCACAGCACAGGGGTTCATATGTGTGTACACACACACACACTCACACACAAACACACACACACTCACACAGACACACACACACACACACTCACAGACACACTCACATACTCGCAGACAGGCTTGCAAACAGAAGACGCAGCGTGGGTCCGCACACACTAGGTCACAGGTGCTCACGCTTGCACATGGGGGTCTGGACAGACAAGGTGGGGTCTTTAATAAAGGTACATGTGGAGCCCTAACCGGTTTGGCTCAGTGGATAGAGCGTCGGCCTGCAGACTCAAGGGTCCCAGGTTCCATTCCGGTCAAGGGCATGTACCTTGGTTGTGGCCACATTCCCAGTAAGGGGTGTGCAAGAGGCAGCTGATCGATGTTTCTCTCTCATCGATGTTTCCAACTCTCTATCCCTCTGTCTTCCTCTCTGTAAAAAATCAATAATATATATATATATTTTTAAAATGGTACAGTGGAGAGACACTGACATGTACTCAGACCCCCCAGAACTTGTTCACAGGCATGGTTCTGTAGTATGGTGGTTAAATTTGGAGGGATAGAGTTATCCCCCCCGCCCCCCGCAATCTCTGCCCCGCATCCAAACATATTATCTGTGAGTCTCTGAGCAAATTATTTGACCTCTCTGTGCCTCTGTTTCCTCATTGGTAAGATGGGATTGCTGTAAGGATGGGATAGGTGTGTGTGTGCGATGCCTGACATACGGTGACAGCTTAATAAATGTTAGTTATTTTAAACAAAGGACTCATAGATTTATTGATGCAGACAGAACGTGTGCATGTCCAGGCTGTGGACACAAACTTAAGCCAAAGTCAGTCAGATGTATGACCAGGCCCAGATCCAGATAGTCCAGGTCAAAACTGTGACTCAGGCCCAAGCCACTCTGTAGAGACCCAAAGGGCCATGTCTGGATGCAGGGTCTGGCCCTTCAAGGTCAAGGACATATGTTTCGCTGGAGACATATTTATCCATCTCTAGATCAGCCTCCAAGTCAGTTGCTTGGTGTTCAAGTTGAACCTGAACCAAGAAAAAGTCCTGGAGGTACAAGAAGGAGCCGTGGGGGGACTGGGGGCTGGGGCTGGGGGCTGGGGGAGAGCGTCACTCATCACATGTGTGGGTACCTGGCTCACACATATATGAGCAGGATCTGCACTCCCCCTCCCTTCAACAGCACCACGCACAAGGACGCCCACAGGGATGTTTCAAGGTCACAGGACCGCGACTCCCTACACTGGGCAACATGCATGTGTCCCCTCAAGGTCACAGCCAGGCACACAATGCCACCCACCCTGGGGCAGGATATCACCGCCAAGATCAAATGCCCATGCTCTTGGCTTGGGGGGTTGGGAGCTGGGCCAAGAGCCCTGGCAAAGGCAGGGAGAACTGGGATGAGGTGGACAAGGGACTTAACAAGAGAAGGGTGGGTTGTCCTTCGGAGAAGGGCAGAGGGTGCCGGCTGAACAGCTGGGCACCGAGGCCGCACCTGGCCAGTCCCAGCCGGAGGAGGGTGGGGGGTGGGGGGCCGCAGGGCGCAGGCAGCAGGCAGGCCGGGAGGCGGGGAGGAGAGAGCACGGACAGAGCCCAAGGGGATGCTGGCAGTGGGTCGGGGAAGGCGAAGGAGGGGAGGTTGGAGGCCCTCCCTGGGGCGAGAGGGTCATGTGTGTGAGGGAGTTCATGAAAATCCACCCTTGACTCCCCCAGGGTAGAGGCATCAGGTTACAGTTACCTTCTTCCCGGGTGGTAGGTGAGTGTGGGCAGGAGTGCTCCTGCCACCTGGGGTCACCTTGACCTGGTGGCTGCCCCTCTCTGAGTCACAGGCCCCTCTTCTGCCAAAGGAGGCCCGTGGCCCACCCCACGGGGATGCTGCCTGGATTGGGTGACCCTCCCTAGCGCTGAGCGCCGCGCCTGGCACGTACTGAGCGCTTAGCAAGGCCAGTGCATTCTTACAGGGCCCTCCTGGCACCTCCCACCTCTGTTGCTCTCTCCAGGGGACGGTGGGGGAACCTGACACAGGCATTGAGTGACCAGAAAGGGGCAGGGTCAAGAGAGAGGCAGCCCCCAGAACTGAAACCCGGGTCTGTGCCACCCCAGGGTGGCTGTGTCTGTGGTTATGGGCCCCACGTGGCATGGGGACTGCACGGCGGTCTGCCTGCCCCCCTCCCCCCAGCACGCCTGACAGCTGTCATGACGGAGTGAGGACTCAAAAGATGCCGGCAGGTGGCCGAGGTGGGGCAGGGGTGAGGGAGGAAGCCAGTCGCCAGTTGGTTTCTGGGTAAAGGAGGGGCTGGCAGATTGCAGGACCTGGATATCCTCAGGATGGGGGAGTGTAGGGAGCACCCCACTCCCACAGACGGGGCCCCCCCTGGCCCGGGCCCCCCTCACCTGCAGACATCAGCAGGAAGGAAAAGACGAGAAGCCACATTGTAGAGGAGAGACCAGGGCTCTGCTGAAGTCTGGGGGAGAGGAGAGAGTGAACGGGGTGAGGCTGGCTCCTCCTGCCCCCATCGCGACCCCTCTGGACACAGCCGTATCCTGCCTGCTGCTTCAGACACTTCTTCTCACCCCCAGCCCCAGTCTGCTCTTCCTCCCGGGAATCCCGTCTGCGATGGGTCTGCCATTCCTCCAGGCACTGGAGTAGACTCCTAGGTGCCCGCACGGCCTGGCAGAGCCCAGCACCGTCTACCTGCCCCCAGACCGGTGATGGCGAGCCTATGACACGCATGTCAGAGGGGACACACGAACTCATTTCTTTGGTTGATTTTTCTTTGTTAAATGGCATTTAAATATATAAAATAAATATCAAAAATATACGTCTTTGTTTTACTGTGGTTGCAAATATCAAACAATTTCTCTATGTGACACGGCACCAGAGTTAAGTTAGGGTTTTTCAAAATGCTGACACGCCGAGCTCAGAAGGTTCGCCATCACTGGCCTCGACCTCTCTCCATCTCCAAGGTCCTGGCTCAGGAAACATTCTCTCCCCAGACTCTATGCCAGGTTCCTAATCCGCCTCTTGGGTCTTCCGCACCCTCCCTGAGTCGGTTCTTCCACTCAAGTTCCTGCAGGGTCTTTCTACACCTGGAGTTGACCACGTCCGATTCGAGCTCACAGCTCGCATGAACCTCACTGCACCCAGGATAAAGTCCCAGCCTCCCCCAGCCTCACTTTCGAGGATGGGATGGCTTCTCCCATTCCGGCCTTGCTGGCTGGGTCTCCCGTGACATAACGTTCTAGGCACAGTGGATTCTTCGGGTTTCCCTCCTGCAATTTCATGCCTCCACACCTCTGCTTGGGCTGTTCCTCCTTCCAGCTATGCCGTTCCCTTCAAGGTCCGCTGCCTCCTGGAGGCCTTTTCTGAGCTCTCCCAGGCTGTGGTGTCTGCCTCCCCCGCCAGACAGAACACTCTGGGGGCGGGGGTCCCCAGCACTGCCCGGCAGCCTCTCCAGTTCCTCCTCCAAACTTATATTTCTCCCTGAGGCCCCGCCCCCACGTCTGGGAGGCCTTGATTCCTAGCAGGTATCTCTCCTGGGTCCCACGGTGTCTGTTCTGCCTCCGTCACAGCACAGATCCCCAGGGGTGCTCAGGTTGGGTTCTCTCCGTGTCCCCTGCTCTGCCCTGCCCAGCCTGGGGCCTGGCACCGGACACACCTCAGGGAGTTGGGCTGCGCTGGCTTGAACCCGCGACAACTCCTGACCCTGTTCTTGGCTTTGGTACAAGTGATTTCAGGGACATCCTCAAGAGTCACTCCAGCCCCCTCCCTGTATCCCCATCTCCATCCTCCCCCCCTTCCTCCCCCGCTCCCCCTGCCCCCCCCCCCCCGCCCCCAGCTCCTTCTTGTTTCTCTTCAGGACATTTTCTTGGTTCAAGTTCAGCGTCGACCACCAGCAAAGGGCACATGGGCCTACCCGGGTGACCTGGACTCTCAGCTCCCCCAGGGTGGTCTCCGTGTCTCTCTAAGGGCAGACTGTCTCCCCCCATCTCCCTCCCCCACTCCTGTCCCAACCATCTTACCCCCTTCAGATTATCCAGCAGCATCTGGGGCAGCTTGGATGCCAGGAGAAGGGGAGAGGGCACTGGAATGCTTGAATTTATAAGCTAGCTGCCCCACCCGGGCCTGGGGAGGTTGGGTAGGGTGGGGTGGGAGGCGGCTTTACAAGCTGGACGCCTAGGTGGCTGGTGGGGTGGGAGATGAGGCCTCGTAAACATTTATTGAGCTGAAACTTTTGTCTGAGTCGACAATGAGGAATTTCCCCTCTGGGGGGCCGTTCCTCAAGGGGGGAGGAGAGGCAGGATGGCCAGAGTTGAAAACTGGGGGTCAATACAGAGCCTGGATTCTGGAGCCCGTGACCTGGAATTGGGGTCTGGGGCGTAGAAACTGGATTCTAGAGCCACACTTCCTGTGCCTGGAGTAGGGTTCTGGATCTTGAATTCTGGACTTGGGTCTAGAGCCCCAACTCTGGGTCTCCGATTCTGGATTCTGGAGCCCCCGATTCTGGACTCTGGGTCTTTGCTTTTTCTGATGTCAGGTTCCATCTCTTGTATCTCCGATGCTGGACCTTGGGTTTTGGATCCAGACACCCGATTCTAGGTCTTGAAGTCTAGACGTCTCAATTCTGGGTTCGGAATCTTGGATTCTGGACCTCTGGTCCTGGGTTCCGGATCCAGATCTCTGGTTGTGGATCTCTGATTCCGGCTCTCCAGTTCTGGATTCTGGATTTTGGGGTCTAGAGCTGGGGGATTCATGGCCTGAATTCTAGAGTGTGACTTTTGGCGGAGTCTCCATTCTGGAATTTGGGTCTGGCCTTTGAGTGACATCTCAGAGTTGGATTCTAGATCCTGGGCCTTTGAACCCAGCATCCAATCTGTGAGTTTGGAATCTAGTGTTGGCAACCTAAGACTTGAGGTCAGAAATCTTCACACCTGCTGTGTGAAGACTGGAACCTGGAGTATGAATGGTCGTTTTTGAATGTTGGAGCCTGGATCCTAGAGTCTAGGACAGGTCTAGATTCTGAGATTTCCTGGGCTGACTTTGGAGTGTGGTCTGGAGTTTCAAATCTGCATGATATATTTAAGAGGCCGGACATGGACCTGGTTGCCATGGTTACTAGACTCCTAGAATCTTGACTCTGGAGTATAAATGTAGTAACTGGAGCCTTTACTCTGGATTCTACAGTCTTGATTCTGGTTTTGAGGCTTGAAGTCTGGATTCTGCTTTCCGGAGGTTGGCGATCATCGCTAAGATGACCCAAAGCTCAGGGAATTTGAAGTTGTCTTACAACGCCTCAGAACGCGAGAGGGCCCTGGGCAATTGCTGAGTCTCCCCTGGCTGGTTTGACTAATGAGGAGGCATAGAACTCAGATCGCGCGCTGAAATTATAAGCATGGCCCCTCCCCAAGTCTGGAAAGCCAGCCCCTTTATGGGAATGGGAGCCAATATGGGGGCTGGGTGTGTAGGAGACCGGTGGCCAAGGCTGATTTCCCCACAGATAATATGGGAGAAGGGTGGCATCTAACCCCCCATAAGTCCGATGGCCAGCTCACCGGGAGGGCAACCTGCCCTGCTCCCAGCACGGTGACGTCTGCGTCCCCCCTCCCTCCCATCCTGGCGAGTCAGACCTGGGTGATGGGTGTCCTCCTGGGCATCTCCCCACACGTCCTTCACCTTAACCGCAGCCCGAGTCCCGCCCTGTACCCTGCTCCTCCTCCTCCTCCTCCTCTTCGCTGGAGTCTTTCATCAACTCTCGTGGTTCAACCACCAACCACGTAGATCTCCTCCATTTGACCCTGAGCTCCTGCCTAGGGAGGCCCCCTGGTCCTGGGAGGCCCCTCTCTGTGTGTCCTGACTCATCTCTCTCTTTCCCCAAACTGGCCTCCTGACATGTTTCCCATCTTAGGGACAGCCCCACCGTCCACCTCGTCATGTGGCAACCTTTGCTCCTGTCCCTTACAGCCCAAAGGTCCCCGGTCTGGCTCCTTCCTGTCCCTGCCTCTCTCTGCCTCCTTCTCTCCTCTCTGTGCCCTGGGCCTGGCTGCAGCTCAGGTGTCCTCCTCTGCCCCTGGCCCCTCACCCCAGCCTCCTCCCCGACCTCCCACCGGCCAGTTTATTCCCTCCATCCATCACCAGGTGGCCTCAGAGGGCTGTCTACGCTCAGACCGGACCCGCCCCTCGCCTGCTCACAGTCCCTCCAGCTCCTCGCTGCCCTTGGACAGGTCCTCACCGTCAGCCTGGCATTGGAGGTCCTTTGAGATCCGCCTGCCAGAACAAGTCTTATTGTGAACACCGCCACCCCGGGGAGAGAGTCCCTGCAGGGGACTGGGGGCCCCAGACTCCTGGGTCAGAGGGAGGAGCCGTGAGGAACCTCTCCTGCCCGGTTTCCAGGCAGGTCTGGTATCCGACTACCTCTGGTGCGTGGACCTGGGACGCCTGCCCAACATCGTGTGTGTCGGAACCGAGTTATTAAAGAGCAAAGCATGCTCTTTGCTGGCTGGGTCCTGAGGGGCCTGGGAGCTGCAGGCAGAGCTGAGCAGAGCCAGGACAGGGTCTGGCTGTCCTGCTCACCGGCTCCCTCTGGCGTCCGTGGGGCAGACTGCAGAGGTGAGGAGAGGCAGGTGGCATTACAGTAACCAGGTTGGTGGCAGGGGCAGGGAAAGAGGGGTCTCCTAATTCCTTTAAAGCAGTGGTTCTCAACCTTCCCAATGCCGCGGCCCTTTAATACAGTTCCTCATGTTGTGGGGACCCCCAACCATAAAATTGTTTTCGTTGCTACTTCATCACTGTCATGTTGCTACTGTTATGAATCCTCATGTAAATATCTGATATGCAGGATGTCTTTCCATTGTGACAAATTGAACATAATGAAAGCATAGTGATTCATCACAAAAACCATATGTAATTATATATGTGTTTTCTGATGGTGACCCCTGTGAAAGGGTCGTTTGACCCCCAAAGGGGTCTCGACCCACAGGTTGAGAACCACTGCTTTAAAGTGAGCCGGCAGGACTTGCTGACGGAGCACAGGCAGGCGTGAGAAGCAGCAAAGAGTCAAGGATGGTCCTGTTTTGACCTGAGTAGCTGTGCAGCTATGCTCTACCCAGCCCTACCCCCCCCACACACAGGGGTGCCCCCGCTCCGTCCCCACCAAGGCCACTTGAGCTCAGGGTGTTCACTGACGTGCTCCTCTTCCACCCCAGGGTTCCCCAGTCCTCCAGACACCCAGCCTCCCTCTACACTCCCTCATCAACCCTTCCCACACCTGGTGCCTCCTGTGCCCTGACCCCCACTGATGTCCCCTCGATCCCCTGCTCCAGCCCCAGGTTAGGCTTTGCTCCTAGCAAACTCTCATGGTAGCCTTCCTCTTCTTCCTCTCCTCTTCCTCTTCCTCCTCTTCCTCCTCCTCCTCCTCCTCCTCCTCCTCCTCCTCCTCCTCCTTCTTCTTCACATTTAATCACCTTTATTCATTTATTTGTTTGTTGTTCTTAATCCTCACCCGAGGATATTTCCCCATTGATTTTCAGAGAGAGTGGAAGAGAGAGGGAAAGACGAGAGAGAAACTTTGATGTGAGAGAAACACATTGATTGGTTGCCTCCTGCAGGAGCCCTGACCAGGGCCCCGGCCCGGGGAGCAGCCTGCAACCAAGGTACATGCACTTGACCGGAATCAAACCCGGGACCCTTTGGTCCGCAGACCAATACTCTATCCACTGAGCCAAACTGGCTGGGGCTGCATTCAATATTAAAGCTTCTTTGCTGGAATTTGTCATGAGGAACCTCCAGATTGAACTTCCAACAGCCCTCTGAGCCCCAGCCGGTGTGACTCAGTAGGTTAGAGTGTCGTCCTGTGCACCATAGGGTCCCAGGTTTGATTCCCCATCAGAGCACATAGCCAGGTTGCATGCTGAAGGCAGCTGGTCAATGTTTTTTTTTTCCTCTCTCTCTCTCTAAAAATTAATGAAAAACATATTCTTGGGTGAGGATTTAAAAAAAAAACAACCCACAATAAAGAGTGAAAACATAACAAGAGTGTATCCTCGGTGAGGATTAAAAAAAACAGAAGTAAACTCTCTCTCTTTTTTTTTTAAAATAGATTTTATTGATTTTTTACAGAGAGGAAGGGAGAGGGATAGAGAGTTAGATACATCGATGAGAGAGAAACATCGACCAGCTGCCTCTTGCACACCCCACACTGGGGATGTGCCCGCAACCAAGGTACATGCCCTTGACTGGAATCGAACCTGGGACCTTTCAGTCCGCAGGCCAACGCTCTATCCACTGAGCCAAACCGGTCAGGGCCAGAAGTAAACTCTCTTATTAAAAATGTTATATTGACTCCCTGTGGCAATGGCCCTCATTTGGCTCTACTGGCTTAAATAACAGATTCTACCGAAATTAAAACGGGAATTTCACTTACGTCTTTCTCATTCTTTTAAGGTGGCTACTGGGAAATGTAAAATGATGTAGGTGGCTCACATTCTATTTTGATTGGACCGCGTGGCTTTGGAGGAATTAGGAATCAAAGATGAACAAAACAGAAGACGCTTACGGGCTATTAAGTGGTCTTAAGTGGAGACGTCCGGAAGCATGTTGTAGACGGGTGGTGGCAGGGGGCCGGTGGGAGTTCTTTCTTTCTCCTGCTGACGTGGTGCCAGGAATGTCTCTCATCTGTAACGTTGCTCTCAATAGCAGGGCCTCGTCCGGGCTGCTGTGCAATAGCCCGCAGCCACGGGATAGACCTACAGGCCTGACCTGGAAGACGTTGACGACACCTGAGTAGAGGTTAGGATCTTCATGTGTCCCTGCTTGGACCTCATCTCACAGCCTCTCTCCGCCTCTCGCACCTGCCCCACCTGCCTAGTGCTGCTGCTTAGACTTGTGAAGCGCAGTCCACCTCAGGACATTTGCACTGGCTGTTTCTTCTACCCAGAATGCTCGTTGCCTAGCCGGTGTGGCTCAGTCTGTTGGAGCGTTCGTTGGCCAGGGCACGGGAAGGTCATGGGTTTGATTCCTGGTCAGGACACATGCCTGGATTGCAGGTGTATGGGAGGCAACCAATCGAGTTTCTCTCTCACATGGATGTTTCTCTCTCCTTCCCTCCCTCTCAAAAATAAAATAAAATTAAATGTGTCATCCCCAGGGATCACTTCGTAAATTATGTAATCATCTAACACTATGCTGTACACCTGAAAGAAATGTAAAATACTATTGAATGGCAATTGTAATTGAAAAAATAAGAGAGTTTAAACCCTTGCTCTGTCACGTGCTAACTGGGGAATCTTGGGCAAATTACCAAGACTCTCTGTGCCTCAGTGTCTCATCAGTGAAACAGGAATAATTACAGCACTTTTCTCCTACAATGTTGGAAAAATGAAAGGAGTTATTACATACTAGAGGCCTGGTGCATGAAATTTATGCATGGGTAGGGTCCCTAGGCCTGGCCAACGATCAGGGCTGATCAGTGGGACAACCGGCAGGGTGATAGGGGTTGGGGGGGGGGCACTGGTACCCGCCTTGGCTGGCCTGGGGCCTTTGGGCTGGGGGCAGCTCCTGCATTGTCTGCCCCCTGGTGGTCAGTGCATGTCATAGCGACCGGTTGTTCTGCTGTTTGGTTGATTTGCATATTAGGCTTTATTATGAAGCTGTTGCTGGAGCACAATGTTTGCTTTTGTTGTCATTCTTTTTTTTTTTTAAATATATTTTTTATTGATTTCTGAGAGAAAGGGAGAGGGAGGGAGAGATAGAAACGTCAATGATGAGAGAGAACCATTGACCGGCTGCCTCCTGCCTGCCTCCCTCCAACTGGGGACTGAGCCCTTAACCCGGGCATATGCCAAGACCAAAGTCACAAAACTTCCCCTCCATGTTTTCTTCTAGGCATTTCACTATTTCAGGTCTTCTGTACAAGTCTTCAATCTATTTTGAGTTGATTTTTCTGTGTAAGATACATGTCCAGTTTCATTCAAACGTCCAAATGTCCAGTTTTCCCCATACAATTTGCTTAAGAAACTATCCTCTCCCTCCCCAAACACCCCCGCTGCTGGGTATTCTTGGGGCCCTTGTCCATGACCAGCTGGCCTTATCTGCACTGTGTTTATTCTTGGGCTCTCTGTCCTAGGCATTTAGAAAACGCAGCCACCAGCACTGAAAGGTCAGGAGAGTTCAGGCTTCCCTGGAAAAGGTGGTGACATCAGACATCCGGCGACCTCATACATGTATTCCCACGTGGCCACAGACCACCACCAGCAAGCTCCGGATGGCCACTGCCCTGGGACCGTTCCGTGACATTCTGTGGCCCACGTCCAGTCTGCTCTCCTGCTTTCCATGACCTGCCTGGCCCAGGAGGCAGAAGAGTTCCCGACCCTGGTGGAGAGAAAAAGGGGAGATGAGGACACCATGACGTGGTCATGAAGAGATCTGAGGGCAAGCAAGTCACACATAACAACCACAGTCACAGTCACATGGGGGGCCGTCATCATCATACAGAGTAATTATCTTGCTTCGGGAGCTATTCCCTGTTCCTCACGAATGTCAACTTGCTTAACCTCCTCGAGAGCTGATGAAACAGAAACTACCATCACTCCCACGTTACAGATGAAAACAGGAGGCACAGAGAGGCTTCGGGCTGTTCCCAAGGCCACACAGCGAGAAGGGGCCAAGTGTGAACCCAGCGAGACTTGCACGAGCGTCTGTGTGCATTTCATCATTCCTAGTTAATTAAAAAAATTTTTAGAGCTTTTATTTATTGATTTGAGAGAGAGAGAGAGAGAAACGTCGATTTGTTGTTCCACTTAGTTATGCATTCATTGGCTGCTCCTTGCATGTGCCCTGCCTGGGGGTCGAACCCATCACCTTGGCGTATCAGGACAATAATGCTCTAACCAGCTAAGCTACCTGGCCAGGGCCTCTAGTTAATGTTTTGAATGGGTATTATTTCCACATGGTACAAAAAAAAAGGACATGTGACCTTAGCCGGCGGGGCTCAGCGGTTAGAGCGTCGGCCTGCGCCCTGTAGGGTCGCGGGATCGATTCCAGGTCAAGGGCACGTACCTGGGTTGTAGGCCACGCCTGGGATGGATCCCCAGGTTGGGGTGCATGTGGGAGGCAACCAATCCATGTGTCTCTCTCTCTCCCACTCTCTAAAAAATCGACGGGAAAAGATATCCTTGAGTGAGGATTAACACACACACAAACAGAATATGTTTATTAAAGAAAGGTATGGTGTGATAAGACTCCATTGTGACCTCGTTTATCCTGCTATCATCTCCCTCTTTTTTTTAAAAAAAAAATTCATTGATTTTAAAGAGGAAGGGAGAGGGAGAGAGAGATAGAAACATCAATGATGAGAGAGAATCATTCATTGGCTGCCTCCTGCACGCCCCCTACTGGGGATTGAACCTGCAACCCACTGACATTATCTCTTAAAAACATAACAACTAAGACCATGCGTCTTGGTCATCCCCAAGGGTTTTGTTGCACATAAAAAGTGACTGTGAAGAGGCAGTTTTATCTTTCTCCCGCTGCCAGCCGCCAGGCCGGACTCCTCAAAAAGTTCAGAACACTCGGTTAATCCTCTAAAATCCTTTTTCCTCTTTTAAGCATCAGAGGCCTGCGACGCTGGCTGGTTTCCAGGTTTGTGAAACACCGCGTAGATAATGACACACGGCATAAGACAATGGTTGGCCTGAAAATGACAGGTGATTCATGCGGATGTTTACGGCCGCAGAGCTTGCTTCTGGGAAGTCTTTCAATCCCCGAGAACTCAGTGGGAAGCTCCCCTCCACGCCCCCCACCTCGAAAGGAGACTTGTTACTCGTTTTGAGGGGATTAGAGCTGGCCAGAAAAAGAACACTGAAAATGGAGCAAGTAAGATGGAATGAAAAATGGGCCAGGCACGTTTTTTGTTTTTGTTGCTGTTAATTCTCACTGAGAATATTTTCCCATTGATTTTTAGAGAGAGTGGAAGGGAGGGGGAGAGGCAGAGAGAGAGAAACATCAATGAGGGAGGGACACATTGATTGGCTGCCTCTCGCACGCACCCCAACCAGGGCCAGGGAAGGGGCCTGCAAGCAAGGCATGTGCCCTTGACCGGAATCGAACTTGGGACCCTTGAGTCAGCGGCCTGGCGCTCTACCCACTGAGCCAAACCGGCCAGGGCACGTTTTTTAAAAAACTTTATTATAACTTTTTATTTTGAAATAGTTCTAGACTCACAAAAAGTTGCTCATACAGCCCTCACCCAGTTTTCCTTAATGATAGCATCTTTCACAGCCCCAGTGCATGGTCAAAACTAGGAAACTGATGTCGTTACAATGCTAAGAACTCAGATGATCTTATTTTAATCTCTCTCTCTCTCTCTCTCTCTCTCTCTCTCTCTCTCTCTCTCTCTCCCCTCCTTTCTCTCTATAAAATCAACAAAACAAAACAAAAACATAGTGAAATTCATAGGGACGGAAAGTTAGAATGACGGTTGCCTGGGGCTGGGGAAAGGGGTATGGGGATTTAATATTTCACAAGAACAAGGTTTAGTTTTGCAAGATGAGAAAGTTCTGGGATTCTGTTGCACAACAATGTAAACGTACTTAACACCACGGAACTGCACATTCCCAAATGGATAGAAGGTAACGTTTATTTATTTTTATATATATATATATATAATATATATATACTAGAGGCCCGGTGCACAAAATTCGTGCACTGGCAGGGTCTCTAGCAGCTGCTGGCTGGGGCCTCCCTCCCTTCCCCTGGCTGGCCCTGCCTCCTGGTCGAACTCCCAGTTGAGGGGACAATTTGCATACTATGCTTTTATTATATAGGATATGTATATCTATATTTACCACAATTAAAAAGTAAAATGTTAAGAAAAAGGCTCCCTGATGCTCGAGTTGTTCACACAGGGCGTGAAACATCCTTCAGTCAATTGCGAAAGCCATGGAACAATGACTAAGTGTGAAAACTAACTGATGACTCGCTTAATTGTTATCAGCAGAGACACGAGACGAGACACGAGACGAGACACGACACAGCCCCGAAGCTTTCTCTGGCTGGTGTCTTAAGGTGCATTGTTTTAAAACGCTACAAACACTCGGCACAAAAGTCTCCTTGTGAAGTCACACAGTTTCACACTCTCCTTCGCCGCCTTCCCCTGGACTGGTGTTTGGGGAGAGTGGTTTTCTGAAACCCAAGCCCAAACACAGAGCTCTGTTGGATACTATATGTCACTAGAGGCCCGGTGCACGACATTCGTGCACTGGGGGGGGGGGGGGGGAGGGGCATCCCTCAGCCTGGCCTGCACCTGCCCGCACCCACCTTGGCCTGGTGCCGCCCGTTCACCTGCTCCACCTTCCCACCGCGGTCCCGCTCTCAGGGCTGGCAGTGCCTCCACTGCCGCCTGCTGCCAGCACCGCATCGCTGACGCCCGCCATGTTCCACGCCACCCCCTGGTGGTCAGCGCACATCATAGTGAGTGGTCGAATTCCCATTCAAGGGGGCAATTTGCATATTCGGCTTTTATTATATAGGATATTAAATCAGGTGTACAGTATAGTGGTCAGGCAATCATATACTTTACCCAGTGTTCCCCGCTCCCCTGCACTCCATATTGCCAGTACCCACTGGTTGAAGATGGCACCAACTTTTTGGACAATGCTGCCGGCGCCAAATGCCATCCGCTGTTGTCTCTCTGCTCTTCCTTCCTGACTTAGGCCATACACAGGGTCCCAGCCTCAGCCCCCTCCCACAACCCCCTTGTCCTCCTCACCCCAGCCGGGTTAGTGTGTGATCTGAGGATGTACGAGACCTGCAGGAGTGTGAGGATATACATGAGTCTGTGTGTGTGTGTGCCTGTGTGAGCATGTTGTTAGAGTGTGTATGTGAGTCCTATGGGCCATGTTTGAGCATGTTCTGTGCGTGAGTGTGTGAGCATGCATTGAAAAACCCACCTTCGCCCTGACTGGTTTGGCTCAGTGGATAGAGCATCAGCCTGCAGACTGAAGGGTCCCAGGTTCCATTCCTGTCAAGGCACATGCCCAGGTTGCAGGCTCAATCTCCAATAGGGGGTGTGCAGGAGGCAGCCGATCAATGATTCTCTCTCATCATTAATGTTTCTATCTCTCTCTCCCTCTCTCTTCCTCTCTGAAATCAATAGAAATATATTTTAAAAAAACCAAAGCAAACCACCTTCAGCCACATAGTCAGAGACCAAATTCTAGCCTGGACAGTGAGCGCGTGGCCTCCCGTCCAGCAAGTAGCCGCCCCACCACTCCCTCCTCTAAACTGACTAGTGGACTCAAACGTCATGAAAGCATTTCTGAGAATAATGTGCCTCACCCTGATTGCACAGACTCAGGGCAGAGGGAAGGGCCTGAGAGGCATTGCCCCACACCCTCCTCCCCTGCGGGATTGGGGACTCAGGCCCCGCTCACCTCTACCCACCACCCTGTCCCTCCGCACCCCCACCCCTCTCAGTCCTCTCTTTACTGGGATCCCCACAGTGGCCAGGTGTAAAGGTCCCCACAAGAATTCATGAAGGCATTTAAAAAATATATATATTTTTTATTGATTTCAGAGAGGAAGGGAGAGGGAGAGAGAAACATCCATGATGAGAAGGAATCATTGATGGGCTGCCCCCTGCACACCCCCTGCTGGGGATCGAGCCCACCCCTCGGGCATGTGCCCTGACCAGGAATCGAACCGTGACCTCCTGGTTCACAGGTTGATGCTCAACCACTGAACCACACCGGCCAGGCATGAAGGCATTTTGATGAGGAAGGCTGAGGGGTCCAAGGTCCTGGGTTTCTTCTCACCATGGAGGGCAGCGACCCAGCTTTTTCCGTCCTCACCTCCGAACCCCACAGTGAGCCCTTCTCAGCCCAACTTCCTCTGCTGTGATCCTCAGAATGCAGGCACTCCCCCGCCCCCCAAAACCTCCGTGCTTGCCCTCCTGTTCGCAGGGCAGAGAAGTGAGGGCGGGGTAGGGACACCGATGGACAGCAGAGAGCGTTTGCAGGGGTCCAGCGTGCCTGTGGCATCCTGAATGCTCTTTCTTCTCGCCATCACCTCCCTGACTCTCTCCCTCTCCGCCGCCGCCGTTTCAGGCCTGTGACCTGAGTTACCGCCCCAGAGAGGCCGATGGAAAAGAAAACCGCTCCCTGGCACTCCCTGTCCTCTTCCCCTTCTTCACAAGGTCCTGCAGCCGCCCTGAAAGATTATTCAACGTGCATTAGGCGTGTTTATTGTCTCCCTCCTCTAGGAAGGGAAATGGCTGCATGAGAACAGACGTTCTGTGACTTGTTCAATGCTGGGAACCTCGGACGGAACGTGGCTCATCATAGGGGCTCACTCAGTAGTTGTTGAATGAATGAAAGAAAGAAAGAAAGAATGAATGAATGAATGCCCAGGGGAAAGAAGAGAGCAGCTTTGGGGAAACCTGGTGGCAATAGAGATGTGGAACTTGGCCATTGCGACTCAACCAGTCACAGGTCTGATTTCCCTCCCTTTACCATGAACATTTGCAAACACCTGGTCTACGTCAAAGACATACAGAGTGAGCACCCATATAGCCACTACTTAGATTCCACCATTAATATTTTACTGCTAGAGGCCCGGTGCGCGAAATTCGTGCATAGGGGCGAGGGGTGGTCCCTCAGCCCGGCCTGCACCCTCTCTCAATCCGGGACCCCTCGGGGGAGTCTGACTTTGGGATCGGGCCTAAACCGGCAGTCGGACATCCCTCTTGTAATCCAGGATGCTGGCTCCTAACCACTTGCCTGCCTACCTGATCACCCCTAACTACTCTGCCTGCCTGCCTGATCGCCCCTAACCCTTCTGCCTGCCTGCCTGATCGCCCCTAACCACTTTGCTTGCCTGCCTGATTGCCCCTAACCACTCTGCCTGCCTGCCAGATCGCCCCTAACCTCTCTGCCTGCCTGCCTGATTGCCCCTAACCACTCTGCCTGCCTGCCTGATCGCCCCTAACCGCCTCTGCCTACCTGCCTGATTGCCCCTAACCACTCTGCCTGCCTGCCTGATCGCCCCTAACCGCCTCTGCCTTGGCCCCCGCTGCCACGGCTCCGTCTACAAGGACGTCCAGAATGACGTTCGGAAGGTCATTCGGCTAACCGGTCTAATTAGCACATTACGATTTTATTATTAATAGATACTTGCTTTATCCTTCCATCCATCCATCTTATTATTAGTATTTATTCCTCACCCAAGAATACATTTTCATTAATTTTCAGAGAGAGAGAGAGAGAGAAACATTGACCACTGTCTCCTGCCTATTGACTCCGCGTCTCTGGGCATGTGCCCTGACCGGGAATTGAACCCACAACTTGTGTGTGTGTGTGTGTGTGTGTGTGTGTGTGTTAACAGGATGACGCACAACCGACTGAGCCACACTGGCCAGGGCACAGTTTGTTCCTTTTAACTGCTGAGGACTCTGCCTCATTTGGATACAGCACCTTCTGTTTATCCTTCCTCCTGTCGGTGGATGCCGGGGCGACGGCAGGTAAAGCTGCTACGAACATCTGTGTGAAATGAAGGTCTGTCCATTTCTCTTGGAGAAACACCTACAAGCGGGATTGCTGGGCACGGATTCTGTTCAGTGTTCCAAGCGACCGTTTCCCAAAGTGGCTATGCCATGTGGCGCTCCCGTCGGCACCGTGTGGGAACGCTGGGGGTTCTACATCCCTGCTGCCTTTCGGAGCTTGGGAACTGAGATTTTTTTAATTTATTTTTATTTTTATTTTTTGCCAATCAGGTGGGTGGGTAGTGGCATCTGATTGTGTGCTTTTAAGCAGCATTTCTCTCACGACCAACGATATTGAGCATCTTTTCATGTCCTGATTGGATGCTCATCTACCTCCTGTAGTAAAGTAGACCTGTATTTAATGCCTCCCTCCAGAGGAAAAGGGCCGTGAGATAGTCTATTTGCCCTCGTCTGACGTACACAGAAGAGCAGCCTTCTCACGTGTCTGAGTCTCCGAGGGAGGCTGTAACAAAGCATGCAGATGGGGTGGCTTACAACAACAGACACTTAGCCCTGGCTGGGGTGCTCAGTGGTTAGAGCGTCGGCCTGCACAACGAAGGACTGGGGTTCGATTCCCACTCTTGGGCGTGTACCTGGGTTACAGTTCACTCCCCGCCCCTGGTCAGGGTGTGAGCGGGAGGCAACCAGTTGA